>JAGUCH010000004.1:0-1211010 GCA_019096065.1 Paracyclopina nana
GAACCAAGGACTGTTCGTTCTCAATGTCGATCCAAGTCTTGTCTATCCAGGTAACGTTCGTTTTTCTTGGCTAACCAAGTACAGTATGTTCTGGTCTATCTAAGGACTGTGTGTTCCCTTAATCGACCCAAGGACGATTCCTTTTGTCGATCCAAGTCCGGTTCGTCGTAGTCTTTCCACGGACGGTACGTTGTCGATCCAAGGGTAGAAGGATTCCGTTCCATTTTAAGGATGACCAAATAAAGAGTTTATTTCTCGCATCGCACATTGATGATTACGCACATAAATATGTATTTTTTTTTTTGGTGTTTTCGAGTGTCTACATCTGGCTTTACTGCACGTCCATGGCGGATTTGATCATGTTGTTGAACTCCTTGTAGTGCTGAGCCTTGGATCCTGTCGCTGGCGACGGGGCAACCTAAATTAAAAAAAATCAATGAATTAAAGTCATTACTCAAAGCCGCAAATATCAATTAATTGTTGATTTCAGCTGGTTGTTCATTGGGTCGCACACTGAAGTTTAGCCCAAGCAAAAAAATCGCACAGTAGGGTCACTCCTAATAAAAAATCATTGAAAGATTCCTAAGTGGTAAAAATTCCCATAACCTGGATAAATTGCATTCCAAATCATATGAAACTCATTCCATAGCCAGGAAAATATCATATTTTAACATTTTTAAGCATATGTCAGCCTCACTTGTGCAAAAACATCCAAATATACTAAGAAAAAGCCGCAAGTTTAGGCTTCAAAAATTGCACCAAATCTCAAAAGATTGCAGATATATGAACACAATTTTTTTTGAAATGATCCCAAGGTGTTTTTTCATAAAGTATCCTTGAGGAACGCTCAAGTCCAAGGGATCTGGAGAAAAATTATTTCTTCTTCATTTTCAATGTTCATTTCGCATCATGAAATTAATTATAAAAATCTGAAGCTTGATAAAGTAAATTTCAAAATCAGAAAAGGAAGTAATTTTGAAACTTTGGAAGCAATTTATAATGGTCTCTTTTGGGACTCCTGCCCTTGGATCGACAACGGATCGTCCGTGGATAGACTACAACAAACCGGACTTGGATCGGAAAAAGGAATCGTCCTTGGATCGATTAAGGGAACACACAGTCCTCAGATAGACCAGAACTAACTGTATTTAGTTAGACGAGAAAAACAAACTGTACCTGGATAGACAAGACAAACCGTCCACAGACCGACTATGAGAACGCACAGTCCTTGGATCGACAAAACGAGTCATCCATTAGATTGACATCGTGTCTTTCTAGTCTGTCTTTTCCCATTAGTACCAGGCTAGCTCTAGTCTATCCAGGGACTGTTTGTTCTAACAGTCGATCCAAGGACGATCTGTTTTTTATTTCTGGTACAGTTCGTTCAGCCAGTCTATCCAAGAACAGTTCTAGTCGATTCATGTTCTTATCTGTCATGACTGACGATCCAAGTACTGAACTGTCTTGTCGTTCCAAGGACAGTGTGTTCACATAGTCGATCCAGGGACTATTAGTTGCAGTCGATCCAGGGACAGTATGTTCTAGTCGATCCAGGGTCGGCCGCCCCTCTTTTGCTACGTTTTCTATATGAAATGACTTTTATGCTAGTTAGTGACCCTTCTGTGTCTTAAGTGTGGAAGGATCAGTGAATAAATGGCTCACGTCTCTGCCGCAGTAGGTGATTCTTCGGTCGTATCCGCCAATGGCCGTCTGGAACCTGGGCTGGATGTAGCTCCAAGCGCCCTGGTTCTTGTGCTCCTCCTGGCACCAGACCAGCTCGGCCGAGCTGTACTTGTTGCTCTCCTCCAGCACCTTGTCGAAGGGGAACGGGCAGATCTGCTCGATGGTGTCGATGGCAATCTCTTGCTCGAGGCCGGCCTCGCGCCGCGCCTTGATCAGGTCGTAGTAGACCTTGCCCGTGCAGAAAATCACCTTCTTCACGCCGCCGGGGTTGGCCGAGGCCGGCCCCTTGTCGGCAATCAGCCTCAGGAACTGGGAGTCGGGGGTCATCTCGTCGAAGCTGGACTTGCACTCGGGATGTCTAAGCAGGGATTTGGGGGTCATGATCACCAGCGGCTTCCGGAACGGGAGCGCAATTTGACCTGAAAGCATAGATTGCATACTTTATATGATGGAAAGCAATTTTCGCATGTATAATTCAGTTTACCAATTTGTCTCAGTTCATATAACTACACATATATAAAAGCTCTAATATCTTACTTTACCAAGTGACATACATTATAAAGTATTTTATAAGGTGTGTCGCTCCTCTGTTTGACCAGATATTGTCCAAGAAGTAAATGCCATTGCAGAAAAAAGGAGAAAAAATGCCGTGTATGGGGATCGAACCCTGATCATCTAGATTAGGAGTCCAACACTCTACTGACCGAGACACTGATATAGTTAATTAGATTAATGCTAACAGTGACATTTGTTCTCTACTTAGCTCAGCTGAGCTGAGCTTAGTAGAAGAGTACAGTCTTTTTCAGAGATACCAGACAATACTTGATCTAACATATCTTTTAGTTTCAAAAAGTGCCAAATTCAAAATGCGCAATTTTTTATTTGATTGATTATCGCTTTCAGCTACTCTTGCACTACTGAGGGCCTCTCGACCCAAGCCCTCAAAGTGATCAGAAGCTAAGTCGAGATTGCCTCATCTGGTAACTTCATTAACATTTGAAAATTTCTTTCCCTATTACAAAATCCTATATACATGTAAACAATTTATAAAACAGTCTTACAAAATATCTGAGCTCGTTTTACAGAGTATGAATCTCGTAGCATCACTTGGCTCTCGCAAGCTCTTGCCCGCAAAGTTGCCACTCGATTTTCGCTTAACAAAATTTGCTCAGCTATTGTATAGGCTTGATTTACAAATTGTCTACATATATGAATAGATAAAAGTGTACGTACGCCTGAGGATGTGGAAATAGTTGGCGGGCGTGGAGCAGTTGGCCACGATCATGTTGATGTGGGTGAGCTGCTTGATGGCGAACTCGTCCTCGAGGGGCGGGAAGTACTCGGGGTCGTCGGCGCAGAGCTGGAGGAAGCGCTCGGGCCTGGCCGAGGAGTGCTCGGGCCCCATGCCCTCCATGCCGTGGGGCAGGAGCATCACGAGTCCGGACTGCCGCACCCACTTGGCCTGGCCGGAGCTGATGAACTGATCGATGATGCACTGGGCCGTGTTGGAGAAGTCTCCGAATTGGGCCTCCCACAGGACCAGGGCGTTGGGGTTGGTCATCGAGTAGCCGAGCTCGAAGCCCAGCACTCCGTACTCGGACAGCGAGGAGTTGCACACGGTGTACGGCGCCTGGTCCGGGTACAGGTTGGCCAGGGCGTTGTAGGTCGACTTGTCCATCACCTGATTGTGGAGCACATGATGCCTGGAAACAATTGGAAATAGTATCGTTAGATGGCGCTTTCTCGAGCAAGTATTTTGGGGCAAACTGCCATTCACGAAACTTTTTACATGGTTAGGATCTGATATTCGAAATTTGGAGCCACGCTTGAAAAACTCTAGTTTCAACTATGAAAAGCTCGAAAATGGTTTTATGGCTCAAAAACATAACTTGCAAATAAAGTCTTTGATTAGAAATCCAAAAGCCAAAAAATTGCCAAATTTTTGTTGATCATTATAGATTTTTGTTATGGATCCACGCTCGAAAAACTCTAGTTTCATCAATGAAAGCTCGAAAGTTGGAAAATAGATGTATGAATCGAAGGGGTGCCATTTTGTCTGTAGAAGATTATCTTTTGTTAATGAAGCTTTCCAAAAACAATCTCCAATTTTTGATCATTGATGAAGCACAGCCATGACAAATGTACTTGCTCAGGTTGCAGAAATAGATGGCACAGTGAATCTAGTAATTGTATGCCTTTTAAAGACGAAGGACATTTTGTTCACATTTCTAGGCCATGAAAGTGACACTGTAAGCTGTCATAACTTCTTTGTGAGCTCAATCCTTACCCTGTTATGCTTTGTACAAATAATCTAGAGCATGCCAAGTTGAATCTTTAAGCTAGACACATTTTGCTCGAAAGTTCGAAAATAGTTTTATGGCTCGAAAATAAGACTTGCAAATAAAGTCTTTGATTAGAAATCCAAAAGCCGAACAATTGCCAAATTTTTGTTGATCATTATAGATTTTTGTTTTGGATCCACACTCAAAAAACTCTAGTTTCATCAATGAAAGCTCGAAAGTTGGAAAATAGATGTATGAATCGAAGGGGTGCCATTTTGTCTGTAGAAGATTATCTTTTGTTAATGAAGCTTTCCAAAAACAATCTCCAATTTTTGATCATTGATGAAGCGCAGCCATGACAAGTGTACTTGCTCAGGTTGCAGAAATAGATGGCGCACTGAATCTAGCGAATATACGCCTTTGGCTTATAGAGGAAGGAAATTTTGTGCTCATTTCTAGGCCATGAAAGTGACGTTGTAAGCTGTCATAATTTGTGAGCTCAATCCTTACCCTG
The DNA here is from genome assembly GCA_019096065.1 of Paracyclopina nana. Classification (NCBI taxonomy): domain Eukaryota; kingdom Metazoa; phylum Arthropoda; class Copepoda; order Cyclopoida; family Cyclopettidae; genus Paracyclopina; species Paracyclopina nana. The sequence goes on from JAGUCH010000004.1 coordinate 4,480, forward strand.
TCACGCTTTGTACAAATAATCAAGAGCATGCGAAGTTGAATCCTTAAGCTAGACACATTTTGCTCGAAAGTTCGAAAATAGATGTATGAATCGAAAGGCTGCCATTTTCTACGTAGAAGATAATCTTTTGTTAATGAAGCTTTCCAAAAACAATCGCCAATTTTTTATCATTGATGAAGCACAGCCATGACAAGTGTACGTGCTCAGATAGCAGAAATAGATGGCTATCTATTTACGCCCTTGGCTTATTATCTATGTATAGTATATACCTGTGGGAGAATGTGCCTCTTTCGACGTCCTGGCCGGAGAGGCGGACGTGGATGCCCTCCTTCATGAGTGATCCGAAGGCCATGGCCTCGGCGAGGGCCCAGTCCACGGTGCGGTTGTCAATCATGTCGGCCCTGGCCTTGAGGATCCTGGTCATGGCGCGGTGGATGACAAAGTCCTCGGCGTTGGGCGGGCCGGCGCTGAACTTGCGGCCGATGTGGGTGAGCGTCTCCTCGCGGACTCCGGTGACTCCGGACTTGAGCGGGTCCTTGCCCTCGAAGAAGCCGGACCAGGGGCTGTCGAGCCAGTACTTGTGGTACACCTGCTTCTCCGCAGCCGCCTTCTTGTACGCCTCCTCGCAGATCTTCTCGTACTTGTCAATCACCTGCTCCACCTCCTCCTTGCTCACCACGCCCTCCTCGATCAGCTTCTTGGCGTAGATGTCCAGCACGTTGGCGTGCTTCTTGATGATGCTGTACATGATGGGCTGGGTGAACATGGGCTCGTCGATCTCGTTGTGGCCGTGCTTCCGGTACCCCACCAAGTCCACGACCACGTCCTGCATTAAAATTGGGCAACTTCAGTCAACGGAAAAAAATAAAAAATAAAAAAAATAGTCATCCAAGTAACTTTGATCTAAATCAAATTCAAGATCTAAACTAATTCAAGATCTAAACTAATTCAAGATCTAAACTAATTCAAGATCTAAACTAATTCAAGATCTAAATCAAATTCAAGATCTAAATCAAATTCAAGATCTAAATCAAATTCAAGATCAGAATCAAATTCAAGATCAGAATCAAATTCAAGATCAGAATCAAATTCAAGATCAGAATCAAATTCAAGATCTAAATCAAATTCAAGATCTAAATCAAATTCAAGATCTAAATCATATTCAAGATCTAAATCAAATTCAAGATCTAAATCAAATTCAAGATCTAAATCAAATTCAAGATCTAAATAACCTTAAGATCTAAATAACATTAAGATCTAAGTAACCTAGAGATCTAAATAATCTAGATAACTTTAAGATCTTTAGGATCTAAATAACTTTTAACAAGGCCTAAGTAACTTGGATCAAAATCAAAATTATTTGGATCCAGGTTCAAATGATTTGGATCCAGGTCCAAATGATTTAATTCAAGTTCCAATTGATTTGGATCACAAGGTCTAAATTATTTGGATCAAGGTCCGGATTGCTTGAATAAAGGTCTGGATTGTTTGGATCAAGGTCGGAATTATTTGGATCAACCTCTATGAGATTCCAGCCCTAAAAGTTTTTTATCTCTCAACTTCCCAAAGATTCAGCTCAAGCAGTAAAACATTTGAATACTCTAGATTATTTGTGCAAAGCTTCAAAGGGTAAGAATTGAGCTCGCAAAGATTGACACAATGTCACTTTCATGCCAATTCTATGGCCTAGAAACCGTACATCGAATTGCCTTCCCCTATTAGCCAAAGGCGTACGTTGGCTGGATTTACAGCGCCATCTATTTTTGCAACCTGAGCAAGTACATTTGTAGTGGCTGCGCTACATCAATGATCAAAAATTGGCAATTGTTATTGGATACCTTCATTAACCTAAACTAATCTTCAATGTATAGAATGGCCCCACCCTTTTGAGCCATAAAACTATTTTCAACTCACGCAAACTTTTGTTCTTTACATAGTTGAAACCAAATTTTCCAATTTTTCCAATATTACAATGTTTCATGCCAATTCTATGGCCTAGAAACTGTAAATGGAATTGCCTTCCCCTATTAGTCGAAGGCGTATATTTGCTAGATTTGCAGTGCCATCTATTTTGGCAACCTGAGCAAGTACACATAATGATCAACAAAAATGGGCAATTGTTCGGCCTTCAGATTTCTAACCAAAGACTTTACCAACAAGTTTTAATTTCGAGCCATAAAACCATTTTCGAGCTCTTCATTGCTGAAACTAGAGTTTTTCAAGCGATGCTCCAAATGTCGACTTTCAGATCCTAACCATCTAACAACTTTAGTTAATGGCAGTTTGCCCCAAAATACTTGCTGGAGAAAGCGCCATCTTATATCAAAAGTTTGCCCCTCCATTGGGCTATCAGAGGTTGTCTAACTTTTTTCACAATTTTTACAATATTGCAATGTTTCATGCCAATTCTATGGCGAAGAAACTGTGCATAAAATTGCCTTCCTCCATAAGCCAAAGGCGCAAATTAGCTAGATTTGCAGCGCCATCTACTTTGGCAACCTGAGCAAGTACATTTAATGATCAACAACAATGGGCAATTGTTTGGCTTTTTGGATTTCTAACCAAAGACTTTACCAACAAGTTTGATTTTCGAGCCATAAAACCATTTTCAAGCTCTTCATTGCTGAAACTAGAGTTTTTCAAGCATGGCTCCAAATGTCGACTTTCAGATCCTAACCATATAACAAGTTTCGTTAATGGCAGTTTGCTCCAAAATACTTGCTGGAGAAAGCGCCATGCTATATCAAAAGTTTGCCCCTCCACTGGGCTATCAGAGGTTGTCTAAGGTTTTTCACAATTTTTACAATATTACAATGCTTCATGCCAATTCTATTGCCTAGAAATGTGCACAAAATTGCCTTCCATTATAAGCCATAGGCGTATATTAGCTGGATTTGCAGCGCCATCTATTTTGGCAACCTGAGCAAGTACATGTAATGATCAACAAAAATGGGCAACCGTTCGGCTTTTGGATTTCTAATCGAAGACTTTACCAACAAGCTTCATTTTCGAGCCATAAAACCATTTTCAAGCTCTTCATAGCTGAAACTAGAGTTTTTCAAGCGTGGCTCTAATCATCGAATATCAGATCCTAACCACGTAAAAAGTTTCGCTAATGGCAGTTTGCCCCCAAATACTTGCTGGAGAAAGCTTATATCAAAGAAGTTTGATCAATGATCATATACCTTGTGGAAGGTGGCTCGGTACTCGGCGGCGATCCTGCAGACGTGGATGACGGCCTCGGGGTCGTCGGCGTTGACGTGGAAGATGGGCGCGTTGACGACCCTGCCGACGTCGGTGCAGTAGGGCGAGGACCTGGAGAACCTGGGGTCGGTGGTGAAGCCGATCTGGTTGTTGGCCACGAAGTGGACGGTGCCGCGGGTGGTGTAGTCGGGCAGCTCGGACATGTGGAGCGTCTCGTAGACGACGCCCTGACCGGCGAAGGCCGCGTCGCCGTGTAATAGTATGGACATGACCTTCTTGCCCTCGGAGTCTCCGCGGTAGAACTGCTCGGCCCGCACCTTGCCCTGGACGACGGGGTCGGCGGCCTCGAGGTGCGAGGGGTTGGCGACGACGCTGAGCCGGATGTTCTTGTTGGTGACGCGGTTGAGGCGCTCGATGTAGGTGCCGAGGTGGTACTTGACGTCGCCCGAGCCCTCGTCCGCCGCCTCCAGCCCCGCGAACTGCGTGAGAAGCTGGTCGAGCGGCTTGCGGCAGACGTTGGCCAGCACGTTGAGCCGCCCCCGGTGCGGCATCCCGATCACCACCGACTCCACGCCGTGCAGCGTGGACACGTCCACGATCTCCTTCATCCCAGGGATCATCATCTCCACGCCCTCCAGCCCGAAGCGCTTCTCCGAGCTGTACTTCTTCGCCAGGAAGTTCTCGAAGCCGGCCGAGCGCGAGATGCGCGCGAGCAGCAGCCGCTTCTGGTCCGAGGTCAGCGCCAGCGACCCAGGACTCTCCAGCTTCTCCCGGATCCAGTTCACCTATGTTCAAATTCAATTAATCCATATGGCTAAGCAATCCTTTATTGACCGTCCCTGAACATGAGCATTTACTCTAATGACGCAGACCAAAGATTCCAATTGTGGTTAAATTAATTAAAGTCGACAACACTTTTCGTTGCCTCATAAGAAGAAAGTCGCTGAAACAGATTTACAGCTGTATCAAATAAAACGAAAGCTAATTTTTATGTAGAAGCAGTGTACGTGCTATGTTTCTTATTATGTTTAATGGACTCCTACCCTTGGATCGACAAGGGATCATTCGTGGATAGACTAGGAGCAACTAGCAGTGCATCAACGAAAAAATCTTACCTGGATCAACAATTGCTACGGACAGTTCCCAGATCAACAAGATCCTTGGATCGACTGTTAGAAAAGTCCTTGGATAGACCAGGACTGACACGTATTTGGTTAGAAAGAAAAACGAACTGTACTTGGATCAAATATACGGATCGTCCTTGGATCAACTATCAGAACATACAGTCCTCAGATCGTCCTTGGATAGGCAAAAGACGGGTAGTACTAAGGACAGCTCGCTCTAGTCTATCCAGGGACAGTTTGTTGTAGCAGTCTAACAATGCACAGTACATTCTAGCTGTCGATCCAAAATCTAACAATGTACAGTACATTCTAGCTGTCGATCCAAAATCTAACAATGTACAGTACATTCTAGCTGTCGATCCAAAATCTAACAATGTACAGTACATTCTAGCTGTCGATCCAAAAACAATCCCTTTATCAATGCAGGGACAGTCTGTTCTGTCAGTCTATCCTAGCACAGTTCGTACTATTCGATCCAGGTCCTGCCAAGTCATAGCAGTCGATCCAAGGATATCCGTTTCATTGATCCTAGGACTGTTTGTCTGCAAAGTCGATCCAAGGACAGAATTCGATCCAAGGACAGAATTCGATCTAAGTACGGCCGCCCTGTTCAATCATTAACTGTTAATAAAAATTAATTTTTTACTTCATAATATAGCTGAGAATCTAAACTTTCTTCTTATGAAGCAACGAAAAGTGTATTAGACTTTTTATATACTGTAATACGATTTCCTCGTGTTATAATTCAGTTTACCGATCCGACTCAGCTCTTTTATATCACAGTTCTTTCTAAGCAATTTGGGGGATATTAAATACTTAACGGCCCTGGAATCAAATTCGAGGGATTTTAAGTAGCTTAATGCCCCTCATATTCCATGGAACTAATCAACATTCCAAAGAAGTTAGAAAAAAGAGAGAATCATCCAAGACTTGAACCTCAGCCAGTTGAATCAGCATTCCAATACTCTAACGACTGAGCTATGGAAGCATCATGAAAATTGCATGCTATGTATAGGACTTAAGCATAATTTAAGCCAGATAAAGAAACCAAAAAAAACAAGGAATGACTGGGGTTTGATGCCTAGACTGCGGGATCAAGAGCCAAGCGCTCTGACCACTATGCCATGGCTGCAACCCACAGGAAATGTATTTTTAAGTCTGTTTTATTGCTCTCAAACCACTGGATGCTAGCTAATGAGAGCCAGTGATATATAGCATAAAAACCGAGCAGCATTTTCTAGGGCACAGGGCAGCCCGGTAACTTCATTAAAACCCTCGAAAATCGTATTACAGTATATAAAATTGTATATACTTAAGCAGGCTCGGGCTAGTAAAGCTGTACTCGAGTTTTCCCATTTTAAAATCCTCGCTCAGCTATGTAATGACCCTACTTTACGTGCCCCAGCTCGAAATAAATAACTATTATAATTAATACACAACTGGAATCTTGGCAGCGCGATATTTCAGAAAATACTCATGTTCAGGGACGGTCAATTAAGGTTTGCGTATGGTATGGATCATCAAAATCCATTTAAATAAGTAAGACTTAAGCCAACACCGAGCATAGACTATCAATGTTCTGTCCAAATCCGTTTCCACAATAATCCTTACCATTAAAATCCTTAATGTTAAAATCCGTACTGATAAAATCCGTACTATTGAAATCTGTACTGTTGAAATCTGTACCGTTAAAATCCTTACTGTAAAAATCTGTACTGTTGAAATATGTACTGTTGAAATCTGCACTGTCAAACTCCGCACTGATAAAATCCGTACTGTTAAAATCTGCAAAAGTCCGCTCTGTCAATCTTTTCTTTGTGAAAATCTAAGTCAAAAACTAAAAACTCAAGTATTTTCAAACTAAATATATTCTTTAGAGTTTTTTTTTGGTGCCAAAAAAAAATTGGTGCTGCATCACCAAAATGTTTGGTTTATCAGCGTTTCTCTGCAATATTTTGACAAAATACAAATGTAGATATGTTTTAACATTTATGCTGTGGATAGCAGCTATTATTTTACCTTTTTATGGGCCATTATTGAGTGATAAGCTAATGATTTGCTTTTAAGCATCTTAGATGATAATTTGGTCATTTTCCACACATTCTGGTACAAAACCTGTAGTCTGATAGCTATGAATTGCAAGTTATGCACCATTTGTAGTAAGATCAAGTCATGGATGGCATTCTATGCAAAAGTCAATCATTTTATGGTCAAGTCAACCAATGCGGTTGCAAAGTAAGAAAGTAGAGAAAAGTAAACAAGTAAATATGACCAATGTATAAGACTTAAATAATAGGAGAAGTGCTACTGGGCGTGGCTTAAGGGGGTGCGTTTGCAGATCTACTGCACGCCCTAAAAGTGACTACAATGGAATTTTGGTTGCGGCTGACTAAACTTGGGCCGGGGCAGACTTTTCGTAGCTCGTAATTCCTAAATGAGTCGACTTGGCCAAAATAGTCATAAATTAGGAGCTGCTCAATTCTGCTAGGGCTATCTTAAATATTTCATCAATATTTTCCCAAATATTAGGAATTAAAGTTGTAAAATAGAGGTGCGGGTTGGCGTTTTCCTTTCTGGATCAATACAGTCCGCTGACTATTTCATTAGATCAGCAGACCCAAACGTTTTCAAAATTACTAGTAGCACTTGGCGCGCGCGCGCGCGTGCAGAGAGAATGCAAGAAGTAGCACTTCTCTTTCTATATAAGTCTCTGACCAAGACTAGGATCAAGATCAATTTGTTTTCGGATCCCTTGTTCAGTCAAGTTACCGTCATCAAACGAATTTTCAAAGAATGGAATTTTGCTGAGCGGATTTGAACAGTGCGGAATTTAGCTGAGCGGATTTGAACAATGCGGATTTTTGCTGACTCGGATTTTAACAGCGCGGATTTTAACAGCGCGGGATTTTGCTGACACGGATTTGAACAGACATGCGACCGCTTCTAAGTAAACGAAAAATGATAAAGTTACCGCAGATATCTTGCCAGTGTGGTCGTCAGCCTTGCCAAATAATGAAAAAGAAAATCAAGTCATGCACAAGCTACAAAATCAAACTCGCGACGACGGATCGAGCCATCATTTTTCAAAATTCGCAAGTGTTCCAAGCTTTTTAAAAGTTTAGCTTCCAGGGCTCGATCCATCATCGTTCAAATCTGAACGCCAAACTCTGATTATAATCACCTCATCCAGGTTGTGAATGTGCATGAACTCTGCTCCGATGGAGCCACAGTAGACTTTTTCCAGCCTCGAAATGATCTCTCGCAGAGGCAACGCCTTTTCCTGAAATGAAGTAAACTCCATTAGAAATTCAATCAAAAAAAGATAAAGATAAAAGAGACCCAAATTGGTACCAGAATTAAAATATTTCCAATCGAATTTGCAAAAAAAAAAAAAAAAAAAAAAAATACCAAAACAGCCATTTAAGGCTGTTTTCCATTTCTATTTTCTATTAACTTTCGCTTGCTTCGAAATAAGATGGAATATTAAGACCTCATCAGTACTTCATTGTCAATTAAGATTGGCCACTTTAAATAAATAAAATAGATAATAGATAAAGGAAATTTTTATAATCCAATTGCTCAAATCATCAAAGGCGACAAAGTACTGCTTTACCACCTCGGACGCCTAATTATAAATTAGCCGGATTTCAAATTGTTTCTGTACCAGGATCGACAAGCCAAACCGTCCTAGGACCGACAGTCCTTGGATCAACAAAACGAATCGTCCCCAGATCGACAAAGTGTCTTTCTTGGTTTTGAAATATATGTAAAAAGAAATTTTTGATATATTCCTAGAAGTACCAGGTTAGCTCTAGTCTATCCAGCGACTGTTCGTGATAACAGGGGTGCCGTCACTAAGGCCTAAAATGAGGTGGGTTTTAGGATCTGAAATCAAAGTGGGTTTTACGATCTAACAAATTGGGTTTTAAAGCCTACAGATTTGGCATCAGGGTACTAAGATCTAAGTGGAAAAATCAAATATAGTTCATCATGGGTTTTATTATCTAAAGGCTAGGGTTTTAATATCTAACGGCCTAGGTTTTATGATCTAACACCGTGGGTTTTAAGATCTATTGCATCAGAACAAAAAAAAGTATTCTCAAAACCATGTTGCCAACTAAATCCTGAGCAAGCATTAGATGAAAATTAAATGCTAAATGCTATTAGTGAAGTTTTGATAATTGACATTAAATGTTCCAACATTTTAGACTTTAAAACCCACGCATTTAGATCAAAACACCCAGGTACAACAAAATGATGCTTTTCCAATGTAGATCTTAAAACCCAGGAGACTAGATCTTAACATCCAATTGTTAGGCTTTAGCATCCAAATCTTTAGAACTTAAAACCTTGGAGAAAAAAGCTTAGGCTTTAAAACCTATCTTTATAGTAGATCCTAAAACCCACCCCTATTTTAGGCTTTAGTGACTTCTCCCGATAACAGTCGATCCAATCCGTTTTTCAATGCTGGTACAGTACGTTCTGCCAGCCAAGTACAGATCGTTTTAGTTGACCCATGTCCTTCTCTGTCATGACTGTCGATCCTAGATCAATCCTGTCTTATTGTTCCAAGGACAGTGTTCTCATAGTCGATCCAGGGACAATCTGTTGCAGTCTATCCTGGGACAGAACGCTCTAGTCGATCCAAGTCCTTTATTGTCATGACTGTCGATCCAAGTACGATCCTGTCTTATCAATTCCAGGAGTGTGTGTTCTCATAGTCAATCCAGGGACGATCTGTAGCAGTCTATCCAGGGACCGAATGCTCTAGTCGATACAAGTCGTTCATTGTCATGACTGTCGATCCAAGTACAATCCTGTCTTATCGATCCAAGGACATTATTCTCATAGTCGATCCATGGATGATCTGTTGGAGTCGATCCAGGGACAGAATGTTCTAGTCGATCCAGGTACGGCCGCCCACTTAAATAAAGTAAAAGAATCATAATAAACTCGCCTTTCCACCGATCCAAGTTGTGGGCGGGAGCTGGAACACGGTGTCCATGTCGGACTCTTGGACCGAGACGCTCCGGATGATGAGCTTGGCCGCGGCCTCCTTGCTCATGTTGTTGATGTGGAGGGGGTCGATTTGGGCGGCGAGGTGGCCGCGCACCTGGTACGACCGGATCGTGGCCTGGACGGCCAGGTGGGCGTCAATCACTTTGGAGGCCACTCCCCCCTGCGCGGAGGCCACGCCCACGGCCGCCGATCCCGCCGAGGCGGCCGAGAGGGCGGGCAAGAAGGCGGAGAGGGGCACTTCGTTGGCGCGGGTGTTGCCGAGGGAGGGCGGGGGCGTGTAGCTGATGCCCCTGAAGTAGGCGTCCCAGGAGGCGTGGACGGAGGCGGGGTCCGCCGCCCACGACTCGTACATTTCGTCCACGTACGCCGAGCTCGAGCCGCTCAGGAAGGACTCGGCATTATTTAGGGTTGGGGGCGGCGGAGGGGGCGGGGCCGAGGTCAGGAAGGCCACCGGAGCGCCACGCCCGTTTTGATTGAGGGCGTGGCCCAGCCGCTGCTGCCAGAGCAAGTTGATCGCGCACCTGGATCGATGCATGATGTGACTGAAAATGGGAAACAAAAATTAAACTTTTTTTTTGCCTTTTTTTTGGCAACTTGTCAGCGATTCAAAGGAAAGCCAAAATGTGACCTCATTTTCACTGACATCAAGGATACCGAAAAAAAGCTCCAGAAAACGGCTTGAATAAGATCAATTCAGATGAAATTAAGTTGATCAATTCTGGTCACTTTAAATTATTTCATGAAAATGAACTAAATGAATTTTGGTTGGTTTGAATTTCAATATCCTTAAAGTATTCAAAAGTTTCAGACCTTACCTTTAATTTTCTAGGCTGCTGCACTTGAAAACTCTATTCTTCTTATTAAGTACTCTTCTCCGGATTTTCCAGAATTCCCAACTTGAAATTCGTGGAAAATTTCAGCAGCCACCTTGTGTTATTTCTTCAAGTTGACAGATCGACTGAGAGCCACTATCTTTTGAAAAGATCTCAAGAATACTCAAAAATAAACTACATTCAACTTCGAGAGGTAATTATTTAGAAAATTATTATTTCACCTACCAAAGAAGAAGCTTTAATTGTCCATGGTTTGGATTCTTCACTGGAAAAGAAACTAAAACAGTGCTTTTCAGATGCCTTAGAATTGATTAGTCAATTCTGCGCAACCTTGACCACGGAGAGCGCCATTCGAAACGTCAAAATGTTCAGACATTGCAATTTTTCAGGTTTTCCTTGTAAAAAATGGCTTCTTTTCGCAGTTTTGCAGCGCAGATATTGCAGATAGCAATATCAAGTTAACACCTCCTCATTTGGCGAAAAAATCAATCAGACCAAAAGTTCAAGCCTGTGCCGCAAATTCTAAGGCAAACCTTTTAAATAAGCAACACCTTATCTATCTTAACTTAATCATTTAAAAAATGATTAAATTCAAGGCAAACGTAAAATTCATGGTTTCATAATTTTAAAACTTTTGAGCTCAAAAAAGCGCTATTTTAAACCAATCAATTCTGAAAGTAATGCGAGCCCGACTCTTTTTTCCGAGCCATTTTTCTTTTACTGTCAACAAATTCTTGTGTCACGTCATCTGAGCTTTTCGAAAGTCAAATTTCAAAAAAAAGAGCTTTTGAAGATGGGGCTGTGCAAATGCCCGAAACGCAAAGTGACGAACCAGTTTTGCTTCGAGCATCGTGTCAACGTCTGCGAGCACTGCATGGTTCAAAAGCACCCCAAAGTAAGCCAAAAATGCCAATTCATTGAACTCATTGCTTACATTTCTCTTTTGATTTAGTGTGTGGTGCAAAGTTATCTGCAGTGGCTCCAGGACAGCGACTACAACCCGAATTGCTCCTTTTGTGATCAGGAATTGGCGGACGAGCTCTGTGTGCGGCTCGCATGCTACCGTAAGAGCCTTAAAAATGAGTAAATATTTTAATGGGTCAATATTAGATCAAGCTTCTTTTTATTGAAATGCAGCATTTATGGGGTTCAAACTTGATGAAGCAATTTGTAAAGAAGTGAAGAAGCCAAAAATGAGTACATGAAATTTTTTTTGTAAATTTGATTATGGGACTTTTTCAAGGAGATGGGCATAGCTTTTTAGTAAAAGTTAAATATCATGATCTTATTGTTATTATTAGATGGAGGGTGATGATAGTAGTGGTTGACCTGACAGCAATCCTCATAGTAATCTTCTTCATAGTCATTGTAGTAGTAGTCGTTCCTCCGGCTTCGCTTCCTGCTGCTACTGGAGCGTTTCAAGAAATCCTTGCGATTCTTGAGCTTGGAATAGTGACGTTGAGCCTCGGTCATGGCCTCGTAAGCGGCCTCAATTTCAGCCTCGACTTGCTCCTTCGTCAGGTTTTCGTAGTACTCATCCGTCTTCTCCAACTGCTGCCCATTTCCGCCATTTTCCCCTTGATTCTGGCCTTGATTCTGAACTTGAGCCGCCACGTGGTCCGCCATGTTAATCCAATTCAGCTTTGTTACCCGTCAGCCGTATGAGCAGAGCTACCAGACTGAGAATGTACAAAATCGCCGTTTCCTTTGCAGATGTGTTTCATTGGGTCTGCCTGGACAAATGGGCGCGAAGCTTGCCCACGAACACTGCGCCGGCCGGATATCAATGTCAGAATTGCTCAGAGTGCATTTTCCCCTCGGATAACTTGGTTTCGCCTGTGGCTGACGCCCTAAGGAAGTTGCTTACAGATGTCAATTGGGCCAGAGCTGGCCTCGGCCTCCCACTCCTCGAGGAGAGAAGCGAGAAAAGGCCAGAATTCTCCATTCCTGCCGGCCCGAGGCCGCCCCCAGATGGAGAATCCGTCAATTCGACTTCTTCGCATAAAGATGTCCCCAGGTACACAAAGTGAGTTATAAGATTAATCCGGAGAAAAGTTTTCAAGTCCGCAAGATGGAGCTGCCATTTGTTTAGGCGGAAATAGCCGACTAGACACTACATTTTTCCCCATTTAATGCTGGAAAATGCCATAAAGTGCAGATAGTGATACAATCCACTTTTGGTATTTTTCTCCAACATAGGAAAATGAATGAGCAAAATCTCTTGATCAAGGCGCTCTGCATCAATTTAAGTGCGTTAGATGACTTGAATGATCATCTACTATTTTTGACCCGTTTTCAGTCCAAATATAGATGATGTTTGCCAATCATCATCTATATTTGCACCACTAATCTCCTGAACTTACAAAATGTATAAATAAAGAGGGACTAATTTAGATTATTGCAACTAGCTATTTTCAAGGTAAACAAAAAATATTTCAAAATACATCTTTCACCTACCATTGGACAAATAAAAGAAATTAAAACTATTCTTAAGAATTTTTAAATAAACTGTGCTTTCCCAACATTTCAAATTCTTTTTCTTTGGCATATAAATCAAGAGACATATTGAACTTCTGGCTCTAATTTTTGCTAGCTTTTTGGCCCACTGAATATGTATTTTTTAAATCTAAATAATAAAAATAGTTCCTTAATAGGTAGTTTTTCCTATATATAGATTTTTCAAGAGTAATATTTTGCATATTTACATGAGCTTGATAAACATCAAAAATCACCTAATTTGGTCCAATTATGACGGCTGATCCAAGAATCATCTATATTTATACCACACTTGAGCTCAGGAAAGTAGCAGTGCAAATATAGATTATGATTGGCATTTATCATCTATATTTGGACTGATATATATATACGGGTCCAATAAAATAGATGATCATCTAAATCATCTTAACCATTTATATTCAAACAGAGCACCTTGATTAAGAGATTGTGTTCATTCATTTTCCTTTGTTGGAGAAAAATACCAAAAGTGGATTTTATCACTATCTGCACTTTATGGCATTTTCCAGCGTTTAATGGGGAAAAATGCAGTGACTAGTAGGCAATTTCCGCCCAAACAAATAGCAGCTCCATCTTGCGGACTTGAAACACATTCAGCAATTTAAATTACGTTTAAAGCTTTCCTGTGATACTTAAAAACTTGCCTCAAGAATCAATCTCAATCCGGATTTGAGTTTGTCAATGTCATTTTTTGCAGTCCCTTGGCCAATCGGACGAGCAGCTTGAGCAAAGATGTCGCTATGGCTGCAGCCTCGAACCAATCCTTGATGTCCTCCACAACGTCAGTCAACTTGAGCGATGACATTGATGAGAACAAATACAAAAGGAGGTCGGCGATGACCTGGCTTGCCAGATGGTGGAGGTCGTATGTAGCTCCCAGCCTCCGAGGACGGAGGTCAAGCAAAAAGCAGCAGCAGCTCATCACTGCTCTCCTAGCTTTGCTTGCATTTGCTTTACTGATATTCTTGTTTGCACACTTTGGCCGCTCTGGTGACAACGACAACAGCAATCCCATGCTGGATCCCATGAACAACCCAAACATACGCATTGGAATTTAGCATTTATGAACAAATTACCCGAAATAAAGACTTCAGCATCAGTCAACTTGAGCGATGACATTGACGAGAACAAATACAAAAGGAGGTCGGCGATGACCTGGCTTGCCAGATGGTGGAGGTCATATGTGTCTCCCAGCCTCCGAGGACAGAGGTCAAGCAAAAAGCAGCAGCAGCTCATCACTGCACTCCTTGCTTTGCTTGCATTTGCTTTACTGATATTCTTGTTTGCACACTTTGGCCGCTCTGGTGACAACGACAACAGCGATCCCATGCTGGATCCCATGAACAACCCTAACATATGCATTGGAATTAAGCATTTGTGAACAAATTAACCTTAATAAAGACTTCAGCATCAGTCAACTTAAGCGATGACAATGACGAGAACAAATACAAAAGGAGGTTGGCAATGACCTGGTTTGCCAAATGGTGGAGGTCGTATGTAGCTCCCAACCTCCGAGGATGGAGGTCAAGCAAAAAGCAGCAGCAGCTCATCACTACTCTCCTCGCTTTGCTTGCTTTTGCTTTACTTATATTCTTGTTTGCACACTTTGGCCGATCTGGTGACAACAACAACAGCGATCCCATGCTGGATCCCATGACCAACCAATACATATTCAATGGCATTAAATATTTAAGAGCAAATTTGCCTTTTTTATGAGGCCGATATTTGAAAACATTGTTTGAGAGTTCTCTAATGCAAATCCGCATGAAATTCCTTCATAGATTTGAAGAAGCGTTGTTATTAGTCTACATAAGATTATTATTCCAAAGCCTTGACTAGGCTTTCTGCGGTCTCCAAAGCAATTTCGGCCTCAGCTTTGGCAACCTCATCTGCAGCAGACGATGCTGAAGCCTGACCTTCTTTTAACAACTTCTTGGCATCACTTAATTAAGCTACTGCAAACTGCAATTTTTCTAGTATTAGCTTTAAATTAAGACTTGATAGCCCACTTTGGCCGGCCTGGTGACAACAACATTATCGATCCCATGCTGGATCCCATGAACTCCAACATACGCATTGGGATTTTTCACTTATGAACAAATTAGGCCGAGATTTGAAAACGTTATTCAAGACTTTGAAAAGAAAATCCGCATGAAGATCCTTCATAGATTTGAAGAAGCGTTGTTATTATTCTACGTAAGATTATTATTCCAAAGCCTTGACGAGGCTTTCTGCGGTCTCCAAAGCAATTTCGGCCTCAGCTTTGGCAACCTCATCTGCGGCAGCCGACATTTGAGCCTGTGCTTCCGCCAACAACTTCTTGGCCTCGCCCAAGTCCAACTGGGCCAAACTGTGCGCCTCCTCGGCCAAAATTTGAACACTGAAAAGAACTATGAATAGATGGAAACCTCAGCTAAACCTGCACAAGTACCTGGAGTCCTCGTTGATGGTGACGGTTCCGGAGGAGACGAAAAACTTGCTGGTGTCTCCGGACTGCTCGTAGACGGTGACAACTCCGGGCTTGAGGACAGCCAAGGAGGGGACGTGAGCGGGCAAAATGCCGAAGGATCCGGAGAACGACGGCACGTCCACTTGCTTCACGTCGGCCTTGTTGTAATGGATGCCATTGGGAGCGGCGAATGTGAAACTCATCTGGGACATTGAGTGGCTCTGCACCACACTTGTCCTCCTCAGGGAACGAAGCAGAGTCGAAGATCCAAACCTGAGAGCCATTTTTCGCTGTCTCTTCTTCTTCTTCTGGTCCTCGGAAGGAAAATGGCCGAAATTTTGATTTGTCGGCTCGCTAAGCCAAAAAGGAAGGAACTATAAAAAAACTGTCTTTTTTGAGATAACGGCCATAAAAATAGCGCACTAGGCCATTTAGAGAAGTTATACTAGAATTTTTTCTGTTTTGGGCTAACGGCCTAGAGGCAACAGCTGTTTGTTGACATTTTCAAATTCTTGCGCGGGATTCATTGATTTGGTTAAAAAACTCGCGAAATGGACATACGTCACATTACGCGAGTCTTTTCCAAGACTTTTCATGAAAAATTGAAAAGTAATAAGTGAGTGTACTTAAAAAAGGTGCTAAATGGACAGTAGGGAATCAGGTAAGCAAATTAAGTTTACTTTTCTTGATTTTCAAGCTTTTGCTTAGCGTACTTTAATTTCTGGCAGGATTTTTGCTTGAGTTATATAAGACATATGATGCCCAACGCATTGACTTGAAGAAGGTCCGAACCCAAACTCTTTACAACGCCCAAAAAATATACATTTTCTGAAAGCTTATGTTCTAAAGGTTCATTTGGTAATAATTTAAAAATCCTGGCCTATGGCTTCCCATAACGTAAAATTTTCAAAAACGTCTAGCGCCTACAGTTTATTATTTTTTGAGATTATTTATAACAATGACCCCCTATGAAATAAGAAAATCAAACTTTTTTATTATATAAGCAAGCCTGTAAAATGCACTCAAATTCAGATATTTGCTACCAAACTTATTATGCCAAATTAATCAAGTTGGTAGTAAACAACTTTTAGCATGGCTATATCTCCGTTTTTGTTCATCCTAGCGATTTTCCTATGAAGTAACATAAGCTTTATTTTTGAATTTTAGTGGGGGTTATTTAAGCTAATTATCCCTAAGAAATGAGCCGTTTTTGCGCTAAACGTTTTAAAAAATTTTCTGTTTTTGGAAGCGATAGCCGAGGATTTTTATTTTATCACCAAATTAACCCTTGGGACATACGCTTTCAGAAAATATACAGTCTTTTTCAGAGAATTCTAAGTACATTGAAATCAAAAGTTTGTGTTACGGATTTGATAAATGCTAGACATGATGGATATCGTTGGAAACCTTGAAACTCTGGTCTTCTTTTTTATTGATATCACTTCAATGCACACATTTCAAATTGGTCAAAATTGCTAATTTTGAGGGTTTCTTTTTTGCGATAAAGGATTAATTGTTCCTCTTAGTATTAAAATAGCAAATGGTTCATCGGTGATTTTGATTTTATTATGAAAATACTTGATTTTAGTTGCATTCAGTAGGTGAAAAATTGCACTTTTGCTCTAAAAAAGTTGCCCCGGAAAAATTTAATTTTCTTATCTTTTTTACTTTTATTTAGTGATTTTCACTGCTACAAAACAGATGGCCAAAGATTCAAGCTTTCCAACGATATCCATTTTGTACCGCATTTCTCAAATCCGTAACACAAACTTTTGATTTCAAAGTGCGTAGAATTCTCTCAAACAGACTGTATAATTCTTAGGTTTGCCAAGTCAATGTGCCAAATAAGAGTTCGAAAGTGGTTCTTTTTTTAAATATTGTCAAAGAAAGATTTAAAAGTGATTTCTTCACATTGACTTGAAGAAGGTCCTAACCCAAACTCTTTGCAACACCCCAAAAATATACATTTTCTGAAAGCTTATGTTCTTAGGGTTCATTTGGTAGTAATTTAAAAATCCTGGCCTATGGCTTCCCATAACATACAATTTTCAAAAACGTCTAGCGTCTACAGTTATTTATTTTTTGAGATTATTAAAAGCAATGACCCCCTCTGAAAAAAGAAGATCTAGCTTTTTTTATTTCATAAGCAAGTCTGTAAAATGCACTCAAAATGAGATATTTGCTGCCAAACTAATTATGCGAAATTAATCAAGTTGGCAGTAATCAACTTATAGCATAGCAATATCTCCGTTTCTGTTGATCCTAGCTATTTTACTATAAAGTAACTTAAGTTTTACTTTTGAATTTTAGTGGAGGTCATTGAAGCTAACTATCCCCAAAAAATGAGCCGTTTTTGCGCAAAACGTTTTTAAAAATGTTATGTTATTCGAAGCGATAGGCCAGGATTTTTATTTCATCACCAAATGAACCCTTGGGACATAAGCTTTCAGAAAATATATAATTATTGGGTGTTGTAAGTAGTTTGGGTTAGGTCCTTTGCCAAGTCAATGTGTCTTATGATAGGTTATCACCAAGTGTACATGTCCACAAGGGTCGAGCACCTTTCTACATGTAGGCTCCTACTAAGGGCAAAATGACAGACAGCCCCATGTACCATGGTACTTCTTAATGCATTTTTAAACGCTTCCCAAAACATAATAGTTATTTATTTCGAGCTGGGGCACGTAAAGTAGGGTCATTAAATAGCTGAGCGAGGATTTTAAAATGGGAAAACTCGAGTACAGCTTTACTAGCCCGAGTCTGCGAGGGCTGTAATTGTACGAGTGTTTTTCATTTTAAAATCCGAGGTCAACTATTAAATGGCCCAATTTTACGTGCCCCAGCTCAAAATATACAATTTTATATACTGTAATATGATTTTCGAGTGTTTTAATGAAGTTGCCGGGCTGCCCCGTGCCCTAGAAAATGCTGCTCGGTTTTTATGCTATGTATCACTGGCTCTCATCAGCTAGCATCCAGTGGATTGAGAGCAATAAAACAGACTTTAAAAAATACAATTCTTGTGAGTTGCACCTATGGCATAGTGGTCAGAGCGCTTGGCTCTTGATTCTGCAGTCTAGGCATCAAACCCCAGTCATTCCTTAATTTTTTTGGTTTCTTTATCTGGCTTAAATTATGTTTAAGTCCTATACATAGCATGCAATTTTCAAGGTGTTTCCATAGCACCGTGTTTAAAGTAATTGAATGCTGGTTCCACTGGCTGAGGTTCAAATATTGGAAGAATCTCTCTTTTTTCTAACTGCTTTGGAATGTTGATTAGTACCATGGAATATGAGGGGCATTAAGCTACTTAAAATCCCTCGAATTTGATTCCAGGGCCGTTAAGTATTTAATATCCCCCAAATTGCTTAGAAAGAACTGGGATATAAAAGAGCTGAGTCGGATCGGTAAACTGAATTATAACACGAGGAAATCGTATTACAGTATATAAAATCTCAAAAAAACGTGTAGCTCAGCTTGAGTTAGTTTTTCGGCCATGGTGATTAAAATTGACCATCTCCAAAATCTAAAGATCTAACTTTTATTTGTTCATAAGAAAATCGCTAGAGCCATCAGGAAAGGAGATACAGTCTAGCAAAAATTACATCCTACTGTGATTATAAGTTTTAAAATCTCCCTTTCAGAGACATTTGAAGACTTGCTCATGAAATAAAGAGTGCTATTAATGGGATTTTTACTGGCAGCCATTGCTATAAAGCACCTTTAAAAAATTATAGGTAAAGGTACCTGAAGTTTTTTCAGATTTTTTGTTATGGAGTTAAGATTTAAAAATAACTTCCAAATGATCCCTTGGGACATGGACATGAGATTTCAGAAAATATGCATGTTTTTGGTGCGTAATTTTGTTTGGGTTAGGATGATATGATACTATAAAACTTAACTTAGCTTTTTAGAAAGCAGAGGTTTTTTTAAAAAAAAGTGTTGGTATATTTATTTCTTATTTCATTGAGTCTTGAGCTCCACTTTTGCATTGTCAAGTTCGATAGTTTCAACGTTTGGAGATCGTGAGAAAGCTCTGGTGAATTTCCGCCAAGAACTCGAGCATGACCTGACCGAGGAATGGTGAGTGATTTCCCTAATAATGAAAAAAGTCGAGCAGCCTCTAAATCAATCATGAATTGCTATAAGGAACGATGGCGTCTGTTACGTAGTACAGTCAGCGCACCCTAGCGTGAAAAGCCGTGTAGTATGTTCACTACAGAGGCAGCTAAATAGCAATTTGAAATTTGCCAAAAAATTGGCCTTCCCATATGATTTCTCAAAAATTCGATAAATAATATTTGATCCCTATTACATTTCATGCTACTTAGTTTAAAAAAATCAGGCCAATAATCAGCAGAAAAAAAGCGGGAAAATGCTAAAGTTCTTCAATTGCAATGTAATTTCAAATTTTCCGCCTTTTTTTTAGACCAATCAGAGCAGAGTTAAATAATGTTGGCTTTTATGGCGCTACCAGATAAAAACTTTTTCATCACGTAATTTGTGATTTGGGCTGTTTTATGAAAATACTGGCAACTTTTAGCAGCTTTTGAGTGCGTAAGCTTAAAATATTTTTTTCACACTTTTCTGTCAAAGCGTCATGCGTAAACAGCTGTACTACCTTACAGTGGCGCCATCTGGCATGATAAATTTCAAAATCAGCTCTTATAGATACCCGTATTGGTCTGTCATGGGAGCCACAGTGGCTGATTGTTTTCCAATGATGATTTGCAGCTTGCTCCATAGACTCTGGATTTTGACAGTATCAAAGTAGATGACACAAAACATGAACAAGCCCTGGAGAAAAAAGGCAACAACTTAGCTAATGACACTATGGAAGAAACAAGTCATACTTGTAAAGCATTGATAAAGTCAAAGATGAAAGTGACTTTGTAGACATTTTCCAGCTTTGAGTTGGTGCTGGAGGTCTCGTGCAAGATCCAGGACACGATTTCCGCGATCCAGGTGACGCCCATGACAAAGTACATTTTGATCACAGCTTTCATGCGCGTCTTGTCGTTCTGCCGGATCCTCGGATCCCCGCTCGAGTTGGACCAGATTCCGCAGAGCATGTTCCACAAGAACAGGCCAAAGAAGAAGAAATTGGCAACCTTGAACACACAGGAAATCGGGTTATGCTGGTAAAAGGCACTATTTTTAAAGGCACTTTTTTGTAAAATGCCTAATTATTGCAAAAAGGCACTTTTTTGTAAATGGCACTTTTTTTGAAAAAGGCACTTTTTGTAGAAAGCACTTTTTTGTAAAAGGCCCTTTTTTTATAAGTCACATTTTTGTAAAAGGCGCATTTTTGTCAGCTTGGCGGTGGGTTCACTACATACGGCAGTGAAGCGAAAATCCCGGTATTTTGCTGAGATTTGGCGTGCGCTCGCATCTACCGTACAATAATGACTTATTTTCATCACATATGCACATGTGAAGAAATAATATCCATTATTGTACGGTTGGCAACTTGAGAGTTCTTCTTCAATTAAAAAAAGACTCGACCGGGATTCGAACCTGGGTCTGCTGAGTGAAAAGTCTGCACTCTGCCAATGTACTATCAGAGCACACTTAATTTTGTGTACTTTATGGCATACTAAAAACCGATTACATTGCGGTTTAAAAAAGTCTTCGAAACCATTCCTAATGAAGAACATCAAAACACATGAAGCATCCTCAATCAATTTCAAGCCAAAATAGTTGTTTTGGTGCTTTTGGGAAAAATTCTGGCTAAAAATCACTCAAAATATCTGGTTACCCTGCAAGTGCTGAGCTCTAGCTGGAGATGCGCGTGCGCGATTGACCGCAAAGTTTTACCTGCAACCGAGCAGTCTTTTTTAAGGCTAATTTCTTGATTAAATTGATAATATTTTAGCATTCAAAAGTAGTATTGAGACTTTTAACCGTCACGAAGCTGACAAAAATGTCAATACTGTCCTGATGACTCGTCCATATAGGGTTTTTCGCTCATTCGTAGTAAAATTCCAGATCACTCGTGGCTTCGCCACTCGGTGATCTTTCATTTGACTACTCATGAGCGAAAAACCCTATATGGACTCGTCATCAGGACAGTATTGTTACATTTTTGTAAAAGGCGCATTTTTTGTAAAAGGCACTTTTTTTAGAAGGTACTCTTAGCAAAAGGCACTTTTATGTATAAAGCACTTTTTTTGTAAAAGTCATTATTGTAAAAGGCACATTTTTTGTAAAAGGCACTTTATGTAAAAGGCACTTTTTGTAAAAGTCACTTTTTGTAAAAGGCAATACTAACATGACAACTGCATTGGATATAAGTAGCTGATGAGCAAAGTTGGCTTTACTCAATACTGCAAGCTTGAGACGCGACAAATCTGACATTTTTTGGCTAAGTTCAGTTTGGCAACTTAACTTTGTAAGCAATTATCAGATTGGCAACTTGACTTAGCCAATGAAACTCAGTTTGGCAACTTAACCTAGCAATCAATCAAGCTGAAACTACATGAAAATAAGCGAGATTATGGCGTGCCTGTAAAATTATCTGGGAGCCGAGCTAAAGTCACGTTAACTTTTTTAATAATCCTCAACTTGAGTAATGACTTAATGTGGGATCATTTAGTACTATGGAGCCTTTTTTGATTTCAAAGCAAAATCATAATAATTATCTGATTGCATTAAAAACATTTTTTGTGTCTTCAAATGAATAGTGCCTTTTATTGAAGAGCCTATTTTTGTGGAGACAATTTTCTGCAGGTGCCTTTTCCAAGAAGTGCCTTTTACCAGGAGAGCCAGTAAACAATATGAATCTAACTTATGTGGATTTGGGGCACTACTTACCAACACTGGAGCATTGATGAGATGGAAGTAGAAGAGAGTTGGCAGGCCTGACTCGAGGAAGCAATGCAGGTTTCCTATGCCTGGTGTGTACAAGTGCTTGGTGGACTCACTGGGCAAGTGTTGAAGAGTGAGGGTGACAATTGTGACGCAGAGTGGACATCCCCACGAATACAAGGCGTACCACTTGTATTTGGGGTCTCCAATGCCGGAGCTGGCCTTTGGCACTGAGCCAGGCTGAGGGGCTCGGATCCGCCTGAAGCTCTGCCAAATCATGTGGCTCATGGCGTTCAGCCAGAAAACAGCTGACATGTAGCTG
The DNA here is from genome assembly GCA_019096065.1 of Paracyclopina nana. Classification (NCBI taxonomy): domain Eukaryota; kingdom Metazoa; phylum Arthropoda; class Copepoda; order Cyclopoida; family Cyclopettidae; genus Paracyclopina; species Paracyclopina nana. The sequence continues at coordinate 26,752 of JAGUCH010000004.1, forward strand.
AACTGGATCACCAGCGCCTCAAACTCGCACGCGCCAGGGAAGTCCTTGCGGTGATCTCCGCCTAAAATGAAGCAGCCAATCAGAGAGCAGCATTTCTGCCCGGCCATCTAGCGGCCCATTTGAGAACCACTTTGCATAACATTAGTTACCTGCAAGTTTGACCGCGGTGAGCACAAGGTAGAAGATGAAGAGCATCAGAATGGTGCTCATCATCATGCAGCCAAACAGTGTTTGCCTCTTGTGGTACCAAACATGGAGGAACAAGAGGCCGAGGAAGATCATGGAGAGGCAAAACAGTCCTGGGATCACCTGGAGGTCCACCATGCAATGCCATTGGCCAACTGGGCCCTCGCAAGCCTTGGACTCTTCAGCACACACATAGATCTCTGTCCAAAATGTTGATCTGTTGTTTTTGCCACCAGAGTCCTCAATGTGGTTGATGCAATACTCAAAGGGTTGGAACCTCAGCCCACCAATGACAACTGAGGCATCCTGGAAGAACTTGAGCTCGTGCTTTCTCCCACTGTAGGGGTAAGTTTTGTTGCATTTCATCCCATGATCTAGGCCATCAAAGAGCTCTTTGAGATCTTCAGGACGTTTGGCATGTTCCCCAGCATCATTCCAGAAGGTGACATTGAAAACGCTTTCATCATTCTCAGCATCAATGATGTTTTCACAGGTGCCAGTGGCAGAGCTGAAGTATTGATGCCAAGAGCAGCAATGCCTGATGCAGGGGTGATGTTGGCAGTAAATGTCATCTTGAGCCTCACACACCACAGCAACAGTTCCAAAGAAGGAGTCCTTCAAAATCAATTAAAATTAACATATGTCTTTAATTTTTAATTTCAGATTTTACTGTTTTTGCATAGGGGCTGTCGATGTAGCCCTTGTCGAGGCAAAAGTCACTGAATATTTTGCCCGTCAAAGTGTCGACCAGACTGAAATGGTCCCCATTCAAAAAGGTGGCAAAAATGCTTCCAATGGAGATGTCATTGTCCGGAATCGTCATGACATGCCGCTTCGAGTCCTCATCGCACTTCTCCATGCCATGGCCGATGATTTTCATGTCAGTGATTTCAACTGAAGCATTGACATAAACATAATTGGGTTGAATGTACGCCTCTTCGTCTTCAAGAGTCAAAACTTTGCATTTACTGCTTGAGATGTCAAACACCTTGGAAAAAATATGTGAGGTTACATGCAATGCGTGATCACTTAAAAAATTTACCTCATTGTATTTGCAGCATTTGGTAATGATCAGCACTTCACTGTTGCTCCCAACAGCCAATTGGCACAGAATCAGCCACAAAAAAGTGGCCAAAGGCATCTTCGATGCTCAAAACTCACTCTGCCACTTTGTTTAAAAGTCCTATCTTGGCTTTACTGCATTCCTACCAAGACTTCTTCACCTGGAGGCGAACAACGCATAACTGGCCAACAGCAAGGCAGAATTTGATGCATGCACGTACAGCATCGAGAGTGCTACCACATGCACGAAGCCAAAGTGACGCATGACATGTACCTCAAAATATTGTTTCCAAAGTGTTTGACATCTCGAGCAACAAATGCAAAGTTTTGACTCTTGCAGACAAAGAGGCGTACATTGAACCCAATTATGTTTATGTCAATGCTTCGGTTGAAATCACTGACATGAAAATCATCGGCTATGGCATAGAGAAGTGTGATGAAGCTGTTTATGTCTGCTATCATTAGAAACATCAAATAATGTGGAAAAAAATTGGCGCAGTTTCTAGTCTTTGCAGCAAGCTCATAAATTGCTTGCTTTCTGTGCAAAAATATCAGTTTTTCTGAGAAAAAAACATCATTGCTATGTCTGCCAACTCTGGAGCAACTGCAAATTTAAATTCATTTGTCTGAGTTGCTGAGATTTTTTTGCTTTAGCTTCATCACTTTTGACCTTTTAGAATTTGCTAGCTTTATGGCTAGGTGAGATACAAGTCAGGTTATCACACTCTCACTTCCTTTCTGCTTTATAATTTCAATTCAAGAGAAAAATATCAACTTGTAGAGCATTTTATCATGCATGACAAATACAGTCTGAATCAAGACTCTCATGATTTCGTAGCTTCTGAGCTGAATTCTCAAACCTAATAATGAGTGGTACTGATACAAAATCTGAGAGCAATCACATTTTTCTCGAATATTGGCTCTGACAGAAATCCTGCATAGGTACTTGATCGTTTTGCACTTTCTTGAATCCCCTTTGAATGGACCTTCATGTTATGAAGGATCTACCAGAGAACTTTGATGACATTTTTTATAACATACTATAAGCTATTCACATAGACTTGAGAGAGAACCTAACCTAGACTTTGTCAACCACCCCTAAACCTATATATTTTCTGAAAGCTTATGTCCCAAGGGTTTGTTTGGTGGTAGTTTTAAAATCCTGGCCTATCCATCCTTATAACATAAAATATTAAAAAACCTCTAGTTCTCTTCAGCGTACTTTTTTCGATAAGTTAAGCTTCAAATACCCCTCCTAAAATCAAAAGGGCTAACCATTTTTATTTCATAAGCAAATCGCTAAAATGTCCAGAAAAGGAGATATGGAGTGCCAAACTTTATGTTTGATTGTTACAAATGTTTTGCTACTTGAAAACTTGTCCCTCTCTATCTCTTTTCCTGGTCATCCTAGCAACTTGCTTATGAAATAAAAAAGTTAGCTCTTTTGATTTTATGAGGGGTCTTTGAAGCTGTGTTCAGTGAAAAAAGCATGCCGAAGAGAGCTAGAGGTTTTTTAAGATTTTATGTTTTAAGGAGGGATAGGCCAGGATTTTAAAACTACCGCCAAACGAACCCTTTGGACATAAGCTTTCAGAAAATATATAGGTTTAGGGGTGGTTGACGAAGTCTAGGTTAGGTTCTCTCTCAAGTCAATGTGTATTGGAGACATTGTCATATGCTTCAAGTTGAACTGTTTTTGTATAGACTTGCCAATTGGGAAAGCTTTATTGCTTGTCATTCAAATGGTTGAAAGCTAAAAGTCCAGGATTTTGAAACTACTTCCTGTTGTCTTAACGCAGAGCTGGCGGAAAGACCTTCGAAGGCCGACCTCGGAAGGCCGCGAGCGGCGGTGATGATGGCGGATCTCGGCGATGTGGCGGCGATCACGATGGCTCCGGGTCGGCGATGATGAGATATCACGAAATAAAGTGCAAAGTCAGGGAAATGCGGTGTAGTGTCGTTTATTCAGACTTTTCGCGAGAAAATCTAAATAACAACTAACTGTCATTTGTTATGATATATACAGCTATTTGTTTACAATCGGAACTTACAGGTTATGCAAAACGCAACCTCCCGAATATATAATACAGTCCCCCTGTTAAGTTTTGGCTTATTCGAGTTTGTAAACGATCGTGATATGTCAGATGTGGTTATGCTTTGCTAAGTTGTCATTTTCTACAATAAACGTGCGCTCAGTGGTTTTGTTAAAACATACAATGAATTTATTAGCGTTGGCCGATTTGCTTGAATTCGAAAGTTGACCCGCGCTTTGCCATTTTCAGCCTCAGGTCCTTATCCAGGGTCATGATCGTCATGGAGTGCATGTGGGCGACGATTCTTCTCAGCACGTGTAGCTGGACGAGGTTGAACTTCTCGTGGTCCCTTGGTCGGTGGCCGAGTTGACCACATTCTTCGCATCTCTCCAGCGCCATTGGGCAGGCTCCCAACGTGTGGTCATTACCGAGACAAGTTGGATTTGTACATCCTTCTTTACGGTTGCAGTCTTCGGTCTTGTGCCCGTTGTAGCCGCACACGTTGCAGGGGTGAGGTGTCTCGACAGCGTAAGATTTCCTCACATCCTTGAATGGCAACAGTATTGCTGTCACTCTGTCCTGGTAGGTGTCGATCTCGGTTTGATCCATCCAATGGTTGATTGAGCTGCCGACCTCGCATTCCCATTGTGTGACGTCCGAATCGCTGACCATGTTGATCACGCTTCTGTCAAAGGCAAATTCCAATCCAAATTTTGCAAAGTTGTCGCACGCTTCCCTGTGGTTATTATAATAGTGGTAGGTGTGCACCAGAGGCCTCAGCGATCGCTCGTCAGCCTCCTCCGGACTACTAGGATCCAGTAGGAGGCCTTCGAAGTATCGCACGGTTTTGCCACCAATCTCGATTGGCCGATGAAGATATGTTGCCGCCAGATACATCATCAATCCTCTCACGCAGCTATCCTTGCTCATGCCATTCTGCAGGGCCAACTTTGCTGCTGTGAATTCCAACAGTGCCAGTGGAACAAACTGATCCTCTCGGTCGTAGTACAGAGTGCTAGGAAGGTACTTGTCCACGGCCATTGCTCTGTGCTCCTTCTTCCAAAATGGGGCCTTGATTGTTGTTTTGACTCCCAACAACTTTATTGCAGCATTTTTCGACGACGGTGGTTGCTGCTTATCCCAGGCTGGATTGAGGAGTATCACGAGATGGCGAGCATCCATCCAGCTTCTGATTTTGATTCCAATCCTGGCGAATTTTGGCAGGTCTTCATAGACACTGAATCCCAGCTTGACAATTGATTCGTCCTCCAACATTTGCTTTATCTTTATCGGTATCTCCTTCCCTAGCAAGCTGTGGCCAACATACATGACTCTGACTCCCGCTGCGACTCCATTGGTTGCCCCGAAGTGGGCATATGCAAACGTGTTGCTCTCCTGGCCGACGGTGACGGGTTTCTGGCAGTGATATGTGACCTTGTAGCTTTCTGAGAGGCCCTCGGTGTCGAAGGTCATAATCCTCGTTTTCTTTATCTCCTGATAAAATTCGTTCCTTTCGAGCATAATGTCGAACTCTTCAGGGTGCTCGGTGCAGTACTCGCTCTCCGTGTCCTCCACCAATCCATACATGAAGGTTTTTCCCCTTCCAGCCGTCTCCAGGTCATAGACTGTATTCTTGCTCATCTTGGCCCTCTTCAACGCATTTGCCACCGACAAATAGGGGTAAGTTCCTTTTTTCCGATTGACACAGTCTTTTTCCTGGAAAGGAGCCGAAGCTTGGCAGAGTAATCTCTCGCACTTCTTACCCTGGTATTTTTCAAGGTCGACCGGTCCGTACATTGCTCCTGCGACTGTCTCTGGGCATCCATCCTTTTGGGCTCGTTTTACATCTTTGTCGAATCCAGGCACGTCAATCTCCTTTGAGGGCAGCTTCAGAGTCAGTGCTCTCAGATCGCAATAAGGTTCATCACCAAAGTTGAGCTCTGTCAGTCGTTCTGCTGCGATCTCATCCTCCATTCCCGCTGGGATGTAGGTGGTGTGCTCCGATGGGGCTGTTGATGAGACTCTGGATGACCTCGGCTCGCTCTTTGCTTCTTCGACCTCCATTGGCTCCTGCTCGCTTGTGCCAGCCGGGCTACTAGGACCCAGTCCGGCACTCGCGTGCTTTTGGGCCTCCTTGTCGGTCTGGCACTCGGCTTGCATCAACTCCGGTGCTGCCTGGGCTTCATTGTCCTTCACGATCACGATTTGATGGTTTCTTCCAGCTGCTTCGTTGGTGATGCGCACCAGTTCCAGCATTTTCTGCTCCGTTTCTTCGGTGTAAAAGCGGATTCCTTTCGGCAGCTTCGCGATGTCTTGAATTTGCTGCTCTGTCATTAATTCGCCGGTCCTCGCCAGATAGATTTTTCCCTCCATTGGTCCAGTCTGCATCACCTTTATCATGGTTGGCAATGAGGCTGCCCCTTTTCCTTGTTCTAGGGCCACGAAAATCTCCTCGTCGGACATTCTGTGGTCCCAGCTCTGCTTGATGATCCCCTCCAAAATCTTCCTCTGTTGCTCGAACTGGAGCTGATCGATTGGCTGCAGCATGGCCATTTGGGGTATCTCGCCGTACTTGTCGATCAATTTTGCCATTTGGGGTCCGTGGGAGATGGCCATGGCAAAGTTTGGTGTGACCGGCATTGACATCATCTGGGCGCGTCTCAAGGCTTTAAATTGGTCGCATCTTTGGGACTTGTACCTCTGCTTCTGCGTTCTCTTATCGTCTTCTGCTCGTGGGCCGAAATTGAAGGTCGTGCCTAAGATCAAGGTCCCTGGGTCCAAGTAGTGCTCGGTGAACACCTCCCTGAGCTCTTCTAGATTGTTGTCGTTATAAATGATAATTTTTGATACCTTGATCTTCTTTGCCCAAGCTGACCTGACGCTCTCGATGTCGAATGGTGTGCCCTGGATGAGGTCGATTTTCCATGGCTCATTGTCGTCGCCTTCCACTACCACTCTCCTTGCTGGAGATGATCCGCCGAGCACAATTTGCTCAGTCGTATCATTCAAGCTCGAGGTGGACGAATCCAGAGGCTTTGCTGCCTTTGCTTTCTTGTCCGCGGACTTCGATGTTCCTGGCTGCGGGGAAAGCGGGGTCGATTGCCGTGTTGGTGGTCCTAGTCTTGACCTCACGTCCTTCTTGTCCTTCTCGATCTTTGGGGTCACCGCCTTTCGCTCCGTCGATGCTTGGATTTCGCGGTTTCGTTTGATCGCATTTTCTTCCTCTTCGGTCTTCGGTTTTTTCGACGCGGTGCTGCGAGATCTATCGCGATCCTTATCGCGGCCTCGATCGCGGTCTCGGTCGCGGTCTCTACTGCGGTCACGCTTGCTTTTACGATCGGACATCTTTTTCTTTGTTTTGAACACCGCTGCTGCTAAGTCGAATTCGCCGGAAACGGTTCGAAAATTTAACCCGGTTTTGTTTGACGAGTTTTGTTTTTTCATTCTTACTGTTTCCGTTAGGTTGCGCGAGTACATGTAAAATTTGCGTTTTATTGCTCGATATATTGCATAGATATTACTCAGAATCATTATTTTCTTTTCCCGTGGTCGTGGTTGTGGTTGTGGTTGTGGTTGTGATTGTGATTGTGGTTGTGGTTGTGGTTGTGGTTGGTGGTTGGCCATGATTTGCGGTGGTTTTTCTTCTTTTAGTCTGTTTTTTCTGATACTATTGGTAGGTGTTGTGTTGGGGCCAATTGTCTGATGCCCCGTTCTAATGTACCATTGCTTGTTTTGACCACCGCTGATCTGACCATTCCATCGCTGCTCTTGTATACTTTTGTCACAGTGCCCACCAACCACCGTGGCCTGTGTTTTTTGAGCAGATCCTCTTCTGTTACAACCACTCTATCTCCTACGCCGACGTTTTGATTAGCTCTTGTCCATTTGGCTCGCTTTTGTAGTTCTTGGACATAGTAGTCGACCCAGATGTCCTGATATTTTCTGATTCCTCTCGCCATGATTCTCAGCTCGGGCATGTACTCCGCTCCTTCTTCCACCGAGCTCACGTAGCCATTTCGTCCCACCAGCATATGATTGGGTGTCACCACGTCCAAGCCATCCTTGGTTTTTAAGATCGCTATTGGCCGGCTATTTATCAGATTTTCTGCTGCTGCCACCAGTGTTCTGAATTGTTCAAATTGCACCTCGCCGTGTTCGCAGTGTTGCATTGCTCTTTTTGTGAGCTTTACAAATGCTTCGCTGAGGCCGTTTGCCTCGTGGTCTTTTGGTGCGTTGAATTTCCATTCCCTGATGTTATTGCTGGTTTTGAGTTGGACCCTGTTCCAATCCATCTCTGAGCTCGTGTAGATTTTGGCGTCTGGGATGGTGCCAGTTGAGGTCACGACAAGTTTGTCATTGTCCCTCTCTTTTTTGCTGATCTCAGTCATTTGGGTGCCTAATTGTCCAAAAGACCCCTCATTATCGCTGTAGACCGTATCGACGTTTCCTCTTCTGGAAGTGATTCTCTCCATGGCCATTATCAGTGACTCTGTGTTCCTGCTTATGGTGGCCTCAAGCGTCGCTACTTTGGTTTGCAGGCACACCGTCACCAGAACATATGCTTTCACTCTTTGTCTTAGGAATTTTACCCAGTAAAAGCCAGTGAAGTCCATTGCCAACTTTTTGCAGGGTCGGATTTCTCTGAGGCTGAGCTCCTGCATTGGTCCCATCAGTTGCTCGTATGGTTTCGAGTTTCTCCTTGTGCACAATGGGCACTGATTTGTGATATGATGTGCCACCTTTTTTACAAATGGGCCCCCGAAATGATGCGTGAGCATTAGCCAGAATGTGTCGAACGCTGGGTGGTTTTCTGTCTTGTGTATGTACCATGTCATCATCAGGAAAGGCCATGTCTTTGTCATCAGTATTGGGTACTTTCTTGATTCTTGCATTTCAGCCTGATTCACGCATCTCGTGCTTACCCTGATGATGCCTTCTCCGTCTATAAATGGGCAATACTTCGCAAGCTTCTTGTTTCTCCAGATTTTTGTTTTCTCGAAGGCTTCTACATCCTCCCTGAGTGCCAAGCTCTGGCCGTATATCATTAGATCTCTCACCACTGTGGCCATCGCTTCATCTGGTATTAATTCGTCCTGTTTTTTCCCAAATCCTTTTGCTCGCGCCAGGGCTCTTGTCATCCTAGGCCACTGGGTTATTCTTCTCTCCAGTGTCAATCTCTTCATTTTTTGGAAAGTCACTGCGTGTATGTGTAGCCAGTTCTTGTCTGCCGTTTTTATTTTGTGGTCCAATACTTTCCCACATTGTGTGACCCTGAGGCTGGTCGGACTATTGTCGTCCAATCCTGCCCATAGCTTGATCTCAAGCTCCTTCCCAAGCAGTTCATTTTGTGTTACTTTCAAGTCGAACTTTGGCCACTCTTGCTCGTCATCTTCCGTGAAAAATGGAGCACCCGTCCAATATGTTGGGTGGTTGATGATTTCTTCCGGTGTCCCCCCCCGTGAGGGCAGATCAGCAGCGTTAACACTTGTCTTTATGTAGTGCCTGTTATATCACGTTGAAACGTACTTCCCTATATTGACTCTCACGTGTAACCTACATAGCTAGATACTCCCCTCTCGCGCGTGCATGCATTCATTCTTTCTGTCTCGCTTAAGCTTGCACTGAATTACACTCAGTACACATCTCGTATCAAAGTGGATACGTTCGCCTCGATCTGGTAAATCTCGGCGTAGTAGTGCTCACGGTTTCCTGGTACAAGACCAGGGATCCAACCGACGTAGCTCGAGTAGTAGTGCCTTAAGTGTCACCCACGAGGTCGGGACCAACCATGGCGTCAGTTCTCAGTCTCTTTGCATAAGAGGCCCTTTCCTAGAAGAGGGAAGGTTTGAGAAGCAGCCGAAGAAGGTTAGTGAGTGGAAAATTTCCGCCACCCTTGGCAGCATCACGACAACAAAGTGTGAGAGGCAGCCGGAGAAGGTTTCGTGAGCGGAATTGTGAAAGTTCCGCCACCCTTGGCAGCATCACAACAAAAAAAGTGTCAACAAAGTGTCCATGAGCCAGGACTCAATTAAAAGTGCTGGCGAAGAAGAGTGGCATACTGCAGATCAGAACGTATTTGCAGCACTTCAAAGGCAAGTGAAAGCCTTAGAAGAAGCCAAAGAAGAAGCGGAGGGCCCCGAAGATACGCTTTTGGCAGCCACAAATAGTGACGAGGACACATTTGACACAAGTGCGGTCAGAGCAAATTTAGCGATGACCGAGAAGGAGATTCCAACTGACTTGCAATTGGCAATCGGAAAGCTTTCCGAAGCCAGAGGTGCAAGAGCACTCGAGGACCTCACCAAACAAATACATAGTCTCAATGGGCACAAGAGTTGGTTGTCCAGGCACATGAATGCCGGAGAGAAGCTATGCGAGGCCCTGGAAAGGCAGAAGGACATTTCAGTTTCAGAAGCAAAAGAGCTCCAGAAGCTGAAACAAAAGTTGGTCGACCAGGAGAATAGCATCATGCAGATTTTAAATAACCTGCCGGACGAGACCCGAGTCACTCAAGCTGACAAGGTCAAGGAGATGTTCGAGAGAAAGGATGCCCTGGAATTAAAAGCACTGGCAATCACAGGCCGGTACGAAAAGGCCAATCCAACTGCAATATCGGCATCAAATGCACCGGCATCAGAGGACAGAAAAATTGTCAAGCCGGATGCAAATTTGAAGCCGAAAACGCTGAAGACTGGTGCTACAGCCATTGAGCTGCAGGTTTTTTTGAGGACTTGGAAGACCTACGTTCAAGAGTCGGAGATCCAGAAGAAGTCCATCGATGCCCAGCACACTTACAGTCTGGTATTATTTGATGCCAATCTATCAGCCAAGATTTCAGCAAAGTTGAGTGCGGAATCGCCCCTTTTCATACAAGATGAAAATGTGGGCACTCCTTGGATCCTTTCAATGGAGAGGATCGTAGTAAACGAGTTCCAGCTGGCGTTTCCATTGTCTAAGAGAAGACTGGAGTGCTTTCGTCACAAAAGTACAAACCCAAGCGAGCTGCATGGAACGAGTTGGGCTGCATTTGAGCTGAAATGCAAAGCAGCCGAGTTCGAGAGCATGGACATAGAGACGGTAATGAAGTACCTCTATATGAGCTCTCTAGCTAATAAAGCCTTACGGAAAGAGCTTATCAAGGCCGACAACTTAGCTGGCGGCAAAGCAACGATGGATGAGCTCAAATCGGCTGGCAATATGTATGATGTTAATACAGCCACCGAAGAGGGTTACGAGAACCCTACCGTGAAGAAGGCTGGGCCTACTGCTTATCGCAAGAAAAAGGCCATGGGCTCGAATGCTGGGGCTGAGGCCGCAGGTTCAAGCCAGAAGAAGAAGCATGGAGGTTGCTTTGAATGCGGAAGTAAAGAGCACCTCCGACCAAATTGTCCGAAGGCACCAACCTGTCAATTTTGCAAGAAGAAGGGTCATGGGGCGGACAAATGCTTCAAGAAGAAAGGCAAGGGCGAGGGTGGCGAGAAGAAGCCGAACGGGAACCCGACGAAAGCCATTAAAAAATTCACAGTTAAGTTGCCTTTGAGTTTTGATTTTTCTAGCACGTTGGAGTGTAAAAACGCTATTGCTTGCAATGAGGCAATACGCATTATGAAAAAATCAAAAGATAGATACTCTCTGCCGTTCATTTTTCAGAGTCGCATCAAGAGGATGGAGGAAGATGACGGAGGGGCAGGGGTTATCAAGATGGCGAAGACCAAGAGCAGAAAAAAGAAGGAGATGCAGCAGAAGATCTCCAAGGCAGTGAGCGGGCTGCGGCCCTCATGCCTACCCAATGCTACCAGGGTCACGTCATCAAGGCCAACTCCCAAGGCCAAGCTATTATTTTGCCCTGAGGTAGGGTCTGCTTTCTCTACGTATTGCCTGCCAGATACTGGAGCAACCATTACTGTGGTTGATGAGAAAGTAGCAGCGGACATGGGGATGCCAATATATCCCAATCCGGAGACCGTCAGGAGCGTCGATGGCACCGAAGTGAAGACGAGCAGAACATGTGAGATTGCAATATCACGTGGCATGAAAGTGGTTGTAGTAACCAATGCAGTGGTCGCTTCACTTGGTGACGATGAAGAGGTGATTGTCGACTGGCAGACACTGGAGATATTAGGCGTGGTTGGCCTAAACATTAACTCCACGGCAATCGCAGCAACCACAATGGATATGACTCTGGAGAGCTTGAAGCTCAAATATGCAGAGGTCTTTGCAGACAAGCTTGACAAAACCAGGTTTATGAAGGGTGAACCCATGAAGATCCACCTAGTGGATGGGGACATAAAACCTATGAGGATCTCTTCAACCAATGCCATACCGGTGCATCTCAAAGCAGCGGCGGATAAGTGCATTAAGGATTTGGAGGATGCCGACATTGTCAAGAAGCTGAAGCCAGGGGAGATGACAGACTGGACCTCTAGAGGTTTCTTTGTCATCAAGTCTGATGGCAAATCAGTCAGGTTGGTTACGGACTTCGTTCAGCTGAACAAGTACGTGAAGAGACCAACCCACCCCTTTACGTCTGCATTCCATTTGTTGAAGAGCATCCCTGCAAAGGCTCAGTGGTTTGTGGTCGGAGACTGTGCGCAGGGATACCACCAGATCAAGTTGGAAGAAAAGTCATCCTACTTGACTACATTTTTGCTACCACAGGGAAGATTCCGTTATGTGAGAGCTCCCATGGGGCTCACATCTTCCAGTGATGAGTGGTGCTGCAGGAGCGACATGATCATGACTGGCCTGAACGGAAAGGGAGTCAAATCGGTCGATGATGTCCTCATCTGGGGGGAAACAGAGCAGGAAGCCCTGCACAATCTGGATGTCCTCCTCAGCAACTGCAAAACCTATGGTGTCAGCTTATCACCCAAAAAGCTGCACATGGGTGAACGTGTCAAGTTTGCTGGATTCATGGTCAGCAAGTTGAATGGTGTAGAACCACACGATGACAACTTGAAAGCAATCAGGGAGTACCCAAGGCCAGCCAACCAGTCGGATGTGCGAAGCTTTTTGGGATTGGCTCAAACTTTAGGAAGTTTCTTGCCTGATTTGGCCCACATGTCAGCTTCATTGAGGGAGCTAACCAAGGCCAAAGTTCAGTTTCAGTGGTTACCAAGACACGAAGAAGACTTCAACCAGCTGAAGAAGATCCTGACCGGACCTTTGTTGGTGAAGCATTTTGATGTCAACAAGACCACAGTGTTGACAACGGATGCCAGCAGGTTATATGGCATCGGCTACATTCTAACTCAGTATGACCCAAAAGACCCGGACAGGAGCTACCTGATTACCTGTGGGTCCAAGGTAAACTCCGCTGCTGAGAAGAATTATGCAACTATTGAGCTGGAGTTGCTGGGAATAGTCTATGGATGTGAGAAGAGCTCGCATTTTCTGCATGGCTGCCCAAAATTTTTGGTGAAGACTGACCACAAGCCTTTACTTGGTATTATGAATAAGGACATGGCAGAGATCACTAACTCCAGACTCTTGAGGCTTAGAGAGAGGCTACTACCGTTCAACTTCGATTTGGTCTACCTGGAGGGGAAGTTAAACTTCATTGCAGATGCCTTGTCAAGACATCCAATTAACTTCTCAGATGACCACCCAGACGCTGAAGAAGCAGAAACTTTGAAGAACTCAAAGATCAGCGTAATCTCAGCCCTCTCTGTCTCAGCACAAGAAGATCCGGCATTCCAAGAAATCCATGATGCAGCGAAAGCTGACAAGGAGTATCAGGATCTAATTGAGGCCATCCAGGAAGACCTTCATCATCATAAGAAGAAGGGCGTGGCCATTCATGCATTAAAGCTGGTGCCCCAAAACCTTTGGGGGCAGCTTTCGGTCCAAGATGGAATGGTTGTCATTGATGGGAAACGTGTCTTCGTACCAAAGGAAGCACGTCCATTCATCTTGAGGACTCTTCATATTGCGCACCCTGGGCAAACGAAGAGCCTGGCTACGGCCAGACAATTCTACTATTGGAGTGGTATGACCAAGGATATCAGACAATCAGTAGAAGAGTGCGAAATGTGCCAGAAGTACATGGCCTCTTTACCGCATGATGAAGAAGGCGAGAACATGGTACCAACGGCCCCAATGCAGAGTATTGCAATGGATTTGGGCCATCATGAAGGGGCAGACTATTTAATAGTTGTGGACACCTTCAGTGGTTGGCCTTGGATTTTCAAGATGGTAAGATACACTAGTGAGGAAATCATCAAGAAGTTGACGATCATTTTTGCCACATTTGGGTACCCGATCGTGATGAGATCCGACAACGCTGGATGCTTCATCTCTCATGAAATAATTGAGTTTTGTAAAGAGCATGGCATTATCGCCACCACCAGCAGCCCCTATCACCACGAGTCCAATGGGACCGAGGAAGCTAGTGTGAAAAACATGCAAAGGCTGGTTATGAAAACCAAGACCCTAAGGGAGATGGATGTCGCTGTGCTGGAATTTCGAAATCTGGCACGTGCTGACGCCAACTCCCCTGCGAAGATGTTTTTGGGCTGTCATTTGAGGACAAAATTACCAATCTTGTACGAGATGACAAAGCTTGAGATGCCAGAACCCAGAGCTGAAAAGAAGCAATTGCCTAAGGAGATCATTCCAGATTTCAAGGTGGGGGAAAAAGTGCGCATGCAAAATGCGGTCACTAAGCTATGGGAGGATGTTGTAGTAATCCTCGAAGTTCGGCATTCCAGTAGAAGCTACGTCATCAAAAATGATGATGGCGTGATAATTGTGAGGAATAAGCGCTTCTTACGCAAGCATAATGCGCAGGTGGCTGACCTCGATGCAAATGCATCTTTATGGCTAGTAATTGAAGCACCTCACTCAACGCCCAGCATCGAAAAAAATTGTCCCCCTGTAAATTGCACCTGGTCGGAGGTTCTTATGGGTTCAGGTCAAAGTACAACCAACAGCGCTGACAAAGCAAAGACCCAGGTTGTTGATGAGACCAGCCACACTGGTATTAGGCTAGCGGACATCGATATCATGGCTCCGCAAGGCTCCAGTGAGGAGGACAAGTCAGCTGCTGAGGCAACTGGCAGAGATGTCATGCATTGGATCTTCTATGGAGTGGCCTTTTGCGCTTTGATGGCTTTGCTATGGATTGGACTGCGGTTCAGGAAATGGCGGAAGAAGGCCAGCGCGAGGAAAAGAGCCAGAGACTCACTGTTGATCATGCACTCCCAAGCTGCAAATGTGCAGCCACCGGTCTACCCCCAACAAGCCCCTGCCCCATATGGCTGTCCAGGCTATGCGTCACCCTATGTCACGCCCTTCGCCTCGACAATGTCCATCGCCCCGACCCCTCATCCGATGGTTTATCAACCTTTCCCAGGAGTTGTACAGAGCTTGCCAAACATGGCTTATGGAGCCTCCCCGCTGGGAAGTTCACCAACGGTTTCGCATCCTGACTCGCCCCCCTTGCAGGAGGAGGAGCAGAGACGGCGAAATCGTCTCTTTGCCATCTCTTACAACAATATCTAAAGTGTTTTTCTCTGTGTTGCAGGCATGTCAGAAGCCCGAGGTGACCGTTCCCCCATTGATTGGGATCATCCCGATTGGGACCCCAACGCACCTGTAGATGAGCGCCTGATCGCACCAGCGCCACTCGATGTAGCCACCCTCAATGAGCTGGACGATGTAGCCAAGCTCAAAGCCGAATTGGCGAAGGCCAAGGAGGAAGTCTATGATGCCCAGTACAGGATCACCGAACTGGAGCATAATCTGGCTGAGGCCAACCAGGAGGTCAGGGACCTCATTTGGACGAAGGATGTGCTGCGTGCGGATTTGAAGCACCAGTACAATGGCTACAGGCGAATGCTGGACAAGATCTTCGACAACATCCACAAGGCCATGAACTCGCCTGGCAAGAAATGGAAGCGGACTCGGATTGTCCCCATGACACCCCTGAGGGTAGTTGTTGACGCCGATGGGGTCCGCAGAATCTCCAGACCGTGTTACGAGAACGCGGAATCTGCCAAGCATGATGGGTTCTCGGCCAGGGCCGGTAAGGCATATACCCGTCAAGGCATAATGCTGGAGGCCGAGCTCATTGGATTCGGTCAACTGGACAAGGCATGCAAATTGGATGATGGTTCCGAAGATGAAGCTTCCGTCACGAAGTCCGAGGTCATCAAGATCCTAGACTTGAAGCGTGACGAGTTGGCCAGAGATGATCGCCAGAAGTACGGCATTTTTGTAGCTGCAATGGTAGCTATTGGTGTTGGCATGTTCATATGGTGCACCAATGGAGGGGAGGTTGCTTTGACGACATCGCCTTGAAAAGCAACATAGAGAAATGAAGACACTGGATCGGATGATGGAACTGAATTTTGATACGCTATGCATTTTTCCTATTTTTCTATTTCATTAGGTTTTTTATGCTCTTATCAAAATTCTCGCTTGCTAGGTATGTCATAAATCCTAGGCCCCAAAATTAGTGTAGTTCGAGGTCAATTGATAGGCTAATATGTTAGTGATTACAGCTACCCAGGGGTATCCGTACCCACTTGGGGGAGGTGTTATATCACGTTGAAACGTACTTCCCTATATTGACTCTCACGTGTAACCTACATAGCTAGATACTCCCCTCTCGCGCGTGCATGCATTCATTCTTTCTGTCTCGCTTAAGCTTGCACTGAATTACACTCAGTACACATCTCGTATAAAAGTGGATACGTTCGCCTCGATCTGGTAAATCTCGGCGTAGTAGTGCTCACGGTTTCCTGGTACAAGACCAGGGATCCAACCGACGTAGCTCGAGTAGTAGTGCCTTAAGTGTCACCCACGAGGTCGGGACCAACCAGTGCCATCGATCGAGTCTGGTGGTGTCGCTGATCTCTATGGTTCTGTTCCTGATGAACACATCTCTTTCCACCCCTGGCTTTCTGATCCAGCAGAGCACCGGCTTATTATCTACCCAGTACCAGATGTCCTTCTCATTGATTTTGATGATACTCGCCAATCTGTTTGCCAGCCTCGCTGCCATCAATGCTCCAGCTAGCTCTGCCTTTGGAATATTGAGTGATTTGGTTTTTTGGAGCTTTGTCTTGGTGGTGAGCAGTTGTAATGTCCCGGTTTCTTTGTCTTGGATCATGGCCGTGCAGCCAAATGCGGTGTCAGAGCCGTCGCTGCACATGATTAATCTTGGAATCGCCTGCAAGCTGATCGCTCTCCTTGGATATGTTATTTTTGCCGCGTCTGACATTTGATTTAGCCACTTCGCGAATTGCTTAATGGCCTTTTGCACCTTTTCATTTTTGAGGCTCTCTAAGTCTGTGTCCCACTTGATCTTGATCTCGCTCCCAGCTTGGCAGATCCATTGGAAGCACTGTCGTGCCGGGATCACAAATGGGCTGATAATGCCCAGTGGATCGAATATTTTTGCAATTGTTTGCGCAATGGTTCTTTTCGTAATTTTTGTGATGTCTGGCCTTTCAAACTTGTATCCCAACGTGTCCTTGTCTGGGTTCCAGTCGAGCCCCAGTGTTGCGTGTGTGTAATCACCGTCATCTTCAGTCGTCATGATGGCCATTGACTTTTCTATGTCCTCTTTTGGTATGTTTTCCAATATCTCCGGCTCATTCGTGACAAATTTTCGTAATTCCATTCCGCAATCACTTAGAACGGCCTTTGCTTCCTCGATCACTCTTTTTGCTGTGTTTTTGTCCGGAAATGAGACCAGGAGATCATCCATGTAGATCCGGATGTTGTTTTTGAGTTCCTGTGATCCATATGTCGCTATGTGGTGCTTGATGACGAAATTTGCGACGCTTGGGGCTGCTCTCAGGCCAAATGGCCATCTTTTGAACTGGTATGCTACTCCATCCACCCATATCCTGAGGTACTTCCTTTGTTCTTCTGATGTCTCAATCATAAGAAACATTTTCTCGATGTCTGCAGCGGCAGCTACGTCACCCAACCTGAATTGTGTCAGCGTGTCGTATATGTCTGCCAAGAAGTTAGGTCCTGGGTATTGTTCGTCATTGATGCTCGTGCCGTCGAACTTTTGCTTTGCATTATAGACAAATCTGTATTTCGTGGTGAGGCTGGTTCTTTTTGGCACGCAGAAAAAGGGCATAAAGTATCCATTCTTTATTTCACTTTCTGGAACTTTTTCGATTATACCTCTTTCTTCGTACTCGTCCATGGTATTAAGTACTGCCTCCCAGACGTCGCTTTCTGCCTTCATTCCCACATCGATCCCTCTCTGAATTGCTTTGCATTGTTTCCAGTTATTTGGTAATTTTGGTGGGTTGTTCATGAATGGAATGTCGACTATGTATCGGCCACTCTCCGCTCTTCTGATGCTCTTTTTCATCATGTTTAGGGCTGTTTCTTCTGCCAGTGTTAGTCTTGGTTGTGCTTTTTCTCCTGGCTGGATTCCTAGGCCCTCAATTCCATTATTTCGTTCCATGAGATATTCCAAGGCATCATCATTGAGGGAGTCGCTCACATTCTTTTGGGACCATTCGTTGACCAGCATGCTGCTCTCCTCTCCACCTGATAAAGGGTGGTATAACATGGTCCACCCCAGAGGTGTTTTGCGCACTAATGGTCCATCCTCCACCAAAATGTCTCTTAAGCTTTTCATTAGCCTGAGATTGTCGAATCCCAACAGCATCCTGACTGGTCCTTGTACTGGTGTTGGAAAATTGACGTCCTTTATTTGGGCATATGAGCTTTTTATCTCGTTTGGATCGATTGCTTCGATTGTGGTTGGCAGGCCGAACGTCCTTGTTTTCACTTCATAACTCTTCTTTGATCCCACGGGCCTCATGTAGACTTTACTTTTGAGGGAGTCTCTTTTTATCCTTTTGTTGTTGCCCACCACATGCACCGTCATTGTCTCAGTTTTTCCTTCAAGATTTAGGGCTTTTTCGACCTCGGCATCATTGATTGTTACACTCGAGCCCTCATCCATCACCATATTAATTGCAATTGCTTCTTCGAAGTCTGGTGTTTTTGAGATTTCTACAGGTACTGTTCGCCATGACTTTGTCATAGCTCCAAAGAGGGCGACAACCTCCTCTGCATTTTTTCCTGCCTGTTGAGTCTCTGGCGTCGGGCTACTAGGACCCAATCCAACCAGTGCAACTCCATCGTCTTGTTTCTTCACTAGTTTTTCCACGTTCATGTTCAATTGTTGGATGGAGGCCAGCAGTGCGGCGTTGATTTGACCTTCAGACGCGCTTCTCCTTTTTGGTCCGATATGGAGTTTTGGGTGGTGTTGATCACTTCCACACTTTGTGCACACAATTTTTGACTTGCATTTCTCCATCTTGTGCCGCCCCGCCACACATCGCTTGCAAAGCTTCGCTTCTTCAACTTTTGACAATATTTCTTTTAGTGGGTAGTCCCCCCATTTTGGGCAGTCTATGCCCTTGTGGCCATCTGTGTCGCACACGAAGCATGGTCCACCTCTATGGGCAAGAAATATTCCGTCTTCGTCGCTGTCGCTCTGGGAGTCTTCGTCCTCCGAGGCCGAGTATTCTTCTTCGGCTGCTGCAAGCACTTTTTCTGTCCTTGTTGACTTAAATTTGTTGTACTGCTTAAATGTGCTCCCCTGTCGTTTGGTATGCTCTTGCTTATCGACGGTGCCAGTTGTTATGCTTTTGAGTATGTTCTCTGCCTTGAGGCTGCTCATGTGCTCCTTTGTTCTCTCCCTCGCCCATGTGAAGAAGAGTCTCAGCGAGTTTTCTGATTGCCATCTTTGAGACTTGTAGTTCTTGTAATCTTTCTCTGTCTCTCTGTCCATCCTCAAGGTTGCCAGCACTTCATCCTCGCCGTTAAGTGGGTCTTTTCCTTGTTTGGCTTTTTGCACCAGGAGCTTGCTCACCAGATTTTGCACGTCGTCAATTGTATTGGCGTTTCTGATTGACATTGGGGGCAATTGTCTCAGTTTTTCCAGTAGTGTCTGCACTAGTTCTTTTGCTTCGCCTGGCCAGTGGCCATAGTCTGTCTCCAGGGTGTCCAGTGCCGTGATGAACCCAGTGGCGTTGCAGTCGAAGTCGTAGATCTTAGCGAATGCCCTTCCTGATGTCCATTGTTTTAGGGTTGTCATCTTCTCGAACCAGTCCATGTTCCTTTTCATTACTATTTTTGCATGCACGAATTCGCGGAAGACCCTGTATTTGTCAGGATTTTCGCCGTCGAAGGTCATCTTGAAGTTGTCCCTGTAATTGTCGCGAGGCAGCGTTGGGTCGTAGTACTTGTCCAGGTCCTTCCTCTGGATCAAGTCTGCCCAGCATGTGTCATCTCTGATGATTTGACGTGCTCTTTCAATTGGTGTGTTTTGTGCTAAGAACTTTTGTTCTTCTTTGCACCTGCTGTCGTATTCTTCTGGCTTGATTGTTGTGCCCGCCATGTGGGGACCGAAGCTCGCGGGCATGAGCCCACTGTAGCTTTGTTGTCCCCCTGTTCCGTCCGGAGTTGGTGGCGGGACATATTGGAAGAATGCGCCACTCGCTCTCGATGTGGAATTGGCGATTGGCTGACACCATGTAGTTTGCATGAATTTTATTTCCTCCGCTGATTGCCTCGCTCCGCACACTATCGAAGCTGTGTTCACCTGGAGGTTGCCCCTCGCTATGGCATCCTTGATGTGTTTCTCTATGAGTTCTCTTGACTGCTCCCTCGCCTTGGCCTCCTCCATCAATCTCAGCCTCGCCTCCGTGGAAGCATCTCTGCCTTTTTTTGCGCAATCCTGCACTGCTTTGACTGCTTCTTCATGCCTCTTTATGAGCTCGTCAACCTCGGCCTGACTCCTGGGCGTCTCTGTTTGCTCCCCTTGGCCTTGTTGATCACTTGTCTCCTGTGGAGTCCCTGGTGGGCTTTTCTCCACGTCCTCTGCCCAATTCCTGGTGTACAGTGATCTATGCAGTCTCTGGGCTCTCTGTATCACTCGTCTGTAGTCCTGCAGCAGTGGTTGGACGTGGGTGGTCTTGAATTCAGCTGCCGCCGCTTGTGGGAGTACTCGCATCACTTCCGTCGCCGTGGTGGCAGCATCCTTCTGGAGTTGGACGAGTCGGCCCCAAATCGCTTTGGCCTCCTTTTCTCTCACTTCTGGCTTCGCTAGGTGGTTATCGATGTCTTTTAGCCCTTTTTTCCTGTCGTCCAGATCGTCCACCCAGTCACTGACCATCTCCTCTGGCGTGAGCGCCAGAAGGTCCTCCACTTGGCCGCCCGAGGCCATTGTTGAGTCCGTGACTGTTTCTGTGATGATCACTTCCTCCTCGTCTGACAGCTCCAGCCTCGAGGCCTCCACCGCCTGCGTGTAGTCCAGCAGTGATTGGTCCAAGTTTATTCTGGCCTGAAAGTCCTCGCTCAACTGTTGAGTTCTGTCAAGCCTGCTGTCCTTCTTTTTGATCTCCTTGCCGTATACCCAGTCCCCCAGTCTCAACGGGGCCTTGCGTTTTCGTGATGGGTACCGGTCCTCTTCGTCTTGCTTGGACATTAGCTACCCGGGATCACCCAGTGTAGGGAATGTCAGCTGAGTCTCGAAATCTCCCGCGTGAATTTGCTAGTTGGGCGCCATGTTGTCTTAACGCAGAGCTGGCGGAAAGACCTTCGAAGGCCGACCTCGGAAGGCCGCGAGCGGCGGTGATGATGGCGGATCTCGGCGATGTGGCGGCGATCACGATGGCTCCGGGTCGGCGATGATGAGATATCACGAAATAAAGTGCAAAGTCAGGGAAATGCGGTGTAGTGTCGTTTATTCAGACTTTTCGCGAGAAAATCTAAATAACAACTAACTGTCATTTGTTATGATATATACAGCTATTTGTTTACAATCGGAACTTACAGGTTATGCAAAACGCAACCTCCCGAATATATAATACACTTCCAAATGAACTCTTGGGAAATGATCTATCAGAAAATATACATTTTTCGGTTGGCTATCTATTCTGGGTCATTGTGTGACACTTTACACTCTGATATTTACATTAGTATCATAACAAAAGCATTGATGTAGCGCGATCCCAGCGGCGAATAATGGCAACATTTGGGATTTTTGGCTACCTCTGCTAGAGAGAAAAAACTGAGCTACCGTGTTTTTGCGACTTGAGTTGTTGTTCCAAATCAAACCAATTAGTGTAATCAAACTTTTGCAAGGTTTACTACATGATGCTAAAAAGCCTAAAATAGAATGGCTTAAATCTACCATAACCATGAGACACTCAATAAAAAGAGTCCCAATGCTAAGCATTAGTAAAATATAAGTAACTATTTTTAATAATTATTCACCCTAAAATAAAAGTAGTCATGACTCATTTAAATAAAACTTGATATTGAGCTCAACTCCCAACTATTTCTTCAAAAATTTTGGTAGATGAGATGTCATTGTTATGACACTATGGAGCTTTTCCCAAGAAAAACTATATGCAGTTAAGGATTATTAAGTAAAATCTCGTGCTTTCTTATTTATACTCTGTTTGTAGCCTGCAAGATTTTGCAAAAAAGCTTTCTTATGAAAGTCTAAAATCCAAGTTTGTACATACTCCATTTTCAAAAATTGCTCTAGTGCGCGCGCGCGCTTTTAAAAGCAGCAAGAAAAATCTTGCAAAAATAGGACGGCTAGGTGAGCCACACTTTCTAAGGCGTCAAGTTCATTTTCAAATGACCAAAACACACATTTTAAGCATGGTTTAAGTACGATGTGGCGCTTATTCATCATTATTTGATTAATATTGTAGCAAATTGATTTAATTTTCGGCGATTCCCTCCAATTTGTTGCCGATGAAGGTGATTTAAAGCTGGGATCGACTTGGAATCTTGATCTCATTTTCGCCGCAGGATTACGAAATATTCCGCGAAACCGCAACTCGCAAACAAGTGCATTAAAGCGCTCGCTGATTTTGAGATTTTTGATTTGTCAATGTCAAGGTAGGGTCAAAATGGACGGATTTTCGGGTGGCAAAGACAATTCAGCAATGAAAAATGGCCAAGATCTGCCAAAATTGAGTGAAGAGGAGATGGCTCAATTGTTGCTTGAGCTTGGACCTCAATTCCAAGCTGCTCAAGAATTCAAGTTAGTAGCTTTTCTTTCATGATTCTTGCTAATGTCTAAATTTTACTTTTGGCACCAGTGCTCTTCCCAATCCAGAAGAGGCTGAAAAGAATCTTCTTGAGCGAGACTTTTCGCAGCCTCCATCATTGGTGAGATCCTGTGCAATAACTCAAGAAGAACCGAAAGATTTCATCGCCAAAGGAGAAAGTGAATACGAAATTTGCTACAAGTAATGCTACATTTTATTTCCATTTGAACAAGCTTCAAAAATTGCTTTTCAGTGATGCCAGCGAGCTTTGGAGCAACATTGGCAGCAATGTTGTCACGAACGAGGCAAAAGTTGACGAAGAAGATCAATTGATGAATGATCCCCTTAACTATCATTTCCATCATGGGGATTTTCAGTTCAATGTCAGGTTTGAGCATTTGACATCCGGAAGGACAAACAAGGACTGGATTGTAATTTTATTTATTATTATTTACTTAAAGAAAATCACCATGTTACTTTCAGTTCTCAGACAAGCTGAAGAAGCTGTTCATCAATATGGACAAGTATGTGATGACAGCCTTTGAAATTGGGTCAAGTTTCCCCACTGAAGGACTTTCCATCCGAGCTGTGCCCATTTTTCCTCAGGCTCAGTTCACCCATGAGCCTGTGAAAAGGTGTCCAAATCACAGCAGTCCATCTCACATGTCAAACATTGGAGAGTTTTCTCAATACAGAGAGCATTTGATTCGAGTCCAGTCTAACTTGGCCATTTATCAAGAGGATCTCAACAAGCAATTGTCAGTATTATTTCCAGTCATCAATTCTGGATCTTCCCACTTTTTCATTCCAATCAAGTTCATGTGCCTTGGCTCTGATGCTGGAGGCATCAACAGGTATGTAAAGTAAAAAAAAATATTTTAATTTTTATCTAATAAAATGATTGCTGTAAGGAGACCAATGACTGTGCTCTTCACCTTGGAACATGGGGAGGCAAATGTGATTGGGCGTCAATCTGTGGATGTTCGGGTCTGCTCATGCCCCAAAAGGGATTGCAGGACAGAAGAGAGCCGCCTTGAACAAACCCCCAAGCCCCCCAAAAAGGGCAAAAATGTCGAGGAAATGGTCCTGGTTCCTGTTGCCAAGGGCGACTACTCGGATGTCAACACTGTCGCTGAGGCTTTGATGGTGCAAAGAAATCCTGAGAAAAAGGAAGACATCAAGCTGATCAGGGGCAGACTGCTCAGCAGGTACCTTTTTAAACCTAGTCCTTAGTTTTTGTTCAAGCTCAGTACTCATCATTATATTTTCAGGGTGAACTCTTGCTTTAAGCCGCCTTCCAAGAAACCCAAGGTGGATCATCTCAAAAAAGACAATGACAAGTAACAAAGCTATTCAAATGTAGCCTTAAAGAAATCGTATATATTTATGCTTAGCAAAGAATACATGTTTGGGTGATTAATCCACTTCTTCGACAGTTGGTCCAGAGGATCGTCCAAAGCCTTGGCCACTTTGAGCTCCACAACTTCCTCCGGGCACTCCTTGGGTTGAGGTTGCTGCTCCTCCTGCTTGTTGGTACAGTCTGGTGACAATGGGTGTGCACACCGACTCCACTTCTTTCTGCTTGTCCTTGAACTCGTCAATCTCTGCCATCTGGTTCTGGTCCAACCAACGGATCGCTTCATCACATTTGTTCAGGATTGTCATGCGATCATTCTCAGGAATCTTGCCCTTCAGGCTCTCATCTTCAACAGTTGTTTTCATGTTGAAGCAATATGACTCGAGGCTATTTTTGGCTGTAATTCGCTCCTTCTGCTTATCATCGTCAAACTTGAACCTCTCAGCATCAGCAACCATCCTCTCAATTTCCTCGGAGCTCAATCGGCCCTTGTCGTTGGTGATGGTGATTTTCTCTGATCGCCCCGAAGACTTGTCCACTGCAGATACGTTCAAGATGCCATTTGCATCAATGTCGAAAGTGACTTCAATCTGGGGAACGCCTCTTGGTGCTGGCGGAATGCCAGTCAAATCAAATTTGCCGAGGCTGTGGTTGTCCTTGGTCATTGCTCGCTCACCCTCAAAAACTTGAATTGTGACAGCAGGCTGGTTGTCAGAGTAGGTGGTGAATGTTTGAGTTTGCTTGGTTGGGATCGTTGTGTTCCTCTTGATGAGCGTGGTCATCACTCCACCTGCTGTCTCAATGCCCATGCTCAAGGGAGCAACATCGAGCAGAAGAAGGTCAGACACAGACTTGTGGGTTTCTCCAGTTAGTATGGCAGCCTGAACAGCTGCGCCATAGGCTACCGCTTCATCTGGATTGATGGACTTGTTCAGTTCCTTGCCATTGAAGAAGTCTGAGAGAAGCTTCTGGATTTTTGGGATGCGAGTCGAGCCTCCAACCAAGACAATGTCATCGATGGATGACTTGTCCATCTTTGCATCCCTGAGCGCCTTCTCAATAGGCTCCAGGGTTCCTCTGAATAAGTCGGCGCAAAGCTCCTCAAATCTGGCTCTGGTGATTGATGTGTAAAAGTCAATGCCTTCAAACAAGGAGTCAATCTCAACGCTGGCTTGAGCAGATGCCGACAGGGTCCTCTTGGCCCTTTCACAGGCTGTCCTCAGCCGCCTCAAGGCTCGCTTGTTTGAGCTGATGTCTTTCTTGTGTTTCCGCTGGAACTCCTTGATGAAGTGGTCCACCAGCCTGTTGTCAAAGTCTTCGCCTCCCAAATGGGTATCTCCTGCTGTGGCCTTGACCTCAAAGATGCCATCATCGATGGTGAGAATGGACACATCGAAGGTGCCACCGCCCAAATCAAAGATGAGAACATTGCTCTCCCTCCCCTTGCCTTTCTTCTTGTCCAGTCCATAGGCAATGGCTGCTGCAGTGGGCTCATTGATGATTCTGAGCACATTGAGGCCAGCAATGACTCCAGCGTCCTTTGTTGCTTGCCTTTGTGAGTCATTGAAGTAGGCTGGCACAGTGATGACTGCATCCTTCACAGCCTGTCCAAGATGAGCCTCGGCAGTTTCCTTCATTTTGGTTAAGACCATTGATGAGATTTCCTCAGGCGTGAACTGCTTGGTTTCGCACTTGAACTCTACTTGAAGCTTTGGCTTACCACTCGCCTCCTTGACAACCTTGAACGGCCAAAGCTTGATGTCTTTCTGAACGGTTGGCTCATCAAACTTGCGCCCAATCAGCCTCTTGGCATCAAAGATGGTGTTGTTGGGGTTCATGGCCACTTGGTTCTTGGCAGCATCGCCAATGAGCCTTTCGGTATCGGTGAATGCAACATAGCTCGGTGTTGTCCTGTTGCCTTGATCATTGGCGAGTATTTCCACTTTGCCATGTTCAAACACTCCTACACAAGAGTAGGTGGTGCCAAGATCAATTCCAACTGCAACACTCTTGGGTGCCATATTATGTTTTCTAAGTTTTAAGGTTTGCTTGTTGATTGCTCGATTTCCCTTTTGGATCTGACAGCCTAGGACAAAAGGTCAAGTTTATATAGGAGCATCAAGTAAAATCCTAGAAAGTCCCAGGGCTTGCTTGAAACCTCTAGAAACTTGGATGCATAACTTTAATTCTTCTAGCTTATTCTGGGATGTTCTTGAAGTGTGATCAGAAATGAACTATTTAAGGTAGACAAGGCATGAGTCTGGCCTTTTCGAGAACTTTCTGGCTCTTTTTGCCAATAACAAAGCTTGTCACCATGCTAGCACAAATATTGATAGCAAGCTTCATAAATTGGAACTAGAAGCATTTGTCTTACTATTCTGCACATCAAATGCTTTTAAATTAGAGAAAACAGCTAGAATTTCTTTATTCAAATTTTTGAACATATCAGGTATTATCAGATAAAGCAGGTATTTTCCTATGTTAGTTCATTCATCTAGAGAGATGCAAGCTTTGTCAACACAATTGATGACATGAGCCAAAACAACCAGAATGTAATCAAGGTTGTCTCTCATGTGACAGTCAAACAGTTTGAGAATTTTGAACTGGATCAGCCTCTGGACAGCTTTTTCTTTAAGGCTCAACTTGTTGTCCCCAGCATTGCTTAGCTTGCCATCATCATTGACAAGTCCACTGCCAGCTGTGCAAATGAAGGTGATCTTACCATTAGGCTCAATTCCCAGGATGACCTTGACCTTTTTCTGCGACTGAACCTTGACCTCGAAAGCATCGATGATGGCTGTGGAAGTGGGACACTTGAAGCTCCCACTTGTCTTGGCAGGCCAAAGGAAAAACTCCCTCACATGGTTGAAATGTTCATCAAGGATGTCGTTGAAGACCTTCGAGACTGTCACCGCTGTTGTTCCATAGAAGATGGCCAAATTAGCAAAAGTCTCACCGGTCTTGAGCTTTTGGAAGTAGACCACCAGCTGGTCTTCTTTGGTCAGCACTTTGCATGCCCTCAAGGTTTTGTCGAGCAGCGCTTTTGTTTGTTGGAAAAAGGCCAGGGTCACCCCGCAAATTGAGCGACAATTGGCATCAGTTTTAAGCACTCGATTGGTGAGGTCATTGTTGAAGAAGTGGCTCTGAAAGTCATGATAGTATCAATAAAATTCATAAAGTCAATTTCATTAGTTACATCAGTGACTGTTGCTTTGTCCAAAATGATGAGTCCTCCTGTCCAAGTGCCAACACTTTTGGCAGCCACTCTCTTGGCCTTTTTAGCATCATTGGGACTGTCCCACTCTTCTGGATGAAAATGTGTAGTCTTGCCATTTCCAGCTTGGCCTTGATTTATCATGAAATTGGCCTTTCTGCTGTAGGTTTTCAGGGGTGGAATGAAAAGGGGATCTTGGCTTGGCATTGGACTGTCATCAGTCAGCTCGTGATGGGATGAAATGGGCTTTGCCTCTTCCAGGACTCTGACATGTTGGCCATTTTCCAAGATGATTGGAACATAGGAAGGACTGGAGGGATTTTTGTGCGGAATTCCCGCCAAGAAGTGAAGGCCGCAAATTTTCGAGTCAGTCTTTGGAGTCCACGGGGATCCATCTGGATTTTTCTTGTTGAGAACTCGAAGCCATTCCTCGGTTTGATGCGGGCATTTTCGAAGCACTCGGAAAAATCCGGCATTGGGAGCGTTTTTGTGGTTGGATTTGCACCCATCGACAATGCAATACACTCCAACCATTTTATCATCCCAACTTGTTTTTTATTTTTTGGAAAGTCAAGATTTGTCACTTGTTTTGGTTTTGAAATTATGCCTCGACAATTTCACGAGTTTTCTTCTGAAAAGAAAATCAATGAAAAAATTTGAATTACTTATTTTAATGTGTGAATACTAAATAAAATGAAATTATATGCCAAGCGTAATTTATGCAAGATAATGCAGAGAAACTTGAAAAATCTGGAATTGCAGCGATTTTGAAAAGGTTTTTTTGGCCTTAACTCAGAAAGCTCGCTCCACCGCTGTTTTAAACTTGCGCCACAAAATGTAAACATTACACACAATATTCACATTTATTCAAATTAAGAGGAATTTGTAAGTTGACAAAGTTTTATTCCATTCCAGCCTGAAAAAATCTCTTTTAACCATTTCCCAATGTAGAATACTTGAAATTTCAAATGAAAAAAGATCATTTTTAAACTTTTTTAAACTTAATTTTTCAGGTTTTTAGTTTTTTTCCTTTTGCTTGCTTACTATTGGTAAAAAGGAGAACACTTGTGCTCATGGTGCCAAGCTGGTTTTGGAATTTTTAGGCAGCTTGGGGCAGTGTTTGAACCAGCAAAATGCCCACCCAAATAAATGAGGTGAAAGGAAAGCTCAAGGCAGAAAAAAGGCCAAAATAGACTATGAAGAGGCTCTCAAAACAATGGCAGCTTCTGTATACACAACTCTCATCAGGTGAAACCTAAAAAAACCAAATTTAAAATTATAGCAATGTTTCAATAGCCGAGTGGATGAGTATGGCTTTCAAAGGCCCAAGGGATTTGACTACATTGCCTATGACAAGTTCATGACTGATTATGTTGGCATTCTGGTCCGGAGAGCCAAAAGGTGGGAGGAAATGCTTGGCAAGAAGCAGGAGGTGTTCAAGCTGAAAAGGAGCAAAAAGCTGGAGAGGTTTGTGCACAAAGGGATCCCAATGAAGTACAGAGGGCCAGTCTGGATGGTCATCAGTGGAGCAAAGGCCAAAAGGGACAAAGAGCCTGATTTGTACCTCAAACTCATTGGCAGACGAGTCAAGCCCAACGACACCTCAATCGAACAAGTACAATATTAATGCATCCAAATATTTTTCTTTAAGTGATTTTTTAGATTGCCACTGACATTCCAAGGACTTTTCCCTCCAATATTTTCTTCAGGGGCAATGACCCCAAAAGCTTGGAGCAGCCTTTGTTCAATGTCCTTTTGGCCTTCGCTAACCACAACCCTAGGGTTGGCTACTGCCAAGGCCTCAATTATGTGGCTGGCTTGCTCCTCTTGGTGACAAGAGATGAAGACACTTCATTTTGGCTGCTCAAAACCTTGATTGAAGACATTCTCCCAGATTACTACAGCCCAAATCTCCCTGGACTCTTGACTGACATCAAAGTATTCACTCACTTGATCAGGTCAGCTGAAAAAACAAATTAAAAATGATACATCCTGTGAAGTTATCCTTTAGGGAACAATGTCCCAAGGTTCAAGGGCATATGGAGCAGTTTGAGGTTCCTTGGGAGCTGATTTGCTCCAAATGGTTCATCTGCTTGTTCTGCGACATCCTGCCAATTGAAACTCTGTTCAGGATTTGGGACTGCTTGCTCTACCAAGGATCCAGGATTGTCATGCAGGTGGCAGTGCTCATAATCATCCTGCACCAGGATGACATCTTGGCCACCAATGAGTTCAGTGACATCGTCACTGGATTCAAGCAGCAATTCCTGGTGAGCAAGCAGACTCTCTACTGCCACACATTCATGGAAGTAAGGCTTAGTCACTTTCAACTTTCCAAATTATATGATTTATTTTCAGAAATTGCTTGCTAAAGAGCAGCAGGAGAACTTGGCTGAAGCCAAGCTGAGCAAGCTGAGACAAGAGTATGACAAGGAAGTTCAAGCTGAGCTAGAAAGAAGAAAATGAAAGAAAGAAAAATGAAAAAGAGGGCGCCACTGAATGAACATGTGATACTTTGTTTACATTTTACAAAAAATAAACTAGGTAAAGGCGTCCATAAATGGACAGCGGGGGGCGGGCCTACGGTTTTGAGCAAAAGTTTGTACTAATTTTGTACCATCATAACTATTAATTATTTTTCTCTAACGGCAACCGAAAATCCCTGATAAGGTTTCGATTTCAAAATAGTTCTCAGTTTATTTCTCTTCCAAGGCTACCACATAATAAGCCATTGGAGGGACAAACTTTTTCGCTAGATGGCGCTTTTTGGGCAAGTATATTTGGAAAACTGCCGCGCGCGAAACTTGTTACGTGATCAGGAGCGGCAATTTGATTGGCTCACCAGCGGAGCCAGGCTAGAAAAAATCGGTTTCAGCAATGAAAAGCTTGGAAATTTGTGTGAGTTGCATATGGTTTTATGGCTTGAAAGGGTGCCATTTTATCTGTAGATTATGTCATATTAATATAAAGTTTTAAGAATTAGGGCACCAAAAGCCAAAAAATAGCCCGCCAAGTGAGCATGTGTTGACTTGGGTCACTTTATGATGGATCAAAATAGTAGGTCGAGTCCATCTTTGAATTTCAACCTGGGATTTTTGGTGATTGTTATAGAGAAAAATGAATCCCTATCACCCTCAACAAAAGTTAGACCCCGTGACAAATCCCTGATAGGTCAGTAATAATTAGAGAACCTCGCAAATAGCTTATTCCAAAAAATTTCTGCAGCCAAGTTTGATGAATAATCAATAAATGAATTGTTTCTGATTAACCCTCTCAGTCTTAATTGAAAAGTAACTGTCCACATTGGAACTAGTAAATTATTTGGGAGCTCTGTGTGTATACTTTCAGCAGGCAACCTGAAATTTGGCAAGTGCATTCCTCTCCTCATCGTGCATGATCATTATTGGCGCCATTTCTTGATTTTCCGCCAAATGACAGACTTTCATTTTTCTCTGCTCCCAATTAACAAAATGAGCTGAATTTTTTGATTGTAACTCTTATTTTGCCAGGGCTACAATTTGTATTTGCAACTTTTTTCCTGATTCTGATCCCCAAGGGTACTTCTTTATAAGCATTTTTAGTATATTTGCAATATCTCCAGCAGGCCTTAGCCAAATAAGCTGATCACTGTGACAACACTGACTATGCTAGTCTTTCTGATTACACTAAAGACGCTGGATGATGTAAGAGACATTATTGGACCAATCAAAATCAGGTGCAAATTTGCAATGACCAATCAGAAGTAAGTATTTTGTTGTCGTTTTCTGTTCTTGCGAAACGAGACAATTTTTTTAAGGGTCGTGTTAAGCATAAAGTTTTTCATATTTTGCAAAACAAAATCGCTGCTTCATCTTTTGAGACATTTTCCGCGAAGAAGATTATGAAGCAACATTTTAAGCCTACAAAACGATGGGTTTATTGATGAACATATTGAAAAGCTCAATTTTATGGCGGCTTGTACTTTTGCACCAAGAAAATGTCATGCCGCTCTTACTTCATCTAGCCTCTTAAGATTACACTGTACACATTAAATATACAGAGTAGCTGATCTGGATGAACACTTTGAAACTGATAATGGGTGGCCATACTTGTATTGCCTAGAACATACAATAGTGTCTCTAGATAGACTACAACAGATAGTCCAAAGATTGACAGTAAAAACTTAGTCCTTGGATTGACAAAACAGAACTGTCCTTGGATCGACTGCTCTGATGTAGAAGAGTCCTTGGATTGACAGTTAAAACATACAGTCTATGGATGGGCTAGAAGGATGAACATGATTTGCCACCCCCAAAGATACTATGTTATTCTAGTCTATCCAAGGATGATCATAACAAAAACATGACATGGGCCTACAATTTTGAAGAATCACTTAAGGGTAAAAATGATACTTATAAAGTTATGGGGAATGCAAAATTAGGGCTCCACGCTAAAATTAACTTCATTTGGCCAAGGCTTGCTAGAGATATTGTAAATACAGTATGAGGCTCCGAAACTGCACACAGCGGGCTGCTCTGAAGTAGTAAATAAACCGGCCGAATTGGCTGTAGCACGGTTGCATTTTCGGCGCTGCACCCTGTATACTAAAAACGCTTGGTACAAGTACCCTTACCAAATCGAAAAAAAGTCATTAATACAAATTGTAGCCCTGGCAAAATGGGAGCCGCACATAAAAATTCAACTCTTTTTGTTTCTTGAGAGCAGAGAAAAATAGAAGTCTGTCATTTGGTGGGGGAAAAATGGTCCAAATAAAGATCATGCACTATTGGGAGAGGAATGCACATGCCAAATTTCAGGTTGCCTGCTCAGTATATGCACAGGGCTTACAAATAATCATACTAGTTCCAATGTGAACGTCTCCTTTTCATTTGATTCCGCTAAATGTGGAGGGTGGGCCTTCGGCCCACTCCCTAATTACTATGTAATGGCAAGCCTATGGCCTGCCCTAAAGTGTTCAATTAAGTAGAAGATAATTAGATTCCCGCTAAATGTGGAGGGTGGGCCTTCGGCCCACTCTCTAATTACTATGTAATGGCAAGCCTACGGCCTGCCCTAAAGTGTTCAACTAAGTTGCAGATAATTTGATTCCGCTAAATGTGGAGGGTGGGCCTTCCGCCCACTCCCTAATTACTATGTAATGGCAAGCCTATGGCCTGCCCTAAAGTGTTCAATTAAGTAGAAGATAATTAGATTCCGCTAAATGTGGAAGGTGGGCCTTCGGCCCACTCCCTAATTACTATGTAATGGCAAGCCTACAGCCTGCCCTAAAGTGTTCAATTAAGTAGCAGATAATTTGATTCTGCTAAATTTGGAGGATGGGCCTTTGGCCCACTCCCTAATTACTATGTAATGGCAAGCCTATGGCCTGCCCTAAAGTGTTCAATTAAGTAGCAGATAATTTGATTCCGCTAAATGTGGAGGGTGGGCCTTCGGCTCACTCCACAATTACTATTTAATGGCAAACCTACAGCATACCATTGAAGCTTTATGTTAATTGGCAGGCCTACGGCCTGCCCTAAAGTGTTCAATTAAGTAGCAGATAATTTGATTCCGCTAAATGTGGAGGGTGGGCCTTCGGCTCACTCCACAATTACTATTTAATGGCAAACCTACAGCATACCATTGAAGCTTTATGTTAATTGGCAGGCCTACGGCCTGCCCTAAAGTGTTCAATTAAATAAGTAGCAGATAAAATTGAGGATAAAGTATGTGTCTCAGGTGGCTCACTGGTAGAGTGTCTGGCTGCAAAACAGACTGTACCAGGTTCGAATCCCGCAGGGGTCAGAGAAATTTTTCCATTTTTCTGGACCACAATTTACTTCCTGGTCGATATCCTGGTCGATATCCTTGTACAGTTTCCTGGTACAGTTTCCTGTCTGGAAATTGGATTCTGACATAGGTCACAGCGAAATGTGGGGGGCGGGCCTTCGGCCCGCCCCCCAATTAAGTAGCAGATAATTTGATTCCGCTAAATGTGGAGGGTGGGCCTTCGGCTCACTCCACAATTACTATTTAATGGCAAACCTACAGCATACCATTGAAGCTTTATGTTAATTGGCAGGCCTACGGCCTGCCCTAAAGTGTTCAATTAAATAAGTAGCAGATAAAATTGAGGATAAAGTATGTGTCTCAGGTGGCTCACTGGTAGAGTGTCTGGCTGCAAAACAGACTGTACCAGGTTCGAATCCCGCAGGGGTCAGAGAAATTTTTCCATTTTTCTGGACCACAATTTACTTCCTGGTCGATATCCTGGTCGATATCCTTGTACAGTTTCCTGGTACAGTTTCCTGTCTGGAAATTGGATTCTGACATAGGTCACAGCGAAATGTGGGGGGCGGGCCTTCGGCCCGCCCCCCAACAAATGTGGCCAACAGCATAATTATGTCAAAGTTGAAGATACTTTTGGCCAGTGGGTCAAGTTTCCTGGCTGGCATAGCTTACCATAGGCATGTCCAGCAGACAAGTTCAAGCTCCAAGCCAGGACTGCCCATCTTTGGCACTGTCTCAGCTGCAACTGCAGCAGTGCTGTCACCAGCCATTTCTGAGCCAGCTGTCCCCTTGGTTCCATCAGGCAAAATGGATGTCATTCCACCTGAGCCTCAAAAAGGGTTCAGCAGAGTGGCTGAAATCATGAGATTTGGCTTCCCTGGTTTTGACAATGTCAGATCAAGAAGGTATACTATTTTAACCATTTTAAGTATTCACTTTTGTTATCATCTTTTTCCCAGGGATTATGTGGTTTCCTATGATGCAAGGAACAGAACTGCTCATTGGGTGTTTGAACACATCACAAAGGAATCTGTGAAAAGAAACGATGAAGTGGACAGAGCCAAATGTGACTTTAAAGAGGACCTCTCCATTCATCCCTACTTCAGATCAACCAATGCAGATTACAAGGTACAACATCAACATAGTTTGGCTGTAAATGGTCTCATCCACAAATTTTCCTGTAACAAATGCATGGGAGATTGTGGAACAATTTCATATTGATTGAGGCTCGAAGCCATGGCATAAGTGGGAGCTCATCAATCAGCTTATTTGTTAAATTTTAAAGCTGTTCCTTCATCTTCTACCTTGGATACTTTTGAACCAACTTGCAAAGTTTCCTCCAACTCAATTTGCATTCATCTATTTTCTAAACTAAGCGAATAACTTTAAACATACCAAATGATGTATGTTGTCCTTCAAGCATCGTCATCTATTCATCCCTACTTCAAATCAACCAATGCAGATTGCAAGGTACAACATCAACATAGTTTGGCTGTAAATGGTCTCATCCACAAATTTTCCTGTAACAAATGCATGGGAGATTGTGGAACAATTTCATAGTGATTGAGGCTCGAAGCCATGGCATCAGTGGGAGCTCATCAGTCAGCTAATTTGTTACCAATTTTAAAGAAGTTCCTTCATTCTACCTTGGATAATTTTTAACCAACTTTCAAAGTTTCCTCAATTTGCATTCATCTATGGGGAGCAAAAGACAGACAAAATCCAATAGATGGTGCTGAATTTTTGGTTCTTTGGCGCACAAGTAAGCGTGCGTAGCAATTGCGGCAAAAATAGCGCTTCAAACAAAAAGTAAACAAAAAGTTTTTTAGAGTTGTAGGCAACAAAATGACTAAGAAAGCTCTCTTTTTGAGCTTGTAACAGTACAATTGATTCAAGGAACATAATGGTACCATTTTGAGCAAGATTTATGAAAGTCGAGAAATTTTGGATCATGAGTCACATCATATCCAGACCTGAGCATGAAGGATCGAATAAGAAAAAATAGCCTTACTTTTTACAGCTCCACTCTGTGTGAGTTCAAAACAAACAAGTTCATCTAGTGTGGGTTCAATAAAAAGAGCCAGTTTTTTCACAAATAAGCCATTTCTTGCAATGAATTGAGGAAAAAGTATTTTCTGGTAATCATGATGGCCATGCTATAGTTGTTGTACTGGCATGGCAAAAGCTAAGAAAATTGGAAAAAGCCAGCCCAAAAGTAGTGAATTGTCCCTAATTTTTAGAAATAGTCCTCAAAAACTTGATAATATCTTTGATTCTAGGGCTTTGAAAATAGGTATATTTAGCATAGGAAATCTTTTAAACTACAAGTAGTTTAGAGAACCAAGGAGAACCATAAGATACTGCACCTCTATTCAGAGAACCAGCCAATTTTAATTGCGAGTCCACCTAGGTAAGGCAGTTCTCAGCCCTCCATGGTTTCAACTAAAATCCGCTAGCAGAAATATGGTACTTCTAGTTTCGCCCTATTTTCTAAGTTAAGCGAATAACTTTAAACATACCAAATGATGTACATTGCCCTTCAAGCATCGTCATCTATTCATAGTTTTTTGATATTTCATGCAGGCAAGTGGATTTGATAGGGGACATTTGGCCCCAGCTGCCAACCATCGACTCAACCAAGACCTTTGCGATGAGACTTTCCTCTTGTCGAACATTTCTCCACAAGTTGGGGCTGGATTCAACCGAGACAAGTGGGAGCATTTGGAGAGGCATGTGAGGAGCACCACAAAGATCTACAAGAATGTCTATGTGTGCACTGGTCCCCTGTACTTGCCCAAGCTGGAACCGGATGGCAAAAGCTATGTCAAGTACCAAGTCATAGGGAGCAACAATGTGGCTGTGCCAACTCACTTCTTCAAGGTTCTTGTGGGAGAATTGGACAATCAGCAGCTGGAAATGGAGGCCTATGTCATGCCCAATGAAGTCATACCTGACTCTGTGCCCATTGCAGCCTTTCAGGTATGTTTTTCCTTGAATAGCTTGGAACAAAAGGTTAATGATCATCTTCATTTGCAGGTCCCACCTGATGCTGTTGAGAGAGCTTCTGGACTTTTGTTCTTTGACAAGCTGTCCAGGTCTAGGCTGTCTAAAATCAATGGCAAAAGGCTGTAATAACTGCATAACTGCATAACTAGGCACTCAATGTAGCAATCAATTTTTGGCAGCCAGTGAAACCTTTGTACTTCAAAAGTGAGCCTTCCTTGCCCTGAATAAAATAATTATAGGTCTGATCTCAATTTTCAAGCTGACTAAAATAACTCAAACTTACAACTATGGTTAAATTCAACTGTTGTGTGCCTCTGTTTTGGTAATCTAGATATTTTGAGCTCAAATGCAGCCTAAAGCTTTTCAGCCAAAAATAAGATTGGTCCCCAAAATTGAAAGCAAAAATTAGCATTTTTAGTAACTTTTTAGCTGTACATTGTTTCAAAGGTTAAAGATAAAAAAATCCAGTAAAGCCAGTCTAATTTTAAAAATATTTTTGCCAGTACAACCTGGAAACCTTGTAATTTGCAAGTGCAATTTTCAATGCTATGAAAAATGTTCTAGTATAATGAGCATATCATTTAAAAGATTAAAAAGTTTTTCCTCCCCTGTCATTACTAGTTCATTTATTGCATAATTTGAGGCTTGCAGGGTTTCTAGTATGGCTAATTTTGGTACAAGCTCAGTTAAAAGTTTGAGCACCATGAAGAGAGTTGTCAAGTCAAATAAAGAGTATCTGCTTAAGTGGTTGGCAGAAACAACCATGCATGGATTTAGGTACACAGTCAGCAGGGAGTTTCACATTTTTGAAAATGTATTCTGGGCCATCATCACAATTGGTTTCCTGGCCTGTGGCTGTTTTCTAGTGAAGGTAAAATTCCTGAATAAGCCGGTGGATGGGCAAACTTTTTTGCCAGATGGCGCTTTTTGAGCAAGTTCTTTTGGACAAACATTCGCGCGCCAAACTTGTCACGTGATTAGGATCTGAAATTCGATTGGCTGAACTTTGGAGCCACGCTCCAAAAATTTGGTTTCAACGATGAAAAGCTCGAGTTGAAAATAGTTTTATGGCTTGAAAGGGTAGCGTTTTGTTTGTCGATTATTTTGTGTTAATGAAGCTTTCGACACTGGAAATGCCAAAGCCGAACAATTGCCAATTTTTGATCATTTATGTAGCACAGCCATGACAAATGTACTTGCTCAAGTTGCAAAAATAGATGGCACTGCGAATCTAGCCAATGTACGCCTTTAGCTTTTTACCAAAAAAAGTTGATCTCCTTCATCTACAGTTGTCAGCTGACAATTGGGCTGAGTTCCCAGTGCTGACCTCCATTGACTCAGTTTCCCACTCAGTGTTGAATGAGAAGTTTCCCAGTGTTGTTGTTTGCCCAAAGCAAAGCAAAGGCTACTTTGACAAATGGGGCTTGGTCAAGGCCTCTTTCAACATGATAGACTTTGCCTGCAATCAATCCCCAAGAGTCAAATGCCAATTCTATGCTGAGAAATTTGCCCATCTTTTGGGGCACATCAAGGCATTTGTGGACATGCCCCCTGATTTGCCCTTGATGAGCCACAACCTCATGCTGGCTTTGACTGTCATGGAAAGTGGTCAAGATCCAGAGAAGCTTGCTCAGTTCATGCTTGGCCTCAATGAAATCATTGCTGAGATGTTTGGAGACCCAGCCAAGAAGGTGACACCAATGGCATTTCCAGTCTTTCTGGCTGAAGGTGATTCCAAGAACTCACTCATCGAAGAGCCTTCGGTGAGGATCCTCTTGGAGGATGCCACTTGCTCCCTGGCTGAGTACAACCAGTACTACCAGCAGTGGAGCAGTCACAAAGCCAATTTCAAGCAGTTTGGCAAGAGCAATGGCAGTGGCACTCCACATCCCTGCCAAAAGGGCACCATTTCACCCTGCTGTGGATTCTTTGGCAGCATTGCCACCAAAAGCATCAAGCTGGCCCTCTTTGCCATGAAGTATGCATTTCCCCTGTATGAGACCTCCCACAGGGCTCTGGCACAGTTCTTGCAACTGGATGACAGTCTGGATTATGGGCAAGCCTTGCCACTGAGGAATGTTGGAACCTTTTGTGTCACACCTGGCAGTGAGCACAGGAACTTGTGCCATGACAATGACTATGGTGAGTTTGATGTCACTTGGTCATCCAAGGGCATTTGCCAGGGCTTCAACATGAAGCCCACAGACCAGATATTCTTCCAGTCTCCTTGGCTGGATGAGTATGAAGCCATTTTTAGGCCTGGCCTCAAGCCCAATGCAGATTTGCCCCTGCTGATCCAGGGCTCTGGCAGTGCATATGCACTGGAGCTGAGCCTGAGCAACCATGACTTTGATCTCATGTTTCCTTATCGCAAAGAAAGGGGGGAGCATGCCCAGAGGTTCAAGGTGACCATCACTGACTATGACACACCTTTCAGCACCTTCTGGAGAAATCTGGAGCTGTATCCGAAGAGCTACATCATTGCCACTCAAAACCTCATGGTGATTGAGTCTGATCCGGAATTGAGGGGCATCAGTGTTGACAAGCGTGAATGCTTCTTCTCTGATGAAAATGACGGTCAAAAAGTATTCAGGTATATCAATAATGGCCATGCCATCTAGCGACATTTATATGGAACATTTGGGAGTGAGAGGAGGTGTGATTTCTGAAACTAGCTTTATCAAAGTTCGTCAAGTTCATGATAAGATGCTTATTTTTTTCTAGATCAAGCCGTGAAATAAGTCACTTTTAGTTAATGCCGATGTTTATATTAAGCTGTTGTAGAACCATGAAAATTAGTAGACCTGTTGTTTTTAATGAATTTTTGAAGAATTGTGATGATAGTTGTTAATGTTCCTCGTTATTGCTCAACAACTTCTGGTAACTCCCAAGTGTTGCCCTAAAATCCCACCAGGGGTGCTTGCAAATACATCTTCTCTGATGAAAATGGCGGTCAAAAAGTGTTCAGGTATAGCAATAACGGCCATGCCATCTAGCAACATTTTTATGGAACATTTGGGAGTGAAAGGAGGAGTGATTTCTGAAACTAGTTCTATCAAAGTTTGTCAAATTTGGTGTACACCGTCTAAAGCCCACAAGGCCGGCTGGATCGGGCCCAGGGTCACTCAATCACCCAACCTCTTTTGTTATTATGTCTCATTATCTCATTACTAAGTTTACCGCCATCATTGAATAAAGCAGGCCTTTTTATAAAGTATCATATATTTTGCGATTATGGTCTTTATTGAGCCTTCCAAGTAGTATGAACAAGTGCAAGTGACTGAAGACATCATTGTGATTCATCGATAGCTTTGTCCACGCGTTCATCTCACCGAGTATTTGCTTACCTGCGAAGCAAAGATATCATGGCTATTATCAAGAACTGGCGCCGGCAACGTGGGGCCCGATAACTTCGCAAGCTAAAAAGCACCCGCTGGACAGCTTCATTATCGTGCCCAGACAAGGTCCAGAGCTGGATTGTTGTCAAACCCATGTCTGAAGATACTCCAAACTCATCATTGAGAAGGAGCCTTCGCATCAAAGGCCTACCCCCTAGTGCAGAAAAAGAGGTGATCACCAAGCTAACTGCAGCTAATTCTAGTGGGCACCATACCCCGAGGAACCCCAGCCAAATCAATCCCAGACAGTTGGCCTATGGCAATGTTGAGGAGTGGGATTTCTCATTCGCTTCGTTAGATGCGACAGCCCAGCATCGTAGCACCCCCTCCATAGCAAAAACACCGCTCCAGGTGATTCCTGAGTCTTCAGGACGGGAACAGCTGATCAGCCAATTAGCACCAGGCCTCAATTTGGATGGAAACCATACTTCCCCCAGCCCGAGTGCCAGTGAGAAAGGGCCAACACCAGTAAGTCCCCATATCACTATATTAGGAGGTAACGACGATTCCAGCAGCGACAGCAGTTCTGACGAAATGGCAGACAATCCCCCGCCCAATCCAAATCCAGAAGGTCAACCAGCTGGGGGAGACAAAGGCAAAAAGCCTCCGGTCATGCACAGCCCCAACAATGCAGACTTGGCCAAGATGGGTTTCTCGCAGCTTAGTAGTATGCACAAAGAGGCGGCCGCCCAATGCAGACAGCTAAGAGTTAGCATAAGAAGCTGGGAGACAGGGCAATTATTGCCTTGTGAACTATTCATTGAAAACTCGATTGCCAGCCTTCAAGACATCAAGAAGAAATTGGTAGCGCAGCACACTGCCATGTATCAGTATGGCAATGTCTGCCCAGAAGAGTATTTCAGGAACAAGACTTCGTATGATCAAGAAATCAATGCTGTTTCCAACCTAATTGTCAAGCTCAAAGGGTGGGCCAAGTCGCTAAAAAAGGGCTCTACCCCGGACGATGTGCCCAATGGAGCTCGGCCCATCAAGTCAGTGCAGCAAAACTTGGCATCAGGAAAAAAGAAAACCCAGAGACCAGCGCTCAATTATGATCCCACTAGTTCAGCGGACACTTCGCCCAGTTATGCTTCCAACTTTGCAAAGGAGCTAAGTGCTACTGAAAAGAAGAAGAGAGCTGATCAGCAACCACAAAATCAAGACCTTATCGAACTGGACGAATCTTATGTGGACCCAAATGCTACAACGGTGGGACCTAATGGCGAAAAGTCGAGCAAGAAAAAGAAGAAAAAGTCGACCAGACAAGGTCAAGATGGGTCGGCCACAGACACTTCAACTCCGAAGGCCGCTGCCAAAGGCAATCAGAAAGCACCTGAGAAAGCAGCTGAGGAGCCTAAGACCAAAAAGACTGTCCCACTTCCGGAGGAGACCGAGCTTGAGCACACAAGAAAAGCATTGCGAGAAAAGGCTGTACGGCTCCAACTGTCCCTGGACAAAAGAGAAAGCTCTCAGCAAGTTTTGGGGGCGATCGCCGCATTGGAGTCCACCTTGCTGATTTATAGCCAACAATGGGGAGAACTTCTGGATGTGTGCCCAGGAGCGGCAGTCAATTATGACCGCTACGAGCTGGACTTCCAAGAAATCCTGCGATCGGCCAAAGAAGCTGTGGGGCTCATTATCACTCAGGAAAATGTCCTCAGTGCCAACATGAGCAAAATTGTCAATCCCAACTTGTTCAAACCCAAAGCCAACCAAAACTACAAGTACTCCCCTTCAGAGACTGACAAGGTCCAGTACACAAGAGAGGGGACAAAGTTGGTATGGATTCCAGGCACCGACACGTACCGCAAGGCAGGAACTGTGCCTAATGAGCTGGGTGCAGGTGGTGGAGATCCCCCCTCCAATCCCAATGAGCGTGGAGCAACAGGTGGAGATCCCCCCTCAGATCCGGATTCATCGGATTCCAGCTCAGACTCGAGCTCGTCGTCGAGTTGGGGCTCCGAAGACTCGGGGGACAAAAAGAGGCGCAAGAAAAAGAAAAAGAAGAAGAGCTCCTCTTCGGACAATGAAGGCGATCGCCGGAAAAAGTCCAAAAAATCCAAGAAGAAGAGAAAGAAAAAGAAGAAGTCGAGCTCGTCTTCAGATTCTAGTGACTCAGACGAGTCATTTTGGAACTCAGACTCCTCGCAAGAGGAAACCTCGTCCAAAAAGAAGAAGAAGAGTAAGACACCGTCGGAGACTTCTTCCACACGCTCTTCGTCATCCAGATCATCGAAAAACCG
This sequence comes from Paracyclopina nana, assembly GCA_019096065.1. Taxonomy (NCBI): domain Eukaryota; kingdom Metazoa; phylum Arthropoda; class Copepoda; order Cyclopoida; family Cyclopettidae; genus Paracyclopina; species Paracyclopina nana. The sequence continues at coordinate 68,075 of JAGUCH010000004.1, forward strand.
ACCCCGACATCGAGCTGTCAAATTAGAAAACATCAAGATGCCTACCTTCAGAGTAGAGTCTGATTATTTCCACTTCAGGGAGAAGTTCAAGCTTTTCGTACACAAGGAAAAGCAGCTTGGGTACCCAGAAAAGTACATAAGACTCTGTGAAGCGTGCGAGGGCGGCCCTGGAGCCACATTTGTCAGCAACCAAGAACGGAACAAAAGAGGATATTATAGAGCCTTGAAAAAGCTTGACAAGGAATTCTATAATAAAGAAAGGTTGCTGGATCACGCCACCGTCACTCTGCAAAACATGGCCCCCATCGATATCAAAAAGAAAGAGACGGTCTTTTCCGTGAGGGAGCACCTCAACGTCTTCATGTCTCACCTCAGGAGTTGCACCAGGGGCAAAATGACCAAAGGCGAACGCCAAGCATATGCCACAATGGCACTCCAAAATATCTCCTTTACCGATCACACCAGAGATCATGTCATCACTTTCCTGACAGGAAGAGGAGAAAAGCGCTTCACAATCAAATTGTTCGACACTTGGGCATCAAGCCTCATGCATCATCACTATGCAGCGAAACCACTTGTTTCTGTCCAGACCTTGTCCAATCCTAGGCCCGCAGCCCAAGGGCCAACCAAGAAGTATGAAGACTACAAGCCTTCATTTTCCAGAGGTAACTTTTCAGGGTTCAACAAAATGGCATTTTCGACCACGGTTGATCAAGGGAGTGATGATCCTACGTTCCAAGGCTCTGACGAGGACACGGAGGCGACCGCCAATGTGAACTCAATTGTGTTCAGTGTAGTAGGACAAGATGATCAGCTTACCTTCTTGTTGTGCCCATTGTGCCAAGGTGAACACCACATTCCGGAATGCCAAAAGTTCCGCAATGCCGCCGATTCAGACAAATACCACTTTGTCAAGAGCAGCGGAGCGTGCTTCAGGTGCATGAGGGGGCGACATAGGCGCCCAAATTGCAACAAAAAGTGGTCATGTTCCAAGTGCGGATCGACAGACCATAACTCATGGCTCCACAAAGCAATGGAAGAGTTGACTCGGTCAAGGGCAGGCCCAAGCAAAGAGGCGCTCGCCAAAGGAGAACTTCCATCCCAGAGCAGCCGCGAATTGCTAGAGCAATTGCGCAAGCAACAAAAAGAAGTCGAGGAAGTGAGAAAGCAGGTGGCAGCTTTGACATCGGCGCAAAAACCAGATTCCCGAGCAGCACCTCTGGAAAACAACCCCCAAGTAAAAAACTAATTCGACGGCACATGGCTACTGCAAACAAACGTGTAAGCCATGTGACCACCCATTCTAAACCGTATCATCAAGAGCAGTCCATCGCATCACCCACAAAAGACAAAGTCAATGTGCTTCTCAACAACATCCTGCTCATCACTCAACACTTGGAGTTGTCAAAGACTTCGTCACTTATATCTTCCACCTTGTTGGGAGGCAACCAAACACTGCTGCCAATGACTCAAAAAGTCTTGTTCCCCATCGTGCCAGTGTACTTGGCCAATCCGGATCGCCCTGAAGAGGAGCTATTGGTCAATGCCTTTCAAGATACTGGAAGTGAGCTTACTTTCATCACAGAGCAAGTGAAAAAACAATTACAGTTGAAAGGGACAACAGACAATCAGACTCTGCAGTTTGTAGGGGCGAACGCCAAGGTCAAGAGCCAAAAGGTCATGATCAAGGTTAGACCGTCGAGCTCGATAGAACCAAGGCAATCCTTTGCAGTTCAAGCCAACACGTTAGCCCAACTACAACCAGACATGCAACTTCCGCCCATTCAACTCCTCCAGGCTCACTATCCATATCTCCAGCAGTGTGACTTCCCGGCGTTCGCCACAGGAGCCCCAGAAATGCTGGTAGGTCAAGACAACTTTGACCTCATTTGCAGCCTCAAGACTATCCTTGGGCCAAACCAGAGTGATCCAGTGCTACAGTATACCAGATTGGGTCCTACAGTGCATTATGCGGAAAAGCCGCTCATGAAAAAAGTGTTCAGTGCAATGGTGAAGGCCTGTGAGAATCCGTGTGAGCATGCAGCTCCTTATGAAGCCCTCAAGGTGCTCTACGAGTTGGAGAAATATCCGGAGGACTTTGAAAAGCCTCTGAGTGTCAATGAAAAGCGGGCTCTGGACATTTTGGCTCAAACCAAGAGGCTTCCGGATGGCAGCTACGAAGTACCAAGCCTTTGGAAAGCAAATGAGCCAGAATTTCAATCCAATTATAAAGAAGTTCTCCTAGACACACGAAAAGTGGAAGCCAGACTACAAAAGTCCAACCCAGCTGCTTACACAAAGGCGAGCGCCGAAGTGCAACAGTGGCTTGACATGGGCTTCATCCGGAAACTCCCGCCACAAGATAGCCAACTTGGGTCTTGTAGATTTCTTAACTGGTTGTTTGTGAATCGCCTTGATAAGCCGTCAATGCCAGTGAGAATTGTGTTTGATGGCACCAGAAAGTCCAGTGACGGCAAATCATTAAATGATGCCTTGATGGCAGGCCCAAAGTTGCAAACAGAGTGCTATGACATTGTGCTGCTGGCCAGGGAAAATCCAGTGTGCTTCACGGCTGACATTTCCAAGATGTATCTGCGATTCAAGTTAAAAGAGAGTGATCGAAAGTTCCATAGATTTGTGTGGCAAGATGAAGTGTATGAGTTCATTTCAGTTCCCTTTGGAACGACGGCGGCGCCTTGCATGGCAATCTATTGTCTGCAAAAGCACGCAGAACAATACAAAGAAAGCATGCCAAAGGCTTATCAAATCATCAAAAGATCGCTCTATGTTGACGATTTGATCACATCGGTGGAAAGCGGTGAAGAATTTTAGGAGGTCTCCAAGCAACTGTTAGAAATAATGGACGCTGCACAGCTACCACTTCGCAAGTGGACTTGTTCAGATCAAACGGCTCTCGATCACATTGATCCAGAATGGCGAGCTTCTAAATATCATCTCAAAGAAGAAGAATCAGACACCACGAAAGCCCTGGGAATGATTTTAGAGCAAACTGATGACACAATTGTGTTTCAGAAGCCGACATATGAGCCCTTTGCAAAAGAGCCACTAACATTGCGTGTGATGGTCAAGTATGCGCCCAGATTGTTTGATATAGCAGGTCTCATCAATCCAGTCATGCTGCCAGCCAAATTGCTAATCCAAGCCACGTGCGCCCTTCGGCCTATTTTCAACACCACTTGGGACACAGATCTTAGCCAAATTCAGAGTGAGGAAGTCAGAGAGATCATCAAACGGTGGCACAGTTTTGTGGAGGATCTAGAAGATGTCAATCTCTTCAAAATTCAAAGGGCCGTTCGGCAACAACCTGCCACAAAAAGGTATATTCATATCTTTACAGATGCTAGCGACGTCGCATACGCTGCTGCAGCATATTTGGTTTGTCATTACCAACAACAACCGGCCACATCACATCTGATTACATCAAGGATGAAATTATGTCCCCTGAGTGAAACAAGATCAATACCAGAAAAGGAATTGATGGGCGCAGTGCTAGGAGCAAAAATGGCCAAACACTTGTCAAAGCTGTACAGCAAAATTGATAACGTGTTTTTATGGACAGACGCAAGCGTAGTCCTTACATGGATGGTAAAACCAGCAAGAACATGGAAACAATATGTTGGACGCCGAGTCTCGGAAATATTTGAGCTGACCAGCCAATGGCAGTGGAGACATGTCAAAGGAACACAAAATCCGAGTGACAAGGCCACACGTGGAGTTCTTGCAAAACACCTGGCAGAAGACAAATTATGGTTCCATGGTCCAGACTTCATTCGTGATGATCCCGCCAGCTTCCCCAACAACAACATCCAGTTGACAGACGACGACAAAGCCTACATAGAAAGCTCGATGAAAAAGTCGTTAATAAACTGGACAACAGATGCCAAGTTCATTAAAGCGGGGGAGAGTGTCATTCCGGATCACTTGAAGCTGACCAAGGAGTTGAAGAAGAGATGGCTTCATTGGAGAAAACTGCAATTCCCATTTGACACAGCTAAGTACCCATACAAAGCTCTGATCACCAAGCTAGCATTCTACTACAGATGGCGAAACAAAGCGCTCAACAAAAAGAATGTGATTGTCGGCGATGGCCTCCCCAGTCCACTGGAAATGAGATACACAGAGAGTTTTGTTATGGGGATCTTTCAACAAAAAGAATCCGCATGAGGGGGCGGACTTACAAGGGCGAGCCCACCTGGATCGGCAGAAATAGGCTGGTAGTGCCGGATTGCATGGCAGTACAAGTGTGTGCACACATACATGAAGCTATAGGCCATGGATATGGGCCGGTCACGATGCTGTCAGCTCTTCAAATGAGATATTATGTCCGTGGAGCAAAGAACATTTTTGACAGCATCACTCGGAGTTGTTGGCAGTGCAACATTGAGCGAGCCAAAATAGCAAGACAAGTCATGGCACCGCTGCCAAAAAATTATCTGCTGCCCGCCACCGAGATGTTCCCATTTCGAAGAATATCACTGGACTACGCTGGACCATTTCAAGTCAAGTTTGGCAGAGGAACATGGAAAGTGTGGGTGCTCATAGCATTATGTCAAGACACCAAAGCCATTCACGCTGAGGTCACTCCAGACATGACGGCGTTCGCCTTAAAAAATGCATTGGACAGAATGACCTCACGCACGGGCGTGCCACAGCAAATTAGGAGTGACCAAGGGGCGGGGCTGAAGAGGATAAGGATGGAAGTCAAGAACAACCCCAGACATCAAGATCTCATAGCCACACTTGAAACAATGGACTGGGACGAAGTCAGAAAAGTGGCCTCGGATATAGGAGTGCAAGAATGGAGGCTGGCCCCGCCGTACGGCCCTAACTGTAACGGGCTCGCCGAGGCCGCCATAAAGAACTGGAAAAGAGCCTTCTACAAAATAGTCGGTGAAGAACTCTTGTCATATGACGAATTTCAGACACTGACCAAAAGAGCAGAAAACATGGTCAATGGAAGGCCGATCGGCATGGTGGATGGCCATATTCTGACGCCTAATCACTTCTTGTCTCGAGGTCCAGGAGGAGAGTTGATGCCAAGCATAGATCCAAAAGATATAGAGACACTTCCAAAGAGATACTCGACCACAGAAAAGTGCTTACATCATTTATGGGAATTCTACGTGCAAGGGTGGTTGCACCGAATACAGAAGTTGCCCAAATGGAAGGATTTTGTCAGGTCTCTCAAAATCCATGACCCCGTGATTATGGTTGACCCCCGAAAATTTGCGAAGCGCAACAACTGGAAGCTTGGTGTTGTAGAAAAAGTGTACACTAACGCCGATGGACTGATAAGAAGAGTTATCGTCAAGTATGCTGTCACTATGAAAGACAAAAACGGGAAGGAATACGTGTCATTCCATCATAAGGAGAGGCCAATCCAGTTTCTTATACCTTTGCCAATGCTGGAGGAGGAAGACCAGGCTGAAGTTGTGCCACCAATCAAAATAAGAAAGAGCATATTGCTACAAGAACCCCTCGCTGGACAGCTCCCATTTGATGGACCCCCCACCGAGCCGAGAAAAGAGGCAGAAATTGTTGATGATTGGGACGACGACTTACCTGAAGAAGAAGTCGATGCCGATGAGCCTGAGAAATCACTGCTCATACATCAACCACAAAACCTGGATTTCGTCCACGGCCCCATAGCGTCACGCACACGAGCACAACGGCGTACGCCCCAACCTCGTCCGTGATGAGCCTCCAAATGCGACCTGGAAAAGAAGAAAGGAAAATCATCCTATCTCAGGTTTGCACCATTCGATGTTTGTTTTTATTATTGTTTTGTTTTTCATGTGTTTGACGTCACGAGGGACTGCCGATCGGCTGATGCGAGAAGCGCCAAAATTCAAATAGAAGCGCTAAATGAACAAACGCCACCTCAGCAGACGCCCAGTATGACGTTCAGCATCTCAATTTTTATCGTTTTTGCTGTTTTTTGTACTCACTTAAGTTTTTTCCCTCGTTCAATCAAGAACCCAATAAAATAATCGTGCTCACAAGTTCGACACGACCCAACACATCAACCTCGATTGTGTCCTCAACGCGCAACCAGGATTGTTGTCCAACGCTAGCCGCTCTGTACAAGCGGAAAGCAGCTCGCAAAACCAGTTGACAAAAATCAACAAATTGTCGGAACGTTGACGCGAATTTTATTTCTCGTCAAATCACAACAAACTTCCGGTTTACCGCAATTGGTTCATCCAAAATTTCTTCGTGCCCATTAATTAAAAATTATGAGTGAATCCCACGATAAGCGAGGCCGGCCGGCATCCCGATCACCCTCCCCGACTCCTGGGACATCAGGTAACCAATCTGCCAATCAAGCACTTAGGTTAAAGGCCGGGCGGCGAGGTCAAAGCAGCCCCCCGATGGCACCCATGACGGAAGAAGAGTCGAGTGGAGAAAGCGTCTTGGTTTTGGCTTCAAAGCGGCAAAAGACGTCGCAGTCGAGTGTGGAATACTTAGGAGAGTCCACGCGCAAGCCCAGATCCCAATCATGGGCAAATATGAGCGATAGGAAGGCGCCTTCAATCCAGACGCGGCCAACAGCCCTAGGAGAGAGAAAGCCAACTCCATACCCTCATATGTCTGTGATGGCCCGATCGTCATCGACGACGGCCAACTCTGAGGCCTTGCCAAAGTTGAACTTGCCATCCGACACTGACTCTGACGCATCAGCAGTCGCAGCCATGCAACCAACCCAAGATTGGCACGAGTTGGCAAAGCCCAAATTCAAAAAGCCGGTCTTTGAAAGACTTGGCCCTCATAAATTAGGTTCAGACATCAGAACCATGGCTCAAGCCAAGGCCGCTTTCGACTTAAGGGACACGCTCACCTCCGCGAAAAAAGATTTGCGACAAAAATTGATCAAGAATGCTGCAGCTCAACCTAATTCTCCTCTCATTTCAGGCTCACTCGGCGAACGCCAACCTTGGGATTCTCCCTTGGAACGTGAGCGTGAACATGTGCGCCACATCTTTGAAGCTCAGCACGTCATCTTCATGGAGGAGGCACTGCTGATGGATGGCAATCTATTGCAAGGATTGTATGCCAGAGGAGACACCATCATCCTCTCTTACTCGGACGATTTCGTAAGAATGGAAGACCCTGAGGGCGGATTGGAGTACTTGAAGAAAAACCTTCAGTACATGTTTCGGGACATCTTCAGATTGGTTGGGCTCAGCAAAGGTGAACACCCGAGCACCATGATGGCAGCTGCCCACCCGCCATTGTACTACCACGTCTTGGAGTACTCGAAGGACGAGATGGAGGACTGGCGACCGCCGAAACTTCAGGGACAGCTGGACGAAGAGGAGCGAGCAATTTGTTCCAGAACCTTGGAGCACTATGAGCGGTTGGCAACCAGGGCGGCCGCCATCAGCATCGGAGCTTCCAAAGAAGCTGATGATCCAGCAGCCATGCACACCACGGAGCTAGCCAAAGCGGTGATCAATCAAGCCGGTCGGCAACCCATCGCAGGAGATCTGCCCAAGTTCCTTTATGTCATGGAACGACTCGCCCATGGCAATCCCGCCAAGATTCATGGTTTGCTCGCCTCGTCCATCTATCCGACTCCAGAGATGAACAACCCAGAGCCGATCCCTGATATAGTCCCCATCAAGTACTCTGTCCAACCCGAACACCCCGTCAACCTCACCGAAGGAGTCCATCTCTGCCCGAAAACTCAGCATCTGTACGACACCAATGGAATCTTCAAGACTCAGAAGAAGAACATCTTCCCGCCGTCGGCACAATGTGCAACTGAGCCATGCAAAATGGATCAGTCCAAATGGACGACCAAGGACCTCAACCCCATGGAGTTCACGGACAATTTGTGGGGCCACTACCAAGCAAGGGTGGCAGCCATTGACGCCGAGCTGGCTGAAGGCCGTTATGATTGCCGAACGGCTGGAAAGGAACCTGAGGTCTACCACTTCAACGAAGAATCCACTGAAGAAGAGTGGCAGGAATTCCTCGACCTCTCGGGATTCTTTCAGGACGTGGAAGCGTATCCAGTGTGCTCGATTGCCTTCAATCCTTGGTGCCCAGGAGCATATGAGGCGTACGCCAACACCACTGTGGAAACTGAGAACGCTTTCACCACATTCAAGATGGCCACCGTGAGAGGTAAAATTCTCGTCATTAATTGCAACTATCTGGGAGAAAAGAGAAAGCTGGTCGGCAAAGCAATCCCGGATGAGGTGGCGGCAATCTTGGAGTCAAATGACGTCCTGAAATGTGGATTCAGCGTGGCATCAGAGCCTAGGTTGAGGGCGTTGGGCATCAGGATGCAAAATTTTTGCGACATGACCCTGGTAACTGTGGCAGCCTTCCCTCAAGCCGATCATTTAGGAAAACCACGGTCGCCTCACTCCGTCCAAAACTCTCTTGCCTATGCCGCCCACAAATTAAAATCCCCCAATGTCCCCTTTGCAAAATTGGTCCCAAAACCCGGCAAACCCGATGCTAACAGGGCAAAACCGGCGTACGCCAACCTGGTGGTAGACCTGCAAACTGCAGATTTTTCATTGCCGTACTACAAGTGGACGAAGGATATGAAGTTGTACAATCGCCTCCAAATGTTTGTGCCGTTCGGCCTGGCCTTTGGTCTCACCACGGCGTACATGCGTCAGCACGGCATCAACCACAAAGCAAATTGCTTCCCGTATGCCATGTGGGTGCTGTACAGCTTTGAAGGCTTCCCTCGTTATGGCGATTGGAAGAAGAAGGACGCAGCCTTCACAGCCACGCCGTTCGGCTTAGGGCAGCCTTTTGGTCCGACCGGGTCAGTTGACATCACCAGGCCTAATTTGCTCACGTGCAACGTGAAGGCGTACGCCAAATTTTTGCACACAGGCCCTGCCATAATGAGGCCTTTGATGAGCTTGAAGCGCAAGATGGCCCTGGACGCCAATGGCATTTCGACCAACTTCAAACAAAATTTGGAAAACATCTTCCTGAAACCACTGGAGCAAGTCACTCAAAAGGACATGCTGAAGAAAGTCTTCCTCAAAGGTGCCAACACCGTACACCCGTGTCCAGAATGTGGAAGCTCGGAGCACATGCTCCCCACCAAAGAGTGCCAGGCGATCGCCAAAGAATGCGTCTACCCGCCCTGCGCCGACGACAATGAAGGCCACACAATCGGCAACTGCCCAATGGTCCTCAAGAGATGCGAAAGCTGCGACCAACTTGGCCATCTACCTCGCCACCACAAGAAACCGGCCATGCTGCTGAAACAGGAACACCTGTGGGCGTGCACTCTGCACCAACAGGCGTACGCCATTGCCATCAGCACTGAAATTTCGGTGCAAACCTACCAGAATGAAGAGGGCAAAGATCAGCTCAGATTTGTCTTTAGAAGCCATGGCGAACCTGAAAGCCTCCCCGCCAAACCATTCAATGCCTAGGTCGCCTTTCAGGGAGGGGGCAGAAGTTGGTGTACACCGTCTAAAGCCCACAAGGCCGGCTGGATCGGGCCCAGGGTCACTCAATCACCCAACCTCTTTTGTTATTATGTCTCATTATCTCATTACTAAGTTTACCGCCATCATTGAATAAAGCAGGCCTTTTTATAAAGTATCATATATTTTGCGATTATGGTCTTTATTGAGCCTTCCAAGTAGTATGAACAAGTGCAAGTGACTGAAGACATCATTGTGATTCATCGATAGCTTTGTCCACGCGTTCATCTCACCGAGTATTTGCTTACCTGCGAAGCAAAGATATCATGGCTATTATCAAAATTCATGTTAAGATGCTTATTTTTTTCTAGATCAAGCAGTGAAATAAGTCACTTTAAGTTAATGCCGATGTTTATAATGAGCTGTTGTGGAACCATGAACATTAGTAGACCTGTTGTTTTTAATGACTTTTTGGAGAATTGCGATAATGGTTGTTAACATTTATCGTTACTGCACATCAGCTTCCGCTAACTCCCAAGTGTTGCCCTAAAATCCCACCAGGGGCGCTCTATGCCATTAGAGTTGTTATGGCCTGATTGTCTATAATTTTCAGGGAGTATACCAAGAATGCCTGTGAGCATGAGTGTATGTTCAAGTATGCTTTGGAGAAGTGTGGCTACTGCATTCCTTGGAATCAGCCCTTTGTCTCTCTCCTTATTCCCCCCGAAGAGCCAAAGAGGTTTTGTGATCTTCAAGAGATGAGGTGCATCATTGGAGCTGCCCTGGATGACACCTCCTACAAGAGGTCCAAATGTGTGTGCACTCCATCTTGCTCACTGGTCAAGCTCACTGAGGACAAAATGCTCAAGACCATGGCTCAGCCAAGTGAGTCCATTTGCAAGGCTGATCCTGGCATTGCTTTCATCAAGAGCATGATTGATGCCACCAAGCTCAACATGACCTTGCTGGCAGCCATGAAGAGCCTCAACTTGACATCCTATGACCCAAATGGCAACCTATTCCACATGATTGAAGCCAAGGACTACTCTAGCCTTTGCAAGAGCATCATCACCAATGAGTATGCCCAGCTGTCAGTTCACATCTTCAATGACTATGCAGTCAAGATCTCCAGCTATGCCAAAGTTACTTTGACTGATCAAATTGCCAGTTTTGGTGAGCTATTTAAAAGCACAAATTTGCCAAAACAAAAGAATCTTTTCATAGGTGGGACCATGAGCCTTTTCACTGGAATCAGCCTCCTGAGCATTGTGGAAATCCTCTTTTGGATGTGGCAATGCTTGGCCAATGTGCTCAAATGCCACATTCTCAAGCATTAAATTGTTTATTTTTTGTCTTGGCCAGCTTGGACATTGAGATCTTCTTCTGGGTGCTTTCATACTGTTGAATCACACTCTTCAGGGACTCAATGTCAATTTCCACAGGCTTGAATGACTCTGCCTCATCCAGGGAATCCACAGATACCTAACAAGGGCCAATAATCAGTATTGTTCATTATTTTTTAAGTTTAATATTCACTGTTGAGCTTGTGGATGATTTCCTCTGGTCTGGAGTGACTGTGACACTCAGCTTTCTGCCTGCTTGAACACTCTCCAGCATTGGCTTGGGCAAATCTTCATCATTGCCAATTTCAGACTCATCTTCTGATTCTGGCCAACCCTCACCAGTATCCAAATCTTTGTGAAATTATGAATGATGACTTTGTTCATTTAGAATGTATCTACCTAGGATATTTTGAATGGTGGACTTGAAGTCATTGGGGTCCATGCCCAAAAGCAAAGAAATGTTGGACACATCTGAGCAATTGGAAATGGCTGATAATTTCCTTTGGAAATCACTCGACAACTTCCTTGTTGAGGCTTTCCTCTCCATTTTCAATTGCCTCTTCATGAAAAGAAAGTTTATTCGTATCTCTTATTATTGTCTTTTTAAGTTTACGATGTTTCTTCCATACTGATTTTGAAGCCTTTTCAAGTGACACAATGAGTCATTTGAGAATAGCGCATTAACAATTAATGGAGATTTCCAAAGTTGAACAAACCTACCTGGCTTTTTTTTAAAAAAAGCCGCATATGGAAAACTATTTTAATAATATCGATTTAACTGTGTGTCATTTCTTTTCAATTACCAATTTATGTCATTGTCATGATTCATCGCATTCTTTGTAATGCGCCATTATGACTTGATTGTAAAAGTTGTCAAAAGAAAAATAATGAGAACCCCACGACAAATTGTAATTTAAAGAATACACCTAATTATGCAAAATTACGGTCTCAACAATATTTTTCAAATTATGATTTTACGCATTATTGCACTATTTTTCTCAGAAAAAGTCAAGTGAGTTTGTTCAACTTTGTAAATCTCCATTAATTGTTAATGCGCTATCATCAAATGACTCATTGTGTCAATTGAAAAGGCTTCAAAATCAGTATTGAAGAAATGTTGTAAAAGTTTCATTTCAATTCACGATGAATTAAAATACAGTCGCTTTGACGTATATGCTTACCTTTACAATTAATAGATTTAAAAATAGTATCCTGGTACCTCTATGTAGCGCTAATGGGACGCGGGGACTGAAAGCCGCAAAACAGTCGCGCGCGCGCGTTATAGATTTTTGCACTGAGAGGGCCATTTCTAAAGCTGTAAAAGGCCAACTGATGTTTTTTTCAGGCCAATTTGCCCCACAGTGCAGCAGACATGGCCATAAGCTACACATACTGCAGCCATAATTTGGAATTTACAGCTCACATGACATGAAAATAAGTGACACTTTTTTGTGGGACTAGTAAAAAAACATGCAATGAAAAACTGTGAAACACAGAATAAAAATGACACTTGTGGCATTGAAAAAAAAATAAACACATTTTAAAATCCACTCCCAATAATTTTTCAATCTGGATTATTACAATTTTATATGGCATGGTGGTTCATAAAACCTTCAGGCTACTTCAGTGTGTGTTTATTTTGCTCATGACACAGCAATTTCTATTAAACACATTCTGAAATGATGTGCACTTCCAATTGTTTTTCAGGTCAATTCAAGGCCACTTCAAGCTGCCAGCTTTGTTTCAGTTTCATGAGAATTATGGGAAGATTGGTCAAGTTCAAATTTGACCTTCATTTGTTAGTTCAACTTTTATTTCGGTTATGTACTGCGAAACGATTTCCTCGTGTTATAATTCAGTTTACCAATCCGACTCAGCTGTTTTGTGTTTCAGTTCTTTCCAGGCATATTAGGGGATATAAAGCAATTTATGGCCCGAGATTTTCCAATTTTTTTTTGGGGGGGACATAAGCTAATTTTATGCCCCTAATATTCAATGGAACACAAAAGAAACTCCAAAGTATTTAGAATAAAGTGACAACCTAGATTTGAACCTTAAACAGGTGGATTAAGAAACAGACGCTCTAACCACTGAGCTATAAAAACCAATGCATTTGCTGTTACAGGACCATTTTATCATTGCATGTTTAAGCCAGATGATGGAATTAGAAATTGAGGCAAAACTAGGATTTGAACCTCAGATGGCTGAATCTAGATTCCAATGCTCCAACCGTTGAGCTATAAAACACTAGATTAACTTGATTAAATCACTCAAAAATCGTAATATAGCATTTAAAAATGAATGTATTCTTCGCTGGGGAAATTGAAATTGAGCTGTCAAAAAGTTGACCTTGGATTTTAAAATGATAAAACGCGAGTTAAAGTTTTGCAAGCCCGAGCCAGCGAGACATGTAATTTTTCACTCAAATCTTTAATGGCCCTACTTTATGATCTTAAAATTGACTCAGCTGCCTCAAATTTTCAGAAGAGGTCTGCAATGGGTCAAGAATGGTGAGATTGCTCTTAGATGGAAATAAGTACTACTGTGGATGTTTCACTAAATCTACAAGTAGGGGTTGACTCATGTGCCTCAGATGTCAGGTCTCAGAAGACCCCTTTTTCATTTCATATCAGTCTATTATCATCTCTGGGCAGCATTTAGATTGTGCACATTTGTGCGCGTTTTGATTCAAGGGGAGTATTTCTTATTTGCACTTTTGTGCGCTATAGTGCGCGTTTGTGCTCGATAGTTCCCATTTGAGGGCAATATTGCGCGTTTGTGCGCCATAGTGCGCGTTTGTGCGCGATAGTGCCCATTTGAGCGCAAAGTGAGCGTTTGTGCACAGAAGTGCGCGTTGTGCGCAAAATTGCGCTTTTCATCGCAACAGTGCGCTTTTCAGCGCAACAGTGCGCGATTGTGCGCATTTGTGCGCAATAGTGCGCGTTTGTGCGCAATAGTGCCTTTTTGTGCGCGACTGTTGGCAGTATTTTGATTGTGCACAATTGTGCACGTTTTGATCCAAGGGCAGTATTTAGAATTTGTGCCTTTGTGCCCAATAGTGCGCGTTTGTGTGTGACTTTTGGTAGTATTTTGATTGTGCATATTTGTGCATGATTTGATCCAAGGGCAGTATTTAGTATTTGCGCGTTTGTGCGCAATAGTACGCGTTTGTGCGTAATAGTGCGCGTTTGTGCGTAATAGTGCGCGTTTGTGCGCAATGGTGCGCGACTGTTGGCAGTATTTTGATTGTGCACAATTGTGCGCGTTTTGATCCAAGGGCAGTATGTAGTATATGTGCCTTTGTGCGCAATAGTGCGCGTTTATTCGCAATAGTACGCGTTTGTGGGCAATTGTGGGCAGTATGTCGGGGCTTTATTTCCGGATGATGGAGCTTTCGCTGCCCATGGCATCCCTAATGGGACAGTATTTGAGCAAGGTCTGAGAGGTCCTGACTTGGATGCTCTCTCCATGTCCAAGGTGGTACAGAGAGATCCTCCAAAGGCACATCAATGAGCATCCAGAAGAGTATGAAAAGGAGTTCATTGAGACATTCCTCATCAGTACCAAGAACTGCTTCAAATGGAACAATAAAGATATATAGTGGGAATACCACTCTGAACCACAAAACTAGTTCTCACTCCTGTGCACAGGTCAAAACTGAGGCAGACACAAAAGAGCAGACATCATGATGAAGAAGGTTCTAGTTCTTGTTTTGAGCCTGGCTGCTCTTACTTTCCAAGGTGGCAAAGGCTCTGGCAATGGCTCATTCCCTCTCCTGAGCCAAATCATTCAAATTTGGAGAGCCAAAAGAGAAGTGTTTGGTATGTAAACTGCCTTTCAAATTGCCACATAATTATTGTTATATTCTGTGTGTAGAGCTGAACTTATGTCCCAAAGAGAGGCCTTTTGCCTACCTGAATGGAGACTACTGCTGCAGAACAAGCTTCGAAAAGCCCAATGGCAAGGTTGAGGATGGGGACAAGTGTGATGGCCAAGCCTTCAAGAGGTCTTCAGTTTGCTGTGAGAATGACAACTATGTGGAATGTCCCAGCTTTGGCTGCCATGACTGTAAGTTGAAGACTAGAGTAACCTGAAGAAGGTCCCAATCCAAACTCTTTACAACACCCATAAAATTTTCTGAAAGCTTATGTTCATAGGGTTGATTTGGTAGTAATTAAAAAATCCTGGCCTATGGCTTCCCATAACAAAGAATTTTCAAAAACGCCTAGCACCGACAGTTTATTATTTTTTGAGATTAATTATAGCAATGACCCATTTTGAAAAAAGAAGATCTAACTTTTTTATTTCATTAATAAGTCTGTAAAATACACTCAAAATGAGATATTTGCTGCCAAACTTATTATGCAAAATGAATCAAGTCGGCAGTAATCCACTTTTAGCATCGCTATATCTCTGTTTCTGTTCATCCTAACGATTTTACTATCAAGTAACTCAAGTTTTGTTTTTTAATTTTAGTGGGGGTCATTGAAGCTAACTATCCCCAAAAAATGAGCCATTCTTGCACTAAACGTTTTTATTTTTTTAAGTTATTGAAAGGGATTGGCCAGGATTTTTATTTTTTCACCAAGTGAACCCTTGGGAAAAACGCTTTCAGAAAATATATAATTCTTGGGTGTTGTAAGTAGTTTGGGATAGGTCCTTTGCCAAGTCAATGTGAGGAGTAACTAACTACTCAAAGTCAACCCCTCAGACTTCCCTACATGTGGTGACACTGACACAGTTGAAATGAGGAATTTTGAGGATGACTCCTACAATGGACTGTACTTCTCCTATGGTGAATATGATGCTGAAGAGGAGCACTTTCTCCCTGAAATCGTGGTGAGCAACAGGCCTGTCTTCCGGAAAGAGGACAAGTGCATTTGGTGGCATGAATACAACCATTGGTGGATGGGACCGTGCTCTTCGGTGGGACAAAACAGTGGCTATGCTTACTTGAGTCCCAATGAAAATTGTCCCTTGTCCCCAGATGGACAAGACTTTCAGTGGAGAAGGGGTGGCTCAGATGAGTTCATTGCTGGCATTGGCCAAGGTAAAATAATAAAAAATAAATAAATATTACATTAATGCTTTTCTTTTGCAGAAGCATTAGTGTTGGCAGCCTCAGATGCCCAACCCTCCAACTTGGCCAGTTCAACTGTAATGCTAAAAGTAGTATAGTACATGTATGAAAATGCTCATGTTTTGTATTTTAGGCTGGGATAGGGCAAACCAGAGCCAATGGAAGGTTCAGGCAAAGATGCAGCTGGGTGTATGTGCCATCTGCTGGATTTAGATGTGTCAAAAGAAATTGAAGACAAACAGTTAATGCTAGTTTACCATTTATCCTCAATGTTGAGCATTATTATTCCAAAATAATCTGATTCAAAAGTTACTAATATCTCGGCTGAACTTGGATGAATATCAAATACCTGGGTTGTTTTAGAATCAGCAGAACAGGCTCAGCAATTCTTATTTTACAAGGTTTTGCTCAAAACCGAAGCTAAGGCGCTCAAAATCCAGGTTTTGTAACTTTTATTTTTAACATTATGCTCCTGGATTTGGATGTGGCGTTTTCGTCAAGTGCAACCAAATGCTCTGGTAACTCTGCAACTTTCTACATTGCAGTCATTTGTTGATATTTCGGCGTTGGCAGTTTTGCAGCAAAAATGAAGTCAGTCTTGTTCACTTCGATTGTCCCTCAACTTCGTCATGGCCTTTTCATCCAGACTCGTCTCATGTCGGGGGGCAAGCACTCCAAGATTTGTGCCCTCATTGTAGGTAAATGTCAAATTCCAAAGAGTGTTGAGCGCTCTCACAGACCCAGGATGAGTCCAACGATCTTGAGGCAAAATGTCGGTTTTACATTAATTAGAAGAGATTTTGATTCCGTTACCTTCGACTTAATCACCAATCATTATAAAGGGCTCGTAAATGATTTACAAATGTTTCCAGGCGCTCCTGGATGTGGCAAAGGCACCATTTCCAACTGGATTGTGCGAGACTTTGGCCTCAAGCACGTCAGCTCTGGAGACTTGTTCAGGCAGCACATCAATGAGGGCACCGACCTGGGCAAAAAGGCCAAGGGTTTCATGGACAGTGGCAACCTTGTGCCTGATGACGTCGTCGTCAAAATGATGACTTCGGAGCTGCAGAAGATCCAGGACTTGTCTTGGCTCCTTGATGGGTTCCCCCGGACCAAGCCGCAGGCCATTGCGCTGCAAGAGGTGACGCCCGTCAATGTTGTCATCAACATTGACGTGCCCTTCAAGACGATCATTGATCGAGTCAAAGGTAACTTTGCAATTATCCCCTCTCATTAAAATTATAACGACATTTCGCCTCCAGATCGTTGGATTCATCCTGGATCTGGACGTGTGTACAACACTCTGTTCAGCCCGCCGAAAGTCGCTGGCAAGGACGACATCACCGGCGAGGATCTGATCCAGAGGGAAGATGACAAGCCTGTCACTGTCTTGGCCCGGCTGGAGAAGTTCTCCTTGGACACCCAACCTGTCCTCGAGTTCTACAGGCAAATGGGAATCTGCAAGGACTTCCAGGGAACCGAGTCCAAGAAAATCTGGCCCCACGTGGAAGCCTACTTGAAATCCATCTTGCATTAGAAAAAGAATTTCAAGTTTTTTGCTGGTGTGATGATAAACCGATGCATTTTCGCGCGATTTCCCCACATTTTGTCTGGTAACAACAAATGTAAACAAAACAATAAATTTCGCCAAAAAAAAAATCTGTATTATTTATTCCGTCAAATCGGAGGGTGTGATAACAACAATGGCCGCTTCCAAGCGAAAAGTGAGCCAAAATGACTTGCGCAAAATGATGGCCGACATCAAATCCGGCGAGGCCTCCAAAACGGCCTCCAAAAGGCTCAAGTTGTCTTCGCGGGAATTGGCACTGATCGAGGAGGAGAAACGTCAGAAAGCTCTGCGCGATCAGGAGAAATTGCGGCTGAAGCAGGAAAAGCTGAACCGAGTGATGCCCAACAAAGATTTGCAGCCGAAGAAAAGCATTCTGAAAAACAGCAGCTCAACGACATTTTTCGTTCCAACAACGCCTCAGTTTCAAGCCAAAGTCCAAAAAGAAGTAGAAGAAAAAAGCTCAGTTTCATTTAAAGAAAAAGAAGAAATTTCGAGACAGGAAGAACCAGAGTCCGGAGCCATTCCAGAGGGATTTTTCGATGACCCCAAGCTGGACGCCAAGGCAAGAAATGTCCAATTTGTGGACCAAGGCGAGGAGGAATGGGCCAAGTTCCAAAAGGAGATCTCGGATGAGATGAGCGCAGCTCAGGACATTTTGGTAGAGGACCGAAATGAAGCCACCGCCGACAGACAAATTGAGGAAATCGAGGAGCAAATCGAGGCCTGGAAGAGGTGACTTGAATAATTATTAAAAAAACATTTATTGACTTTTTTCATTTCAGGGTGGCGCAATTGGAAGAGAAGAAGGAGAGCGTCACCAAGATCATCAAAGAAAAGGCTGCCATTTTCCAGCATAAACACATCCTTGAGGACACCAATGAGGACTCGGATGCTTCGGAAGAAGAGCTAGATGAGTTAACGGATTGGAGGAAAAAATGTTAATAATAATTTACACACTTGCATTTCATATATCCCTCTGGACCAACTGAATTTTTGAAATTTTTTCATGCAATGACCAACGTCTGGCCAGCTCTATGACTGATCAGGGCACTGACCAACTACAATGAGTTGGTCTCTTCCAAAAAAAGTTCAGCTAGTCTAATTCAGTCTCCATCATGAGTTGGTCCATTTCCTGATGTATTCATTCGGTCATGGCCATGACTTGGTCCATTTTGCACATTAAATGTATAAGATGGTCAAGCTCTGTGTCGATCATGAGATGGTCAATGTCCTGATGGTTTTAGTTGGTCATGGACATGTCTTGGCATGACTTGGTAAATTTCCTGATACACTTAGTCAGTTATGGTCATGTGATTTGGCTAGCTTACCAAATGTATAAGACGGTCAAGCTCTGTGTCGATCATGAGTTGGCCAGCTTACCAAATGTATAAGACGGTCAAGCTCTGTGTCGATCATGAGTTGGCCAGCTTACTAAATGTATAAGACGGTCAAGCTCTGTGTTGATCATGAGTTGGCAAGCTTACCGAATGTATAAGACGGTCAGGCTCTGTGTCGATCATGAGTTGGCAAGCTTACCAAATGTATAAGACGGTCAAGCTCTGTGTCAATCATGAGTTGGCCAGCTTACCAAATGTATAAGACGGTCAAGCTCTGTGTCAATCATGAGTTGGCCAGCTTACCAAATGTATAAGACGGTCAAGCTCTGTATCGATCATGAGTTGGCCAGCTTACTAAATGTATAAGATGGTCAAGCTCAGTGTCGATCATGAGTTGGTCCACTTCCTGATGTTTTTAGTTGGTCATGGCCATGTCTAGGCATGACTTGGTAAATTTCCTGATATGCTTAGTCAGTTATGGTCATGTGATTTAGCTAGCTTACCAAATGTATAAGACGGTCATGCTCAGTGTCGATCATGAGTTGGTCCACTTCCTGATGGTTTTAGTTGGTCATGGACATGTCTTGGCATGACTTGGTAAATTTCCTGATACGCTTAGTCAGTTATGGTCATGGCACATCATGAGTTGGCCAGCTTTCCATAAATTCCATTCGCGACTAGGCAAATGCAAGCAAAACTTGGAAATATTCTAAAAAAAATGTTGAAAAAGAATGACAACCTGGATGTTAGCTTTATCAGGAGACTCGATGATGACTTGTGCTTCAACTTTTTCAGGATTAAAGTCTATGTTTCCATCCTGGAAAGGCACAACAATGACAAAATCATAATTAATTTGTATCAAATGTCTTTGTTTCAAATAGCAAAAATGGCTCTTTTTTGCTGTTTCAAGGCCACCTTCCAGGCCCAGGAAGTCCTGTGAAAAGGCCACTAAAAGGCCAAGTTTACTCCTCTATTACCATTTCATGCCTGTATATGAAAATTGGCCAAACCTAAAAAAATTTCTTAATGGCTCACATTGACCTGACAAAGGACCTAACCCAAACTACTTACAACACCCAATAATTATGTATTTTCTGAAAGCTTATGTCCCAAGGGTTCATTTGGTGATAAAATAAAAATCCTGGCCTATCGCTTCCAATAACATAAAATTTTTAAAAACGTTTTGCGCAAAAACGGCTCATTTTTTGGGGATAATTAGCTTCAATGACCCCCACTAAAATTCAAAAATAAAACTTAAATTACTTCATAGTAAAATCGCTAGGATGAACAGAAACGGAGATATAGCGATGCTAAAAGTGGATTACTGCTAACTTGATTAATTTTGCATAATAAGTTTGGCAGCAAATATCTCAATTTGAGTGCATTTTACAGACTTGCTTGTGAAATAAAAAAAGTTTGATCTTCTTTTTTCAAAATGGGTCATTGCTATTAATAATCTCAAAAAATAATAAACTGTAGGTGCTAGACGTTTTTGAAAATTTTATGTTATGGGAAGCCATAGGCCAGGATTTTTAAATTACTACCAAAAGAACCCTAAGAACACAAGCTTTCAGAAAATGTATATTTTTTGGGTGTTGTAAAGAGTTTGGGTTAGGACCTCCTTCAAGTCAATGTGGGCTTGAAGCAAAAAGGCTCAATGGTGGAGATTTACAAATTTTTTATTCAGGTTCATTCTTTCCTTTCTTCTTCTTCTTTTTGGGGCCTTTTTCAGCTGCTTTCAGCCTCTTTTTGGCTAATACAATGTCATGGTCTTCATTGAGGCCGAGCAGCAAAGATGGATCTTCCTTGACAGCTGCCAAAGACTTTGCCAACGTTTTCAAGTCTCCAGGCCTTTCGCTTGTCTCTTCGACACTTTTGCCCTTCGAGCTTTTCCCTTTGCCCTTCCCTTTGCCCTTGGGAGCTGCCAAGTCAGAATCATCATCAAGATCATCATGATCTGTGGCATTGATCCCGAAAGACTTTTCGATGATCTTTTTCCTGCGATCACCAATCGAAACTCCTTCAACCTCCAATGTGTTGCCAACATTGCCATCAGTCATGTTTTGGGAAATCTGGCACATCTGTTCAATTTGGTCAATGAAAGAGTCTGAAGCTATAGAAAATCCGGAGTCAAGGGCTGGATTTCCACTCTGGAGAGCTCGTTTCATTTGGGTGTACTTGTCGTGGGACTTCCGGATGCCTTCAAGCAAATTCCGGAATGAGCTCTCCTTGTACAAAGGCTCATCACGAGTGGTGGCAATTTTGCTCTCTCTGACCAAGAGAGGATTTCTCTTGTCATGCACTCCAGCATATTCCAGCCCAAGGAACTTGGTGGAGCCAACATAGACAAAGGCGTGGCCAAGGATCAAGCTGAACCAGCAGTAAGCCAACTCCAAATGTCGCTCTTCGATGCAACTTTGCATCCATTGACTCAAGTCACGATACTCTTCAAGTGACACCCTGATTTTGACCTGAATTTATGACCACCTTTCAATGATGCATCAATTCTTGAAATCTGTTCAACTTTGAATCAGTAAAAGTTCGATAGGTCAAAGTTCGAAAGTTGAATAATTAAATTATTTTTCATCGTTGTCTTTTTGATAAGATGATGTTCGATTTGTCCATGTAGGATTCATGGGTGCCATCTTTAAGCTAGACACATTTTGTGCATAGTTTTGACATTGTCATTTTAGGTTAGACACATTTTTGTCAAGACTGTCATGTTTTAGCATAGACACCTTTTGGCATGGTTGGATTTTGTTGTAAAGTTGAGATATTTTAATTTAGACATCAGAGCATCGTGCTTTTAGGTTAGACGCAACTTAATAATTGGTTATACTTTAAGTTGGACACCTTTTGGCATAGCGCTTTTTAAGTAGACACCATTTTTGCGACAGGAACATTTTAGGTTAGACACCTCTTGGTAAAGTACTTTTAGCTTAGACGCACCAAGATATTTTAGGTTAGACACCTTTTGGTACATTACTTTTAGCTTAGACGCACACAGATGTTTTAAGTTAGACACCTTTCGGCATAGTACTATAAGCAAAGGCCAAGC
Source organism: Paracyclopina nana (assembly GCA_019096065.1). Taxonomy (NCBI): domain Eukaryota; kingdom Metazoa; phylum Arthropoda; class Copepoda; order Cyclopoida; family Cyclopettidae; genus Paracyclopina; species Paracyclopina nana. The sequence continues at coordinate 89,894 of JAGUCH010000004.1, forward strand.
ATTCCTTGAAAGTGAAGGCTGTAAATGAGAAAAAATAGTGAAATCATTTCAGCCTTCTTCATTTGCATTGCAGCAGAGCAATGCAAAATGGACCTTAATAAAAGCCCATAAAACATTTAGGCAAATACGGTGCCTTTGCAAAGGCCAGATGTAAGCTAATGGCAGTATGTCAAAAGGTGTCTAACCTAAAACGTCTTGGTGTGTGTTAGCTAAAACGACTTGGTGTGTCTAAACTAAAAGTACTGAGCTTAAAGGTGCGTAGCCTAAAACTTACCAGTCACTAATTTGTGTCTACATAAAGAGTACTGTGCTAAAAGGTGTCTAACATAATTTATACCAGTCAATAAAATTTGCCAATGCTAAAAATACTATGCCAAAAGGTGTCTAACCTAAAATGTTCCTGTCGCAAAAATGGTGTCTACTTCCAAAGGGCTATGCCAAAAGGTGTCCAACTTAAAGTATACCTGTTATTAAGATGCGTATAACCTAAGAGTACAATGCAAGGATGTCTAAATTAAAATGTCTTGACTTTATAACAAAATCCAACATTGCCAAAAGGTGTCTAACCTAAAATATCTACATGTGTCTAAGCTAAAGTAAATGGCGCGTCTAAATTAAAATGACTTTTGACTTTCTAACATAAAAATTTCAGGATTCCTCCCTATTTTTCCTTTTCTTTTGTTGCCTTTTTTGCTGATCATTTACACCCAATTTGACGATTTTCAGACTTTTTTCTTTTGCTATTCGAACTTTTACCTTTCGATATTTTGCTGATTCGAATTTGAACAGAAATCATATTTTTTTAAATACCATAGGCCAAGTGGGCTGCTTGTTATACAGAGCATAAAGGAGGTAAAAGGCAGCAGCTCTGGTGCCCATTTTGTGCTCTTTGGCAGTGTAAGACTTGACAATGGTGAAAAGGTCCTCGATGAATTCATACAACTCTCGATAATGTTGCTTTCCATGGAAAATCTGCAAATAAAAGTGATTAAGAGTAATTCAGCACTTGTTCTTTTTTACCAGGCCGAATTTCATGGATCTCCAAATTTGGGTGAAATGAGCAATCCGCAAAGTTGCACTGTCATCAAAAAGCTCCACTGTTTTCTGTATCAAGCTTTCCACATCCTCACGCACGCCATGAGTTGGTATTTGGTTCAGGCTAAACTCTATTGTTGTGGCGGTTTTATCCTCCATCACTTTCCCGACTTTTTCAAATTTCGTTTTTGTTTTGATTCGAGCGCAAGAGCGGAACTTTTATTCTTTTAGTCACGCAACCTACTAATTCAAAATACAAATGAGTCACACTTTAGCTTTTTAAAATTTCATCTTTAATTATAATAAAACAAATTCATGATTATGCATGCACTTTTTGTTCTAAAAAACTTTATGTTGCATTGAATGTTTACTTTAATCCTTGGTCATTTACATTCATGGCACAGCATGCTTTGAAAAATGCTCAGTTGGTCCAGCTCTTTGTTGATCTTGGATTGCATTGGTCTATTTTTCACAAAAAAGTTTAGTCAGTCAAATTCAGTCTCCATCATGAGTTGGTCAAGTTCCTGATACTTTTAGTTGGTCTTAGCTAACCATGGCAAGTCAAATTCCTGATGTGCTAAGTCAGTCATGGTGATGGCACATCAAGAGTTGGTCTACTTTAAAAAAAACAATGTTAAGTTTTTTTTGCCTATCATTAGTTGGTCAATTTCCTGGTGCTTTTAGTTGGTCATGGTGGGGTCTAGTCATGACTTGGTAAGGCTTAGTCAGTTAAGATCATCATGAGTTGGTCTATCTTAAAAAAATGTTTAGTTTGTACAGCTCTTTGTCAATGTTGAGTAGGTCAAATTCCTGATACTTTTAGTTGGTCATGGTCATGGCTAGTCAATTTCCTGATGCGCTTAGTCAGTTATGGTTATTGCACATCATGAGTTGGTCTATCTTCTAAAATATACTACAGTTGGTCAAGCTCTTCGTTGATCTTGAGTAGGTCAAATTCCAGATACTGTTAGTTGGTCATGGTCATGGCAAGTAAATTTCCTGATGCGCTTAGTCAGTTATGGTTAATGCACATCATGAGTTGGTCTATCTTCTAAAATATACAATAGTTGGTCAAGCTCTCTCTCTTCATCAATCACGAGCTGGTCAATTTCCTCATACTTTTAGTTGGTCATGGTCATAGCTAGTCATGACTTTGTAAATTCCTTGAAATGCTTAGTCAGTACATGATCAATGCACATCATGAGTTGGTCTACTTTTAGTTGGTCAAGCTATTAGTGGATTGCGAGTTGGTCAATTTGCAGATACTTGGCACATCATGATTGGTCAACTTCCTGAAAATTTTAGTTTGTCATTGGCCCATCATGAGTTGGTCCGTTTTGAAAATGTTTAGTTGGTCAAGCTCTCTGTTGATCTTGAGTTGGTTATGGATAGTCAATTTCCTGATAACCTAAGTCAGTTATGTTCATGGGATGAATTAGTCTACTTACAAAAATGATATGTTGGTCCAAATCTTAGTCAATCATGAGTTGGTCTACTTTGAAAAAATGATAAGTTGGTCAAGCTATTTGTTGACATATACTATAAAAATTATACGTTGGTCAAGGTCTCTGTTGATCATGAGTTGGTCTACTTTGAAAAAATGATAAGTTGGTGAAGCTAATTGTTGATCTACTTTGAAAAATGATAAGTTGGTCAAGCTCTTAGTCGATCATGAGTTGATCTACTTTGAAAAATGATAAGTTGGTCAAGCTCTTTGTTGATCATAAGTTGGTCTACTATGAAAAAATGATAGGTTGGTCAAGCTATTTGTCGATCTACTTTAAAAATTATATGTTGGTCAAGCTCTCTGTCGATCATGAGTTGGTCTACTTTGAAAAAATAATAAGTTGGTCAAGCTAATTGTCTATCTACTTTAAAAAATGATAAGTTGGTCAAGCTAATAGTCTATCTACTTTAAAAAATGATAAGTTGGTCAAGCTCTCTGTTGATCATGAGTTGGTCTACTTTGAAAAAATGATAAGTTGGTCAAGCTAATTGTCGATCTACTCTGAAAAAATTATAAGTTGGTCGAGCTCTTTGTCGATCATGAGTTGGTCTACTTTGAAAAAATGACAAGTTGGGCAAGCTCTTTGTCAATCTCTAGAGTTGGTCTACATTGAAAAAAATATTAGTTGGTCAAGCTCTTTGTCGATCATGAGTTGGTCTACTTTGAAAAAATGACAAGTTGGGCAAGCTCTTTGTCAATCTCTAGAGTTGGTCTACATTGAAAAAAATATTAGTTGGTCAAGCTCTTTGTCGATCATGAGTTGGTCTACTTTGAAAAATTGATAGTTGGTCATGCCTACTCATGAGTTGGTGAGTCTAGTTGGTCCACAGTAGGTCCAGGTATGTCACAGTTGTTCCTAAAATTGCCTTCAATTTCAATAAGAAAATAATCTTTTGCTGAACAATCAAGGTCTCAATTTTCATCCTGGAGTTGAAAAAGCTGTTATCAACAACAAACAGAGCGGAAGTTTGTTTAATCTTAGTCATAAACATTCAGACTTCTGGAGGAGCAATGCCCATTTTCCTGAGGCGAATCGAGCCTGCCAACCTTGGCCGGAAAGTCTTGTCATCATTGGAAAATGGCTCCAATATGGTGCACAGCAAAGAGGAATGTGCCAACCGGACCTTGGCCAACCTCATCAGACAACTGGGCAACTTGGGCACTCATGCCAATGAGATCTTCGCTGGCCTTGAGGACTTTGTCAATGCTGTTCAAGCAAGATCAGCCAGCCTTGGCAAAAGAGCTGGCCAAATCTCAGCCTTGATTGAGGTAACTCCAAATGATTGGTAAATTGCCATAGTTGCAGTTTTTACATATAAGGATTTGAATGCCGGTCTGGAGAATACCATCCTGGATGATCCCAAAGACCTGTGCAATGCTCCAGCCTGGAGGTCCAAGTATGCCAACGAGGCTGGCCTTTTTGCTCCAGGATCGAGGCCTCGGCCTGTTCAAGCCATGTATGACAAGTGTGAGCCAGTGCCCAACTTTGACCTCCTCCAGGACTTGGTTGGCGACCTCGATGTTGGGCCCAAGAACTACTCGGATCCAGGCATGTTTTTCCGCATCTGGAAGGAGGCCTACTTGTCCCAAGTTGAGCAGGAGCTCAAGGCCAAGAGCAAAAAGTCCAAAAGGGTGCTGACCAGCATGAGCAAAAAAGTGGTCAAGCCACCCAGGATCTTCACCTACAATGAAAAGATCAAGATGAAGGAACTGATGAAAGGCAACATCAACAAACAGCCAGTCCAAGTTGAATTGAGGAAGAAAAGCATCATCACTGTTCAAGATGCCCTTGATCATAATGATGATGATGATGATATTGTGGAGGAAGATAACAACTTTGATGAGGAGTTCATAAGCAATCTTCCACCTCCAAGTCCAGAGTTGTGGCCAGATGATTCTGGAGGAAGTGAGGATTTGCCCACACCTCCACCTGCACCTGTTGATGAGCAGGTGCAAGAGCTGGCACCTCCAAGCATCATCCCACCACCTCCTCCCTTGCCGCCAATGGCACTGCCATCAGGGATTCCCCCACCTCCTCCAATGCCATCAACTTGTCTTGAACAAGTGGAGCAAGAATTGATTCCAAATGACATGGCTGCCCAATTGGAGGCTGCGAAAAGCGGCTTGAAGCGAAGGCAAGTTGAAGAGAGCAAGATCGAAGAGGATGAGAGGTCACAATTGCTGAAACAAATCAGAGATGGCAAAAAATTGAGAAAGGTAAAACTTTTAAAAGTCAAAGATCGATATTTATCATAGTTTAATTCAACTCCAGATTGAGAGGCAACAGTCGAAGCTTCCAAGCAAGGCAGTCAACAGCTTCGAAGAGGTGATGAAGCAAGCTCTCGACATGAGGAAAGCTTGGCATGCTGACTCTGACGATGAAGAATCGCTTGCCTCCAATGGAGAAATGTTTGAGAACAACTCCTTCAACGATGATGATTAGATATTGGTTTATGAAATAGAAAGATCAGTCATTGATCAAGCTTGTCATGACACCGAGATGCTACGCTTAAATAGCACTATTAAACAATTAACACAACAATAAAAGTTATGCATATTAATTTTAAGATTGAGGCGCAACTGTCAAAGACTCAAAAGAAATGATGAAGCAAGCTTGGCATGCTGACTGTAATGATGAAGAATTGCTTGCTTCCAATGGTGGATTGTTCTCATTCGACAATGACAATTAGATATTCTTCAATGAAACAATAAGAGCTTGTCATTGATCAAGCTTGTCACGACACTGATAGCTTCATCAAAATGCATACAATTAGAAATTATTTATCAGTTAAAAGATTGAGAGGCATCAGTGGAAGCTTCCAAGCAAGGCAGTCAACAGCTTCAAAGAGGTGATGAAGCAAGCTCTCAACATGAGGAAAGCTTGGCATGCTGACTCTGACGATGAAGAATCGCTTGCCTCCAATGGAGAAATGTTTGAGAACAACTCCTTCAACGATGATATTTCTGATGTCTATGGAATATTGGAGAGATTTTGCAAGTATCTTAATCATCTTCAAAGTTAATTCTGAGGCTCATGGAATATTGGAAAGCCTCCCAGAGATTTCACCAGAATCTCAATCATCTTGAAGGTCGTTTCTGAGGCTCATGGAATATTGGAAAAACTTCCAGAGATTTTGCCAGAATCTCAATCATCTTGAAAATATTTTCTGAGGTCCATGGAATATTGGAAAGCCTCCCAGAGATTTTGACAGAATCTCAATCATCTTGAAAGTCATTTCTAAGGTCCATGGAATATTGGAAACCTTCCGGAGATTTTGCCAGTATCTCAATCATCTTGAAAGTATTTTCGGAGGCTCATGGAATATTGGAAAACAATCCAGAGATTATGCAGGTATCTCAATCATCTTCAAAGTTAATTCTGAGGTCCATGGAATATTGGAAAGCCTCCCAGAGATTTTGACAGAATCTCAATCATCTTCAAAGTCATTTCTGAGGTCCATGGAACTTTGGAAAGCCTCCCAGAGATTTTGCCAGAATCTCAATCACCTTGAAAGTCATTTCTGAGGCTTATGGAATATTGGAAAAACTCCCATAGATTTTGCCAGGATCTCAATCATCTTGAAAGTCATTTCTCCCATAGATTTAGTCATAATCTGCATCCTCTTTAATGTCAAGTTTGAGGAAATAGAATACTGGAAAGCATCAGAGATTTCACCAGGATTTCCATAATCTTCGTAAGTCATTTTTGATATTCAGAGAACATTGGACAGCCTCACATGTTTCACCAGGATATCATAAGTCTTGAAAGTTTGAGTCTCATTATTTCTTGAGGCCTCCAAGTGATTCAGCCAGAATGTCAATTCAGATGCTAGGAGTATTGATTTTGCTTGACTTTGAGCAGCATTTTCAATGCTCTCACAGCATTCCAAATGTCATGAGGTAATCATCTGATTGATAGCAGTTGCAGAGCTATCTGCAGGAAGTTCCACACCACCATGAGGTCTCCTGCCTTGGTGTCGCTGAGATTTTGCCGCCAGATCTCTCAGGATGCATCTCCATTTGCTGACATGGAGATTTTGCCCACATCCTCCTACCCTAACTAGCTAGTGGCAACGGCAGGCTTAGAAATAGTAGGCCTTGATGCTCTTGCTGGCATTGGCTTCACCTTCTTTTCTCTCTGGTGTTCCTTCCTCATCTGGGCTGTAAGTTGCCTGGCTAGGATCAGTTGGCGAACTGACAAGTACCGCTTGATGATGAGGTTGAAGTGGCAAAGGGGAACACCAACAACCTGCCGTTTGACCTCCTTAAGGAGAGGCTTGACAAGTGCAGAGACAAGTCTCTTCTTCTCCATAAAGAGGGCCTCGTTCTCCTTGAACACACTTTCACAAACACCGAACATGTCAATGGCCAATTGACTTGGAAATGTCAGACATCCCTTGACATATTCCCGTTCAGAGATGAGGGAATGGCACTCAAGTTTCTCAGGTGTTGTGAAAACCTCTGTGCAAGTCTCACACTTGGAAATGCCTTGAACGATGGTTTTGGAGAGGACAAATCCCATGAAATTGACCATGCTGTAGATCTCTCCCTCAACAGCATGACAGTCAGGGATTAGAATGGCAATGTCCTCATCCTCCTCCTTGGCAGCCAGTTCCTTGACATCTTTGAGTGAGGCCAGCCAACTGGAGTCATCCGTCTCATAAGATGAATGGGGTGAAGGCTTCAAATAGCGTAGAAAGGTGATGGCTCTCAAAGCATATTTGAACTCCACTGCAGTTGGAGCAGGGTTCCTGCGTCTTGTGCAGAAGAAAAAGTTCTCGACCACATCGGATGTGTGGCGGCCAGCGATAACAATCCTGTAGCCCCTCTTGGACAGGTAGTCCTCCTAGAGCTCAAGCATGGAAGTTGTAGTCAGGAGTATCCCTGACTGGATTGGCTTCCTTCCAGCCTCTGCGCTGTTGTGCTGCAGGGCCCCTTTTCCAAATCTGCACCCATCCATCATCTCCATGAACCCTCTGAGGAACTGAGTGACCTCACCATGCTTTTGCATATTGTTATATGAAAAGGCCAGGCTGTGACCACGGTTGTTCATGATGTCGAACCAGTAGCCAACTTGATGGACAAAGAAGGCTGTTGTCAGATTGTCATATCCGTACTCATTGACCAGAGTGCGAATGGCAGCAGCTGTCTCCCGGCTAAGAATAGCCTTTGCTGGTTTGACCTGTAAGAAAAATTGTTGTCATTCAAAATATTTACACAATCTTACAAGTACAACAAGAATTTGTTGTCATTTCCCATTTATGCTCATTTTTTGAAGTTAAAGGGTTAATAAAAGTTCATAAATAAATTAAAAAAACTAGCTTCACATCAAAATTAGCAATCTTTTGCAAAATTACTTCTACATGTGGGATAGCAAGCAAAAATTTTCCAACCTAAAATATTTCAATCAGAATTAAATGTAGGCATGAAATTATTTACCTTCATTTTCTTGAAATTGCTGCTACCATCTAGATAGTCGGTGTTTAGATGGGGAGCAAGCTTGAAGGTCTTGCCATCTTGAAAGTCAACAAGAGCTTTGATTGCTCCAATGCTGACCTTATTTGTTGGCAAGTTGTTCTGGCGCACAGTTTCCTCTGACAAGAAGAAACTCCACTTGAACATCATATTGCGAATGTTCCTCAGCAAATGAGGGGAGTCAGCCAGGACACGGACAATTTGATTGTTGACGACGAAAGAATTGGAGAATTCTCTTCCACGAGAAAGTGAAATCCCTAGTTGTCTCTGTACGCCTGAAAATGTAGTCTGAATTAATTTCAATCAATATTTGAAAATTCGGTTATTGATGCAATACAAATCTAGCCTATTTACTATTGATAAATGAAGTACCTTGGTTAACAGGTCCCATGTCCATCACTGTATCTGTGATATCAATTCCAATTATCTGGCACCTCTTAATGATCTCAATAATCATGTTGGCAATCGTTTTAGCACAGACAGAACCACCAGTCAGTGCATAGCCAACAGTCATTTTCCAGCAAGTGGATGCCCCACTAACCAGAAAAACCATGGCTTTTGTGGCTGGCTTGATGCAATTGGAATCTGGAAATAACACAATTATTTGATTGTTTATCATTATTGATTTTTAGAGTGTGTCTAAGATAATGTGGCTATAAATAATATTTTTTTTCTAAATTGAAGTAGCTCAATTTTGATAATCTGATTTTCAAAAATGCATTTGATTTTCAGTGATGCATATTATGCCAGGCTTTGGAAATGGCAATTAAATGAGCTATACTATGTAAAAGACCTAGATAAAAAGCTAAAATGGTAAGCTTAATGAGAACTTGTAGCCTTTTGAAATCATATCAATGTTTTCAGTCACAATAATTTTTTAAATGCAGAAGTCAAATATTACCATTTTTGCCACCCTTTGTTGAGCTGGCTTTTGGCAATGTTGAGCCTCCAATGATCAGTAGTCCACTTGAAGGGTCAATTTGGTAGCCAGCTTGGATAGACACCAACCCTCTCATGCTCATTTAGGCTTTTGGCCTTTAAAGCAAGCAGGCTGAAGCAGTCATCCAGAAGTCCAGGCTCAAAGCAAATACCCTTAAGTTCAAGGAAGTGTTACAAGGGAGAGGGAAGCCCATGCTTCTAAGAGTGTCGTAGCCTGAAAGAGAGAAGAAGCCATTAGAATAAACCTTACAGTTAAAAACTAGTTCAGAACAATTCATGCTTTGTTGTTTGCAAGACTTGTCAGTAGAGTAATTAAGATATTTTGATATAAGTTTCATAAAGATTAAATCACTTTATGCAATGCCTTCTTTTTAATGATGCACCTTAAAATTGTACTGGAATAAGCCAACTCAAAGAATAATAATTCTTTATGGCCTTAGGTGCAGTTATAGAATCCATTTTTTATGAAATGGGCCATGTTGAGGCCATCAAAGAAAAGTCCCAACTGACCCTTGACATTGCTCAAGTCAAGCAGTCAAGTGGATTTGTCAAGAAATTACATAATTTCATTGTTACAATCAAATAAAAAGTTAAATTATTACCAGTGGAACCAGTCACATGTCTGATGTGGAGAGCTCTTTCCAAAGTCTTGTCAGACCATTGTTTGGGGTGTGTCACCTTTTCCTTGAGAGCAAGGATTTGGTCTTGGTTGCAAAACCTTTGCAAGAGCCTTTTCCAATCTTGAGTTCTCAATCTTGGCCTCTTCCAAGTCATTGCGAAGAGAAGCAATGAGTTCCTCAGAACTGTCCCCACTAATGACTTCCTGAACTGAAGGAAGATTCAGCTTCCTCTGGCTGTGCATAAGGCAATGCACCCAATGATTCCTTGGTGGCATAAGGATGGTCAAGCCACACCTTGAAAGGCTCACCCATCAGAGCTGGAGCAGCATTTGATGTCCTAGTGATGGTGGAGTCCCGTAAAGTATAGGCTTCTTCCTGGAATTGATGTAACTATGAGTAATTATTTTTAGCTTACAGCCCACAAGGGATGTGGCAACTTTTGTTCCTCTATTGGCCCCAAAATATTGTTTAATGACTGAGAGGTATGTCAGACCAATTTAATGACTATTCATCAAAATTGGCTGCAGACATTTGCAAAATTGGGAGCTCTGAGTGCACAGCTTTAAAAAAAGCTGATTTTACAGGGGCACAAGAAATTACAAGTCAAGTCATAGATTTCTGATTTTAGCATCAATTTTTGGCTTCTAATTTGAATTATCACTTCTGGGCTATATAATGAGAACAAATTAATGTAAATTGAATTAATCGATTATCTACCAGAATTGGCTGCTCTTCCTTGCTCTCCTGGGTACAAGGATGCAACATTTTTAGCTAATGGACAAAAAGAAAAAGCCGGTTTCACGTGCACGAGGAAATTCGCCAAATCCTTCGAATTCTCAATTAACCACTAATAATTTTTGTCATCTGATTCTGTTGACTTCTGGGCAATTGAAAGAGTCAAAATTGATTTTAGTTGACAGATCCAGATTCAAATTTGACTTCAACATCAAACTTTGAAAATTGACTCCGGCGATTTCGCGAGTTTTTTCCCGTGTGCATCAAGAAGGCATTTTGAGTTTCTGTACCTATGAAAATTGACTTGTACAAATTTGCGATTTTTTTCATACTTGCAACAAGATGCATGGATGGCATTTTGAGCATGCATTGCAGAAGGCTCAATTTGAAGATTTTTTTTAATTTGACTTACCTTTTTTTCTTCTTAAAGTGAAAAATAGTGGGGAAAGCTCTAGGCTTCAGCCTCTGCTTAGGCTTTCCAAGAACATTCAGATTTTTATCAACTGGCACCAAATGCCTCTCAGTGAAGTGTTTGATGCACAGCCTTGATGAAGGAGTAGGTTTCCAATTCTTCACCCTCATGGCCTCAAGCCAAGTCCTCTGTCTCCTGGCTGTTGTTGGAAATGGGAACATTTGAGAATTATGCTCCTTAGAATAATATCCAGACAGGCAATGAATTGCAGCACAAGTCGGCATGTTGTTCGCGAATTTGTTGATGGCAGTGTCTTAGATGTGGTTTTTTGAAGCCAAATATCCCTGCAAAACTGGCACTTTTCGAAAACAAATGTACATTGTTTATCAACAAAAGTATGCATAACTCTGATGTTATCTCTCTGCTTTTTAGGCGGGAATTTCAAAAAAGAAAACAAATTTTTGAATGCTTATAATTTCTATTATTGTCATTGAATATTATTCCACATGCCCTCAATTTTAATAGTTTTTACTTTTAGTTCAAAAAGCGTGGTCATTGATTAATTTTAAGCTATATTTTCCTTGATATTTTATCATTTTTCATATGAGGTTTTGGATTCGCTCAGGCTTTGTTGACATCGGCTCAGTTAAGAGCGTCATACTCATTCAGAGTCATTCTATTAACAACTCTGCTGTGGATGTCAACAACAAAGCAAGAAGCTGTCAAATATCTCGCCAAACTGCAGGTGGGAAACCTCCTATTTTATCACGTCTGGAAATTGTCATATATCTCGTGAAACCAGCGAGGTAAACTTAATAGCTGTGGAGCTGTTCTAAGAAATCCCACTCGATTTCTCTCGGTGCATTCACGACGGCGACTTTATTTTTGCAAAAATGGACTCGCTGCGTCAAAAACTAGTGGAGCGCTTTGTGGCGGCGACAAACAGCCCGTTGAAGAGCCGCGAGGTCGAAGACTCGTTGTCGACCTCTTATTCCGAGTCCACATTAAGACAATACTGGATGCCTGACTCAGTTTCTGAAGATTGCTACGAGTGTGCCTCTAAATTCACCACTTTTCGGCGAAAGCATCACTGTCGCATCTGCGGCCAGATTTTTTGCTCTAAATGCTGCGGCATCTTCATTTCTGGCAAATATCTCAAGGTTACTGGCTCTCTCAGGGTATGCACGCTCTGCTACAAATTCTTTGAGGACAACCTTCGTGCTGAAACAATGGGAGGAGCAGGAGGAGGTAAAAAATCCTGGAAAAAATGGGTTTCTACCTTAAAAATGTTATTATTAGCTGAGGAATCTGTTCCTGAAGCCTCTGCCACTGCTGCCGCTGCTGCTGCTGTTGTTGAGACGTCAAGCCTGGAATCAGGCGATGACAGGCTGGCTCAACGCTTCAGCCAATTAGCAACGAGGTCTGGATCAGAGTCTGACTTGTCTAAGCAAAATAATAGCATCTCAATCAGAAAGACCTCCTATGCTGGATTCATACCTAGCTCTTTCATGAGTGAAAGCTGTGATAACATTTCAAGCTTGGCTAATACCAGCGCCTCTGGAATGGTAATTTGAATTAACAATGCAATCATTTCTTGTTTTACATCGAATTAATTTCAGGTTGAACACCATTTGGATTTTGAAAAGCTACTGTCGGTGTGGCAAAGCCTCACCAGTGATACCTCAATTGAGACAAAGGTTATCAAGCATAGAGGAATATTTTACCCCGACTCATTTCTAGGCGAACAACTGATCGTTTGGCTGTATGAGTACCAAGAGCTTTCACTTAGGAAAGATGCCATAGACCTGGCTCAAGCATTGTTAGATGCAGAGCTAATAGAGGATGTCAGCAATAACAATGTATTTCACGGTACTAGAAGCGGCATTCACCAATCAAGGTTTGATAGTACCCGACCCTACAAATTGAAGCGGAAGAAATCGCCCAACGAGGATATCATCGAGGAGAGCGAGAATAGTGACACCAAGAGTGACAACATGGACATGGCACCAGAGTGGCTTCAAAACATGGATTTTGCGACTAGGCCTGAGACTGACAAGATCCCTACTGAGATTAATCCAGCATTTTTGTCAGTTCAAAACTCCCAGGCAGCTGCTAATCAGAGCTTTCCAGCGCAAAGCCCTGTTGACCATGAAGACTTGAACCTATTTCTTAAGGACCCTTATTCTGCAAAATCATCTTCCGAGATCCCTTGTCCAGTGCTTGACGAGGTTTTTGCCAGGCACCAGAAAGTTTACCTTGACAAGCTGCTAACCGCGGAAAGGCTGGACAAATCCAAATGGAGGGATTTCATTCTGTTACACTGCAACAAACTAGTTGAGGAAGTTGACTTAATGCATGATGTGAATCCTTGGACGAGTCAGATCTCCATGGACATCAGGGATTCGATCAAGATCAAATGCATCTCGGGTGGCAGCATTAAAGATTCCATCATCGTCAAGGGTGAAGTTTTCACCAACCAGGTAAGCTGAAAAAAGTGAAATCCCAGAACCGCCATGAAAATTTACTAGCATGCAAACTCAACACAATTTTATGATTTAATTGAAAATTCACACCTAGACGTGAGTTTGCCAATTAGGATTTAGTAAAATACAGACTCAGAAGAGTACTTGTAATAATAGCATTTAAATGAGACTTCATAAGCCAATTCAATGATCAGGTTAGCTTTAATTTTTTGGCTTTATTTGAATGAAACTTTTATGAGAATTTTTTTTGTTAACAGGTATGCCTAGGTCGACTGGATATTATAAGAGAGTGGAAGGTTTCTTAAAATGAGAGCTTGGCGGTCGCTGCAAACCATCCACTCTCTTATATTATCCAGTCGACCTAAGTTTGGGGCATACCTAGGTCGACTGGATAATATAATATATCCAGTCGACCTACCCAAACTCCTTAAGAAAATAAGCATCAGCTGATTAACTATCCTTAGTCAGTTCTTTTTACATGAACAATGCATAAGTATAATAAATAAAATCAGAATATGCAAATTTTCCCAATTCTGACGTTTTAATTATCACAGTTTGATTTGGTACTATTTTTGAAAACTCATTGACAAGTGTGAATTCACACTTAGGGGTCAACTGAGGTCAAGTTTGCATTTTGACAATTGATTAACACCACCAAACTGTTTTTGTACTTAATAAATTTTAAAAATACAGTCTTTCACAAAGGTTTGAATTCGCACCTCAGGGTCAATTGGGGTCAAGTTTGCATGTTTGTAGATTTTCAAGGTAGGTAGATAAACCGTCACCCTGAGCAGTCTTGATTTTTCATTTTGGGCACGTTTTCACTTTTCAGGTCGTGAGGACTGAAATGCCTCTTAAGATGAGAAATGCTAATTTGCTGCTGGTCCAAGATGCCATTTCTTATCACAGAACAGACAAGTTTGTCAGCATCTCTAATTTGCATTTGGTGGAGGAGGAATTTGTCAAAAATATTTGCAATAAGGTGAAAGCACTCAATCCTGACCTCATCCTGGTCGGGCAAAATGTCTGCAGGTTGGCTCAAGACATTTTATCCGAAGCTGGAATTTGTGTCATTCAAAACGTTAAAGAGAAGAATCTAAGGCGAATCTCTCGGCTGTTCAACACGCCCTTATTAGCCAGCCTGGGGTCGATGATCAGCATACCTCGACTAGGAACTTGCGAGAAGTACTACAGCAAATTTTACGAGGAGCAGGCCAAAAACTTGGTGTTTTTGGAGTGCCCAGAATCTTTGAGCAAATATGGTTGTTGCATCGTATTACGGGGAGGAAACCTTAGAGAACTTGCTAAGGTGAAGCGCGTCATGAGGCAAATGTTGCTGGTGAAGACTCATGCTAAGTTTGAAAAGGCATTTCTTCTCGATGAATCTGCTCAGGTAAGCACAACTTATTTGGAAATCATGAACATTTGGCGACTAAGCTGCATTTCTAAAGGTTGAAAACTTCATCATACCCGACCACAAGAATTCCCACCTCTTCACCATGAGTTTGTCTCCATTCGTTGAATTTCCCTTCCCCGAGGACCTTGAGGAATTAGATGCTGATATGAATAAACAATCGAGCGACTCGGATGAAGATTTGAGCGAAATCGACAGCTCTAAAAGTGGCCAATTTAGAAGTTTCGGCATTTTTGATAAACCTCTCCAGTTGACGACCACATTGCCTAATGATGTTAAAGTGAGGAACCTTTTGGCCGACTACAGATCCTCACGAACAAGGCCCCGCATTGTGGTGAAGCGACCAGCTAAAGAGGAAGTTTTGAAGCCAGCACCACGGTTTTATAAAGTGTTGGACAAGCAGGTGCCCATGTGTTTCAGCTCTTACCTCTCCAATCCAGAAGGGGGTGGATCACGATACTGCATAAAGCCCTGGGTGTCCATCATGAGTCTTTATAAAGCCGGGGATGTTCCCCTTGTAATTTTCCTCCACTCCTACTGCTTCGACAAAAACTACAGGTAACTTTACAACTTTCAATGATACTTTTTATGTCACCTTTCGCTTCATTTCACTTCGCTCTTAATGTTACGTCGTTAATTTTGATAGGTGTCGTTCTACTCAAGATTTATCGAATATGTCTGGGATTTCTCAAAATGCGGCTGGAGCAGCAGGAGCTGCTGGGTCGAAGGGGCCAACCTTTTGCCCCATTCCTATGAGCGATCATGGACGTCGATTTTGCTTGGGAGACACCAGCATCACCATGATCATGCAGATTTTGAAAAGCCCCATCACAAAGTTGGGCGGCGAGGAGATCATGATGTGGAAGTTTTGCCCTTTGTGCCGGACCATGACGGATTTGATGCCACTGAGCTCAAAAGCAGGGATGATGTCGTATGCCATGTTCCTATTGTTGCTTACTTTTGAGACCAAGATGGTGAGGAGGGACGTGATCAAGTGCAATCACTCGCTACACAACGAGCAGTACACCTGCTTTGGCAAGGGCAACATGATTGCATTTTTCCAGATGCAAAAGTTGCTCCCTCACGGCATCCGGATGCCGCCCAAGAAACTCAATTTACCCGACCACTTTCCCGTGGAAAAAGCCTTGCGTGAAGACATC
The DNA here is from genome assembly GCA_019096065.1 of Paracyclopina nana. Lineage (NCBI taxonomy): Eukaryota > Metazoa > Arthropoda > Copepoda > Cyclopoida > Cyclopettidae > Paracyclopina > Paracyclopina nana. The sequence continues at coordinate 105,674 of JAGUCH010000004.1, forward strand.
AAGCAACTTTCTATACTCGGCTCCAAGGTGTTTGGCAAGCTTAATGAGAAGGTGGTCCAATTGGAAAACGAGTGCTTCTCCAGCCTCGTGAGATCAGTGATCCAAGAAATGCACCAAGAGCAAGAAATGGACTGCTCCGCTTACAGAAAGCACTTGGACGAGATCATTGTCAGCCTTAATGATGAGTCAGACTTTCGTGATCTTGTCAAGGCTCGGTCTGATACCTTAATGTTGAAGATAGCTGTGATCAAGACCATTTTCAAGTGGCGTTCTCGATTCGCCCAGTTTTTCGAGCTTAAGCGCAAAGAGGACAAGAACCTGCTGAAGGCCAAAACGCGAGTAGCCTCTGGCGGCAATTTGCTCTCAAATGCTGATGATAATGTGTCAATCTCTTCAAGCATGGCGTCGGGTATCAGTGAGAAGAAGTCGGCTCCAATGTCTGGGCTGACTGAGGCGGATTTTGGCTCGCTTGAGAACCCTTTCAAGCATACAATCCATCCGAGCCTTTTCCTAAGACCAAACATCCTTGTGGATGAAGCCCAACCGTCCACAATAATTGCGTACGCTTTAGGCTCCAAAGAGCATTTGGAGTTCTTATCCAACCCAGTGGGCGAGAAGCGCCACTTGGATTGCCAATTCACTGATGACATCACTAGCAGCAAGTTTTTTGTGCGTGTCTACTTTGCCTCTGAGTTTGACCAATTCAGGCGGCAGATTTTTGAGCCTGGCTCTGCATTCTTAGAGGACTTTATGGCCTCCATGGCTGGCTGTGATTCTTGGGAGACTTCAGGAGGCAAGTCTGGAGCCACCTTCTATAAGACTTCAGATGAGAGATTTTTGCTAAAGCAGGTGAACAAGCATGAGATGATCACCTTCCAGAACATGGCTCTTCGCTACTTTGAGTACATGTCCAAAAGCGAGGAGGATCGCACTTTGATGGCCAAAATTGTTGGCCTTTTCACCGTGGGATACAAAACAGCGTTGGGTGGTCTAAAATTGAACGTGATTATCCTGGAAAACCTGTTTTTCAAGCACAAAATCGTGGAAAGCTACGATCTGAAGGGGTCCATGCGAAACAGACTTGTGGACCCCGAGGGCAACAAGGGCAAAGATTTGGTACTCATGGATGAGAACCTGTTAAGGATGGCATGTGAGAAGCCCTTTTATGTGCGGCAAAAAACGAAAAAAGCATTAATGGAAGCAGTGGCACGAGACTCTCTCTTCCTCAGTGATATCAAAGTTATGGATTACTCCTTATTGGTGGGCAAGGATGAGATCACACATGAACTCGTCGTAGGCATCATTGACTACCTTCGGCCTTTCTCTATCGACAAAATGATCGAATCGCAAATGAAGAAAACCTCAGGATACTTTCAGGTATGACTCATTGTATTACTACAACTTATTTAGCAAATCTGATGTCCACCATTGAATTTTCCAATATCTTATTGCAGGGCACAGCGGAAGATCCTACTGTGATATCTCCAATGGCGTACCAAGCACGATTTATGCTGGCAATGGATAACTACTTTGTCTTGTTGCCAGACATCTGGTACGACCCCAGTACTGCGAAGGACAAGCAGACACCATCAACTGAAAGATTCTAAATTATTTTTATACATAATTGAGATGTTGATGAATAAATCTAAAATTATGTTGTTCAATCAAACTTGGCAGATAAATATCGGTAAGAACGTAGTAGCAATCATTCATAGTTTTTTATCATGATCAAATCTTCCAGAATCCTCCCTCAGAAATGCATAAAAAGGGCTTGACGTCTGAACTTGTTGACTTAGCAGGGGAAAATTTTCCGATTCCCATGAAAAACGTCAAGAGTACAACATGGAAAAATACGCATTATGTTGTTGTTGACAAGGTTTATCATAGTTTTTAGTTGTATATAAACTGCATCTCTTCGGGCACTTATCAATCAACGCAAGCAATCATGACTGCAATCAAAGCTTTGATTTTGACCTTGGCTGTTGCCACCGCTTCAGTTCAATCCAGTACTATACTTTGTTCCCAAATTACTACAAAATATAATAACTTAACCCTTTAGGTGCGGTTGTCCAACCCAAAACTTGCCACACTGAGGATTACATCAAGTGTGCAGCCTACATCACTCTGTGCGCTTTCCAATGCTCATCCTCTCCTGACTACTTCACCTGCATGGTTGAATGCGTCATTGCCGAGCACCATGAAGAGTGCATTGATTGCATCAGCAAGGAGGCTCAGATCATGGAGGAACTGAAAGCCTCTTCCAGCCTCAAGGATGATGGCTGTGGACCTGGATTTTGCGACTGCAATGGATGCCACACTTGCCAGTCTTGCAAATTGGCCCAAGAAGCTCTTGTCCCTCAACGCAGCGTAGTTGCTAAAAATGACGGATGCGGTGATGGATTTTGCGATTGCAATGGTTGCCACACTTGCCAGTCTTGCAAAATGGCCCAGGAACTCCTAGTTCCCAAGCCAAAGTCGCTCGACACAAAAACTTGCCATACTGAGGATTACATCAAGTGCGCAGCCTACATCACTCTGTGCGCTTTCCAATGCTCTTCCTCCCCTGACTACTTCACCTGCATGGTTGAATGCATCATAGCTGAGCACCACGAGGAGTGCATCGATTGTATCAGTCGTCATTAAGAATCCTAACCAATACAGCACAGTTAAGCCATGGCAAAACCTCGTTCTATAATCTTCCAATAAAGATATAATTCAATCATATTTAATTTGGGTTGCACTTAGAGAACAGGACTTGCATTTCCTTTTCGTCTTGCGCGCAACTTTCGCGGCTGATTTTTAGATGGGTCATCATTGAGCATTTTGGGAGTTGAACAAATCACTTCATTGTCATGTATGATTATGTCTGGAGTTGCATTCAGCAAGTCAGTGTCCATTTCATCCTCACTGCAATTAGCATTGGACTCCATAGAATGACTACTTCGTTTGGCTTTGGATCTAGTCGAAGGTGGATTGTCCAGGCACCTGTCCACATGCTTCTGAATCAGGCTCTCAGGGATGGAATTATTGCACACGGGGCAATTAGCTTTCTTGGATTCCAACAAGCTATTCTTGGCCCTTTTCACTGGGCTCGGGCCAATCAAGTCATCTTCATCTAACGTGGCTATGTCAATTATGCCTGCTCTCCTTTTTTGAGGTGTGATTACCAGGCTGCTGATCTCTGAAGTTATGTCTGTCTTGGCACTATTTTTATTTATGATGCCAGAACAAGAGGGCTGAGGATCTAGCTTTATGGTAGAAAATGGAAGCTCTTCATTTTTCGAGGCTTCAACAGATTTTGCTTGCTTGGTCTTCTTGGCTTTTTCGATGAGCATTGCAAAATGACTCTTGTTTTTCTCCACATATTCCTTTTGTTTTGCCTCGATGATCACAGGATCAGTCTTCATGTCGAAATTTAGCAATGATGTGTTGTTTGAGTTCAGAGCTGACTTTGTGGAAGTTTTCAAGGACTTCTCCTCTTTGTGCACTTTCATGACCATTTCAAGTTTAGTCATGGGTCTCTCCATGTCGCACTGCGAGTTCCACACTACAATGAAGTTTCTTAATCTGCCAACGAGAGCTGTACGATCTCCCTTGGTATCAAGGCCATGCTCTTTCAGCCTTTTTCTCAATTCTGTTTCTTTCAGAAGATGAAAGACTGGCTGAGACATGGGTTTAAGCCTCTTAGAAGCCTGCACAAAGAGTGGCTTTCTCTCACCATTTTGCTCTGCAAGGCACTTATCTAGATGCAAGTTGACATTCTTCTCCAAGATTTGAACATGGCAAACTGGACAAGGCACCTTTTTGCCAGCAGCCTCATTTTCTATATTGTCTATATTCTCAGAGGTTTCAGGAACTATTACAGTTGGCTTGGCAGGACTTTTCGGTTTCAATGCTGCTTTGTTGGTTGATTTCGGTTTTAAAGTAAAGCCTGGCCTTAATTCTTTCACCAACGACTCCAATTTGGGAAAAAGTCTAGTATAGACCTCCATGGAAGTGGCCAAGGCTCGATTTGGCCTCAGATCAGTTTCACGAACCTCTTGAAAACACGAAGGACACTGAGGCTTGTAGAGCAGGTACTTTCGAACACACAAAGAGCAGAAGTTGTGACTGCACCCTGTCATGACTGGGCTTTTCATGGCTTCGTAACAAATTGAGCACTGACACGCCGATACCAGCTCCTTAAGCTCAGAAATTGACTGACCTAGCCTGAAAGAAACCTCAAGCAAAGGCTTCGTATCCTCTTCTCCATCAGACATTTCTACCCTCTCAGGAACTCTGCATGATGCACTATTTACAATATTTACGCAATTGGTATCGCATGTAACTTCAAAAACTTTTCAAATGTTCCAATTTGACATTCTTTTCTCACTTTGTTTTGGATTCACTGAAATGTAACAATACTGTGCTGATGACGAGTCCATATAGGGTTTTTCGCTCATGAGTATTGGAATTTTACTACGAATGAGCGAAAAATCCTATATGGACGAGTCATCAGGACAGTATTGACATTTTTGTCAGCTTCGTGAGGGTTAAAAGTCCCAAAAGTACTGTTAAATGCTAAAAATTGATTAATTTACCAATTAAATTGGCCTTAAAAACGATAGCTCGTTTGCAGGTAAAACTTTGCGGTCAATAGCGCGCGCACGCACCTCCAGCAAGAGCTCAGTGCTTGTAGGGCTACTAGATATTAAAAGGAATTTTAGCCAGAATTTTTCGAAAAAATGCCAAAATGACGAATTTGGCTTGAAATTTTAAATAAGATGTCGCTTATAATTCTATACTTTTTTCCAAGATCAACAAAAGCTTGGGGATATACTAAAATGCGCGACATGCGCGACTACTAAAATGCGCGACATGCGCGACAAACTACTAAAATGCGCGACATGCGCGACAAACTACTAAAATGCGCAACATGTGCTACTACTAAAATGCCCGACATGCGCGACTACTAAATTATGGGAAAACCAAACGTACTTGGTTTATTAATCCATTATTAATGTGAGAATTATATGCAGTCTGTTTGGACAGTGCTGTACAGACTCTACAATAACAGGCAAAAAAATGATAATTCTTTTTTTTTAAGTCTAACATTGTATTATTTTTTTCAAGTCTGACATTTTTTTCAAGTCTTACTTTTTTTCAATTTTAACAATTCTTTTTTTTGCATTTCTATCATTGCATTGCTTTATCTCCTCTCTGATGAAAAACTACGCCATAATTTTGGCTGCTACATTAGGTGAACAGTGCAGAGTGAGCTGCATCAATGTAATATTTATGAAAAAGCATGACAAATAATCAACAATAGTAATCAACTAAACATTTCTTTTGCATTTTAGTAACCTGTGGTGCTTGTCGCACATTTTAGTAGTTGCGCATGTCGCGCATTTTAGTAGTTTGTCGCGCATGTCGCGCATTTTAGTATATCCCTTTACAAACAATAAAAGTTATGCATATTAATTTTAAGATTGAGGCGCAACTGTCAAAGACTCAAAAGAAATGATGAAGCAAGCTTGGCATGCTGGCTGTTATGATGAAGAATTGCTTGCTTCCAATGGTGGATTGTTCTCATTCGACAATGACAATTAGATATTCTTCAATGAAACAATAAGAGCTTGTCATTGATCAAGCTTGTCACGACACTGATAGCTTGATCAAAATGCATACAATAAAAATTATTCATCATAGTTTAACGATTGAGAGGCATCAGTCGAAGCTTCCAAGCAAGGCAGTCAACAGCTTCGAAGAGGTGATGAATTAAGCTCTCGACATGAGGAAAGCTTGGCATGCTGACTCTGAAGATGAAGAATCGCTTGCCTCCAATGGAGAAATGTTTGAGAACAACTCCTTCAACGATGATGATTAGATATTGTTTAATGAAATAAAAAGATCGGTCATTGATCAAGCTTGTGATGACACCGAGAGCTTCTTCAAATGCTCCATGAACACTTGGAGGCTCACATCATCGGTCAAAACTGGAGCCCCTCCATCCTTCAAAATGGAAAAAATCTCAATCATAAGTCAATAACTTAAAAATAAAGAGCCTACCCCTCCAAACATGGAATTGTTGTGGGTTTGCGAAGGGTTCACCTTGCAGAGCAGGAACCTGGCTTGGGATCCCCCTTGCTCAGTGACAATGTACCTGGGCACTGGGAATCTGGTCTGCAAAATCTCAGAGGCATCAGTGACTGGAGCCTCCAGAAGCTGCTTGAAATTGGCATACTCTGGCAGCTCATGATAGCCAGCCTTCTTCCATTGGTCCACAGTCTGACAAAGATGATCAAAAAATGCATTAAAAACAATTGAATCAGAAGCAGGTAATTATTACCTCTCCATGGAAAATCAGAATCTGGAAAAAGGTGTCCATGAGCAGGATTCGGTCTGGTTGAATCGAGGAGGTGTCCAGCAAAACTGGCTCTGGGGGGCCATTAAAAGTGTATGCATACAAAATGGGCTGAATCATAATCAGGCATTGTGTCAAGTCCTCTCTCATCAGGCAAGCCCTGCAATAATAACAACAATACATATATCATCAAAATAATTGCCTAAAAATAGCTTTAAACAGACATTTGTCCAGCATCTTGAAAGACTTACTAAAAACACTTTTTGTATTAGGTTTTTAGAGAAGGCTGTTTTAAAAATTCACTTTATTAGTTGAATATTGCTTAAAGAATTCCCAAAACCAACAAAATAACCTAATCCTATACCATTTGGCATAATTGTTACATATATATTTATACCCATTATTAATCTATGTTGAGTAAAAAAAATTATTTCTCATTACTATTAGCTTTGCATATGTGTAAAGCTATTATGACATAGCATTAAAATAGACATTAAAGCATAGAAATAATGGAAAGCATAGAATAATTTTCCTTGTTCCATAAAAATATTTCATTCACTAATTCAAAGATTTTTCTCATGAAACTTGCTTTTCAAAGTTTAAGTAGAAAATAAGCATGTTTCGAGAGTGATTCCCCAACACTTGAACGCCATACAAGTTTCGCCTTCTAAAACCATTTAGTAACTTTGAAAACTTCCCACTGGTTTACATTGATCAAGCCAATCTTGCCCCATTTGCTTCAATTGTACACAATTGTCATGCATAGTTACATGACAATGTCCACTGTCGAACTATAAAAATTCTATATAACAGCGTACAATTTCACGCAATATAACACAAGTAATTTTTAAAGTTCCAACTTATCAATATAATACTTAAGTTAAAGTATTCATGGTGGCGTGTTCAGCTAGAGAGTTTTCCCCAACATTTGGGCGCTATACAAGTTTTACCTTCTAAAACCATTTAGTAACTTTGAAAACTTCCCACTGGTTTACATTGATCAAGCCAATCTTGCCTCATTTGCTTCAATTGTACACAATTGTCATGCATCGTTGATTGATTACGTCCACTGTTTAACTCAAAAATTCTATGTAAGTGTACAATTTCACACAATATAATGTAGTTAATTTGAAAAGCTCCAACTTATCAATATAATACTTAATTTTAAGTAATTAAAGTATCGAATAAAGAAAGCGATATTAACCTGTAGAAGGATGTCTCATCCGGACTGTTGTTGAAGACCTGGAGGAATTGTGACCTCCTCAGGTGGAACATGAACTGGGGATAGAGGGTGAAGTTGTCAGGCAGCCTGAAGCTGTTCGGGTCATCCTTGCCATACTCCCCAAACTTCTGGCACAACCTGATGAGCATCCTGTCCACCCACCGGAGGACATCCGGACCGTCATCCTGGGTCTCCGCCCTCCAGACCGCCATCCTGGCCATGAGGACCGCCGCGCACTCCTGGTCATAGGAGGCTGAAATGTGGGACAGGGCAGTGGCAGGGTCAGCCCAGTTCCTGGCCACGGTTGTCACCCTCACCCGCCTTTGCCCGCTTGAGTGCTGGTACTGGGTGATGAATTGGAGGCAGCCTCGACCGCCTTGTGGAATGGGTGCCCCATGCTGGTTGACAACCTCGAAGAAGACTGCGGTCGTGGTGCTCGGGTTCAGCGAGCAGAATCTCCAGGATGAGGTGGAGCCAATGCCAATCTCAACCTCACTCACGCAAGGGTCCTTCTTGTTGGCTGACACGCAGGCTCCAATGGCTCCGGACACCTTGAGCTCCCTTGAACATTTGACCTCCAGGGTAGCGTTGAAGGCCATGCGAAATTCGTCCTTGGAGTCCTTCGCAAAGACACGCTGGAACGTCTGCTTGAACAGCGCAGAGTTGAACGAATCGCCCATCACCATGTGACCACTGAAAAAAGTTGCTAGTTGGATGTCCGGATTGTGAAACAGTGCTTCGCCAACTGCGAAAATTTGACGAAAAGCATTCAAATTGGTCAACAAATCATTGGTCAACAAGTGACCACTGAAAAAAGTAAGTTAGTTGGGTGTCCGGATTGCGTAAACCAAGATAGCAAGAAACAAATGATTCGTCACCAAGTGACAAATGAATAAAGTTAACTAGTTGGGTGTCCAGATTGTGAAACAGAGCTTTGCCAACTGCGAAAATTTGAAGAATAGCTATCAAAATGGTCAACAATTAAATCATTGGTCACCAAGTGACCACTGAAAAAAGTTAGCTAGTTGGGTGTCCGGATTGTGAAACAGTGCTTTGCCAACTGCGAAAATTTGACAAAAAGCTATCAAAATGGTCAACAAATCATTGGTCACCAAGTGACCACTGAAAAAAGTTAGCTAGTTGGGAGTCCGGATTGCAAAACAGTGCTTTGCCAACTGCGAAAATTTGGAGAAAAGCTTTCAAATTGGCCTAAAATTAGCTAAGATAGCAAGGAACAAATGATTCGTCTCCATGTGACCACTGAAAGAAGTTAACTAGTTGGATTGTAAAACAGAGCTTTGCCAACTGCGAAAATTTGAAGAAAAGCTTTCAAATTGGTCAACAAATCATTGGTCACCAAGTGACCACTGAAAAAAGTTAGCTAGTTGGGTGTCCAGATTGTGAAACAGAGCTTTGCCAATTGCGAAAATTTGAAGAAAAGCTTTCAAATTGGTCAACAAATCATTGGTCAACAAGTGACCACTGAAAAATGTAAGCTAGTTGGGTGTCCGGATTGTGTAACAGTGCTTTGCCAACTGCAAAAATTTGAAGAAAAGCTTTCAAATTGGTTAAAAATTAGCCAAGGTAGCAAGGAACAAATGATTCGTCGCCAAGTGACAAATGAAAAAGTTAGCTAGTTGGGTGTCCGGATTGTGAACCAGTGCTTTGCCAACTGCGAAAATTTGAAGAAAAGCTTTCAAATTGGTCAACAAATCATTGGTCAACAAGTGACCACTGAAAAAAGTAAGCTAGTTGGGTGTCCGAATTGTGAATCAGTGCTTTGCCAACTGCGAAAATTTGAAGAAAGCTTTCAAAATGGTCAAAAATTAACCAAGATAGCAAGGAACAAATCACAAGTCACCAATGACAACTGAAAAAAGTTAACAAGTTGGGTGTCCGGATTGAGAAACAGTGCTTTGCCAACTGCGAAAATTTGATAAGAACATTGTTCGTCATCTGGATTAATACACTTTTTCATGAGCAATTACCAGCAAAAGTTAATTAGCATGGAAATTGAGCGCATATAGAGTTGTAGCAAAGAAAAGATATCAAAATAATAAAAGCTATAATACCCAGTGTAGTTGCAGCATGACCTCATTTCCATCAATCCAGTCTGATCAAGGGCACAAGAGTAAATGTCGACAGTGTGCCCATTGTTGGCAGATCGAGAAGCCAAGCCTTCATAGTGCTTGAGAGCCTTCTTCATGAACTTGGCAGCATCCTTTTCAATGTCATGATGAGACCTGATTGGGTACTTGAGCTCATCATTGACCACCTGGCCAGGCCCTTGAGAGCAGGCACCTCCAACAAAGGTCATGATCCTTGCTCCACAATTGGGATAAGATCCCTGCAATATTCAAATGGTTCAAAACTTTCCATTCCATGATATTTTTAAAATTGTAAGAGTTAATGAGAGCAATCCATGATTCTTTTTGAGTTAGTCACAGCCCCTTTGAATTTCAAATGTAAAAGTAGAGTGTGCCCCCAAAAGCATTATTATTTTAGATAATTTACAACTGTTTACAACTCTGTTTTTCAGCAATGCCATTTGACACAAAAAATGCTTCAAAAGTTACTCAGTTTTCTTTTCACCACTGCCATTTGACACAAAAAATAATTCAAAAGTTACTCAGTTTTCTTTTCACCACTGCCATTTGACAAAAAAAAATCATCTTTATAAATACTCAATTTTCACCACTGCCATTTGACACAAAAATATTTCAAAAGTTGCTCAGTTTTCTTTTCACCACTGCCATTTGACACAAAAAATCATCTTTATAAACACTCAATTTTCACCAGTGCAATTTGACACAAAAATTATTTTAAGAGTTGCTCAGTATAAAAAATAAATTGACAACAATCGAAAAAAATAAATAAATTGACAAAAGAAAAGCTAAGAAAATCATGGCTTGATTTGAATTAGTTTTGGGAGCCACACTCTGAATTTGACCACACAATTTACTTTGCCTTACTCTTACCCCAACAACAGATCCTGCACCAGGATTGGGAAACAGAGTCTGTATGGTGTAATTGTGTGAAAGAAGAAAATTAATGGCAAGAAAGAAAATAGTGCATACACACCTCCAAGAGGCCCACAGCAATGGAGAGGGCCACACCGGTTGACCTCAGTGGTCTTTTGCCTTGGGACACTGGCCAAGGATCCCTCTGGAGCTCACCGAGCAAATCCGTCAGGCTCATGTCACACTTGTGCACAGGCTGCAGAAACCTTGAGAGAAAAGCAAAATTACCTTAGTAAATAATCATTTTTATGAATAATTTGAAAAATGAATCAGCGCATATTGAACAATTTGTTAGCCTCAGACTTACAATTGAATTTCAAATCTAACATTTTTACTATCTAACATTTTTCTCAAATCTAATAATTTCTCATATCTAACAATTTTACAATAAAATCTAACATTTTCTCTGTCAAATCTAACATTTTCTCTGTCAAATCTAACAATTCTTCTCAAATCTAACAATTCTTCTCAAATCTAACATTTCTTATCAAATCTAACAGTTTTACTTTCAAATCTAACATTTCTTATCAAATCCAACAGTTTTACTTTCAAATTAACAACTTTACTTTCAAATCTAACAACTTCACTTTCAAATCTAACAATTTTACTTTCGAATCTAACAACTTTACTTTCAAATCTCACAATTTTACTTTCAAATCTCACAATTTTACTTTCAAATCTCACAATTTTTTCTCAAATCTAAATTTTTTTCTCAAATCTAATTTTTTTTCTCAAATCTAACATATTTCTCAAATCTTACGCCTTTCTCAAATCTAACGCCTTTCTCAAATCTAACACCTTTCTTAAATCTAACGCCTTTCTCAAATCTAACGCCTTTCTCAAATCTAACATCTTTCTCAAATCTAACATCTTTCTCAAATCTAACATTTTTTCAAATCAAACATTTTTACTTTCAAATCAAACATTTTTACTCTCAAATCAAACATTTTTACTTTCAAATCAAACAATTATACATTCAAATCTAATAATTTTACTTTCAAATCTAACAATTTTACATTCAAATCTAATAATTTTACTATGAAATCTAACAATTTTACTATCAAATCTACCAATTTTACTTTCAAATCTACCAATTTTACTTTCAAATCTACCAATTTTACTTTCAAATCTAACAATTTTACTTTCAAATCTACCAATTTTACTTTCAAATCTACCAATTTTACTTTCAAATCTACCAATTTTACTTTCAAATCTACCAATTTTACTTTCAAATCTACCAATTTTACTTTCAAATCTACCAATTTTACTTTCAAATCTACCAATAAGCCATTGGAGGGACAAACTTTTCCGCTAGATGGCGCTTTTGGGACAAGTATATTTAGAAAAACTGTCGCGCGCGAAACTTGTCACGTGATCAAGAGCGGCAATTTGATTGGCTGATCTGCGGAGCCAGGCTTGAAAAATTTGGTTTTAACAATGAAAAGCTTCAAAATTTGTGTGAGTTGCATATGGTTTTATGGCTTGAAAGGGTGCCATTCCGTCCATAGACAATGTCATATTAATAAAGTTTTTAGAATTAGTGCACCAAAAGTCAAAAAATAGCCCATTTGTGATCGCCTATGTAGCGTAGCCATGTCAAATATACTGGGCAAAGTTGCTGGGCTAGATGGCGCATAGAATCTGGCGACTTTACGCCTTTGGCTTATTATACTTTCAAATCTACCAATTTTACTTTCAAATCTACCAATTATACTTTCAAATCTAACAATTTTATTTTCGAATCTAACAAATTTATTTTCAAATCTAACAATTTTATTTTCAAATCTAACATTTTTCTCAAATCTACCAACTTATCTTTCAAATCTAAAATTTTTTTCTTAAATCTACCAATTTTTCGTTCAAATCTACCAATTTTGTGTTCAAATCTACTAATGGGCTAAATTGCAAATCTAAGTATATCAAATCTAAACATTTTCAATTATAGAGGGCATACTTGTTGGCAGGCGGCATGGGCTGGCCCCGAGGCTGCTGGGCACCGGGCTGCCCCTGAGGATGAGGATGAGGCTGGATGGCTTGTCCTCCAGATGAAGCCTTGCCAATGCCGAGCATCTCCTGGACCTGCTTGGCCGTGTAGTCCTTGGTGCCCCTGAAGACGAAGCTCTTGGAGATGCCCTCGCAGCCCAGCTCGTGGACCTGGACCATCTTGCCGAAGGTGATGAGGCCGACGACGGCGTTGGGCGGGAGGAGTGAGAGTGACATTTGGAGTGACTCCTTGAGGGCTGCCAGCTCCTCCTCGTCCATGCAGGTGTCGACGACGAAGAGGAAGATGGGCGGGGTGATGGGGGCGCGGCCGATGGTGTACTCCAGAGTGGAGAAGGCGGGGATGAGCTCGGCGGGCTGGTTCTGCTCTGAGATGGCGGCGTACTGGGGCGGGAAGGTGTTGCGGTTGAAGCAGAAGTTGCAGACCCAGAGCTTGGCGCGGAAGTCCACCTGGCAGAGCGGGTTGAGGATGGCGCGGCAGGAGGCGCGCGCGCACACCACCGGCTCGTACGCGATGGGCGGGAGGTCGGGCCGCTCCTTGAGCGGCGTGAGGAGCGCGCCGAGCGGCACCACCAGCCGCGTCGCCTCCAGCCGCGACGACGGCCACACGTTCCACGAGAGGCGGATCCCGTCGCGGTCCTCGTTCTGCTGCATGTACTCCTGGTACGTGGCCATTTTTATCCGCACGGAAAAACTGAAAGTAAATAACGGGTTTTATTAACTACTTCTTTTTACATGTTCAATAGGCGGAATATGGCCATGAAAAATAAAATGTGACGAATAACGGGCGCTCTACAATGAAAAAAACGGGTGTTCTACAATGAAAAAAACCCGGGTTTTTTTTGTAATGAAAAGTAACGAGTTTTCGAGATTAAAAAATAACGAAGATAAAAAATAACGGTATTTCAGTAATGGAAAATAACGGGTTTTTATAATGAATTGTAAAAGAATCAAAATTAACGGTTTTTCAAGATAAGAAATAACGGTTTTCCAAGATAAAAAATAACGGTTTTCAGTGAAAGAACATAACGGGTTTTTTATAATGAATTGTTAAAGAGTCAAAATTGACGGCTTTTCAAGACAAGAAATAACGGTTTTTCAAGTTAAGAAATAACGGTTTATCAAGATAAGAAATAACGGTTTGTCAAAAATGAGAAATAACGGTGAAAAGGAGTGGATATTGGACTAACAGGAATGAAAAATATTGGGAGTTTCAAGAATGAAAAATATTGGACTTTCAGCAACGGAAAATAACGGTTTTTCAAAAATGAAAAATAACGGACTTTCAAGAATGGAAAGTAAGAAGTTTTCAAGAATTGAAAATAACGGGTCTTCAAGAATGAATAACAGGTTTTTTTGTCAAAATAATTTTTTCACTCCTTTTATAAGAAACGATTGAAATGGCTAAATCGTTTTAATGGCTTTAAAAAAACGTGTTTATTGAAGAAAAATGGAATTTTAACAGTTTTCCAAAAAGTGAAATGTGTTAGATAGGTAAATGATGGTTTAATGAAGGATTTCAAATGTCTTAAAAGCCTCGCTCATGAGGAAATTAATGGTCTTAAGAAAGGTATCAGTAAATAAGGAAAAAAATAGTGGCCTTTTGTGTTAAAAAGAAGGCTTTAAATATTCTGGTAGTCACGAAAAAAGTTTTTTTAACGGGTGGTTTTTAAGGAAAGTAACGGGTACTTTGCTTCATTATAGCAGAAAACGAAATAACAAGTTTCAAGAAGATAAATAATGAATTTGCAAGGGCTTTTAAGTGTAAATAAGGGCTTTTTTGACTAAGAAAAATAATGGGATTCTTAAAATGTTTATTATTCAGTAGAAAGGCAAAAATTATTCTTAACGGCTTACTTAGGGTAAGTAATGTTTCATATGAGAAATAATGGACAGAATTTGGATGAAAAGGAATGAAAAAACGGTAAAAAAAACCCGGTTTTTTCTGCTAACGAGAAAAAAGCAATGAGTTGTTACAGTCAAGGTAAAAACACGTTTTAGTGAGTAATTTATTACTTTAAGGGGTTTTAAAATATAACGAAAAAAGTTGCATTGGCTAAAAAACGGTTTTTTTAATGATGCAATATTGATAAATTCACCGGAAAAAAATGTCGATGTGGCGAGAAAAAAGGCCAAAATAAAGGCCAAAACATGCAACATTGGCCTTCAGACTCATAAATATCGGTATTTAGCTGAATTCGTGGCCAATTAAAAACATGCTTAATTTTCAACGTTAGTCAATTAACAACGGGAAAAATGAATGCGGTTTTAGGACCAAGTTAAAGAATAAGGCTTAAACACAGTCAAGCTTACCTAGTTAAGGCGTAAAAACGGCCTCAAAAGACCCGATGATCGCAATCTTCTAAATTGTCAAGTTGAGAATTTTGAAGGCCGGAGAAGTTGTCAAGTTGGCAGATCGAACAAACGCTCAACTTCGCTGAAAACCTTGAAAATTCAAAAATACTCGACAAAAATCAAACATGGACCAACTTTTCAAATTTCTCAATTTTTATATATAATAATTAAGCATTGAATTCACATAAATACTTTTTAAACAAGGTTCTATTTAAGGGAATGTGCCTATTTTTAGCCTGAGAAATAGTGGCGCGGTTTAGCCCCCAGATCATTTGACGAGAAAAAAATTAGAGTCAATCTCATGAAAAAATCCATTTAAACAAGCAAAAATCCGTTAATTATTTCTTCTTTAATGTGACATACTTTTTTGAATGCTACTAGAAAAAGATCAATTATATTATAATTCAATATTTTTAAGAGTAAAAAATGAAATATTACGTTATTAACGGGATTTTTCGGCCTGAGAAAAGAGAGATCGTTTCACGGGTGAGCAAGTTCCACGTCACTTTTCCAATGATGTAAAACATTTTCGGCGGGAAATTCAAATTTCAAACAGATGTCAATTTCTTTGAAAATGCTTTCACTACTACTCAAATTAATGGCAAAAATGATGTTTTTCATATTTTCCTGGATAAAAAACTTAAAAAAGCTGAACATTAAAGACAAAATAAGGTGTATTGTCCACGTTATGGATACCTGGGAGCGAGCACATTGCCATTTAATAAAATTAATTTGTCTTTTCAAATTAAAACTAATTTTTAGCATTTCAGTGTCAAAATATCGCCAATAATTAAATGAAACCAAACAAAAAATCCAAGTTCCAAACAAAAAAACGAGTTTCAAAAAATACAATTTTTCTACTAAACTTGAGCTCAATTTTTTAAAAAATAATTAAAATAACTGGTTAAAAAAAATAATTTTTTTAATATTTTGGCAAATTAAACTGATCACTTTAAAGTTTGAAATTACATTGATCTGAATTAAAAATCAAATCAATTGTGCATTGACAACAAAGAACAGAGAAAAAAAGATGTTAAGAGAGATTTTTGCAAAAATATGATAGATTCATAATTTATTAACTAATCCTTACATGACTGTACACAAAAAGTATGTAAGAGCATCATCACAGCCTTTTTTACACTGATCAGTCCAGTTTATTAAAGGGTTGGTTGGTGCCAAACCAGGGAACCTCCGCGACATCCAGTCACCAATGAGTAGCCATGCGGTGAGAATGCCGAGGACAAGACAACCTCCTTGTGGCAATCCTTGATGGACCCAACTATGTGCAACTCCTTGGGAGCATCGCCAAAGTTGGCGGGCGAGCAAAATGACAAATCCTCGAGGCTCTCATTGAAGGCCAAGAGTCGGACTCCACAATCAAATGGGGAAGCAATGACAAGTCCATCAGGACTGAAGCTCAACTCCTTGATGAATCCATGACCCTGGAACACAACAACATTACTTAAAATACAATAAATTGCATTAAAATCTACTGATTTGCATACAGATCTAATGATTTGACTCAAAAATCTAATGATATAACTCAAAAACTAATGAAATAACTCAAAATCTAATGATTTGACTTAAAATCTAATGATTTGACTCGAAATCTCATGATTTGACTCAAAATCTAATGATTTGACTCAAAAACTAATGATTTGACTCAAAATCTAATGATTTGACTCAAAAACCAATAATTTGACTCAAAATCTAATTACTTGCCTCAAAATCGAATGATTTGCTAATTTGCCTCAAAATCTAATGATTAACCTCAGAATATAGTGATTTACCACAAAACCACAAATAAAATGAATTGCCTCAAAAAATTACAATTAGCCTCAAAAATAACAATTTGCCTCAAATTCTACTGATTTACCACAAATTCTACTGATTTGCCTCAAATTCTACTGATTTGCCACAGATTCTACTGATTTGCCTCAAATTCTACTGATTTTACAAATATAATAAATTGCCTCAAAATCTACAATTTTGACACAAAATCTACATTTGTGACTCAAAATCTACAATTTTGACTTAAAATCTACAATTTTGACTCAAATCTAGAATCTTGCCTCGAATCTAACTATTTTCCACAACAAAATCTACTGAAATACCTACACCTCGATCTCAGGACAATAATAAAACATTTTAGAAACCTGGTCTGAATTGGACTCCTGGATGAAGTGAGTCAGCCTTTTGACATTGTGGTGGATTCTGGCGTTTTCTGGCAGCGGCGACTCCGGCCTTTGTGGCCTTGGCCTTCGCCGGGGAGATCTCTGAGTGCGAAAGGAAAAGACTCGAGGTCTTGATCCGCTCACCGGATCTGGAGGAATGAGGAGAAATCCCTGACTCGAAGGAGGCGTTTCCTCCTCCTCCTCATTGGAATCCGGATCTTCTTGGTCAGAGTCGGTGTCATTCCTTGGCGGTGATCTCCTTTGCCTGCTTGGCCCCGCGACAGGTTGTTCAAGATCCTCAGCATTGGAAACCGGATCTCTTCGGCTGGCAATGCGGTTCAAAAAGTCCAGGAACTCGTTGAACCGGTCAGTCTCATGGTTGGCCTCTCGGTTGCGAACATGGAACTCTGCCAGGCCATTGTTTGGTGGCATTATGGCAGCATCCACCGCCCTCGAAATGGGTGGGATGATGGGCTGTCGAAGAACCTCGTCCGGATGCTCAAGCTGCTCCGGTTGCCTCAGTCCCGAAGATCTGGATTGAAGCAGTTCAGCCAGCAACATGAGTCCATCCCTGAAAATAAATACATATCAATCAATTTGGTTTTGAACTTATTATCATAAAGATCTAGATTCAACCTTCGTGTCACTCGAATGTGATTTCAACGAGAGGAAAAGTTGGAGATCAAGGTAATTGAGTTTGTAAAATATGCTTTTCATTGTGGTGCTGTCTTGGCGATAATTGTCAAGATGTGACAGTGCACATATCCAATCTTGTGAGAAGTGTAAAAAATTTTTCATATATGAATCAACGCCCAATTTTGGGATCATGACTTTAAATAATATTAACTAGCATTTAACATCATAACATATTCAAAGTACAGGTATTCAAAATACACCTATTCTAAATATGCGTATTCAAAATACACATGGTCAAAATACACATATTAAAAATACAGGTGTTCAAAATACATGTATTCAATATATATGTATTCAAAATACACATATTCTAAATACATGTATTCAAAATACATGTATTCAAAATACATGTATTCAAAATACATGTATTCAAAATACACATATTCAAAATACACATATTAAAAATACATGTATTCAAAATACATGTATTCAAAATACATGTATTCAAAATACATGTATTCAAAATACACATATTAGAAATACACATATTCAAAGCGGCCCCAATCAAATCCTCAACAAAAAGTATCAGAAATGTATCAGAACTAATATGGTTTTTTTAAATGTTTCAGATAAAAAAATCAGGCCAGAATTCGTCAAGAAAGTATTTTAAAAAGTTAGCTAGTGCATGAGATTGGAAATGATCGCTGTCACATCCGGGCATTTATTGCCAAGACAGCTCTACTTCAAAAAGCATAACTGGCAAATCCAAAACCTTCAGGTCCGAAATTTTCCACTTGTCGAGAGGACATTTGAAAGTAATGAGGGTTGAATGTTACCTTGAGGTGTTGTGTGGTCGCTCGCTCCTTTTCTCAGAGACTGGTTGATCATCGTCCGGATTGACCGGATAGCTCTGGATGTCATGGACGCAACACCATTCGGTGGACCGTTCAGCATTGGCGTTTCGCGAGGGATCCGGGCTGACGTTTCTGGAGGCTGCCACCCACCCCATGGGATGCAACTGGAGGCTGCTCACCACTTCTGGATCATGTCCAGGCGCAAAGTCCGACACCAGTTCCACCCTGTTCCGCTTGGCATGAAACAAGGGTGTGGAGTTGAGGGCGACTCGCAGGGGATCTCCAGACCACTGGAGCAGCCTGTACATGTTGGGCTTGAAGCCGGTCAAGTCTGCAGCCAGGTTGTCCAGGCAAAGGTCATGGATGATGATCAGGTACCCGTTGACCGTGCTGATGACCATTTTGTCGCTGCTCGGAGTCAGCCTCATTCGCATGAGGCCACCAGTGTAGAAGATCTTGGAGGCCTCATTCCTCTCAGTGAACCTGAAAAGAGAAACCAATGACAAGTCTAAGGATTGGAATGAAAATTTCAAGTACTTGTTGATGTCCCAAGCGTAGACGGCTCCATCGAAGCCCGAGGTGACTAGGTAGTTGTTTTTGGCCGAGTACTCAATGTTCTTCACCCAATTGGAGTGGCCTCTCATGGAGCGGATTTTCTTCTTGAGGAAGCGCGCGTCCCACAGAGCCACAGTGGTGTCATCGGAGCACGTGGCAAAGAGTCGGTTGTCCAAGAATCGGATGCAATTCACGCAGTCCTCGTGAGCTTGTCTGACAATCGAGGTCTGCTTTTTCGACCTCGGATCAAAGAGCAACACGCACTTCCTCTCACAAGCTGCGCCCAACAGAGTCCTTGATTAAGAAAGAAGTGGCTAAAATTGAGAATATAAAAGAAAAAAGGGCTCACGAGTCGGGGTTGAAGTCAATGTTGAAAATGCCCCCGGAATCCGTGTCTGACTCGTTGTTCCACAGAGTGGCACCAGAGGACTCGGGCCTGCGCAAAATGTCACGGTAGAGCCGCTTGTGCAGCTTGAACTTGGACACCACGTGCGGCCTCACATGGAGGCCGTTTCGCTCCGCGAGGCCAAGGCGCCGATTTTCAGTGAAGTTGATGTACGGGTTCATGCTTTTCTTGGCCAAGATTCGATTTTGAACAGCCAAAACCTAAACATCAACAAATCGCGATTTCGACCCGTCATTTTGACGAGAAAATGAAAAATAAAACTGTGCGCTCCGTCATTTAACGACTTTTTTCAAAATTAATTCCGTTAAATTGCTCCTTTGTTTTGAATCATCCGAATTAACGGAAAATCAGTTTTCATTTTGCGCAGAATTGGAAATAAATAAAACATTTCAGGTAAGAATGGCCCCAAAAATGAAGGAACGATTTAGTGGATGAATTTCTGGGTTTATAAATTATAAGCTCGAAATTCACTTAACATAAAAGGACTTGCATAATTTGTATTTATTTAGGTTGATCAGCTGGAAGTTTGGGCTTTCTTGGACTCGATAAATTGCTGCTGCTGCAACTTCTTCTCGGCCTTCTTGGCCTTGGAAATGGCCTTTTCTTTCTCGGCAATCTTCTCTGCGAACTGAGGATCATTCGGGTTGATATCATAGCCAAATTCCTCGCGGAGCTGGAAGCAAAAAAAGTTAAAAACCACAATTTGAGCAAGAAATAAAAAAGAGTCAACAACCTCAAGCAAAATCTGCTCTCTTTTCTGCTTTTCTCGGTCAGCAAAAACATTCCTGGATTCCACCCGTTTTTGCCATGCTTTTAATTGCTCTTCTTGCTTCGCCATTTTGGCGGCAATCTCCTTTTCGCGCTTCAAAATCGCTTCCTCCCTCTCCTTGGATTCCTCCTGAGCTTTCTTGATCAGCTCTGGCAAAGTGAGGCCATCATAGAGGACCTTTTCGTACTCTTTTTGCTCCTCAACTTCCTCATCGGTCGGCCACGCAACAGAAGGATCAATTTTCGTCTTGGCCCCAAACCTGTCAAAAAATTCCAAAGTCAAAAATCAACTAAAGAATCCCAAAGAAATCGAAATTACCTTGCAAGCATCATAGCCTTGAATTCTCTGCTTTTGTGCTCGTCATTCTTCTCCCATTCGATGCCAGCTTGAGGCATTTGATCCTTGATCAAAAGTCGGTCGGAGTAAAAGAGCCGAGATCTCCTTTTGGCCGTATCGATCTCGCGTTCGCGGGCTTCAGCCTCCATTTCGCTCTGCATCTGGATCTCGGCCTTTTGAGCAATTTCGGCCTCGATGGCGGCCAAGTCGGCCTGGGCATTTCGCTTGAAAATCCGCTTGTAAAATGGCACACTTTCCTCGCTTGTTGCGTAGCTTCTAACCAAAACAATTTGACGCGATGTCATTTGACGCACAAAACGCCGAGAGATCATTTTTATTTCCTATTTTTTGTTTGTTTACAAAGTAAATGTAAACATTGCTTCGGAAGTGGCCCGATCCTCTAAAATTGCCCTATTTTTCCCGTTTCGACACTCTGCTGAGCGAAACTGAGCGAAATTGACCGCTGAGTTAGTCAGCTGCAATTTCGCATGTTTTGATGTTGTGAAATTCAAATTTCGCGAGGAAGACAAAAAATGTGGAAAAATCTGCAATTTGAAGGTAAGCAAGAAGTTTTCCTTTCTCAGCTTTTTAAGGGATTTTGTGAATCCGGATTTTAGTTCAGGAATCAAATATGAACACGCAGAAATAGGTTTTTCAAGTTATATTTAAAAACATGGAACAAGGAAAGCCCCTTTGTAGTTAGCAACAGTAGTAATTATTTTTTGACATTGATTCTGGAGACAACATTGTTGAAGAGCAACATTTCCATCCGGAGCTGGCCAATGAGGTTTTCCATGCCTCTCACTGAGTCAATGGCTTCAATGGTCTGTGTGTATGGGTTGAACCTCATCTCCACTGACCTCGTCAAATTTCGGTACACCCACCTCCTGTGAAATAATTCATTGACAATTACCTGAACTCAGTACATTGTGTAATCATGATTTCAGAACACTCAGTGCTTTATTGCACTCATTGCTTTAGAATCCAGAATGCTCTTTTACTTCAGAACACTCGTTGCTTTGGATCACTCATTAAATGAGAACAACTCGTTTTTTCAGAATGTTGGTATTTTCAGAACACTAGTTTTTTCAGAACACTCGTTTTGTAAGAACACACGTTTTGTAAGAACACTCGTTTTGTAAGAACACTCGTTTTGTAAGAACACTCGTTTTGTAAGAACACTCGTTTTGTAAGAACACTCGTTTTGTAAGAACACTCGTTTTGTAAGATCGCTCGTTTTTTCAGAACCCTCGTTTTTTCAGAACACTCGTTTTTTCAGAACACTCGTTTTTTCAGAACACTCGTTTTTTCAGAACACTCGTTTTTTCAGAACACTCGTTTTTTCAGAACACTCGTTTTTTCAGAACACTCATTGGTTCAGAACACTCATTGGTTCAGAACACTCATTGGTTCAGAACACTCTTTGGTTCAGAACACTCTTTGGTTCAGAACACTCTTTGGTTCAGAACACTCTTTGGTTCAGAACACTCGTTTTTTCAGAAACTCAGAGCTTCAGAATGCTCTGTGCTTCAGAACTCTCAGTGCTTTAGAACACTCGTAGCCTCAGAACACCAATTGGTTCAGAACACTCATTGTTTCATAACATACATTGCTTCTGAAAGCACAAATTGCTCTGAACACTCATTATTTTAGAGCACTCATTGCTTCAGAACACTCATTTATCCAGTACACTCTTAGTTTCAGAACACTCATTGCTTCACACAAATTTGCAGAAGGGTCACTCCTAACTAAAAGGCATATGCATTTTTAAGAAACCACAGAACAAGGGACCATTGTATTGGAAATTCGGCTTCAAACTTCAAAATTACTGTCCTTTTTGTTTTTGGGTTGCAAAAATATCAAGTTCTCAAATATTTTCAATGTATTCCATGCAAAATGGTTGGTTGAAAAGTAAGGAAAAAATAACTTTTCTCCAGATCCCTTGGTTTTTAACACTCCACAAAAGTACTTTATAAAAAACACCATTTGGACACCTTGGAAGAATTGAATGCCTCACTTGTCATTATAGTATAAGTTTATCTTTGCTTATCTTTCTATAATATTTACTTATGAGGATCCCTGGTTTACACCACCAATCACTTCAGGCTTATCTTATATATTATTATATAGAACTCAGAGAACAATAAAGAGGCTTGTTATACCTGAACTTCTCCATCATGTCTTCAAAGGACTCTGCCACATAATAGATGTCTTGGTAAGCTTGGTCATCATACTCTTGAACAGCTGCAGAAGCAGGATCAAAGGGCCTGTATTCAGGCTTGTCTGAGAGGGCATGCAACAATTCCCCATAGCTTGAGAGCAAGCCAGCACCATAAGCTCGGATTTCCCCCTGCTCCTTGCACAGCCCAAACTCCACTGTGAACCAGTACAGCTATGTGAAAAAATTGGATTACAAAAAGTACTCTGAGAATTATGCAGTTATTTAAGTACAGTGGCCAGCTTTTCAATTTCCTCATCTGTGGCTCCCAGGGAGGCCAGGCCAATTTCCTGGGAAAACTGGGCAAACAAAGGGTCAGCAAACATTGGTGTATGCCCCAAAAGCTCATGAATGACATCCCTGCAACAAAATAGGAATAGGATGAAACTACTAATTCACTAGGTTCACTTTCTTGAATTGATGCTTAGAGTAAGTAAATTTCAAAGCACTCTGTAGAAATCTATCAAACTATTTACTTTATTTGTGTAAGAGCTCATCATTCAGAAAAATAGTTGAGACCACTCATTATTTTAAAAACACTTACTACCTTGGAACACTCTTCACTTCAGAACACTCATTGCACCTATTCACTTTTTGCTTAAGTTATTATTTCAGAATGCTCATTTCTTCAGAGTACTCATTACCCAAAAACACTTATTAATTTGGAACTCTTTCTGCTTGAGGACACGCTTTACTTGAGAACACTCATTTCTTGAGAACACTCATTACTTGAGAACACTCATTACTTGAGAACACTCATTACTTGAGAACACTCATTACTTGAGAACGCTTATCACTTGAAAACTCTCATTTCTTGAGAACGCTCATTCCCTGAGAACACTCATTGCTTGAGAACACTCATTACTTGAGAACACTCATTACTTTACAAAACTAATTGATTTGGAACGCTCATTGATTCAGAACACTCATTGATTCAGAACACTCATTGATTCAGAACACTCATTGATTCAGAACACTCATTGATTCAGAACACTCATTGATTCAGAACACTCATTGATTCAGAACACTCATTGATTCAGAACACTCATTGATTCAGAACACTCATTGATTCAGAACACTTATTGATTCAGAACACTCATTGATTCCAGAACACTCATTGATTCAGAACACCCATTGATTCAGAACTTACATCCAACTTAGATCCAACTGAAGGTAAGGCGAAACATTTAGTGGGGCTCATTGACTCAGAACACTCATTACCCAAGAATGCTTCTTGGGAACACTCATCACTTGAGAACACTCATTTCTTGATAGCGCACATAGCTTGAGATGACTCATTGCTTAAGAACTCTTATTATTTGAGAACACTCATTACTTTACAAAACTAATTGATTTGGAACGCTCATTGATTCAGAACACTCATTACTTGAGAACAATCATTTCTAGAGAACTCTCATAACTTTACAAAATTCACAGAACGCTCATTGATTCAGAACACTCATTACTTCAGAGCACAATTTACTTTAGAACACTCTTGGCTACAGAGTATTCATTCATTCTGGACGCTCATTACTTGAGACTGTTCATTGCTTACAAAAATAATAGATTTGTAACTTTCATTGATGCAGAACTCTCAATACTTGAGAATGTTTTATTACTTTACAAAAATGATTGATTTGTAGCATAGATTCAGAGCACTCATTACTTCAGAAGATTCTTAACTTAAAAACATTCATAAGTTTCAGAAAACTCATAACTTCAGAAAACTCTTTGTCTCATCAAATGTTTGAGTTGGTCTCAATTCTAAAGTATGTACTCTCATTATTTGTATCACTCTCAGAGTGGCACTTGGTGATGTTCGACATTCAGTGAACTCACTTGTGTACCTTAATTCACTTTGAGTGCACTACACTCATCCCTTGAGTACAAATCTTCTGTAAATTCAATGATCCATAATTATAAGTGCTCAATCTCACAAGAAAAAAACCATAAGTAATTAGGTCACAACTAGAAACTCAGACACAATATGCACATTAGGAAAGGTCAGTAATCAGCTTACGGCTCAGGAGAATGGTGGGGACTTGAGCCATGCCTCACATATTGAGTACACTGGAACACCCTGAAGGCCAGGCTGGCCAGGAAGTCTCTGGCAGTGACCAGGCCTGCAGCTGGTCTCAAGGAGAACCCAGAAGTCTCTAAGCAAAAGAAGATACTGCAATAAAATTAATTCAGTAATTAGAAAGCCCTACTTTTGAGGTATTGAGAGACATCTTCCATTTGTGGAATATTGTCTGGTGAGAATCCACACTCCTTCATCATTTGCTCCAGGGCTCTCCTGTGCACAGTGGATGCCTTGCCAGGCAAAAGTTCCACCACCTTGAGGTACACCTCCCTCCAGGTGGCCTTTTCCACCTCAGTGTATTCCACCCTGGGTATTGGCTGCCCACTGTGAAATGGTGATGAGTCAGCAGAAAAAAGGAGAAAAGTAGTAGTGAGCTTACTAAGAATAGTTGAAAGACAGGTCAGCAATTTCCTTCCTTCTCAGCCTGTAGATGGGGTCACTCCATCCAGGATGATCCATGTCCAAGTCAGGCTCAAACTTGGTCATCAGATGGTTGCACTGATCCAACTCTGAGATGTGCTTTGGATACCAAGCAACTGCAAGTACACCAATCCAATCAAGTCTCCTTCAAAATCAAATTAAGATTGAGTACTTTTTGTAATGTGCCTAACTGGAAAATTACCTGTATGTACCAGATTGCTTTTACCTTAACTGAGATATCTACTATGCTACTATAGTATATAGACATCAGTGTCAAAACAACAGCAATGACTTAGAGCGCCCCTGGTGGGATTTTAGGGCAACACTTGGGAGCTAACGGAAGCTGCTGTGCAATAATGAAAAACGTGCCTAAACATTCACACAATTCTTAAAAAATTAGTAAAATAAAAAAAACCAATTTATTCAGCTAAATATATCAACGATAGGTATTGAAACCTACAATATAAACAGTGAGTTAATATACTCATTATCAAATACTGAAACAAAGATGCGTCTTAACCAAAGCAGATCAATGAACTCAAGACAATATATATAGTTTTAGAAAAATTCCACTTCCTTTTACTCCCAAGTGTTGCTGTGAAATGTCGCTAGATGGCGCTCCTTCTAGTTCTTATGTTATTCTAATCTCTATGAATTACATTTGAGGTTGGTGCTTTTGCTGGATAGCAGATGGACATTGGTCAAAAAGCTGCTTCTCTTGAGGCTTTTGAGAAAGTGGATTAGGGCTCCATGTTTGATGTCCACTTTGAGTAACACATCCAATTTTGAGTGATGTTGCATCATCAAAGGTGAATTGGAAGCAGAAGACTCTCTTGTTTCCACGTGGACAACAGACCCATTGTTTACCTAATTGGACAACATTAGCTAGGTGCTTACCCAAGTAATTAGAGACATTTCAAGAGCAGCCAAATTGTGGCATTGACAGCTCAGGAAAGTCATTAATTAGGTCTTACTTCAATGATCTTGATGACTTTGGCCAGAGCTGCTGTGGTGGAGTCCTTCAAGGTCAGGATCAGAGTCACTCTCAAGTTGTCTTCATCATTCTTCTTGGCCTCAGCTATGGACTCAAGGACAAACACATCATCCTCACCCAAGTCTTCATCAGCCAACTCTGGAAAGCAATCCTAGCATATGAAATTTGAGGCCTTCTTGGCAAAGGTCAACACTGAGGCCTACTTTAGGCCTTCATTTTTCAATTAGCAAAATAGAAATATTCACTTTTTAAGCCTCTTTTCCTCCTCAATTAAGTCAAGTGAAAAAGAGTCTAATCCTCAAAAAGTGGAGATTTCTTTTATTTTTAGAAATCAGCCTGAATTAAATAAAAAATAATAGCATCACCATTCAAATTCTAATTTCCCATTTTTTAAAGTTTTTAAAATTAGAAATGTCACCTTCAGTTTGTTGCCTCACAAGTTGCACCCAATTGCGTTTATTCTCCTCATTGACCCGAGTCTCAAATTTGGCATCATCCACCAAATTTCTGGTGTTGCCCTTGTAGCCATTCTGAAATTGAACCAATAAGGCAAAGGCGTAAAGTAGCTAGATTCGCAGCGCCATCTATTTTTGCAACTTGAGCAAGTACACTTGTCATAGCTGCGCTACATAAATGATCAAAAATTGGCAATTGTTCGGCTTTGGCATTTCTAGTGTCGAAAACTTCATTAACACAAAATAATCCACATACAAAGCGCTACCCTTTCAAGCCAAAAAACTATTTTCGACTCACTCATATTTCTGAGCTTTTCATCGTTGAAAGCAAATTTTTGTAGCGTGGCTCCAAAGTTCAGCCAATCGAATTTCAGATCCTAATCACGTGACAAGTTTGGCGTGCAAATGTTTGTCCAAAAACACTTGCTCAAAAAGCGCCATCTGTCGAAAAAGTTTGTCCCTCCACTGGCTTATTAAAAATATAAGCAAAAGAAGCAAACCTCAATGCTGTAGGACTTGTTGATGGCAAATCTCTCCCTGTTTTTCTTGGCTGCAATCTCAGCAAATCCATCATCCTCTTCCAAGTAATCATTTACAGCACTTTCAGCTGTACCATTCAACTGGTTAATGGGCTCAGCTTTCTTGGCATCATCCATGATGTCCAGCCACTTGGCCAAGGTCCGGATCACTGAATTTGATTTGAGGGCCTCAATGATGAGACATTAACTCCACACTCTCTATGACCCAACTGAATTAGAAAGCTGCTCCTTTTTTCTGCCAAAGCGCGCCCTGAAGAAGAAGAAGATCTCAAGATTTTTAACGCCCTGCACTTTCCCACCAAAAATATTCAGCTTTTTTCAAAATATTCCAAATTGCAACTCATCTTCACAAAATTAAATTATGTCCTTGAAAGAAATTTTTTTTGTAATAAAATTATTCAAAATTGTTGTTCCAACTTCAAATATTGCATTATTTGCTTGCAAAAAATTCATTAAAATATTCTAACTTCAGCCTAAAAATTGATTGTTATTTATATTGAAATATTCAAAAGTGCTGCTCCAACATAAAAAATTGAATTGTTTGCTTGTCCAATATTGATTTTTATTGAAATATTCCAAATTGAAACTCCTAGTTAAATAATGAAATGCTTTGGCTAGTTACAAGTTAATAAGCAAGTACTTTGAAGATTTGTTTTTTTTTGCCAGTTAAGGGTACAAAAAAGAAAAATATTGGCTCAAATTCTCCAATAGTGACCACATTTTACCAGCCATTTTTCTCCAATCTCAATCAGAAAGCAATGAGTGTGTCAAAAGTGGAGGGGAAAAGAAAGAAGTCATGGCCAATTGGGGCCACTAATGGCTTCCGGGGCCCATTATGGCCAAAAATCACTACACAAAGGGACTGAGCAAGTAACTTTCCATCTGCAATCTTCTGCCTAAAGCCCTAATCCCATTGAGAAAGAAGGATTTGGCCTAAACCTCAAAAATGATTAAAAAGAGGAGATGAGCTGGGGTAATTTTCCAAATCTGGTTTATTTGACAATGAACCTTGGCAGAAACTAGACTCATGTTTGTTCATTCAAAATGTATGGGTTCAGCATTAACATTGTCCCATTGCTTGAAGGCAATCTGAATAATGTTTGAATCCAAAAATTTCGGCTTCTGAATTCACTCTGCCAGTCAATGTGACATCCTTGCTCAGTAGCCAACATGTTTTGATGTTGTAGTCCACTTCTTCGAAAGGAACATGCATCAGATGTTCGACATATCGAAACACAAAACACCCATCAGTGGCTTGGCATAATTCATGGCAATGGCACACATTTTTGACGGAATACTCTGGCCCAATCATGACAGCGTCAAAGTTTTTCACATTTCCATGAATGAATGCAGTTGCTCCTGCACCCTTGCAGAAATCAACATCGACATTACATGAACTTCTTCCAGAAACAACCTGCACTTTTCCCTAAGTTATCAATTTGTTTACGACAAACATTGATAAAAATGTCTATTAAGTATCGTGCTTTCTTACCACCAAGTGTTTTTGTTCGCAATAAGGATACAACTTGCAGTCATTTGTTGAGTAGTCAAAAGTGTAATAAGAGCAGGTGGAACTTTCATGGCAGGATTTTTGGCACTCATCGGCTGATGTCTTTCCAGGAACATTGAGCAACATTGGGCCTACACATTCAGTGCCACAAAATCTACATTCACTTTTTTCACATTGGACTTCTTGATTAACTATGGGATGTGGTAACGTTGTCTCTGGACTTTTGCCCTTGCTGGTTTGCTCCCTTTCTGTTTGCCCTTGAATATTTGCCCTTGTGGACAGATGCCCTTCTTGGACATTTGCCCTTGTAGACTGCTGCCCTTGTCCTGTTTGCCCTTGTTGGACATTTGCCCTTGTGGACATTTGCCCTTGGTTATTTGCCCCTGTGGATAGTTGCCCTTCTTTGACATTTGCCCTTGTCGACTTTTGCTCTAGACCTGTTTGCCCTTGGATATTTGCCCTTATTGACAATTGCAGTTGCCTGGTTCGTCCTTGAAGACATTTGTAGGTGAAAAGAAACTGTGTAAAGACTATAAAGTTTTTTTTAAAGAAATGTCCATTTCAGCAAACATTCAAATGGGCATCGGGCAAAAGGGCTAAGGGTAATTGGGCCAAGGGCAGAAGGGCCAAGGGCAGAAGGGCCAAGGGCAGAAGGGCCAAGGGTAAAAGGGCCAAGGGCAAATTGTTCAAGGGATAAAGGGCCATGGGCAAAAGGGCCAAGGGCAAAATGGCCAAGAACAAAATGGCCAGGGGCAAAAGGGCCAAGAACAAAAGGGCCAAGGGCAAAAGGGCCAAGGGCATAAGGGCAAAGGGCATAAGGGCAAAGGGCAAAGGGCAAAAAGGCCAAGGGCAAAAGGGCCAATGGGCCAAGCCAAAAAAGCCAAAGGCCAATGGGCAAAAAGGTCACGGGCAAAAGGGCAAAGGGCCAACAAGCCAAGCCAAAAGGGCCAATGGGCCAAGGCAAAGGGGCCAATGTGCCAAGCCAAAAGGGCCAATAGGCCAAGCCAAAAAAGCCAAGGGCCAATGGGCAAAAAGGGCCAATGGGCAAAAAGGGCAAAAGGCACGAGGGCAAATGTTAACATGGTGAAAAATGCTAAGGGCAAAAGGAACAGTACTAGAAAATCTAGCATGTCTTCAGAGTACTTTCAAATGAAATATTTTATTGCTCATTTCTTATTTTAGCAGTCTCCATGATGACTTTCTTACCCCTGTTTGTGGATTTGTTGGTTGATGTTTCTGGATCTTTTAATGAATTATTTTCATTGGCTTTTCCACTGCGAGCCTTTGCAGGGCATTGCAATCCTTGATGAATGCAAGCAAAAAAGAATAGCAGGATTCTCATTTTGAATGTAACAAGAGAAGTGACTCTTTGATGAATTGAATTATTGCTTCGAGTCAAGAGAAAAATTAGGTTTATTTGCAAATGAACTTTTACAGAAACTAGGTGGATGTTAGTGAGGGCAAAATTGATGGGTTCATCATTAGCATTTGTCCTGCATGAATAGGCACTCCGAATAGTGTTTGTATCCAAAGGTTTTGCAGTGTCGATCATTTCCAGTATCGAGAATGACATCCTTGTTCATGAGCCAACAGTTCAAACTGTGTTGGGGATTATGGACATCCCAAGCTCCCATGAACCCAAACATGTAGCACTTTGGATCCGCTTGGCAAAACTCATGGCAATGGCACACATTTTTAGCGCTGTATGGTCCACCAATATAGGCAGCGTCAATGTTTCTCACACATCCACCAAAGTAAGCAGGTTGATCTGCGCCCTTGCAGAAATGTTTGCTTTCAGTGCATGAACTTCTTCCGGAAACAACATGCACTTCTCCCTACAGGAACAATTTTTCATTCCGGACAATGCTTAGTATTGACACTTTCGTATTGCAATTACTTCAATTTTTTTCTGTTCGCAGTACGGATACATTTTGCATTCATTTGTCGCATAATCGAAAGAGTAGTATGAGCAATCCTTGATCTGATCATAGCACACAGTTTGGCATTCATCAGCTGATGTCAAGTTAGGCATATTTTCTAACAATGATCCTTCACATTCAGTTCCAC
Source organism: Paracyclopina nana (assembly GCA_019096065.1). NCBI lineage: Eukaryota > Metazoa > Arthropoda > Copepoda > Cyclopoida > Cyclopettidae > Paracyclopina > Paracyclopina nana. The sequence goes on from JAGUCH010000004.1 coordinate 136,631, forward strand.
AAAATCTACATTCACTTTGCTGACATTCAAAACCTGGTTCGCCTTAAAGCAATAATTTTATATCATCTTTTCAAATTGTTGACATTAATGAATATTTCCTTCAATACCTCCTTCATTTGCTGAAATGAAGCCACTTGAGAAAAGATTTCTTAGAATTATGAGTTTAATAATTTTACTTGGTTGATTTGTGTGGTCACTTGCTTTCAGATCTTCAACTGATTGCTTAGATGGGCACCCTTTTGCTATGCCAAGTTGGAATAAAAGCAATGGCACCAATGTCATTATGGCACTGGCTAAATAAAATCAGTCATATCAATTGTTTTGCTCCACTCAAATAATACAAGCCATTCCCTTGGACATCTATTGCAACAATGCAATTCAAAGTGGAATTGTTTGAAGCCTTCAACTTCAAAGGCATCTTTTCAAATTGATTTAATATTGCAAATACAACATGAAATGGTCACTTTTGCTGCTTTTTTGGCCTTTCAAGCAAAATCAGATTTCTTAAATTCCCTTCAAGCTAAAAAATAATGCTAATAGTTTATAAATAATAAGGATCTGTTTTTTTGCCAACATCATGAAGCATTTTTAAAGCAGAATTAGCACAATTTGGTTTGGGATTTATTAGGATTTGATGGATATAACCAATTTTTCTACCACTAAGGAATCCAAGTTCCAAAGAATTTTGAAAGCAGGGAAGGGATGGATTCGAACCACAGTTAGTTGGATACAGAAACCTACGCCCTAACCACTGAGCTATGGAAACTTCATGCAATTCGGTTGGTATTACAGAACGATTTAACATTATTCAAGCCTTATGATGAAATTAGAAAAAAAATAAGGGCACCCTGAACCTCAAATGGCTGAAACACTCTAACCATTGAGCCATAGGAACATAGCTTTTAAGAGTAAAAAGTATATTTTATTACGCCCAAGCCAAATGATGATGAGGATAAAAAACTAGTAAAATTACAGCCCTCACAAGGTCGGGCTTGTAAAGCTGTACTCGTGTTAGTAACCCTGGCTAGCGGATTAGGTCATTAGGATAAAATTCTCTCATAATATTCCTTAGTGCATTTTTTTCTGACTTCACCAAGTCATTCTTTAACAAAAACATACAACTTTCTCTTTTAACTATTACAATTCTTCCTATGCAATTTTTTATGAAGTCCAGATTTGAATTGTATATTTTTAATGAATGATTTAAAACTTTGCACATCTGCTTATTTGTAAACTTTTTTGATTTGTTATAATTTTTTGTGCAGTCATTTTTATGATTTACGGCAATCTTTATTTATGGCTCTTGTTGACAATGACATCTGGCAGCAGTCTTATCCTCACTTTTCTACTACTTATTCAGTACATAACCGCTCAAAAATTTGTGACTAGCATTGAGATACTACCATGTTTGGATGATGGCTCTGGTACAAGCGATGCAACATGGGTTACTATAACAGCCAATGGCTCAACATGCAAAACTGAAAATTTAATATTAGGTATCAATTAATAAACAAGCAGCAACAAGCATGCATGTTTTTCATGCGATAAAATAATATTTAGAGGGAGGTCTTTATCCTGGAAAATGGCGTGAATTTTATGGCATGGGTACTTGCTTTGCTCTTGACCTGGAAAATGAAGTGAGAAAGCTTTCAGGATATGGCAACACTATAATGAAAAAAAATTGCAGAAAAGTATCGCTGCTGGAATAAAAAGCTCTGGCAGCTGTATTGCAAGCATTGGAGTTATAATTGGCAATCAAATGGCTGCATCTTATAAATGCGATTTTGATGTTGACCTAGATGGCCAAGAGGAAACGCGTCCTTGCAAACTTATGGACGGTGTGTCTAGATTGTGGATTGTAGTTTCAGATGAGGAAGGGAGTGGAACTGATAGTGACGTATCTGTGGAATTCATATCATATCCTGTAAAATGCAAGACAAGCATTTTGGATAATGTTGGCAATGATCTAGAACGTGGGACAATGAATGTGTTTAGGCATGATTTATTCCCTGATTGTACATTCAGCAAGTTTGAAGCTCATGAATGTGCTCAAGGCATTCCTTGCTTTATCATGAATGTAAGATTGAAAAGTACCTCATTCATCTCTTTTGATCATATTTTATCATTGATCTTATTTCATTACTGAAAAGAGTTTATGCTCAACAATGCTTTTATTTGCTGCAGTTTACAAATCATGGATATGGTAATCAAAAACTAGGGAAATTATCATATTTGTATTCATGCTGTGTTTAGATCAAATTGCAGTTGGAAGCATTGAGGTTGCTTTGAGTCATGAAGGCAAAGTCCAAGTATTTTACTGCAAACATCCTGATACCTATAGCCCATCATTCTATTCTGTTCTTTCTACCATTCCGTAAGTTTGCCTTACCAGTTTGGATTGGGTGTGCAGTAATACATTCAGTCTTGATTTTTAGACTGGTTTGCTCCTTAAGACAAAAAAGGAAAAGTGCATTTCGCTGCCTTACTTTCAATGAGCAATTTATGCCTCAAACATGCAATGATGGGAAATGCTGTGTGTCAACAAACATCACTTTACTTCAAAACTATTCAAAGAAAAGAATTTACAATGTGGATTTTGATTGTCGCAATAATCGTGCTAATGAGTTCTTTGTTTATGGCAATGCCATTAGAGACAGAGATTGCTTTGAAAAGTAAAATTGCCTCAAAATAATGAAAATAGGATTATCTTGTTGCTGAATCATTACTCTAGGTCCAAGTTTGTTGATATGCATGGGAACAAGTTGAACTGCAGTCTATCATTTGAAAGCCAATCAATGCCAAGAATAGCATTCAACTGTATGTAGCCAAATATACTTTCAATTTTATAAGCGTCTGATTGAGTCATGACTAATAAAATGGGAACATGAAGCAATTTTGCTTGGGTCTTAATTTCAAACTATTTCTCAAGTTGCAAAAGCATGTTTCCTAAGTATTTAGTCTTTCGACCTCAACCTAAGCAATGTTTTGCATATGGCTATGTCACATAGGACTGTGAATGTGTGACATAGAACTATATCACATAGGAGAGTGTCGCATAGCAAAGTGTCACATAGCAATGTGATGCTATGGACTCCATTTCATTTAATTTATGAGTGAATTGGTCAAGTGGAATTATAGTGTGTTCATTATTTGCTTGATCATTCCATATAAGACTGTTGCTTGCCATCATCATTGACAAAAGCCATTGACAGAGATGATTTTAAATCAGGAAATTGATTAAAAAATATTTTGATTACAAATATAGAAATTACTCTTGTAGTAAAAGTACTACATTAATTTCAGAACAAAATAAATCATGGACTTCATCACAATTGCACAGAAAGTTTTCCAAAAAGTTCTTGTTTGATTTAAGCTAGGCTGAGAGGATTTAGAAAAAAGAAGAGTACTCACTTTCTGCTTGAACATTCCTAGCCTAGTTTGGGCTCTCATAGTTTATTCTGGTTGATGTTTGTGCATGGTTTATAATGTTCAATGCAATCACTCAAATGTTAATATCCATACAATATGCTAAAATTTACGTCCTGAATGACAGTTGCCTCCTCATTATGGAGCCAGCAAAGTTTGCCTGATGCATCATATTGGAACAAGTAACAAACAGGGTGCTGTTGGCATAATTCATGACAAGCGCAAATACTTTTTGTGGGATGTCCTTCCTTCATTCCATAAGAATTAGCTGATGTCACTTTTCCAGTTATGAAAGGGATAGCTTTTAAGGTCTAACATAGTTTATTCTGGTTTGATGTTCGAACATGGTTTATAATGTTCAATGCAGTCACTCAGACGTTTGTATCAATTTGACAATAATCTAGAAGTGCCTGCCTGAGAGGCAGTTGCCTCCTGATTATGAAGCCAACAATTTTTTCTACCATCATAATAACCCTGATCATATTGGAACAAGTAACAAACAGGGTGCTGTTGGCATAATTCATGACATTCGCAAATACTTTTTCCAGGATGTCCTTCCTTCATTCCATCAGCAAAAATATTATCTGATGTATCTGATGTCACTGTTCCTCTTATGAAAGGGATAGCTTTTAGAGCCTTACAAAAGTTTTCATCGCAAGTGCTCCTTCCAGCAACGACTCGAACCTTGCCCTACATTGCAAGTAAATGCAGATTTTTCTATTGTTGGATGTCTTTAAAATTGATACTTCAATTTTTTTCTTCTCACAATAGCGATAGAATTTGCACACATTGGTATCATAGTTGAATACATAGTATGAACACTCCGTATCATTAGCACAAGATTGTTGGCATGCATCAGCAGAGTCCAGTCCATCCAATTTTTTCCACAGCGGGCCAATGCATTCAGTTCCACATAATCGACAGTCACTTTCATTACACTCTATACTAGTTGGTGGGGGCTCTAACCAAAGAATAAATGACTGGCATTAGGATTGCCTTCAATAAAGTACACTTATTTTGAGGAAAACTTGCAGATCAGCCCACCCATCATTTGGGAAAGCTATAAATCTAATGAGCTCTTTCCAAAAGAAAGGTGCAAGTTATAAGCCATGATTTAAAAAGTCCTACAAAATGTAAAGATAAGTTTGCTGAATTATGACAGGATGAAATTGTTGTGGAGTGTACAAATTGTTGAACCTATCCAAACTTGCCATAAACTGACTTTTTTCAAATGAAAATTTGTTTCATGTTGGTAAGAAAAGAAAATATACTTACTTATCTTCTAGCTTATTAGCACAATTGCAGCTAGCTGCTCATATAAAATTAAAGGAATCTTTTTTTACCTGTTGCTGGAGGTGTAGTAGGTTGAATTGTGGTGGATCTGCCAACCTTCGCAGAACATCCCCATGCTTGCATAGGGAAGCAAAATAGCAGCAAAAATAACCATGTCATGATGTATTTGCTAAGTAACTGCAATTTGAGAAGTCCTCTTTGAAGTTCAAGTCTTCAAACAAGTCCACTTAGTCTTGCATTGTTGTTGGGATTTTTTTACAAAATTTTTTTTTATTTATAAATATGTTTAGAGGGAGGTCTCCCAGCTGAAGCTTGATGAGTGAATACTATGGCATGGGTAGTTGCTCCTCTCTTGACCTAGAAAATCAAGTGAGAAAACCACAGGCATGAATCATGTCGAATGAAAAGTAAGTTGCACAGAAAAGTATCGGTGTTGGAATAGAAAACTCTGAGGTTTGTATTGCAAGCACTGAAATTCTAATGACCAAACAAATGGCTGCATCTTATGAATGCACAGTGGATCAAAAAGCCGATTTTACGCGCACGAGAAATTACGTCAAATCGCAGATTTCCGATTTTAGCACCCATTTTTAGCTTCTAATTTGTAGGACTTCTAGGCTATCTGAAGAGCACAAATTAATGTTTATTGACAGATAAAGGTTCAAATTTGGTGAGGAAAACATAATTTTTGGGCAAAAGTTGATTTTGGCGAATTCAGTAGAACAGCAACTTTGCACAATTTGAGCAAAAATGAAATCTCCCATAACTTTTGAATCCAAACGACTCCAATTGCGTGACCAAGTCAGGGAAGTCAAGCTTATAGCATAAATTGATAATCCACCAGAATTGGCTGCTCTTACTTGCTCTCCCGGGTGCCAGGATGGCATATTTTTAGCTTACCACTAATGAGAAAAAGGTGCTACGTTGATTTCGCGACTTTTTCCGTGCGCGTGAAATCGGCAAATAAACCCACTGTGGAATGTGATTTTGGCCTTGGCCTTCATGGCCAAATGGAAACATGCCCTTGTAAACCTAAATAGATGGTGTGCTGAGATTGTGGATTGCAGCTTAAGATAAGGATTGGGGTGGAACTGATAGTGACATAACTGTGGGCCAGATTCAATTCGAATGATGGAGAATGCACGTCTACAGTTTTGGATGATGTTGGCAATGACTATGAACATGAAACAGTGAATTTTTATGGTCATGATTTATTTTCTGAGTGTACATTCAAACTCACTTCCCACGTCACAATGAAAGTATTTTCTGAAGAATGATTTTTTTGTTATAGTTTACAAACCATAGAAGTGGTAATGACACTTTATGGAAGACTCTTACATTTGTATTCACTCTTTGTTTAGATCAAATTGCAGACCGAAGAATAGATGTTGCTTTGAGCAATGAATTTAAAGTTCAAGGATATCACTGTATACATCCAGATAAGTATGTGCTAACATTTTATGCTGAAGATTCAACTGCTCCGTAAATTCAACAAAGCAATACAAAGCAGGTTTTTGCAATGCATTCAATATTAATTTGCAGACTTGTTTGCCACTTAAGACAAAAAAGGAAAAAGAACATTTTTTTGCCTTACTTTTTATGAGCAGTTTTGAACGGAAAGAAGTCCTATTAAGTCGTCATGAGTTTTGAAATTACTAAAATTGCATTTTCGGCCTTGCATTGGACAAATGAAAGTTTCTTATTTTATGACTCAAGTCAAGTTTCCCTCTTTTCAACTTGGTCATTTTGGCCTAATTAACAGGTATAATTAAGTCGTTATGAGTCTTAAAATCATTGAAATTGCATTTTCGGCCTTGCATTGGACAAATGAAAGTTTCTTATTTTATGACTCAAGTCAAGTTTCCCTCTTGTTCAACTTGGTCATTTTGGCCTAATTAACAGGTATAATTAAGTCGTTATGAGTCTTAAAATTCCTGAAAGTTGTAAATAAAGAGAGTGTCATGTGTGTCTCCATCAGCTGCACATTTTTGGCAATGAAGGGATGGCAATGCCTGCATCTACAGATCCCATTTGAGAAGAAGCAGCCCATGTCTACGCATGGAAAGAAAGGGCTGAAATTGGTAAAGTCAACAAAATAGTTAGACATTAAAGATTACATTAGAACCACAACTGTACAGATAGGTGATTTTTCTTGAAGTATGCTGGTGAACAGTGGTTGAGTCTTTTGCTGTGCATTTTCAGCAATGCATCAGTCAAAATGATTTCTCAGCAATTAATTCCGTCACGCAATAAACCCCTATTAACCAATCATTTAGGCAAAATTCTGGTTGGGTTACATCAGTGGCCTGATTCAAATTATGACAATCTATTTCATGGTTAAATGTGAATTTGGCTGAAAACTGAGAAAAATGCGGCAGGTTTGTGGTTATTGCTATACTGCTTTACTATAAAAACGTGAAAAAAGCCAAGTTGTCAGCTGAAAGTCAGCTGATGAAAAAACTGAGTAGGCTATCCATTCAGTTTGGCCCCAGATACTTCCAATTCAACTTTGGCTGATTTTGGCTGAAAACTGAGAAAAATGCGGCAGGTTTGTGGTTATTGCTATACTGCTCTAGTATTAAAACGTCAAAAAAGCCAAGTTGACAGATGAAAATCAGCTGATCAAAAAACTGAACTGGCTATCCATTCAGTTTGGCCCCAGGTGCTTCCAATTCAAATTTGGCTGATTTTGGCTCAAAACTGAGAAAATGTCGGCAGGTTTGTGGTTATTGCTATACTGCTCTAGTATAAAAACCTGGAAAATGCCAAGTTAACAGCTGAAGGTCAGCTGATCAAAAAACTGAACTGGCTATCCATTCAGTTTGGCCCCAGGTGCTTCCAATTCAAATTTGGCTGATTTTGGCTGAAAACTGAGAAAATTGCGGCAGGTTTGTGGTTATTGCTATACTGCTCTCCTATAAAAACCTGGAAAATGCCAAGTTGACAGCTGAAGGTCAGCTGATGAAAAAACTGAGCTGGCTATCCATTCAGTTTGGCCTCAGGAGCTTGCAATTCAAATTTGGTTTGATTCTGATCATAAATGGTGAAGTTATTAGAGGTTTGTGGTTTATTATGTAGGTTTGTGCTGGTTTGTGCTGGTTTGTGGTATTTAGTCACTCCCATTATAAGCAGATGAATTATGAATATTAAAAACTGATTGTAGATATTTAAGACGAATAGTCATCAACTTTAGTTGCAAAGTACGACAAAATTGTTGTGCAATTGTTGTGTAAACGATGAATGCTGGAATTTAACTGAGGTTTTATTCACTGAGAAACAGTATCGTTGATTGACTGAGAATGATGTTGAGGTCGGAAGGGAAAAATACAAAGAGCGGGAATATTCAAATACAGTAGCGAGATATTTCAGACATCGACAACTGAGGTCTCATTGTAATATCAATATTAATAGCAGTGGAAGTTCATGGAGAAGTACTTCTGAATGTGTCAGCAATTCTGATGTTATTCTCGAAGAAGATGAAAACACCGATGCTTAAAATGGCTTATTTTGCAAGAATATTGTTTTCCAGAAAATATGACTTTAATAAAATTGATATTTTGGCCAAAAATTAATTAGGCTTAGAATGGCTTGCTCAAGCCTATTTCTGTTTTCAGTTAAAGACAACTTTACCTAGGGAGAAATCCTGGATGTTGAGAAATCCGGATTCTGTGTGGGCTGATTCATGTTTTTTCTGAAGATCCACATTTGGCACCAGTTCCAGGATCGGCTCCAATAATTGAAGAAAGGCTCCAGATTCATATACTTTCAAGTACAATGGTTTAGTTCCAGGTCTAGGATGAGCTCAGGTTCCACATATTTGGATCCTGATCCAGGTTTGGATACCGCTAAAACAAGTGGTGATTGGCTCCAGATTAAGGTGGGCTCGGGATCTAGGTTCTGATTCGGATTCCCATCAAGGTTTAGCCGGCTAAGACTGGATACCCAGCCAACAAATGCAAGCAAAACTTTAGCATAAGAATACTGTAGAACAAAAGCAACATTGCGAACAATGCGAACATAACATTTTTGGCTATTTCGGGAAAAAGTGACAAAATAGCCACATTTTAAGGTGTTATCAATATGATAATAAATATTGTGATCCAATTTTCATGATTCCATTGTTGAGGATGAATAAATAAAAAGTCAAATTAAAATAAATTAAAGAAAAAAAGGGTCTAAAATGATAGATTTTTCGAGAATATTTAAAAATGTTCAAATTCATAGTACAATTAGTTGCAATTTTGATAAAAGAAAAGATTTCTTAATAAATAGCCGTAAAGTATATCTTTTATGGAGGCCAAAGTTGGTGCCTGGATTGTGAAACTACTCAACCAATTGAGACCACTCTAGAAAACTTGACAGCAAACTATTTAAATGTTGGTGTTGGAGAATGATGATTCTGGGAGTCCTTTGACCAAGTTGATGTCTGTTTTGTTGGGGAGCATCACAAAATTACCTAGAAGAGGGCCAATCTGCCAAAGTCACAATGCTTTTGGAAGATTCATCATGATTTATCTAAAATGTAAATTGATGCAGGTATCATTGTTTTCAAATATTAAGCTTTCAGCCATATTTATATTCTGCATGATCACAAATTAGTACATTATATGTATATAGCATAACCAACATTTAGAGGATTGTTCCTAATGCTCTTCACAAATCTTCTCAAATCTGATCTCAGGTTTGGAGGCTAGCAGGCTCTCTACAGAATTGTAACCTCTTAGGTAAAATTTAGCTATATCAGCAGCAATAGTGGGCGGCATAGTGGGCTTGAATCTTAATCTTGACAAAGCTGTATCTGTAGCTGCTTTCTGTCCAAGAGCCTCTGGTGCCCTGATCAGCTGAGATGCTTTGTTCCTCAATGCTTCCAATTCTTCCAACTCTTTGATAATTTGATGATCAGGAGTGATTGAAACATTCAACAACTGAATTTCGACATAAGCTGCCTCGAGTTTCTGGGCGAGCTCTTCAATTTCAGCTTTGTTCCTCTTGTCAATGTTTTCCCTTTTGACTCTGCTATTGGCAGCGTATATGCGATTCTTCAAGGTTCTTCTCTCATTCTTAATTGTCCTTGCTCCTTCTTTGCTGAAGAAAGAATTTAAAAATTAAAGTGGAAACTTTAACAATGCTTAGTACAGGTCTGAACCTTATTCCTCTCTTTTCAATCAGTTTGTTAAGTTGCTTCGTAGACAACACAATGAGGTCTCGGTCAGAGATTCCAATATCATTCAATATCATGTCCTATTTGTAAAAAAGATAGTGAAAAATATTTTATAGTTTTAAGAAGCTCTCATTTACCAAGTCATCAATGTCCCTTTCAAATTCTCCATCTTGAGATGAAGTTGTCATGGAAGTGTCTGAAAGAGAGTCTATCTCAAAAGGAGGTTCTGGTAATTTGTTCAAATAACAGCTTGATAATTACCCATGGCCATGCTAAGCTTAAGCAACACTTTCACAAAGAGCTGCTTTGTTTTGTATTGCTTAGCAGTCTAAAAAGGTTCAGGCTTGCGTTTTTTGCTCACCCTGGCCCTGCCAAAGCTGCCCCTTTTTGCAAGCCTGCCTTACAGCATAGCTGTGGTAAAGTGCAGGCAGACTAATTCAGTTTTGCACTAGCCAATCGTCAGCCTTGCAAAAACTGTTTCGAAAATATTAAGGCTTTGATCTTGTCCCTCCTTGCTTCACTGGAAATGGTGAAAAGGCTATGTTTCTATTTGAAAAAGCTGTTTCTTAATCAGGTTTCACTGGGCTTGAATTTTGTTATGATTGTGAAATTTGAGTTCACTTGATGAAGCCAGGGGTAAAACTGGATTGCCCAAGCAAAAAAGGGGAGAAATCAAGATAATTGAACTGCGCAATCTGCCACAAAGGGAAAAAAATGGAAAAACTTCACTACTCACTTTTTGCCATTTCGAAAGCTGGTAGTTCCATTGTATGATTGATCTGGCTAACCTAGGCCATTGTCCAGACTTCATTTACTTTTTGAGGCAACAAAGGCTTTAATATAATGTTAGGGCTGCGAATCTCAACATTCCTCCATGTAATCACCCAACCTCAATTTATTGTCAAGTGCTTGAGAGTGATGTCAACTAATAGTTGCTGAAAATAAACGTTGCGGCAATGCATGCGATCCAGCAGGTTTTTTTTTCATTCCTACTCGTTTTTTGGCCTGTGCACATTTGGGCCAATGGGAGGGCGAGAAACTGCACAAGCAAAGTCGGAGTGGAGCGAAAGCTATTGCGCACACGCACGCAATTTTGAAAACCTAGACACGTGCACTGGTCGCCGCGCGCGGCCCCACTTGGCCGCGACCGGCGGCGACCTCCAGCCCAATCCACCGCCGGCTGGGTTTTGCAAGCTTTTTTGCAAGCTGCCGTGCACAGTGGGTTTATTTGCCAATTTCACGCGCACGGAAAAAGTCGCGAAATCAACGTAGCACCTTTTTCTCATTAGTGGTAAGCTAAAAGTATGCCATCCTGGCACCCGGGAGAGCAAGTAAGAGCAGCCAATTCTGGTGGATTATAAATTTATGCTGTAAGCTTGATTTCCCTGACTTGGTCACTCAATTGGAGTCGTTTGGAATCAAAAGTTATGACACAGATTCAATTTTTGCTCAAATTGTGCAAAGTTGCTGTTCTACTGAATTCGCCAAAATCAACTTTTGCCCAAAAATTATGTTTTCTTCACCAAAATTGAACCTTTATCTGTCAATAAACATTAATTTGTGCTCTTTAGGTAGCCTAGAAGTCCTACAAATTAGAAGCTGAAAATGGGTGCTAAAATCGGAAATCTGCGATTTAACGTAATTTCTCGTGCGCGTAAAATCGGCTTTTTGACCCACTGTGCACCGCCGGCTGGGTTTTGCAAGCTTTTTTGCAAGCTGCCGTGGCAAAGGGGGGCGCGGGCGCTCGAGTGCGCACGCGCGCTTGCACATGGCAACAATCAGCCAAGTCACTAGTCAGGCTGGCCCGGGAATGCACTTTAAACACCCTGGGGAGGCAGGACCGGCGAAGCCCTCTCCCTGCCATCCATCTCCCGCCCCCTCGGTGGCGTTATTGGCGCCTGATAGGCGAGGGCTTTTGGGGCCCCAGCCCCCGGCGTGAACGTCTGGCCTCTTTTCGCTACGTCAGCATCGTGCATGGAATTGGCGACGGCGCGCGCGCGGTCACGGCGGTTCCTTTGTTTTTTGGCGTTTGCGCTAGCAAGACATACGACTACAGTCCCGCTGTTAAAGTCGCAAGGTGGCAACCCTCATCATCATCCTCTCCGTGGGGTAAGTGGCGAAATGACGTACACCGAGGCCGATCCCACCCTCATTCGTATCGTGAGCCGAGGCCTCCTCTGCGCGCTCGGCGAGCGGCTCATGCAACTGAGGCGATGGAAAGCCTCCGCCAACTTTCGCGAGTTTCATTTTTGCCCTTTTCCAAAAAACGCACGCGCCAATTTTGCATTTTGGTACCGAAAAGCAAAGTGCTAGTGATGGAACGAGTTTCAGCTTGGCTTGTAAGCTTGAAGCTGAAACCTAGCTTGAGCTACATAAGCAAAAAGCTTGGGATCGCTCGAACCAAATTTTGAAAAGCTTGTAAAAGCTTGAACCCAAAAAATGCAAAGCTCGAATAAGCTTGACACCAAAAAATTTCAAAACTTGATTTTTAATCAAAACAAAAAAGGGCTGATCTTAAAATCAGCAAATACTTGAGGGTGTGAAGTACTTAAATCTAAGTTAAAGCTATTTCTTTATGTCTTTATTTGCGCTTTTTGGGTAATTTTGTCTAATCTGGTGACTTATCGCCATTTTTTATGTCAAAATACTAAAAAAGTGAAAAGGTTGAAAAAAGCTTGAAATTTGAAATTTTGAGCTTGAAAAAGCTTGATGATTTTTTTCAAAAGCTTGGGATCGCTCGAACACTTTTCTAAAAGCTTGAAGCTTGATCAAGCTGAAAACGGCTCGTTCCATCACTACAAAGTGCATCGTTACGCGAGGCCTTTTCGCTCGGCGACAACCTACAAAATAATCACGCGCGTTTGCCCGCATCGATTGCATCATGGCACAGAAGGGACACTCCTAACAAAAAAAGTCGCATCTATTTTATAGAAACCGTATCAAAAAAGACCATTAGAAATTTGTCTCTAATTTGCTACCAAAGCTTCAAAATTACTTTCTTTTATGTTTATGGGTTGCTAAAATGTTCAGTTTTATTGAAAAAAAGGAAAAAATAATTTTTATTTGCGCTCGCTTGTGGGCATGTGGATGCCAGTTTTTATTTGAAACTTCATGTGGCGCAGTGGCTCAGTGGCGCAGATGTCAATTTTGATGAATAATCATGGTGCCGTCACTAAGGTCAAACTTTGGCCTTTGTCAAAAAATGCAATTTTGCTCTTGCAATTATTCATGTTACGCGATTTTCGCTCCCAGGTTAAAAAAATGCCCGAAAACTGCTAGTTTCAGTTCTAATTTTGGACTAGGAGACCATTCTTGTCAAAACTAGATGGAAGAAAGACCTCTGCGCCACTGAGCCACTGCGCCACATGAAGTTTCAAATAAAACTCATTCATTTGAGTCCTATGCCGACTGATGGCACAAATTTCGCGATTTCTGTGTCGCTGGACACCTGGCCACTGCCCAAAAAATGGATAGATAAAGTTTCTTCATATGGTTGTGAGAGGGGTCCAAAGTTTTTCTTCATAATATTTTCCCAATATTTTTCAATAAAGCTTATCATAGACCATTGCGCGTGGGTGCGGTGCTTCGACGAAACTTTGATTCATTTTTTGGCTATTGTCATGCCCACTGTGTTTCAAGGGGCAAAATGCGAATTTTAGGGGTTAACTTTGGAGCAAAATTGAGGGAGCTTCCCCCGGATGAATTTTGTTCATTTTTTGCATAGAGTCAGTCAAAGATGAGTACGGGTGCCGTCACTAAGGCCGAAAATGAGGTGGGTTTTAGGATCTAAAATCAAAGTGGGTTTTACGATCTTACAAATTGGGTTTTAAAGCCTACAGATTTGGCATCAGAGTACTAAGATCTAAGTGGAAAAATCGGATAATCTCTTTCAGCCATTGCTTGGCCCTCCTTTTGAATTCCACTTTGATTCCCATCAGAATGGCAGCGACAACGCGCAGTGCGTGCGCAGAACTCCGCCAGTTCCTTATTGTCTGGCTAGAATGCATAATTCAGCCTGGTAAAAGGACTCGCGGAGGGTACATTCTGAATACCGCACGCAAACGCAACGCAACGCACTCTACCAAATATTGCACACTACTTTTTATATTATATCAATGAACTTATGAGACTGGTTGGAGGAAAACACAAGTTATTTTTTAATGACTAGACACACAAGTAAGCATGGATACATATAATAATGTGTGAATCCTGGTAGCCGTTGTTTGCTGTTTTTTTAAAGTGTGTGCCCCACCGGATCTGTGCATAGATAGGATAGTTGTGATACATCTTTGAAATATTTCTGTGCATTGAATAGAAAATTTGATATTTGAACTTGACAATTGACAAAATTACAAATATGGGGTATAAGGAGCAACTTTAATTATTGTCATACTTAGGTGTTCTCAATTTTAGGGGCAGTTATTCGAAAAAAAAAAAACTAATACACTTACAGTTAAAGTAGCCCCAAAAATGATCCAACACTATCATGACAAAAATAAAAGTTGTTTAGTATTCCACATATGTAATTCTTGGAAGTAGCACCAATTTTTCAAAAATTAATAAACTTCCTATTAAGGAAGTACTCCCAGATGCTGCCAAAACAAAAAATGACCATAATAAATATGTTTAGGTCAGGAATCTCAAGTCTGATAAACAAAGTTATATTGGCTAAAATTAGCCAAACTTTGACAGACAATGTCTGGCTCCAAACAAAAAGGGACCATTTTTTATTTTTTTTATTTGAAAGTACTCATCTTTGAATGACTCTGTGCAAAAAATGAACAAAATTCATCTGGGGGAAGTTTCCTCAATTTTGCTCCGAAGTTAACCCATAAAATTTGCATTTTGCCCCTTGGAGTACAGTGGGCATACAAGATGACAACTTTAATCCCATTTCCAAAGACACCCTTAGGGGGCCTAACAATGGCCAAAAAATGGATAGATGCTTGGAAATGATGGAAAGTTGCTTCATATGGTTGTGAGATGGGTCCAAAGTTTTACTTCATAATAATTTTCCAAAACTTTGAGGACCAATATCTACCCTCCCAGGGGTCCAAGGGCAAAACCCTTTGTCATGTTGACTATCTAGGGGTAGACCCTCAAGATTGTCCATTCGATTTTCAAAAAGCTCGGGGTGCCGCTAGAGTGGTTATTGAAAATTCTGCGAAGGTTTTCCTTAATTAGCAGTGTAAAGCACTAAGTGAAAACAATTTATTTGAATTATGAGTGTATTAGAATAATTGCCTGCCTAATTTTTTTAAAAGCATTTCTATTTACTTCTGCTGTGTGCGTTATTTAGAAGTGAACTGTATTTAGTAGTGCGCGTTGCGTTGCGTTTGTGTGCGGTATTTAGTATATACGACTCGGGGAGCATACAGAAACGCGCCTTTGTCGGCTGGATCGCATCCAAGGATCAGAAAGGGCCAAAAAAGCTGGCTTTTGCCCATTTTCCCTCATATAACATCGCCTCAACGCCCGCCGTGACGAGATCGGCAGACAGATAGCCGAAGAAATTGTTAAGAAAGAAGTGCGTCGCGTCTGAAAAACATGGCAATATATGCGACCGATGAACTAAGCTGCTGAGTTCGTCAATCGACTTCCATGAGCTTTGCATGTCGGCCAAATTGCCATGAATTGCGTCTCGGTGAACCTTTGAAATGTATCTGCATAAGACTTCAATTCTTTCGCATTCGCAGCACAAAAAGGAGAGTTAGGCATGTGTTGGCTGCCCGCAAGCACACACAATGCATTTACTTTGTGCCAAACCCGTCGTTTCTCAAATTATTCGACGTGTCTGTGCTACAAATTAACAAATGGCATGTTCTTTGTTATCTTCCTAGCCTTGCCCGAATCGCAGTGCGGATGAGAATTGAATCAATTCTGCTCTGCTTTTCGCGAATAGATTATCGCACTACTGAAGCAATTTATCCCTTGGCTTTCTCTCAAGCCTGACGCATGGCCAAGTTGCGGCGCTGCGCTTGCTGACTTTGAAACTTGCCTAGAGCCTGTGCACTTCTTTGGTCTTGTTGCGCACAAACTCCTCCACCACCGCATACATCTTCTTCATGAAAATTGCACATCTGTCCACATGCACACGATGCATTCTTATCATTTATCATCCCGTATTTTTTTTAGATCAATGCAAGATGGCGGGAGCAATTCCAAAAAAGATTTCTGTGCTCAACCCCGATGTGGGGTACAAGTCTCCACCCACCCCCGATCTATATGCCTATAACCACAAAAAGTACAACAAGCACCGCAAGGGGTTGGCCATGGTGAGCTGCTCTCAGGACAATTCCACTTCAAATGATTCGAATGCAAAGCCCACTCTCTGGTCATTGAGTCCACCACCCATGAGAAGGTATGAGCATCAGCCAGTTCAAGATCAGGACCATGGCACCAACACCTTCCAACAACCAGCCCAGATATGGTTTCAAATCAACTTGGAGCAGGACATAGACAGGCTGCGCATCAACCACAAGATTCCCTCTGAAATGAAGCTGGAACCGGACTTGAGGTCTGCATCGATCCCCCTGGCTTGGACACCAGCATGGCAGCTGCAGAGTCATTTCCAACCTCCATCCAGTGCAGCCAGCTTCATGTTCCCAAGGCCCCAAATGTACCCCTTTATTCACCCCATAATACTCCATTCGTTTGTTCCCCCTCATGCCACTGTCCACCCCCTCAAAAGAGCCCAGCCTCCCCCATTAAGCCATGCTTTTCATATCCCGGCTGAAACCACTCTCACGCCTGTGGAGGAGCCTCAAATTCCAAAGCCAGCACCTCAAGAAGAGCATCAAGCAAGCTACTTGCACAGCCCAGCAACATCTGATGACAACTCCTCCCAATCCATCTCATATGGTGTAGACGATGCCAGCTCAGGAGCGGGCAGCTCAGTCAGGGGCGTGGACAGTGGCAGGAAAAGCCCAAAGAGCAGGGAAATTATTCCCGACTGGGTCAAAGTGAGCGCTGCTCTGGCTTGATGGTGCATTTTAAATTAATTCATTCCATCATCACGTTGCAGGTGAAAAGTGTGGAAGAGTTTAAAAGGCTCTGCAAATTAAATTGCAGCACAGAGGAGCAGGCCAAGCACATGAAGATACTTAGGAGAAAAGTTCAGAACAGAGTGAGTGAATAAAGAATTCCTCATGTTTCTTATCACCTTGCTCAACTTGTTAGGATTCCGCTGAGAGTCATAGGCAGAAGCAGATGAAGGACTCGGATGACTTGAAAACCACAAAGGCTATCCTCAGTGAGAAGTTCAAACATGCTCAAGACTTCCTCAATAATTACAGGCAATATTGTGAGGATCAGAGTAGGGCCATTGAGATGATCAAGGCTGAAATAGCCTTCTACAAAGACGCTCTCATCCTTGCTGGAAAAATTTGAAAAGAAAACATTCTACATTAGAGTCCCACTAAGAATGCCTGAGAACTTGTCGTCTTTCAATTACGATCGCCGTCATTTAGCGCTAAAAGTTACAAAAAATGCAAAATAGAGGGCGTATCAACCCTAGTGCAAACTCACGGCAACATTTTCGCGCAAAAATTAAGAGGGCGGAGCTTAATATAGGATCCAGATGTGGCAATTTGAATTAGGTGTCAAACTGGCATTTTTGTCAATTAATCAACAGAATCGTACTGCAGCACTGATCAAATTGAGAGCTTCCTTACAAAAGTTTGGGCAATTTTAAGAGCAAGTTCGAGCTCAAAAGTTGTTTTTTAGTTCCAAATGGCATTTTTTCAGTGTTTTCTGACCCAGAGGCTTGAATTTTGGGTGTTTTGTTTCATTGACTTTTCAAATAGAGCTATGACTCCAACAGAATCTACCCAAATGCCTATTAAGTGGGCTCCATAAATCCCAGATCGAGGTCATTTTCGATCCGTCTATTCTACTCAGTGCAAGCTGCTGGGAAGAAACTGCCCCTTAAAATGAGCGCGATGCTCAAGATCATCACTGATATGAAGCTTGTATCCGCCAATTGGCCTCAACTATGACCAATTTTTAAGAAAATCATACCAAAATAATCACTGTAAATCAAGGATCTTTTTTATCAAGCTGAATATCTTTGAATTAAGAGAATTCTCAAAATTATTTTCAAGCTTTTTTGTTTATGTTTGATGACGTCACATCTGCAAATGCTTTTACCGCCATCTGTTGCAGGCCTTTTAACTAAAATGTTGAGTTTGACGGCGATCGTAATACCCAACAGCCATGTTCAATGCATCCATGTCTAGCCATAAACATTACTGCAAGATTTCTGTGCTCAACCCCGACAAGGCATACAAGCCTCTGCCAACCTCAGATCTTGATGCCTACGTCCACAAAAAGTACAGTAAGCATCGCAAAGGGTTGGCTGCCGTGAGCTGCTCTCAGGACGATTCCGCAGCAAATAGAAGCAATGAACTTGTCCATTTATTATACAAATGTTAAATAAGCCAATATCAAGTATCAGTCATCGATTGATCAAAGTTGCACTTAAAAGTTTGCGGAAATACAATACCTGCCAAAACTTTAAAATACAAAATGGCTGATGATGCCTTTCCCATTAGCTGCAGTTTTTGCAAAGTTTCCTTTTGCTGAGCAGAAAGTAGGGAATTAAATGAGCTTTATGACATGTTCATTTGCCTGCTTGCAAACATTAAACTGCATAGGCTTCAAATTTCATGGGTCCAATTGTAACTTGACCAATCATATCCCAGTCAAAGCAATTGAGATGTCAGCAAATAAGGTTGAGCTATGGCTATCATCCGAAGCCAAGCCAGGTTTGTAGAACTACTCTATTTAAGCATAATTGAGAAAAACCCTGAGGTTAAACTCTCTTTCAGCTCCTCATTACCTTGTCATAGCAGCAAAAAGTGGTGACATATATGATATAAGTACATCAGAGTCATTGAGTTTGCCTGCTGTATTTAACGCAACTTGGCTCATTGCTGGAGGCTAGCCCATTCATACTAGGCTCAAATAATATGCTTAGAGCATGGCCAATGCAGATTGGTAGCACAAAATATGTAGAATGGAATATAGGGGAATCTACTGTGTCACAAATTGATTCAGAAATAACATTAATTCAGCAATCAGGCAAAGCTTGGTGGGCTTCTATGGATGAAGCAATGTTTGTTATTGGACCAGGATGTATGTATTTAAGATACACTCATATAATGTTAGCTTCTCCACTGCATTATATGCATGTTGCAGCTACCGAAACTGAGGCCTGGGGATACATTAATGGCAAATGGAAACAGCTTCGATCATTTTCCAAATCTATACAATACACATGTGCTGCCTTTGTTCCTGGTGATACCAACTCTGCATACTTTATGGGTGGTTGTAATGATGCATCCTTATATAAATACTCCTTCAGTCAAAATGCATATTCTACTCCTTATCTGGACAATTCAAAAGTGCTTAATTATATGGGATGCACTGGATACATGGTTGCTAGGGGAAATAGGTATTATGTTCGAGTAGGAGGAGGGATTTTGGGACAGGGAACAATCAAAGAAGCGGAAACATTTTGTGTTAGCTGCAATTCCCCTAGTTGGACCTCTTTGCCCAATTACCCTCTACCTGTGTTCGGTTCAGCAGTCGTTGAAAAAGATGGAATTATTTACAGCTTTGGGGGAACAACTGTTGTTGGCAATTCAGTTTTAAGAGTCTACAAACTGGACTTGAGATCAGGCCAGCAATGGACTCTTTAAAGGGACTTGACATTTGAATTGAAGAAGAATGGTCATTACATTGTATCTTATGGATAATTAGTGCTTTTGGTTAATCAACAAAAATGAGCACCCTTCAATAAAAGCAACTGTTTTTGGAATCCAAGATAAGACTAATGGTTTTTTTTTCTGCAATGGGATTTAGTTCTTGGACATTGTCCTGGTCCAATTTCTTGGTGTCAATCAATAAAGTACTTTATAATGTGTGTCATTGATAAAGTAAAACGTCAGAGCTTTTATATATGTGAAGTTATATGAACTAAGACGAATTGGTAAACTGAATTATTCATGCAAAAATTGCTTTCCATCATATAAATAGATATTTCAGTCTTTTTGTCTTTTGCAGCTTCTAGATGCAACTAGATTCATGTGCATCATGAGCCTTTACTAATGTTTTTAAAAGCCAATCATTCAGATTGTGGCAGAATTAGTGACATGTTTTAGCAAAAGTGCTTTCTATTATTTATTGAGCCATTTCAAGGGCTGAGGCAAATCATTAAAGACAATGTTGGCAAATCAAGAAGAGATGTAATCAAGTTCTTAAGTGGCATGGTCAAATTATTAACAGTTTCAGGCAAATCAAGAAGATATTGAGTTAACTTAGTTCTCTCAATATTAGAGTGGGCCAATACTGTTCATTGTGTCAGAAAAATGACCTATGTGAAAGGTGTAGCAGGAACGCGGGTATACGGGTGTGCTCGTGGGCGCGCACTGAGCGCCACGTCCCGGTGAAGCTAATTGTATAGAGCAGTTAATAAACGGACGCATTCGAGTAAACACCTCGACTAGTTTCTTGGTAGCATGTTCTTCCATCGCTACCCCGCGGGCGCGCGTGTCACCCTCGGGGGGTCTACACGAACCTCCTACAAGTTGGCGCGGTCGGAAGGACAACTCCCCAAGTTACCGACACCTTCGCCCCCAACAAAACCCGCAAATAAGGGACAGCAATATGGCTAAGCAAACAGCCAAATGGGCGTGGCAAAGGGCCACACCCACATGCAGGCGACTATCAGAAGCCACGGGCGATGCCGACAGCGAGTCATTGCCCTCGTACCCAGTCAAGCATTCGTGCCACGAATCCACCCCAGGTCGAGGCCACTTGAGGCCGTATGCCCGGATCGCATGGAGGTGTTGTGGCAGTAGGCATCGCGACACTACAGCAGAAAATCGCGAATACGCTGCCAGCCGGCTATCGTACGCCGAGCAACCTCGTCCTCGGCTGAGGTCACGCCACAGAGAACGGCGGGCATCACCAGGAGAGCACGGGCCCTCAGGCAGCAGGACCGCTGTACACCTGAGTCGCCATAATCACCTCGTCCTCGCAATAAGGCCACTCTTGGAGCCGTCGCAGGGAGGCCGCGTTACTAAGCAGAAAAACGGGCATGTTGTCAGAACGATCCATGTTAATGATTGCATTAAGATGAATAAACAGCAACTAATTACACGCTCCCAAACACTGTGCGCGCGCGCAGTCGATAGAAAAAGAAATCAGGCCACGACTACCGAGAGCTGGTCAAGGATTGTTAAGCAATGTACTAACGAGAAGGGTTAATCCCTCGACCCGTAGATGGGTCGGCCCTAGACACTTATCAATAATCCTGCTCGTGGTCACTTTCGAGATCTAATATTGTTGGGCACAAAAATACGGTCGTAAATGGTTGCTCCTGAGACCTAGCATTGTTGTTGCACAAATACGGTCGTAAACAGTCCAAAGATTCTGGCCTCTTTATGGCCAAGCTCCCAAGGTTGGTCCTAGTAACAAGGGAGATCAATCGCTATTTGCAGCTGCTAGAAGTTGTAAACTAAACTTCACATCCTGTTTGTAATGGAGCTCTTGCTAATGGCCACATAGCTAAAATTGGCCGTCTAAATCTTCGGTCATAAACCAGATCGCGTAAACAATCTCGAGAGTGTCATTTTAAAACAATTTGTCAGAGAGGCCAGAAATCCTCTGCTGGCCGTTAGAGCAGCCGTTGTGCTGATACGGTGACTATAAAGAGCGAGCTGATCAGGGAGCCGAGCACAGTTCTTTGGAATCTCCCAAGGCTATTACACCCCCAATAATCTCGCTTTGCACCATCTCACCGCTGGTAAAAACGCAACACTTTCGATTGCTTGTAAGCTTAAGCTGACCTCTTTTGTATAGAACATAAGGTACCATCATGCCTGTCGGTCGATCACCGCTGCACTCGTCCTCCGCCAATGAAGGCGCCGAGAACCCCTTCGACGTGGGCCAGTCAGTCGACCCGCACCGGGAACCGGTCGAGGTTCTCACGCCACCCGGGGGTGGTGGGGCCCAAGGGGGGAACCCCCTCAGAGCTCAGGGCGGGGCCTGCCCATGCTCGGGCACGCCATTAGGGGGAAGCGGCAATTCTGCTGGAGGACCCTCGCGGCCCCAACCGGCCGGGCCAGGCGATGCGCCCCCAGCCCCAGGGGACATGCAGACCATGATGCTCCAGATCCTCCGTGGGTTCGAGGCCCAGCGCCATGCCGACCTCGAAACCAGGCAAAGGGAGGCTGAGCTATGGCAGGTAGAGGCGGAGGCCCAACGCCTCGAGGCCGAGGCTGCTGCAGCCCACGCCGGCCGCAAACGGAAGCTCGAGAAGTTTGAAGAAACTGAGGCCGATAAATGGCTCAACTTCCGTCTGCATGTGGAGGCTACCTTCTTTGGCTCAACTGCCTCGGAGGCCACCAAGAAAATGGAAATTAAGCATGTCATGGTCGGAGTGGCGCTCCGAACGGTCAATGAGGTCGACCTCCGACCAGAGGATGAAGCCTTCACCGACATGCACCTGTTGGATGCCTATGAAAAGTTCTTTGTCACCGCTACATCCTCTCAGGTGGCTCGCATTGCCTTGGAGACCGCTCAGCAGAAGTCGGATGAGGCCATCCCTCAATGGCACGCCCGCCTGAGAAGTATCTTTGTGAGAGCCAGACCAGAGCTTGCCAAGGAGGTCGAGACGTACCCTGACCTCATCCGCATCTTTGTAAGAAGATGCACCGTGAGGACGTAATGATGGGCCTTGCCGGGCATAAGTTTACCACCATGGCCGACGCCCTGGAGGCGGCCGGCCAAGCCAAGTGCTGGATGACGATTGGGCACAGTAAAGGCCGGGTGGCCGCCCTGCATTCCTCCAATGCCGACGCCAACATCACATGTTTCTACTGCGAGAGGAAAGGCCATCGCCGGGCTGAGTGTCGCGCCCTCGATCAGGACAAGCTCAACAACCGCTACAATCCCAAGACCAACCAGTGGCACCGAGCTGCAAGCCAACTGCAGCAGCGCTCCTCCTCCTCGGGCAAGTGGGGTTCGACCCAGCCCTCGGACCGCAAGCGGTCCTCTGACCCCAACTTGTCCAACTGCAAGCAATCCGCCGGTAAGCGACCCAAGGTCAACAATTTAGTGAGGCCAGCCCCGAGGTCGAGTCTGAAGCCACTGGGAACGTGCCGGAGGGAAACGACCCGACCCGGTTGTAGAGGGCTCCGCCCGGATCACTCCAGCTTCCCTCATCTTGGCCGCATTAGACCACATCACCCAGCATAAACAATTTCCAACTCAAGTGCCAGTGCTCATCGGCTGTGTCAAAATGCGAGCCCTAGTGGACAGCAGGAACAGTTGGCGCACCTGCATCTCTGAGGACTTCGCTCAGCGACTGGGAGTCCTCCCCCACGGGCTACGACCCTTGGAGGACATGACCTCCGTGGGCACGGTCCACACCCGCCATCGGTTGCAAGTGCTGGGGGAGCTCAAGCAGCCCCTACGAGTGCAGTTTGGGGAGCACCCTCACGTGTTCTCCATTCGTCCTGCAGTGGTGCGCAACCTGTCAATGGACTTCAATCTCTCAGGGCCTTTCTTGAGCCATCACCGGATAGACCAGCTCAACTCGCGAGGTGCCCTGAGAATTCATGGTCAATGCGTCCCATTGGTCGGGTCCCTGCTAGCCTCCACCCAGCCTCTCCCAGGGGAATATCCGATACGTGTCCTCCGGCCGGCTACCGTCCCGCCAAGGACAGCCATCCTCGTCGCTGCCCTCGCAGCGTTATGGCCTCATGGCGGCGCAAAACCCGCGGCCCTGGAGGCTGAAAGGCGGTTTGCTGAGGAAACCCAGCAAGCCCCATGGCTGAACGCCGTGGTCCAACCCGCCGCCGGGGGCCACCTCATGGTGGGGCGGCGGAACCCACTGGCCCACCCTCTGCAGGCAAAAGGGGGCACTCTCTATGGTGTTCTGCGGGAATATGAGCCAATGGAGGCCGCCGCCTCTGCTGCTCCTACCTCGCACCTACAGGCTATCCGGGCCGCAGAGCCGCCGGGACTACCCCCTGAAGCCAGCCCGCAGGAGAAGATCGAGCTTGCGATCCAGGCATTCGAGCTGAAAGAGAATGACCTCCTCCGTCGGCGCTCCAAACGCCAAAATGCAGCCGCGTCTCTGCTGGCCGCGTACCTGGGGGCTTTCTCCTTTGATGGCCGCACCGGGCAGACCAAGCTGGTGGAGCACGCGATCGACCTCAAACCCGGCGCTCGGCCTATTAACACCCGGCAGAGGCCCATCAACCCCAACCCGGAGGCCTCCCTGAAGTAGCAGATCCATAAATGGCTGGAAGTAGAAGTCATCACACCAATCTCGTCCCCGTGGTCGGCCCCTCTGGTTCCGGTACGCAAAAAGGATGGCAACCTGAGATGGTGTGTTGATTATCGTGAACTCAACAAGATCATGGTAGTTGACTCCCACCCCATTGGGGGAGTCCGGGACAACCTGAGCCGCTCCACCATGTTCTCCACCCTGGACGTAGTAGGCGCCTTCAATGTAGTGCCGATCTGCGCCGAAGACGTGGAAAAGACTACCTTCTACACCGGGGACGGCTCGTACGCTTTCCTGAAGATGCCCTTCGGGCTGAATAACGCCCCTAAGACTTATAGCCGCTTAAACTGCTTAGTACTGGAAGGCGTGCCGTGGGACGTGGCCTTGCCCTACTTGGACTACTGCTTGGTTCACTCTCCCGACTTCGAGTCGCACTTGAAGAACCTCAAGATCGTCCTCCAGGCACATCAAAAGGCAGGGCTGTTGCTCAAGCCCACTAAGTGCCACCTCTTCCAGGCCAGGGTTACATACCTTGGGCATGTCGTCACCCCAAAAGGTCTGGAAGTCATGCCAGCCTACATAGATCTCATTCGCAAGTGGCCGCTGCCAAACACCCGCAAGCTCCTTCGAGTATTCATGGGCAAGGCTAATTATTACCGAGCCTTCATCGAGAAGTACCAACACATTGCTGCTCCGTTGACGGCACGGCTATCCAAGGAAGACGGCACCTCCGACACCCAGGTCTTGGAGCCGTCTCTGGAGTACCGCAACGCCTTCGAAGAGATCAAGAGGCGGCTGGTGTTGGCCCTGGTTCTTGCTTACCCCTACTTCGGGTCCCCGAACCCGTTCATCTTGGACACCGATTTCTCCCAAGAGAACCAGGCTGTGGGGGCGGTCTTGTCCCAGGTGCAGGGAGGCAAGGAGCGAGTCATCCTGTATGGGGCGAAGAAGTTAACCCCGGCACAGAGCAACTACTCCGCCAACCAGGGAGAACTGGTCGCCGTCATCATCTTCATTAACCAGTTCAAATACTACTTGCAGCATCGACGGTTCATTCTCCGAACTGATCATCGGGCTTTATTATGGATTCGCTCCATGGAGGCCCCGACGGGCATGCTGGCCAGGTGGCTCAACACCATCTCCAACTACGACTTCGAGGTCGTCCAGGACCAAGCGGGAGACCACATCAGCGCTGAGGTCTCTGATGACGACTTCTTCCGCGTGGCCAGCCTGAAGCTCATCCCTACAAAGCCGGAATTATGGGCTGAAGCTCAGGAGGAAGACGACGACCTGGTGATGCTTCGCCAACTGGTCCGACTCCAGCAAGCTACCTCCAGAGCCCACCTTGATGCCGCTTCCGCCTGAGGGCGGGTTCTCATGGAACAATTCGACAGTCTGTGCCTAGATCGACAAGGAGCCCTCCGGCTGCGCGACCCTCAGGGCGGGCCCTCAACTTGGCTCATTGTACCCCGCAAATGGGAAGAGGCCAGCCTGAGGCATGTGCATGAAACCCTGGGGCACCAAGGCCTTGACAACCTGATCCACCGGGCAGCTCAACACTTTTATTTTCCCAATATGGCCAAGATGGCTGACGAGGTTGTGAAATCATGCCTGCTATGCCAGAAGACGAAACCGGCTGCCTCAGACCAACGACACACCTTAGTTCCTTGCCATGCAGGGTTTCCGTTCCAAGTTCTTAGCCAAGTTCTATGAAGGGCCATTCAAGCCTAGATCCAATCAACACCGGTACCTGTTTACGGCCAAATGTGTGTTCAGCAGTCCAATGACGCCGAGACCGCGGTGCGGTTTCTCACCACAGAGATCATCCCCTGATTCGGGCTGCCTGAGCGTCTGCACACTGACCAGGGTACGCACTTCACGGCGCACCTCATGAGAGAGGTGTGCACGGCCCTGGGCATTAAGGCCACCACCACGCCGTCATATAACCCGAAGAGTAATCCGGTGGAGCGAGCCCATCGGGACCTCAATGAGCTCATACGTAAGATGATCAAGGGACATTATGCCAAATGGGCTGAAGTCGTGCCGTTCGCACTATTCATTTTGTGTACTACCAAAAACCGCTCCACTGGGCTAGCCCCATACGAAATTGTGTTCGGCAGGCAACCTACCACCAACCTCGACCTCATCTTTGGGGACCCACAGCCTGCCGTGCACAAGGCGACAGAAGCCGGCCATTTTGCCAAGCAATTGCGAGAAGGAATACAGCTCGCGCACGAATGGGCTCGCATAAACATCTCGGCATCTATCGAGCGGCAAAGACGTGCCTATCACATGGATAAACAGGCTTTTTTGCCAGGCCAAAAGGTATGGTTGTTTACGCCAAAGGTTGTGCGGTTAGTATCCAAGAAACTGCAAACCTTCTGGACCGGCCCTTGGACCATAGAGAAAAGAATCAATGAGCTCACATATGAAATCTCGCCAGACCCTTCATGGCCCCCAACCAAGAAGCAAGTCGTCTCGGTGGACCGACTAAAACTGTACGTCGCCCCCTCCGATCCACAAGCGGAAACGATCTCAGCCCCTCCAGTGGAGAACATGGATTTCAACATGCCAGGAGATGAGTCCGCCGAGCACATGCACTCCACCGACACACCCTCCAAAGAACAGCCAAGTGATACCACATACTCGTTCGAATATGCAGTAGCACCTACGGATCGTGAATATGGGTTTCCGCATGCCAAGGACAGTCCTATTCCACTGTTCAACGATGATCCAACCATTCCACAATACGACTGCACCATGTTCGATCCAAATTCAGATGAATCCCAAGATGACACTGATATTCCGCTGGATGCAAATGACGCTCAAAACCAGATCATCCTTAATGACAGTAATGACGACACACCGCCGCAATCGCCTAAAGCTCAAGCACCAACCAGGAAAAGCAGAACGGGCACAGAAATGCTGCAAGAATACTCACAGCAAATATTAGGGGGCCCAGACAAACTTGTGGAGACATCACGCTCCAGAACTAGAAGTGGTGACAAACAATCACGTCACGACAAGACGTTACTGCCTCTGCAGCAAGAAGCGGCTGCACCCGCTTTGCCGGAAACAACAAGGTACTTGCTGCCGCCGCTAGAGCCGCTGCCCCCGCCAATAAGACCATCAATCCCTTCACCGATACGAGAAGTATCGCGATCACAAACATCATTATCATCATCGCAAGGGCAACAGTCTAACGTATCAACATCAACCTCCGACAATGTATTTAATTAACGTGCATATTGCTGCCCCTCATACAAAAGTTTGGGGGGGTGGCATCACACAAAACAAAATCAATAATAGTGTAAATCAAAACTTTCGCATTCTGGCCGCTAAATTATGACAGCTCAATAACTTACTACCTTCTCTCTTACAGTTCTGAGTACCAGTGCTAACCATTGTAATTCGCCAACATAGAGACTGTTTATAATTCACAAATCATGACGCCACTAAGCTGCCATCTCTGTCCTTCTGTGTACCTGATGGCCTTCTTCATGTACTCATACTGGGTACTGTTCAGCAAGCTGGCTCAGGCTGCTGTGGCTCAAGGAACACCACCCAGGAGCCGCACCGCCAACCTCTACACCCCGGACGCAAAGGTCACTTCGTGACCTAAGCCAGCCGGAACTCTGTGAGGACATCAGGAGTGCATACCAGGCCAGCGTCAACATCACGGTTCAAGTACTCCAAAACACTTCAACCCTATCGATCAAGGCTTTCCGGTGCCGGGTGCACTTGTCCAGACAGGTGACAAGGAGCAGGTATGACAGCATCAGCTACAGCAGTCAGATGACAGACGTCAACAGGCCTTATTTGGTGACCCCGCAAGCTTGCTGGGAGGTCGCTGAGAGACACTACCTAATCGTGGAAAACAAGAAGGTGGCGGTATCTTTAAATAATCCGACTTCTCTCTCCTACTTCTCCAAAGGAGGACTGGACAAGGACCATAAGTGTACCACCACCACCTTCACCAGCGGAGGCGTGACGTTCAACAAGTCCTACGAGACCACTACGATTCACATGCTGGTCGAGCCGATCTACAGGAAGTTGAACACGGCCAACGGGTGGGTAGTGTTCTCCAATCACCTGGTGGCAAACTTTCAAGACCTCATTGTGCAAGATGACGCTGAGGGCACCATTGAGTGGCCCAAACGCAAGTCGCCTCGCTGCGAGGATGAACTCAGTGAGGTCTATCGGGGACCCGCCGTGCTCTACCCACATCGGAATGCCACCAGCCTAATGGGAGGAACCGGGCATCTTGGCGACCTCCTCCTGCTAGCCCATGAGAAAAGAATCGAGGTTTCCGGGATTCGTCCTCAAGGGCGTGCAGTCGATATGCCAGCGGAAGTTGTTCACCACCCAGCTGAGGGACTTTGCCATCCTCTTGGTGGGACCCGGAGAAGGACCCCTCCAGGCCAAATACCTGCACCCGGAAGATATGGATGGGGCCAATATTCAGACGCAGCTCGCGTTTGTGCACTCCCAACATGCGCTGCATATTCAGGACCGGTTTAAATTCCTGCAGGAGCTAATTTGCAAGAACGAGCGTGCAATTCTCCATTCCAAGTTACAGAGCATGGCCTCAGGATCGTCGTCATACGCCACGTTGGACAGCCATGGGCCCGGCCATCTCGTCACGCGGGCGGGAGCTGTGGCCTATGTGACCTCGTGCTACCCAGTACAGGCGGTCACCCGGTC
This sequence comes from Paracyclopina nana, assembly GCA_019096065.1. Lineage (NCBI taxonomy): Eukaryota > Metazoa > Arthropoda > Copepoda > Cyclopoida > Cyclopettidae > Paracyclopina > Paracyclopina nana. The sequence continues at coordinate 165,514 of JAGUCH010000004.1, forward strand.
CATCGACAACTGCACCCAGGAGATCCCTGTACTGGTGAACAACGAGACCCGATTCGCGGACCCATTGTCGTTCATCCTGACTGATCGACCCAGCATTGTCCCGTGTGATTCCATCACGCCCATCAAGTGGCGCATACACAACCAATGGATGTGCGCCACGCCCCAGATTCACGCCTGCATCGCACCGTCCCAGCTCAACCCCATGTCCAACGCGGCCCCGCGCAGCCATCAATACGACATCAGCAGCGGGTTGGGTGGTGGTGTGTTCTCCGCAGAGCAGCGGGCCAACCACATCTTATACCTTCACCTCTTCAGCAGCCAAGAGGCGGTGGTCAACACGATCACCAGCAACATGTTGCACAACTCCCTGATCACCTGCAGTCGCTCCACCACCTTCTGGTCTCAGGAGGACATTGAGAAGGAAGCGCGATTATTCCCCTCTTCAGTTCCGTCGGGAAATACTATTCGTACTTCACTGGATTCCTCATCACTGTGGGCCTCCTGAAGCTGATCCTTGGCGACGTGCTGCGCATGATCATTCTGTACCGCCGACTTGGCTTCGGGTGGTGGATGCTGCTGGCAATTTGGCATACGGCGTTCCTGATGGTGGAGATGCCGTGGAGAATGATGACCAACTTGGGTTAGGATCAGATCCTTTTCCCTGGAGGTGACAGCGACGATGAGTGGCCCTCTAGCCGGGGACGTCGCCACCCGGGGGGCGGTGCTACGCAAGCATTCCGCCTGGCCAACTTGGGCAGCTCTGATGATGAGGATGATGACGATGATGCACCACCCAAGTATGCAACGGCAGCTGCCAGTGCAGCAGGTGCAGCGGAGGCCAATGCCGCTCCCGGCACCAGATGCGGATTCCGCCAGCCACTGCGAGAGGCCCTCTCCCAAGAGCAGGATTCGGTCTAGAAAAACCTGCAGGCACAAGTGGATGTGCTGGCTTGGCAGAACGAGTCGATGCACAATTACCTGATGACAGTGCTGCCTGCCGCTACGGTACCCTCCGCCACGTCTACTCCCCTGAAACCGTTCCCGGAAGTTGAGGCTGCGGCGGCACCACCCATCTCCCCGGTTAGACCTGCTACGCCCAGACAACGGACCATGGGCCCCCATCGTGAGGACACGACAACCCTTCAGTAGGGGGAAGTTGTAGCAAGAACGCGGGTATACGGGTGTGCTCGTGGGCGTGCACTGAGCGCCACGTCCCGGTGAAGCTAATTGTATAGAGCAGTTAATAAACGGACGTATTCGAGTAAACACCTCGACTAGTTTCTCGGTAGCATGTTCTTCCATCGCTACCCCGCGGGCGCACGTGTCACCCTTGGGGGGTCTACATGAACCTCCTACAAAGGGGTTGGATGAGTCCGGCCTCAGAGGCCTAGCTAAGTACTCTGCACTCTGAGGGAACTCTAACCTCCTTTTAGACAAGCGGCCTCTACTGCTCTAGTCTACCACTCTGGTCCTCTCCTGGGTAGAAAGTACGACAGTCCTGGTCGGCCTTTCTGGGCTCTATAGCGTCTCTGCACTTCCTCACCCAAAGACGAGACTCTGGAACAGCAAATAGCGCGCACCGTAGGATCACTACAGGTCTGATGGCCTCTAGATGAACTTAGGCCTCAGCCTGCGAAGTGTGAACAGCTTGGGTTGAAAGGCCAAGCTTGATGATGAAATCTGTTCATTAAACGCACTGTTTTATCGTTCAATGAGCTGCTTTATTTGCTATCTCCCCGACACATGGTAACTTTGGTGGAAACCAGAGTCTGCAAATCTCGAAGTACAGCTAGACTTCTTGGGTGGACATCACTCTTCGGCGTCCCTGGAGCGACTCCTTGAGTTCTTCTCCTCGTAGTTGCATGATAGTGGCGACGTCTCGCATCTCCTAAGGCAGCCGCCTGCTTGCCTTGGCCTGCTCTTGCGTTCTATCTGGACCCCACCAGATATCACATATCAAGTCACTTTTTGGAAAAGGCACCTACATAAATTGGCACTACTATAAAAGGCACCATACAATATTAGCACTTAAATAAAAGGCACTATATTATATTGGCACCCCTAGTATAAGCCACCCATCTCATTCATTTGATCATTTTGGATTTTAAAAAATCTGTGTTTTCAGATACACTTGGCTGAAATGACATTAGATTGGTCAACATATGAAAGATCTCAATTAAATACTTGATTGCTTGGAGTAAGCTTTATTTTAAGCCCAGTTGCGGCGCTAGGGGGCGCTGCTAAAATTCGAACACCAAATTTTGGCGTATGAAGCGGGTTCATAGAAGTTTCCGCTTTTCTTGATTCTTTCATGAATAGTCAGAGTAATAAAAGGTTACATTACAATCTTTCTAGCACCATTGAAGTAGATCAGACCCGAAAAAAGCAAAAAATCCAAAATATGGGCTCAAATTACCATAAAAAAGATTGCCATTCCCACTCACACAAATGCAGACAGACAATTATTCAGCCACTACAGATATCTTTAAGAAGTTATTTCTTTCCCTTTTTGCAAATTTCTTGCTGTGATATAATATTTTCAGGAATTCACTACAGAAAAAGTTCAAAATTGCAATTTAGGTTTAGTTTAGATTATTACGTAACCTAATGGCTTTAAGAGCGCCAATCATCTAACGCCATCTGTGGCGGTTTCGACAACTAAATCGGCACAGTGCAAGCAATCAAGTATTGGCTGGAAACAATACTTGATTTGCTGAGAGGCCTTATGCTTTGAAAGTGTAGATTCAAAAACCTTGGTTGGGTAGTGTAAAGTTGGTCTATCAATGAAAAAAAATACGTTATGGCACCAGTACATTTTCCAGTTTTTGTGATTTTCTTGTCATAGACAAAGTTATGATCAGAAATGTTAACATCGGACATTTTGCCAAATGAAACTATCATAGCAAACTGACACTCAAGAACAGGAAAATTTCTCTTTTTGCGCTAAAAATCATGAGATGTTGGTCACTTACCTTGACATTGAGCGCATGCAGGCAAATCTTGCAAACTTTGCAAACACCTCAGCAAGCTATTTGCCCCCCAAAAATACCATGTCACCACCTTGCGGAATTGTGAGTCCTTGATAAAGCTCATTTGTCTTGCTTGCTATTAGTTGTGGCAGTGCCTTTTATGAATGGTGCCTTTTATTGCAGTGCCATTGTACAATAGTGCCAATTGTTGCAGTGCCAATTTATGTAGGTGCCTTTCACAAAAAGTGCCTTTTACTAGCAGAGCCGAAATTTCATGCAATTCAGTTGGTATTACAGATCCATTTAACATTATTCTAGCCTTTTGATGAAATTAGAAAAAAAATAAGGGCACCCTGAACCTCAATTGGCTGAAACACTCTAACCATTGAGCCAAAGTAAATAAACTTTTATAAAATGACAATTACAGCCCTCACAAGGTTGGGCAAGTAAAGCTGTAGTAACCCTGGCTATCGGATTAGGTCATTAGGATAATATTATCTCATAGTATTATTCCATAGTGCATTTTTTTCTGACTTCAACAAGTCATTCTTAAACAAAATCATACAACTTTCTCTTTTAGCTATTACAATTCTTCCTGTGCAATTTTTTATGAAGTCTAGATTTGAATCATCTATTTTTAAAGCTTGATTTAAAACTTTTCGCATCTGCTTTATTTGTAAACTTTTTTGATTTGTTATAATTTTTTGTGCAGTCATTTTTATGATTTACAGCAATCTTTATTTATGGCTCTTGTTGACAATGACATCTGGCAGCAGTCTTATCCTCAATTTTCTACTACTTATTCAGTTCATAACTGCTCAAAAATTTGTGACTGGCATTGAGATACTACCATGTTTGGATGATGGCTCTGGTACTAGCGATGCAACATGGGTTACTATAACAGCCAATGGCTCCACATGCAAAACTGAAAATTTAATATTAGGTATCAATTAATAAACAAGCAGCAACAAGCATGCATGTTTTTCATGCGATAAAATAATATTTAGAGGGAGGTCTTTATCCTGGAAAATGGCGTGAATTTTATGGCATGGGTACTTGCTTTGCTCTTGACCTGGAAAATGAAGTGAGAAAGCTTTCAGGATATGGCAACACTATAATGAAAAAAAATTGCAGAAAAGTATCGCTGCTGGAATAAAAAGCTCTGGCAGCTGTATTGCAAGCATTGGAGTTATAATTGGCAATCAAATGGCTGCATCTTATAAATGCGATTTTGATGTTGACCTAGATGGCCAAGTGGAAACACGTCCTTGCAAACTTATGGATGGTGTGTCTAGATTGTGGCTTGTAGTTTCAGATGAGGAAGGGAGTGGAACTGATAGTGACGTATCTGTGGAATTCTCATCAAAGAGTGGAGAATGCAAGTCAAGCGTTTTGGATAATGTTGGCAATGACCTAGAACGTGGGACAATGAATATGTTTAGGCAGGATTTATTCCCTGATTGTATATTTAGCAAGTTTAAAGCTCATCCATGTGTTAGAGGCATTCCTTGCTTTAACATGAAGGTAAGAGTGAAAAGTACCACATTCAGGACTTTTCATTGTGTTTTATCATTGCTCTTATTACATTACTAAAAAGAGTTTATGCTCAACAATGTTTTTGTTTGCTGCAGTTTACAAATCATGGATATGGTAATGATAACCTCAAGAAATTATCATATTTGTATACATGCTGTGTTTAGATCAAATTGCAGTTAGAAGCATTGAGGTTGCTTTGAGTAATGAAGGCAAAGTCCAAGTTTTTTATTGCAAACATCCTGATAACTTTCGACCATCATTCTATTCTGTTCGTTCTACCGTTCCGTAAGTTTGTCTTACCATTATGGTTGGGGTGTGCAGTAATACGTGCAGTCTTGATTTTTAGACTGGTTTGCAGCTTAAGGCAAAAAAGGAGAAGTGCATTTCGCTGCCTTACTTTCAATGAGCAATTTATGCCTCAAACATGCAATGATGGGAAATGCTGTGTATCAACAAACATCACTTTACTTCAAAACTATTCAAAGAAAAGGATATACGATGTGGATTTTGACTGTCGCATTAATCCTGCTAATGAGTTCTTTATTTATGGCAATGCCATTAGAGACAGAGATTGCTTTGAAAAGTAAAATTGCCTCAAAATAATGAAAATAGGATTATCTTGTTGCTGAATCATTACTCTAGGTCCAAGTTTGTTGATATGCATGGGAACAAGTTGAACTGCAGTCTATCATTTGAAAGCCAATCAATGCCAAGAATAGCATTCAATTGCACGTAGCCAAATTTACTTCAATCATTCAATAAAAAGACTGATGGCTTGCCATCATCATCATTGACAAAAGCCATTCACAAAGAGGAATTTGAATCAGGAAATTGTTTAAAAAATATTTTAATTACAAATATAGAAATTACTCTTGTAGTAAAAGTACTCGTATATACTAAATACTGCCCACAATCGCGCAGTTTTAGGAGTATCAACAAATTGCTTAGTAGAGCCCATGTACTGACAGTAGCAGGCATAAAATAGAAATACAAAAATGAGTCATTTACTCACTTCTGAGACCTGACTCAGCATTCTTGACCCAATGCTGAGTTCTGCTGAGAATTTGAGGTACCTGAGTTAACCCCAACCTGTAGATTAAGCAAGGATCTACAAAATCCGTTTTTTGGCTGCCCTGAAACGTCCACAGTAGTACTTTTTTTCAGCTAAGTTCAGTCTCAGCATTCTAGACCCTTTACTGAGCTCTGCTGAAAATTTGAGGCAGCTGAGTCAATTTTAAGGGCCAAACTCAGCATTTTTGACCCAATGCTGGTCTCAGAAGTAAATGACTCATTTTTGTATTTCCATTTTATGCCTGTCAACTATTAGTACATGGGCAGAAGTTAGCAGCTTGTTGGTACTCCTGAAATCGGCCCTTAAAATTGACTCAGCTGCCTCAAATTTTCAGCAGAGCTCAGCAAAGGGTCAAGAATGCTGAGACTGCTCTTAGCTGAAAAAAAGTACTACTGTGGACGTTTCAGGGCAGCCAAAAAACGGATTTTGTAGATCCTTGCTTAATCTACAGGTTGGGGTTGACTCAGGTACCTCAAATTCTCAGCAAAACTCAGCATTGGGTCAAGAATGCTGAGTCAGCTCTTAGTTGAGATTTAAGCATCCCGAATTTAAAAAAAAATATAGGAAAAAAAAGTTAATGTCGAAAAGTGGTGTAGCGGTTTTTTACCTTAGAGTTGACAACATTGTACTGTTGTTGTTGTTGTTTAATAAGGGTTACTTTAAGTATATTTGACTCTTATTCATTTTTATCTCTTAATTATAATCTCTGGGCAGTATTTAGATTGTGCGCGTTTGTGCGCATTTTTGCGCATTTTGATTCATGGGCAGTTTTTAGTATTTGCACGATTGTGCGCGATCGTGCGCGATTGTGCGCGTTTGTGCGCGATAGTGCGCGATCGTGGGCAGTATTTAGTATGGGCCAAAAGTACTACATTAATTTCAGAACAAAATAAATCATGGACTTCATCAAAAATGCACAGAAAGTTTTCCAAAAAGTTCTTGTTTTGATTTAAGCTAGGCTGAGAGGATTTATAAAAAAAGAGTACTCACTTTCTGCTTGAACATTCCTAGCCTAGTTTGGGCTCCCATAGTTTATTCTGGTTTGATGTTTGAGCATGGTTTATAATTTTCAATGCAATCACTCAAATGTTTATATCCATACAATATGCTAAAATTTACGCCCGGAATGACAGTTGCCTCCTCATTATGGAGCCAGCAAAGTTCGCCTGATGTATCATCAATCATGCAACTGACACTACATAAAATGATGAAAAATAATATGATGGAGCCATTTGATTGCCAATTAGAATTCCGATGTAGGAAATACAACTGGAAGAGCCCTGTACACCAGCAGTGATGCTTTCCTGCACAACTAATTAACATCAAGGCCTGCTTCTCACTAAAAGTTTTCTCACTTCATTTTCCAGGTCAAAAGTAAAGCAAGCACCCATGCCAAAATACTCATGCCATTCTCCTCGCCAAAGATCTCCCTCTAAATATTATTTTTTTTTTGCATAAAAATCATGCGCCATTTACTGATGATACCTGCTATTAAATTGTCAGTTTTGCATGAGGTGCCATTGGCAGTTATAGTGACCCATGTTGCCTCATTAGTACCAGAACCAAGATCGAAGCATGGTCGAATCTCGATTCCAGTCACAAATTTTTGAGCTTTGCAGTACTGAAGAAGATGCAGAAAAGTGAAGATAAGGCTGCTGCTAGGCGTCATCATCAACAAGAGCCATAAATTAAGATTGCTGTAAATCATGCAACTGACATTACATAAAATGATGAAAAATACTTTCACTGCAATATTTTGCAAACATTAGCACTAACCAAGTTTGCCTCACCAAGATATTGGATCCAAACATGATCATGAAAGTTTGTTCATGGGTGACGGGTCCTTTCTAGTTCCAAGAGCACCAGGTTTGGGTATCTACTTATTATTTGCAGTAGTGCATATTGTACTAAGTATTTTGAACCACTGTGATATAACTATTGTTTATTCTGGTTTGATACTGTTACACCTATGATAATTTTCAATGCAATCACTCAAATGTTTATATCGATATAATAAGCTAGAAGTGCCTGCCTGAAATAAAAGTTGCCTCCTCATTATGGAGCCAACAATTTGGGCCTGATCTACAATAGTTGACCTCATATTGGAACATTCCTAGCCTAGTTTGGGTTCCCATAGTTTATTCTGGTTTGATGTTTGAGCATGGTTTATAATTTTCAATGCAATCACTCAAATGTTTATATCCATACAATATGCTAAAATCTACGCCCGGAATGACAGTTGCCTCCTCATTATGGAGCCAACAATTTGGGCCTGATGTATCATATTGGAACAAGTAACAAACAGGGTGCTGTTGGCATAATTCATGACAAGCGCAAATACTTTTTGCGGGATGTCCTTCCTTCATTCCATCAGCAAAAGTATTATCTGATTTCACTTTTCCAGTTATGAAAGGGATAGCTTTTAAGGTCTTGCAAAAAAGTTTGCATCGCAAGTGCTCCTTCCGGCAATGACTCGAACCATGCCCTACATTGCAAGTAAATGCAGATTTTTCAGTAGTTAGATGTCTTAAAAATAGATACTTCAATTTTTTTCTTCTCACAATAGTGATAGAATTTACAAACGTTGGTATCATAGTTGAAGACATAGTATGAACACTCCGTATCATTAGCACAAGATTGTTGGCATGCATCAGCAGAGTCCAGTCCATCCAATTTTTTCCACAGCGGGCCAATGCATTCAGTTCCACAAAATCGACAGTCTCTTTCATCACAATGCACTGCAGCTTCACCTTGTAAGCAATGATTTCAGTACACTCTTTTTCCATTTGGAAATAAGTTGGATCATGAATCTCATAGAGCTAACAATACTTGTTACTGGAGGAGTTATTGAAGAAGTTGATTGGCGTATTGTACTAGGAGATTCATGCTTATGAGATTCACTTGGAGAAGTTGAGACATGTGCAGTTGAGTTGAAGTTGCTCACAATTCTCGTCTCAATAGAACCTAACAAGTGTAGAGTCTTTAAAAGCTCTAAACTTGTGAGCAATTATGTTTGTTAAGGGAGATTCTAAACTCGTGGAAGCTCAATCTTTTGTTTCTTTAATTTCCTCCAGCTGCTTTGCCCAAAAGTTTTAAGAATATTCTTACCTGAATTGGTTGTCATTCCATGATTTACTCTGTCCTCATCATCAGCTAAAATTACAAATTTCGAACACAAAAAAGACTACTGCCCTTGTGATGAAGCTTTTTAATACTTGAGTCATTTGAAGGGTGTTCATGGCTGTTCCCATGATTTTTAGGTACAAGCTGTTTAGAGGGACAGCCAGTCGCAATGTGACAAAGGATAAGGAGCAACAAGATTGATTTCATCTTTAATTTAGCTGCTCTTTGAAGGCCTTTTGAAAACTTTAAAAAATGTTCTTTGATCTTGTGATTGTTGCCAAAGTTGCAGCTGTCTACTAGCTATGTCATTGTCATCTTATGATACAGGAAATTACTCTGAGAATGGAGGATCTTTAATCTTTTTCAATTCTCAATGTAGGTATTGTAAGTCTATATAGTGTTAAGTATTGTCATGATAGACACTTGACTCAAACATAATACATGCTTTTTATAACTGTTGCTCTTGTCATTGCCAAAAATAAAGAACTAACTCATTAGCTGGGTTGTTGCGACATTCAAAATCCACATTGGATATCCTTTTCTTTGAATAGTTTGGAAGTAAAGTGATGCTAGTACATATGCAGCATTTCCAATCATTGCATGTTTGAGGCATAAACTGCTCATAAAAAGTAAGGCGAAAAAATGTTCTTTTCCTTTTTTGTCTTATGTGGCAAACAAGTCTGCAAATTAATATTGAATGCATTGCTAAAAACCTGCTTAGTATTGCTTTTATGAATTTATGGAACAGTAGAATCTTCAGCATAAAATGTTAGTGGATAGCTATCTGGATGTATACAGTGATATCCTTGAACTTTAAATTCATTGCTCAAAGCAACATCTATTCCTCGGTCTGCAATTTGATCTAAACATAGAGTGAATACAAATGTAAGAGTCTTCCATAAAGTGTCATTATCACTTCTATGGTTTGTAAACTATAACAAAAAAATCATTCTTCAGAAAATACTTTCATTGTGACGCGGGAAGTGAGTTTGAATGTACACTCAGAAAATAAATCATGACCATAAACATTCACTGTGTCACGTTCGAAGTCATTGCCAACATCATCCAAAACTGTAGACTTGCATTCTCCATTATTCGAATTGAATCCCACAGTTATGTCACTATCAGTTCCACCCCAATCCTTATCTTAAGCTGCAATCCACAATCTCAGCACACCATCTATTTAGGTTTACAAGGGCATGTTTCCATTTGGCCATGAAGGCCAAGGCCAAAATCACATTCCACAGTGGGTTTATTTGCCGATTTCACGCGCACGGAAAAAGTCGCGAAATCAACGTAGCACCTTTTTCTCATTAGTGGTAAGCTAAAAATATGCCATCCTGGCACCCGGGAGAGCAAGTAAGAGCAGCCAATTCTGGTGGATTATCAATTTATGCTATAAGCTTGACTTCCCTGACTTGGTCACTCAATTGGAGTCGTTTGGAATCAAAAGTTATAGGAGATTTCATTTTTGCTCAAATTGTGCAAAGTTGCTGTTCTACTGGGCCCATACTAAATACTGCCCACGATCGCGCACTATCGCGCACTATCGCGCACAATCGCGCACAAACGCGCAACTACTAAAAACTGCCCATGGATCAAAACGCGCACAAACGCGCACAAACGCGCACAATCTTAATACTGCCCAGAGATGATAATTAAGAGATAAAAAAAGAATAAGAGTAGAAATACAAAAATGAGTCATTTACTCACTTCTGAGACTTGACTCAGTATTCTTGACCCAATGCTGATTTTTGCTGAGAATTTGAGGCACCTGAGTCAACCCCAACCTGTAGATTAAGCAAGGATCTACAAAATCCGTTTTTTGGCTGCCCTGAAACGTCCACAGTAGTACTTTTTTTCAGCTAAGTGCAGTCTCAGCATTCTTGACCCTTTGCTGAGCTCTGCTGAAAATTTTAGGTACCTGAGTCAACCCCAGCCTGTAGATTAAGCAAGGATCGACAAAATCCGTTTTCTGGCTGCCCTGAAACGTCCACAGTAGTACTTTTTTTCAGCTAAGTGCAGTCTCAGCATTTTTGACCCAATGCTGAGTTTTGCTGAGAATTTTAGGTACCTGAGTCAACCCCAACCTGTAGATTAAGCAAGGATCTACAAAATCCGTTTTTTGGCTGCCCTGAAACGTCCACAGTAGTACTTTTTTTCAGCTAAGTGCAGTCTCAGCATTCTTGGCCCTTTGCTGAGCTCTGCTGAAAATTTGAGGCAGCTGAGTCAATTTTAAGGGCCGATTTTAGGAATACCAACAAGCTGCTAACTTCTGCCCATGTACTGAAAGTTGACAGGCATAAAATGGAAATACAAAAATGAGTCAGTTACTCACTTCTGAGACCTGACTCAGCATTCTTGACCCAATGCTGAGTTTTGCTGAGAATTTGAGGTACCTGAGTCAACCCCAGCCTGTAGATTAAGCAAGGATCTACAAAATCCGTTTTCTGGCTGCCCTGAAACGTCCACAGTTGTACTTTTTTCAGCTAAGTGCAGTCTCAGCATTCTTGGCCCTTTGCTGAGCTCTGCTGAAAATTTGAGGCAGCTGAGTCAATTTTAAGGGCCGATTTCTGGAGTATCAACAATTGCTAAGTAAAGCCCATGTACTGAAAGTTTACAGGCATAAAATAGAAATACAAAAATACAAAAATGCTGAGTCAAGTCTCAGAAGTGAGTAAATGACTCATTTTTGTATTTCTACTTTATGCTGGTCAACTATTAGTACATGGGCTTTACTTAGCAATTTGTTGGTACTCCAGAAATCGGCCCTTAAAATTGACTCAGCTGCCTCAAATTTTCAGCAGAGCTCAGCAAAGGGTCAAGAATGCTGAGACTACTAACTGAAAAAGCTACTGTGGACGTTTCAGGGCAGCCAGAAACGGATTTAGATCATGCTAATCTACAGGTTGGTGACTCAGGTACCTCAAATTCTCAGCAAACTCAGCATTGAGTCAAAAATGCTGAGTCAGGTCTCAGAAATGAGTAACTGACTCATTTTGTATTTCCATTTTATGCCTGTCAACTTTCAGTACATGGGCTTTTACCAGTTTGTTGATGCTCCAAAATCGGCCTTAAAGTGACTCAGCTACCTCAAATTTCAGCAGAGCTCGGCAAAGGGCCAGAATACTGAGACTGCTTAGCTGTACTACTGTGAACGTTTCAGGGCAGCCAGAAAACGGATTTTATAGATCACTGCTTAATCTACAGGAATTGACTCCAGGTACCTAAAATTTTCAGCAGAGCTCAGCAAAGGGTCAAGAATGCTGAGACTCACTGTAAAAAAGTACTACTGTGGAACGTTTCAGGCAACCAAAAGCATTTTGCAGATCTTTGCCTAATCTACAGGTTGGGGTTGACTCAGGTACCTCAAATTCTCAGCAAAACTCAGCATTGGGTCAAGAATGCTGAGTCAAGTCTCAGAAGTGAGTAAATGACTCATTTTTGTATTTCTACTTTATGCTGGTCACCTATTAGTACATGGGCTTTACTTAGCAATTTGTTGGTACTCCTGAAATCGGCCCTTAAAATTGACTCAGCTGCCTCAAATTTTCAGCAGAGCTCAGCAAAGGGTCAAGAATGCTGAGACTGCACTTAGCTGAAAAAAAGTACTACTGTGGACGTTTCAGGGCAGCCAGAAAACGGATTTTGTAGATCCTTGCTTAATCTACAGGTTGGGGTTGACTCAGGTACCTCAAATTCTCAGCAAAACTCAGCATTGGGTCAAGAATGCTGAGTCAGGTCTCAGAAGTGAGTAACTGACTTATTTTTGTATTTCCTTTTTATGCCTGTCAACTTTCAGTACATGGGCTTTACTTGGCAATTTGTTGATGCTCCTAAAATCGCAGTATTTAATAGTCATTTTGTTGATCCTTTTGAATATACAGGTTGGGGTTGACTCAGGCGCCCTTAACTCAAAAATATGAGTTTCTTATCATTTGTGGGCAGTATTTAGTATTTGCGCGTTTGGGTGCGATAGTGCGCGTTCGTGCACGTTCGTGCGCGTTTGCGCGCGATTGTGGGCAGTATTTAGTATATACGGTTCTACTGAATTCGCCAAAATCAACTTTTGCCCAAAAATTATGTTTTCCTCACCAAATTTGAACCTTTATCTGTCAATAAACATTAATTTGTGCTCTTCAGATAGCCTAGAAGTCCTACAAATTAGAAGCTAAAAATGGGTGCTAAAATCGGAAATCTGCGATTTGACGTAATTTCTCGTGCGCGTAAAATCGGCTTTTTGATCCACTGTGCATTCATAAGATGCAGCCATTTGATTGGTCATTAGAATTTCAGTGCTTGCAATACAAACCTCAGAGTTTTCTATTCCAACACCGATACTTTTCTGTGCAACTTACTTTTCATTCGACATGATTCATGCCTGTGGTTTTCTCACTTGATTTTCTAGGTCAAGAGAGAAGCAACTACCCATGCCATAGTATTCACTCATCAAGCTTCAGCTGGGAGACCTCCCTCTAAACATATTTATAAATAAAAAAAAATTTTGTAAAAAAAATCCCAACAACAATGCAAGACTAAGTGGACTTGTTTGAAGACTTGAACTTCAAAGAGGACTTCTCAAATTGCAGTTACTTAGCAAATACATCATGACATGGTTATTTTTGCTGCTATTTTGCTTCCCTATGCAAGCATGGGGATGTTCTGCGAAGGTTGGCAGATCCACCACAATTCAACCTACTACACCTCCAGCAACAGGTAAAAAAAGATTCCTTTAATTTTATATGAGCAGCTAGCTGCAATTGTGCTAATAGGCTAGAAGATAAGTAAGTATATTTTCTTTTCTTGCCAACATGAAACAAATTTTCATTTGAAAAAAGTCAGTTTATGGCAAGTTTGGATAGGTTCAACAATTTGTACACTGCACCACAATTTCATCCTGTCATAATTCAGCAAAATTATCTTTACATTTTGTAGGACTTTTTAAATCATGGCTTATAACTTGCACCTTTCTTTTGGAAAGAGCTCATTAGATTTATAGCTTTCCCAAATGATGGGTGGGCTGATCTGCAAGTTTTCCCCAAAATAAGTGTACTTTATTGAAGGCAATCCTAATGCCAGTAATTTATTCTTTGGTTAGAGCCTCCACCAACTAGTATAGAGTGTAATGAAAGTGACTGTCGATTTTGTGGAACTGAATGCATTGGCCCGCTGTGGAAAAAATTGGATGGACTGGACTCTGCTGATGCATGCCAACAATCTTGTGCTGATGATACAGAGTGTTCATACTATGTCTTCAACTATGATACCAACGTTTGTAAATTCTATCACTATTGTGAGAAGAAAAAAATTGAAGTATCTATTTTTAAGACATCTAACTACTGAAAAATCTGCATTTACTTGCAATGTAGGGCATGGTTCGAGTCATTGCCGGAAGGAGCACTTGCGATGCAAACTTTTGCAAGACCTTAAAAGCTATCCCTTTCATAACTGGAACAGTGACATCAGATAATACTTTTGCTGATGGAATGAAGGAAGGACATCCCACAAAAAGCATTTGCGCTTGTCATGAATTATGCCAACAGCACCCTGTCTGTTACTTGTTCCAATATGATACATCAGGCCCAAATTGTTGGCTCCATAATGAGGAGGCAACTGTCATTCCGGGCGTAGCTTTTAGCATATTGTATGGATATAAACATTTGAGTGATTGCATTGAAAATTATAAACCATGCTCAAACATCAAACCAGAATAAACTATGGGAACCCAAACTAGGCTAGGAATGTTCCAATATGAGGTCAACTATTGTAGATCAGGCCCAAATTGTTGGCTCCATAATGAGGAGGCAACTTTTATTTCAGGCAGGCACTTCTAGCTTATTATATCGATATAAACATTTGAGTGATTGCATTGAAAATTATCATAGGTGTAACAGTATCAAACCAGAATAAACAATAGTTATATCACAGTGGTTCAAAATACTTAGTGCAATATGCACTACTGCAAATAATAAGTAGATACCCAAACCTGGTGCTCTTGGAACTAGAAAGGACCCGTCACCCATGAACAAACTTTCATGATCATGTTTGGATGCAATATCTTGGTGAGGCAAACTTGGTTAGTGCTAATGTTTGCAAAATATTGTAGTGAAAGTATTTTTCATCATTTTATGTAATGTCAGTTGCATGATTTACAGCAATCTTAATTTATGGCTCTTGTTGATGATGGCGCCTAGCAGCAGCCTTATCTTCACTTTTCTGCATCTTCTTCAGTACTGCAAAGCTCAAAAATTTGTGACTGGGATCGAGATTCGACCATGCTTCGATCTTGGTTCTGGTACTAATGAGGCAACATGGGTCACCATAACTGCCAATGGCACCTCATGCAAAACTGACAATTTAATAGCAGGTATCATCAGTTAATGGTGCATGATTTTTATGCAAAAAAAAATAATATTTAGAGGGAGATCTTTGGCGAGGAGAATGGCATGAGTATTTTGGCATGGGTGCTTGCTTTGCTTTTGACCTGGAAAATGAAGTGAGAAAACTTTTTAAGTGTGAAGCAGGCCTTGATGTTAATTAGTTGTGCAGGAAAGCATCACTGCTGGTGTACAGGGCTCTTCCAGTTGTATTTCCTACATCGGAATTCTAATTGGCAATCAAATGGCTCCATCATATTATTGTTATTTTGAAGTTGACTTAAATGGCCAATTGGAAACACGTCCTTGCAAACGTGTAGATGGTGTGTCTAAAATATGGATTGCAGTTATAAATGAGGACTGGGGTGGAACTGATAGTGACATAACTGTGGAATTCAAATCAAATCCTGTACAATGCAAGACAAGCATTTTGGATAATGTTGGCAATGACCTAGAACGTGGGACAATGAATGTGTACAGACATGATGTATTCCCTGATTGTACATTCAGCAAGTTTGAAGCTCATGAATGTGGTCAAGGCATTCCTTGCTTTAACATGAATGTAAGATTGAAAAGTACCACATTCAGCTCTTTTCATCATATTTTATCATTGCTCTTATTTCATTACTGAAAAGAGTTTATGCTCAACAATGCTTTTGTTTGCTTCAGTTTACAAATCATGGATATGGTAATGATAACCTCAGGAAATTGTCATATTTGTATTCATGCTGTGTTTAGATCAAATTGCAGTTGGAAGCATTGAGGTTGCTCTGAGTCATGAAGGCAAGGTCCAAGTATTTTTCTGCAAACATCCAGAGAACTTTCGACCATCATTCTATTCTGTTCGTTCCACCATTCCGTAATATTGCCTAATCAGCATGAAGCTATTATGCAGAAATGCATTCAGTCTTGATTTTTAGACTGATTTGCAGCTTAAGGCAAAAAAGGAGAAGTGCATTTCGCTGCCTTACTTTCAATGAGCAATTTATGCCTCAAACATGCAACGATGGGAAATGCTGTGTATCAACAAACATCACTTTACTTCAAAACTATTCAAAGAAAAGGATATATGATGTGGATTTTGACTGTCGCAATAATCCTGCTAATGAGTTCTTTGTTTATGGCAATGTCAAGAGAGACAGGGATTGTTTTGAAAAGTAAATTTACCACTCACAAGGTTGAACTTAAAGCTGAATTGATTGTTCAAGGGCCAAGTTTGTTGATTTGCATGGAAACATTTTGAACTGCAGCCCATCAAATGAAAGACAATCATCATTGCCAGGAATGGTATTCAATTGTGTTTAGTTTTGAAGATACTGTCTGTATTTTTCAAATGTTTTTTACATAACTAAGTCATGTCTCACTGTACAGTCCGGTTCAGAGGATTAATGAACGCCTCTGTTGTAGGTAACAGCAGAAGTGTCGACTATTTTCTAAATCATTCTGTACACAAATAAACAAAACGTCATTAAGTAGCCAATGCCAGGCCAATTCTTTAAATAGAACCTTTAACCATCTTTTAAAAATAACTTTTTTCAAAAAAAGTACTTTTTCAAATAGTTTTGTTTTGACATTACAATCAACAAAATAGAAAAAATAGCCAAAGCTACTAATTTTCGATCTAAAATTATGATTCTTACTTTTCAAATAACAAAAGCTGCTGAGTCACTGATCACCAGTGTTGCCAACGGATTTTTTGGCTTCTGACCACTTTTTTTCGCAAAAACGACCACTTTTGTGACCACAATTTTTCAATGAATCCAAAAACGACCAATTTTGCGACCAGTAGCCAAAGAACAGCAAAATAGGTGCATTTTTTGGCCCAAAATTGGCTTTTTGGCTTTCTGTTTTGTGTTTGGAGGCCTGAATAGTGATCCAAAACAAAAAAATCCAAACATATTTGCATAAAAATATAGCCACTTCATGGGCGGAGCTTAGTTCCACAAACTGGCTGTTCCCTCATGTAAAAATAGTATTTTACTTGCTGCTTTTCGGGACTGAGAAGGTAAGTAAAAATTGCCCTAGGTGAGTAAATGAAACCAAGCCGAATCTTGAACGGAGCGAAGCGAGGGGAATAGTGAGGCGAGGTTTTATTTTACTCACCGAGGGCATTATTTACGTTACCTTCGAAGTCCCGAGAAGCAGCAAGTCAAATTTTATTAACTGTGACCGATTTTCCGAGCGAAATGAACTTGCCGGAATGCCATGTTGTGACGTCACGGGGTTTGCAAAAAGCTGACACGATCGGCAAAGTGAATTTACTCGCGAGTAATACCGGTTACAGTTAGTAAAAAATTTTTTTGTCTTCATGCTATTTTCAAATATTTTTGCCAATTTTTGGATTTGAGTTCATGGCCAACGTCAAATTCATCAATTCAGATATAAAAAATTCCGTACTTTTTGAAAAAATGGCAAAATTAAGCTATTTTTTCGTATTTTTTGGCACTTTCCAAAAGAACCACTTTTGCGACCACCGACCACCAAAAAATTTCCGACTAAATTAACTCAAAAACGACCACATTGGTCGTTTCTGACCACCGTTGGCAACACTGAATTCAGTTGAGTCTGGATCCCTTGGACTTGAGCATTCCTCAAAGTTCCTTTCAAAAACTTCAGTTGGACACCTTGGAAAAATTTAGTACCCATGTTGTGTTCATATATCTGCAATCTTATGATATTTGGAGGAGTTTTTGCAAACCAAACTTGTGGCCATTTCTATTGGAATGCTTTTTATCAATTTAGGCAATTGAATGCCTAAAAACCTAATGTCTTTACATTTTTCTAGATTAAGAATGAATTTCATATGATTTAGAGAGGGATTTATCTATAGGTAATGCCAATTTTTGGCATCCTTGAACGCCATCTAGCACTCTCTTTTGTTTCCCCAAACTGAACAACACCGTACAAATCCCCTTGCACCAAGTCTAAATGCCTGATACAGCTCCCAAAAATTATAATTCAGAAAAAATCAACGTTTTCTGCAAAAATACAGCCTACAATTTTTCCAAACAGCCCCAGGCTTAGCGCATGTTTAGTTAACCCAGTTAATGGTGAAAGCTGAGTAGTTTAGTAGAGTTCACTAAATCCTTTGAAATTGGAGTCTCACCGCAAATCAAAGAATCGAATATATTACTTTAAAAATGATTTTAAGAGCTATGCTATTTTTTTCTTATATGCCCACAGCCTTGTGTTGCTCAAGACAGACTACCGACCGAACAGGTTAAATTTTCTTCAAAGCTACTTCTGCGCTAACAATTTCACCCAAAAATGTTTTTATTTAACGCAGACCCTCCGCCCTCAGCAGGCAATGAAGAAGAACCATCAGAATCATCATCTGTAGGAAGTGAGCATTAATTATTAAAGTTTCAAAATCATAAACACTGAGCTTTGTTTCAAGCAACATTAAAGGTACCTAAAGACAAGGCAATATCATACAGTGCTTCAACAAGTACAATGAATTGGTTCGATGCACTTAGTGTAAGTTACATTAATATTCTTCCTTAAAATTAATGCACCATTATTTCTATCATAATTATTACCAATTTAACAGTATTGCAATGTACACAATGGAACTTTGGCCATGGTAAAGGACAAAGATATTGCATCTAGAGTTGACGGTTACTTGAGAGCATTTGATCCCTATGGCAAAAAACGATTCTGGATCGGGTTGAGTGACCTTGCTCTAAAGGGAGATTATTATTGGGTAGATTCATCTGAAGCAGATTACTCAAATTGGTATCCAGGTGAACCCAATCATGCTCTAGAGCTATCTTTTTGTGTCTTCATTGAGCCAATCGATCATAATCACCAATGGAACGATGATGATTGCAGAAAGAGTGACATCAATGCTTTGTGCCAAATGATGTCGAATAATGAAAAGTTTGTAAAAATAGACAACTCCCAAACTGCTTAAAAGTGGGACTTGAAATTGCTTTTTGAGCATAAAAATTGTGAATATTTTTGTTTTGACTTTACTCCAGTGTTGGGCCCTTTAAAAACTAAGTTATCAAAACTCAACACAGCCATCAGTGCTTAAGTTTTCCAAGTTACCAAAACGTCAAGTCTCAGCACACAGCACAAGTCAGATGGACAATTAACAAAAAGTCTTCTTCATCAAGAGCTACCACACTAAACAGAAAGTCATTTATAACATAAAAACGGAGCTTTCGAAATAAAAGGGGGATAAATGAAATAAGTTTAAAAAGCAAAGTTTGCCTTGTTTCTTGTACGTTGCATTCCCATCATGATGTTTAGTATGTTTAGCAAAACAAGTTAATGGAGAAAGCAAGATGATCTTTGCTTATAAGGTGAGTTTTATTAGCGCCACCGCACCTAAGTCGGATTCAGTAATTTTAGCATGCAAAACTTGCATCAAGAACTCACTTACGAGATTCTGCTGGGTGAAAGCTGAATACTTTTTAAAAATCTTTGAAATTGGACTCTGTTCTTGAATCAAAGATTCAATTATATATTTCTTCAAGAATGATTTTACGTGCTATGCTACTTTGTTCATCTTTGTCAACAGGATTGTGCTGCTCTGGACGAACTCCCAACCAAACAGGTTAAATCTTCTTTTAAACTACTTCTGCTCTATTTTCATCCAGAAATGTGCTTATTTACAGTAAAGCCTCCTCCCTCAACAGGCGAGACAGAACATCCATCAAAATCACCCGCAGAAAGTAAATATATTTGTCTTCAATGGTCTCTCAGAATCATTAAGACTAAGCCTTGATTAAAGCTACCTCAGAGGTGCCAAAAGACATGAAAATATCTTATAGAGCATCAACTATTACAATGGATTGGTTTGATGCAGAACGTGTAAGCTACATAAATTCTTCTTTTGTAGTCATGAATTAATTTTTAAACAAAACAGTACTGCGAAGTAAACAATGGAACTTTGGCCATGGTAAAGGACAAAGATATTACATATAGGGTGGACAATTACTTGAGAATGTTTGATCCCTATGGCAAGAAACGCTTCTGGATTGGGCTGAGTGACCTTGATGCCAAGGGCTTTTATTTTTGGGTAGATGGTACACAAGTAGCTTACACAGATTGGCATCCAGGTGAACCCAATCATGCTCGTGAGCTATCTTTCTGTGTCTTTATTGAGACAGTTCAAAAATACCATCAATGGAACGATGATGACTGCACAATAACTGACATCAATGCTTTGTGTCAAATGATTGAGCCAGCTTAATAAAGAAAAGATAGCAAAAAAGATTACTTCCAATAAACTGCTTTGAAGTAGGATCAAAGAATTGAAACTGCTTAGTGTTCGTTAAAATTATGAATATATTTATTTTGACTCTATTATTTTCTGTAGCAACATCTTGCTCAAGAACAAGAAGGAAAAAAAGAGACAATGGAGAAATTTGATATGGTTAGTAGCTCTTATGCATATTTTTGCAACTTAAAAAGAAATGTATACTTTTAGAGACAATAGATTCGCCTTCTACTGAGGAGTCAGGTCGGACTGGCAGTTCAATAAAAAGTAACTCCTAAATTGAAATCTAATATTCAAGAAACAAGTAACATCGCTACCTTTCAAGCTTCAATAACACCCTGGTGGGGCACACTCGGTCCAGGGACTCATCCTACCTTCTTTGCCTCAAATGCTACAATGACCTGGACAGATGCTGTTGAGGTAAATTGCAATTCATTAATGGTAACATTTTCTAAAAATTGATCATTAACAAAAACGCAGTACTGCAAAGCTCAAGGCTACTTCATAGCTTTGGTAGACACTCCTGATGCTCAGCGCAAGGTCATTACATATTTGGGTAATGTGGATATTTTTGGTACCAAAACGCTTTGGATTGGACTCTCGGCCGAGGACAAAACTTTGGATTTCCGCTGGGTTAGTGGAAGCGTTCTTGGTTACAGGAATTGGTACCCTGGAGAGCCGAATACTGGCCATAGTTATTCCAACTGCGTCCTTATTGATGATACTTTTCACTTACCCAAATGGAGGAATGAGATATGCTTTCACCCGCATTCAGTATTGTGTCAAAAAACGTTGAGTGAAAATAAACGCGACGAATTTAAGCTACCGCAATTATATGTCAAATGAAATTGACATTAAGTTTGCGCGCGCGCATGCTCAGTGTGCGTGCCTTTCCATATAATACTTTCAGCTGATTTGTGCCAGAGCAGTAAATTGAGTAAAGAGTATAATAATCTCAGTTTGGCTAACAACAACAAGTACTAACAAAAAAAGAGCGTATGCGTTGGGCCACTTAAATGTAGCCTTATATCTTGCCTTAAGCAAGAAAATGTCCCCGCTTTTTCTTCTTCTGTCCCTCAAAATGATGAATGGATCTAAAAAAACTTGGATTACGATTCTAGAATTGAAAATATGAGCTCTAAAAAATTTGTTTTCTTTTTTGAATTTCCCACTAAAATTGATGTGCAGTCTTGTCAGAGTTATCTGTATGGTTTTTTACAACAATCGACTTTTTGTTTGGAAAAAAGCCAATTGCTTTGATTAACTGGGCTTAAAGAAACCACATCTGAAACACTGTTATCAACAAAATTCACGTGCGTGTCAGAGACTTATATAACAAGAGAAGTGCTACTGGGCGAGGCTTAAGGGGGTGCGTTTGCAGATCTGCTGCGCGCTCCAAAAGAGACTACAATGGAATATTGGTCGCGGCTGCCTGAACTTGGGCCGGGGCAGACTTTTGGTTGCTAATAACTCCTAAATGAGTCCACTTAGCCAAAATATTCCTATTTTACAAGCTGTTCAATTTTGCTAGGGCTATCTTTTGTCTTTTATAAATATTTCCCCAACTATTAGGAATTAAAAGTTGTAAAACAGAGGTGCTAGTTGGCGTTTTCTTTTCTGGATCAATACAGCCCGCTGACTATTTTATTAGAACAGCTGACCCAAACGTTTTCAAAATCACTTGTAGCACTTGGCGCGCGCTCGCGTGCAGTGAGAATGCAAGAAGTAGCACTTCTCTTTCTATATAAGTCTCTGGTGCGTGTAAGCGCGCGTGGCAATTGCGAAAAAATAGTGCTTATGACTAAAAGTAAACAAAACGTTTTTTGGAATTGTTGGGAACAAAATGGCAAAGAAAGTGCTCATTTTGAGCTTGTAACAGCACAATTGATTCAAGGAACAGATTGGTACCATTTTGAGTAAGATTCATGAAAGTCAAGGAATTTTGGATCATGAGTCACATCATATCCAGACCTGAGCATGATGGATCAAATCAGAAGAAATAGCCTTACTTTTTGTAGCTCTGCTCTTTGTGAGTTCAAAACAAAAAGTTCATCTGGTGTGGATTGAATAAAATGGCCAATTTTTCAGCAAATAAGCCATTACTTGTAATAAGTTGAGGAAACAAAATTTTCTGGTAATCATGATTGCCATGCTATAGTTGTTGTACTGGCATGGAAAAACTGGGAAAACGCAAGCCTTAAAGTAGCAATTTTGCAAATAGTTATTCCAAAAATTGGCTTTTCTGTAAACTTTATGACTATTTTCGGTTTTATCTGGCTACACTGTAAAAAGTGAGAGAGGGGAGAAGAAAAAGTGGGAGTGGGAAAGCAGATATGGATCGTTTATTAAATGATTTTTAAAATTTTTCTTAACAAGAATGAGTTATGTCGGTGGGAAAAAAACTAAGATTTGTACCTGCACGAGCTTGAAATATGTGATTATGGTGCAAATCGATGAATTTTGAAGAATCATTTGTTCAATGGCAGCATCTCTGCTAGCATGTGCCTGCCCACCGCCAAATGGCAGGATAGGAAAGAAAGTTGTGAATTTAGTCTATTTCAGCAAAACTGAGCAAGCAGAACGGCGCACCCTCTCTATTAATTGCCCTGATTTGTGCATGACAGGCCGCAGCCACTCATGTCAGCTGCGTCATCAAATCTTCATGAAATAACAATCCTGCACAATGGCATTCATAGCTAGAAATGCACTTAGGCTGCGATCTGTCAACAGTCCTCATTTCTTGAACTCACGTGGGATGATCATCATTCCGAGTGGGAGCTCAGAAATCGCCCCGAAAACGATGTCACAAGTCATCGAGGATTTGACAGCTTCTGTCATTGGGGGGCCAAGTACGTACAACCCGGATGAGTACAATCGTAGGCGACAAGAGCTGATGAAGTACGTTCCATCAAGCCAAAATGAGCTCCCTGCCAGGAGGATGACGGACTCCTATGACTCTGCCATCATTCCATTGGGATCGGACAAAATGATTCGAGACAGGTATTGACAGACCTAAGCTGAAAAACTTCATATCCGGAACATTTTTTTTTTTGCAGATATATGACTCATCTAGGCGGAGTTCGCATTGGACGCTTGCTCGAGGACATGGATATCTTTGCTGTCCACTTGGTGTTCAAGCATGTCAGCCTCCCAAATTTGCCCAAAGAAGTGAAGAATTTGCCATTTTCCATCGTGACCGCTCTGGTGGACCGTATCTTTGTGCACGGCTCCTTGATCCCTTCTGAGGACATCAAGATCTCCGGCCATGTCACTTGGGTGGGCAAGTCGTCAGCAGAGTCCACACTTGTCCTTGAGCAAAAGCATGATGGACAATGGCAAAAAGTCACGGATGCACAATTTGTCCTGGTGGCAAGGGATCCCATGAACACGCGCGGGGCAGTGCTCAACCCATTGATTGTGGAAACGCCCAAAGAAAAGGAGCTATTTCAAAAAGGCCAAAAAAATTGCATAGCTCGCAAAGACACTGCCAAAGATTCTCTGTTTAAAAATCCCCCCTCGGAGCACGAGAAAATGCTAATTCATGACTTCTTCATCAAGACCGTGGATCACACTGCGCTCAGCTTTAAGGCAAGGATCAAGCCCGATAACTCTGTGTGGATGGAGGACGCCAAATTGAAGAACTTGGTCATTTGTCAGCCAGAAAACCGGAACAGATTCAACAAGATTTTTGGAGGATTCACAATGAGACAAGCTTTTGAGTTGGCTTGGGCTAATGCCTACGTCTTTGCCAGAGAGAGGCCTTACATTTTATACATGGATGACATTAGTTTTGAAGCTCCAGTCGAAGTGGGATCCTTGCTCTACTTCAACTCACAAGTGAGACATTTTTAGTTCCCAGGATTGCAAAAATAATAGCTGCCAATCTCTTTAGATATCCTTTGTGTACGATCAATACATTCAAGTCCGGGTATCAGCGGAGGTTCTCGATCCCCTGACTGGAGCACTGAGCATCACAAATGTGTTTCATTACACATTTGAAACAAGAAATCTGGACCACAAGCCAAAAATGATCATACCAAAG
The DNA here is from genome assembly GCA_019096065.1 of Paracyclopina nana. Taxonomy (NCBI): domain Eukaryota; kingdom Metazoa; phylum Arthropoda; class Copepoda; order Cyclopoida; family Cyclopettidae; genus Paracyclopina; species Paracyclopina nana. Next base: position 189,860 of record JAGUCH010000004.1, read on the forward strand.
ACTTATCATGAAGCGATGATGTATCTCAACTCAAGGAGACATTTTCTACGATCGCTCGAACCACAAGCATAAAATGCTACTGCTAATTTATTCAATATAGGTGTTCATAACCATCGGTGTTTTATGAAACTATTTCTGCATGTTTTTGATAAAAACCATATTATTTAAAGGAGTATTAAAAAACCAAGTTCGATGTTTGCTCCCAGAGATAAATTACAACTTGCTTCTTACATGGCTACAATCATGTTAGATAAAAAGCTAACTTTTACAACCAGGTATCTTGTGTTCCAACTTGTTAAATCTAGTGCAAACTTGGGATGCTTGTACTTGTTTCAATGAGCCCGACATGATATGATGTAGACTAGTTTAGGATAGAATCTAACATGACTAACACTGAGGCTTTTTACTAGTCACACTTTTTTAAAATAGCTAGGTTCTATAGCTCATTTATGGGTGAATTTTTACTTGAAATTTACATGGTGCACTAATGTAGCACAATCAAGGATATTTTTTTTTCAATTTTTTTGCAGGATTACGGGAGCTTGCTCTAATAAAGCACAGCCACTAGAAGCTAAAATGAGGAGAATCTGGCTCAGAACTAGACGAGAAATGATGAGAGATTACAACCACTTCATATATACCTTAAAGGGCACCACATACAGTCAATTCTAAGGTAGTCGTGAAACGGAAAACAACATATTTTGAGGGAGACTTGAAACGGAGCAAGAGCATATAAAATAACATGAAAGCTTTAAGCCATTTCCTTTGGTGCATTGCTTTTCACTTGATAGCAAATAGTGAAAGTGCCTTAACCCCACCTGGCCACGTTGATCCTGGAGACCCTCCAACGGGCATTCGATTTCGTCTTCAAAGCAGAGAAGTACCAATCAATTCTGGGGCTGGAGCAAAGGAAGAGCGAGGAAGCCATCAGACAAAAAGTCATAGTGACATAGGAGTTCACGATAATGCTCATGGGGAAGAACACACAGAAGGGGAAGGTCACGGAGGCCATGGAGGTCATGGCAATGGCTATCAGGTGTTTCATCAAGACTTTGAACGAGTGTCTCAACCATTCATAATTGGAGTTTGGATTGTGGTGGCTTCAGTTGCAAAGATAGGTAAGAACTTATCACTAATAAAAGCATATTTAAGCAAAATGGTGCTTAAGTTAGAGCTCCACTTAAATGTCAAGTTCATTGAATGAACTATGCGGAAATTTAGCATGCATAACATAAATCTGGTTAATCCAGTTAGGTACATATCCATCACCCGATACAAAGAATATTCCAATTAGTGAGTAATTCACCGTTAAGGAGCCAAATTTTTCTTTTTTCAGCATTTCATATGACCCCTCACAAATTCCACAGCCATTTCCCTGAATCTGCATTACTCATTGTCATTGGAGTTTGCATCGGGTTAGTGATGTGGGAAGTCAGTGACTATGAACCAGCCCCCACTCTCACCCCAAAAGTGTTCTTTTTGTTCCTTCTGCCTCCCATTATTTTCGACGCTGGATATTTCATGCCAAACAGACTGTTCTTTGACCATCTTGGTACAATTTTACTCATGGCTGTGATTGGAACAATTTGGAATGCAATGGCAATTGGCTTCTCGTTGTATGCTTGTGCTCAAGCTGGAGCATTTGGAGACGATGTCAAGCCTGAGCTTCTAGAAATGCTACTATTTTCATCGCTGATCTCCGCAGTAGATCCGGTTGCAGTTTTGGCAGTTTTCGAGGAAATCCATGTGGATGAAATCCTGTACATTGTGGTATTTGGAGAATCGCTGCTTAATGATGCTGTTACAGTGGTAACTACGACAGATTTCATTGTTCTAAACACTAACGAGCTACAGAATGCCTTTGCACAGGTTTTGTATTCCATGTTTGAGTCTTACGCTGAGATTGGCCAAGAAAGCCTTGTGTATTCTGATGTGCTGAAGGGCTTTGCTAGTTTCACACTTATCGCATGTGGTGGTACCCTCATTGGAATACTGTGGGGATATGTGATTGGCTTGGTTACCAGATTCACCCATCATATTCCCATGCTGGAGCCGTTGCTCTGCTACATCATGGCTTACCTAGCCTTCTTAAACGCAGAAATATTTCATTTGTCTGGAATTATGGCGTAAGTTGAAATAATCCAACCTTCAACTAACTTCTGAGAGACCTTCTCTAACTGCAGCATCACATTTTGTGGGATCACAATGAAAAACTATGTGGATAGAAACATCACAAAAAAGTCAATGACAACACTAAGATATGTGACAAAAATGATGAGCTCTAGTGCTGAGACAATCATTTTCATTTTCTTGGGAACTGCAACAGTGGCTGATATCCATGATTGGAACTGGACTTTTGTCATACTAACTGTCATTTTCTGTTCTTGCTATAGGTGCATTGGTAATTCCTACTCTACTTACAATGAGTCAACGGATTTCAAATCAATGACTTTCATTTTTTATTCTAGGAGTGATTGCGCAATCTTTCTTGGCCAATAGGTTCAGAGTTCACAAATTGACAGCTGTTGACCAGTTTGTGATGTCCTACGGAGGCTTGAGAGGAGGGGTGGCTTTTGCCCTGTGCCTACTGGTTAATCCATCAGTAAGAAACTTAAGATAAACAAACAGCTACAAGTCAAGTTACAAATTGATTGCAGACAGCTCCTCATGCTAAAATGTTTGTCACTGCCACAATTGCTATGGTATATTGGACAGTGATCCTGCAAGGTATAACAATCAAGCCTTTGGTAAAATGGTTGAAAGTGAAAACTGAAGGAGAAAAACAACCCTCAATGAATGGCAGAATTGTTGGCAGATTCATAGATAACCTTATGAGTGGCTACGGTGGCATTCTCGGTGATATGGGTCACTTACGTATACGAAATTTCTATAAGAGAATCGATGACAAAATCTTCAAGCCTATCTTACTGAGAGAAAACCATGATAGAGACCACAAGATCTTTGAGACCTTTGATACAATAACAGAACAGGAAGCAATGGAGTTCTTGAAAAGAAATCCAAACCAATTTGCCGGGTTGGTAGGATCCAAAACCATGGCTGATCTAACAGCTGACAGAGATAACAGAATGACTGACGCCAACAAAAATATTGAGTCGACAATTCATGCTGAAAAACCACCGTTAAAGCATATGGATGAGATAAACATGCACAATTTATTAGAGGACAATATGTTGCCTCCAGATGCAGTCAGGGTAAGAATATCAAATATGTTTCAAGCCAAAGTTCCTAATCGTATTAAACAACAGGGAAGGAGAAAGTCCTACAGCAGACATATTGTGGATGAGGATGAGATTGTCATGACTGAAGATGAAAATTACAAAGTGCAATTGAAGGTCAGGAATTTAGTGAGAGAAAGGAGGAATCAAAGAAGGAGAGAGAAGGTTCACAGAATTGGTAGCTCCAGCTCAAGATATGCCTTGAATGTAACTTTAATTTCAAACACGAGTGAAAAAAGAAAAGCCAGCTTTGTGTTCAATTTAGGTTTTGCCAGTTGTGTACATCCATAAAGGAGAAAAAGTACCGATGCTTCAACAGAAGCTGCACAATGAACTCGTGCTCGAAAATTTGACTCAAATCAAACACCAAATCCTGAAAGAAGGCTTGATTTCCTTTCCAAAAGGGACAAATAATCAGAACAGAGAAGAAGGCGCCGAGCCATGTGACTCGGGCACAGCAAAGAAACGCAAGAGTAAGTAGCTGCTCACATTTTTCTGCACCTTTAAAATTTCGACTCCTTTCATTTCAGACGGCCAACATAATCATGGATTTGGGTCTCAAGATGATGACCATGAGAATGAATAAGAAATTAGCCATTTAAAGCCGGATACTCAACCTACAAATCCGAGCTTCTATTTTTTAGCACTAATAAAAACCCTCTAAGCAACGAGTGAAGCCCCTGAATAAAGGAATATCCTTACCTTTCATGGTGAATCTAAGCAAGCGACACCAACACTAAGTCACCAACCAGATCGATCTTATTGCTGAGGTTGCATCGCGTAGGCCAGTACTACTGTACTTGTGTACGTGATCACTGTCACTGAAAGGTTGCGCGTTGCGATTTAACGGAAAAATTGCGGCGCAAACAGTGTTGCCAACGGTGGTCGGAAACGACCAATGTGGTCGTTTTTGAGTTAATTTAGTCGGAAAATTTTTTGGTGGTCGGTGGTCGCAAAAGTTGTCGTTTTCGAAAGTGCCAAAAAATACGAAAAAATAGCTTAATTTTGCCATTTTTTAAAAAAGTACAGAATTTTTTAGATCTGCATTGATGAATTTGACGTTGGCCACGAACTCAAATCCAAAAATTGGCAAAAATATTTGAAAATAGCATGAAGACAAAAAAATTTTTTTTTACATGAGGGAACAGCCAGTTTGTGGAACAAAGCTCCGCCCATGAAGTGGCTATATTTTTATGCAAATATGTTTGGATTTTTTTGTTTTGGATCACTATTCAGGCCTCCAAACACAAAACAGAAAGCCAAAAAGCATATTTTGGGCCAAAAAATGCACCTTTTTTGCTGTTTTTTGGCTACTTGTCGCAAAATTGGTCGTTTTTGGATTCATCGAAAAATTGTGGTCGCAAAAGTGGCCGTTTTTGCGAAAAAAAGTGGTCGGAAGCCAAGAAATCCGTTGGCAACACTGCGCGCAAAATAACAACAAAAACAAACAAAACAAAACAAAACAACGTGCGTGTGAAAACAGAAAATAATGGCCAAGAAAAGGAAATCGAAGGGAGGTAAGAAACCACTGAAGAATGATGGCGTGTACCGTGAGTCCAACGAGTTCCATGACGGATTGGAGCTGGAAGAAGGTGCTGACACTTTTGAGGCCGGCCAAGATGCGGCCATCATGAACCAAATGGCCAAAATCCAGGGCCGAAATCGGCTCAAAGACAATTCTGGAGGGATCGAAGAATTGTACGCCTTGTCAGGTAAGTTGGTCATATTCGAAAAGTCCTCCACATGCCAACTTATGCTGGTTTCCAGGAGATTCCGACTCCGATTCGGAAGTGAAGAATGATGACATTGAGGACCAGGATGATGACAACGAGGATGACATTCGCGCTTGGGGCGGGAAAAAGAAGCATTTCTACGGGGGAAATCCGAACGAAAAGTTCTTTAGCAAAAGTGGAGCCAAAGACAAAAATGATGACCTGGACGAGGACGAGGCCGAGGAGGCTGAGAGCAAAGCCTTGCAAAAGAAGCAGCTGGAGAATCTGGACGAGGAGGACTTTTTTGACACCTTTGCTCCAGACTTGCAGCACAAGCAGAAACCTGCTTCCAAAGAGTCTTCTGATGATGCCAAGGTCGCTCTGGACGTGAAGCAGTTGAGCAAAAAGGAGCAAATTGCTCTGTTCCAAAGGGAGTCTCCAGAGTTCCAGCCCATCTTGGCCGACTTCTTTGGCAAGATGGCCGAAATCAAGGACAGACTCCAGCCCATTTTGAATTGGTGCGAAGAAGGCCTGATTCCCAATGCTGGACCTGCCATCGACTATGTCAAGACCAAGCACTCGCTTTCCCTCAAGTATGTCATTCTTGAGTTTTTCTTAGAGTATTGAGACTGATTTAGGTTCTATTCCAGCTATTGTGTGAACATCTTGGCCTATGTGATGTTCAAGACAAAGAATGCCAGCCTGAAGTTGCATCCCCTGACAAGAAGACTGGTCCAGTTCAAGCAAATGCTGGAGAAACTCACTCCTTTGGAAGAAACAATGAATGAGCTCATTGACAGCCTCCTCAAGCATGGGCCAACCTCCATCCCCAAGCCTGAACAGAAAAGGTGATCTTATCAGGATTTTCTTTAAATAGCCTTTAATATGTCTTTAATTCAGGGAGAAGTCTGCGAAGAAGCGACTCAACATTCTTGCTGCAAAGCCAGCCAAGGAAGCTTCCAAAAGTGAGGACTTTACCTATGATGAGAAAATGGCTTTGGAAGTGTACAATGCCATAAGGAGCAAGCGGTCCAAAGTCATGGAATCTGCTGACGATGATGAGGAAGAAGATGAGGAAATGCTTGAGGAACAACCTAAGCAAAATGTCAATGCTGAGGATGAAGAAGAAGAGCGAAGAGCAATCACGTACCAGATTGCCAAGAACAAGGGATTGCAGCCTAAGCGCAGCAAGCTGCAGAGGAATCCTCGAGTCAAGCATCGACACAAGTTCGAAAAGGCCAAAGTCCGAAGGAAAGGCCAAGTTCGCGAAGTGAGGAAAGAGCTCAAGCGATACGGGGGAGAAGTGTCTGGAATCAATGCCAGAGTCAAAAAAGGAATAAAGCTTGCCTAGATTTTCATATCTAATGAAGACTACAAAAGTTTTTATAGGATACTGTAATAGGATTTCCTTGTGTTGTAATTCAGTTTACCAATCCGACTCAGCTCTTTTATCTCACAGTTCTTTCTAAGCAATATAGGGGATATTAAACATTTAATTGCGGAAATGCTTGAGGTAGAACCTAAGCAAAATGTCAATGCTGAGGATGATGAAGAAGAGTGAAGAGCAATCACGTACCAGATTGCCAAGAACAAGGGATTGCAGCCTAAGCGCAGCATGCTGCTGAGGAATCCTAGAGTCAAGCATCGACACAAGTTCGAAAAGGCCAAAGTCCGAAGGAAAGGCCAAGTTCGCAAAGTGAGGAAATAGCTCAAGCGATACGGGGGAGAAGTGTCTGGAATCAATGCCAGAGTAAAAAAAGGAATAAAGCTCGCCTAGATTTTCATTTCTTATGAAGACTACATAAGTTTTAAAAGCTTCTGGCACTCTTCCCTTCTTTGGATTTTTCCAAGTTGTCTTCTTCAATAGCCCTCTCGCTTCATTTGCCAGATCTAACTTTGATAATTTCATATGCCATAATACGATTTCCTCGAGTTTTAATTCAGTTTAACCAGATTGCCAAGAACAAGGGATTGCAGCCTAATCCTACTTTTTCGTTTCGAGACGAATGCTTTAAAATTGCAGCACCATCTATGAACATAAATGTCTTTGATTATGCCTTTTATCATTGTTCCAATCTTGGCTGTGCCAATTGTTAAAAATGTGCCTATTTCCAGCATACCTTTTTTGTCTTTGTAGCCAAAACATATAAAAAGAGGCGATTTGGATAATTTTTTGTTTGTTATCAATACACTTATCACATTGGGATGTTGTACATGTTGATGTTTTTGTCTTCTGCTACTGACATCAGTTTGGAGCCATCTAAATTGTATGCCACGCCCCAGACTTGGTCTGTGTGGTCGTCAAATGTGTGCACACACTGTTTAGCCACTCCATCCCAGATTTTGACCGAGTGATCCGCTGATCCCGATGCGAAATGCTGGTTATCTGGTGAAAAGGCTACACTGAGCACACTGCTCTTGTGACCAGACAACGTCGATATCAATGTCCCATGAGCCCTTGAAACAATTCAAAGAAGTCATGAAAATATGCTTGATAATACATTTGGAATAAAGCTTACACGTCATAGACTTTCATTTGGCGATCATCAGAGCCGGTCAGTAGCCTTTTGGAATCTGGAGAGAATGTCAGAGATCGAATTTGCATAGCATGCCCTTCGAGTGTGTGCAATAATTTGGCTGATGAAACGTCAAAAATGTTGATAATTCCATCAATGGCTCCGCTGGCCACAAGATTCCCATCGGGAGACTGAAAATTGCAAATCTATTATAGAAAGCATAAATAGAAGGAAAACAAGCCTTACATATGCAATTGACAGGACAAATTTCCCCCTGGTGTCCATTTGCTGCTGCTTTTGCCCCGTTTCAGTGTCGAAAAAGTGAACCTTGCCATTTTGGGCTCCCGCAATGATCTGCTTGCCATCCGGTGAGAAGGCAACAGTCCAGCATTCCATGGGAGCATTGTCGATTTTGCGAATCCTCTCACCAGACTCAACGTCCCATAAGTGGATAGTCGAGTCCAAGGCACTTGAAATGGCCTTGGTGACATCCTTGCTGACATCAATGGAGACAACACCAAGCGAGTGATCCGTGAGTTTATTCCTCAGCCGCAGTTCTCCATCGTTGTTGCTCCAAATGCGAACAGTGTCGTCAACACCGCCTGTCAAAAGAACCTCACGAGGTTCAGAAGAAGGTTTGGAGCTTTCTTCATTTTCCTTGTTTTCGCTTCCATTTGCTTCTTCTGGAGGTTGAGCTTGCTCACCGCTTGGCTCAAATTGTCCCCAAGCACAGCACCAAATGCTGTCTTCGTGAGCCGACTCTTTTTTCGAATGTAGAGCGTACTAAACAGTAAACAAAAGGTAAACAGAGAAAATAACATTGAATTGTAAAATTACCATGATTTTCAAGGTTCAAGATAGCCCCGGATTGTGAGAAGAATTTGTTGTTGTTTTTAATTTTGTTATTGTGACGGGTCGAATAAATTCCACAAGCTCTATTGACATTGAACTGAACTTCAACTTAACACAACAATTAGCCTATTTTGCGTTGATTACTTTTGAATTGATAGAAAATATAGTATTTAAACTAACATATATTTACTTTCTGAATTATTTTCTTCTCAAAATTAGTTGGAGTAATGCAGAAAATATTGGCTTAAAAAGCCTAGCTCGCTGAGCTGCTTGACGGAAAAACACTGAGTCATAGAAACGAAAAAGTACTGAGATGAAAACTGAGTAGACTCAAAAAAGAAGTTACAAACAAACTCGAAAACGGAGAATCGAAATTGGCTCAAAGTGAGTTCAAACAAAAGAAGAATAGACCTCAGAGGCATTGTTTTTCATCAAAGTTTTGCAGCTTTTTGAGGAATGCTAAAGAAGATTTTAAAATTCGCCTATCCCATTGTTTGCGTTTCATCGTCCAAATCGAGTCAAATTATCAGCAAAGGTAGTTCAGGAATCATGACAGGCTTTTTGTGATCTTGCCATATTTAACCAAAGCAGCTTGTTTTTTTGCTGCTTTTTCAAGGCTTTTTGAGGCCAGGAAAGCCTTAGGTTGATAAACGATCTAACCAAGCTACGGAGCTAAACAAGAATATTTTTTTCTAGTCATGTCTGAAGTTCACACCAAATGTCGTTTTCCAAATAAGTACGCCTACAAAGAAGGCGAAGAATCCAAAACAGTGGAAAGGATTGAAGTTCCAGAAGACAAAGTCAATTGGGAAACGCCTTTTGAAGGGTATTATTCACCTTCAACTTTCAATGCACCGCATTTGGCCACTGCTCCATATGCTGATCCTGACATCAAAGATTTTGAGCCCAAATTAAACGAGCTTGATGGGAACATTGACCGGAAAAGTCACAAAGGTGCCTACAAGGTTGCCAATGGGTTGCCATTGAATATCAGGGGTCGGACTGGACTTGCTGGTCGTGGTATTTTAGGTCGTTATGGACCGAATCATGCTGCTGATCCGATTGTCACTCGATGGAAACGCGATTGTTAAGGCAAAATTGCTACTGAAAATGACAAGCCCATCTTGCAATTTGTCTCCATCCAACGAAGAGACACCAATGAGTGGGCCATTCCTGGAGGTAAGAAAACATAGTAAAATGCAATCATCTTTTTTTTTAATCCTCCTAGGTATGGTTGATCCTGGAGAGCTTGTCAGTGAGGCTGTCAGGAGAGAATTCATGGAAGAAGCCCTGGATTCTTCCACTGCTAAGAACAAGCCGGAAATTGAGGCGAAGCTCAAGGAGTTCTTTGATCATGGCAAAGAAGTGTACAAGGGATATGTGGATGATCCCCGGAACACTGACAATGCCTGGATGGAAACTGTGGCCTTTCATTTTCATGATGAATCCGGAGAAATTATAGGGCAGTTTGACTTGAAAGCTGGAGACGACGCAAAAGCTCTTCAGTGGACTGACATCAATGGGGATCTCCAACTTTATGCCAGCCATCAAAAGTTTATCATGTTAGCTGCCCAAAACCTAAATTTAGTCTTTTAGAATACAAATTATGAAAAGTCACCCAAAATCTCTAACAGAAGTGAATTTAAGTAATTTCATATTTCAAAAGTGACATATTTTATTGTTAGTTGTCTTCCTCATAATCATCATATTCATATTCCTTTTCCTTTTCTTCATTGGGATCTTGCGCTGCCAGCCGCTGCAGATATTTAGGCACTCGATCCGGAGTGAACTTCAACTGGCAAGGATCTCTGCAGTTGCCACAAATGGGCTCGTAACCAGTCGTGGATTTGCCCCTGCCAGTGTTGATGCAAATGCACCTGCGCTCCTCGATTTTGGCCTCATTGCAAATGTCCCTCGGCGGTCGTCCAGCATTGACAGTGGCAGGCACCGGTGAGCAGTCGTTGCCCTCCAAAACCTCGAACCATTCCAACTTTTGGGCTCCTCGGTAGGAGAACAGATCTTGGAAATTGCTGCGAAACCAAGTGCCTCCATAGGCTCTGGACAAGTAGGGATTTCTGCAATGCCAAAAGTCAAAATCCACTCTTTATGAAAATATTGATATAGCAATTACTTCAATAGGAAATCATTGCTCGGATTTCTGGATCTGGGTGGAAATCCTCGGAGGTTTTCTGAATATCTTGCTGGTGGAGGTGGAAGGAAATGATCCAACTGTCCAAGGGCCACAGCAATGAGGATTGCTGCCAAGACAAAAACCACACTGATCCGGACACTTTGAACCATGCTGATGATGTGAAGATGGTGACAAAGCCACCACTCTCTATTTATATGGGTTCACAGGCTCAACTACTTAGTTGTTGGGTAGGGCTTCCGTATTGGCATTATTTGTTTGAGAGGCCCACAGTGGTTTTTTCCCATATTCTCTCACAGTTGCCCTGCTGACTCTTGAATTATTATTTACCTTCAGCAAATATTTTGATGAACTTTGCTTAAAACTTCCATTTTAATTTTGTGCCTGGATTACTATTACATGAGCTTTTTCAGCGCTGTTTAACAAAGATGGAGCGGATTATAAAGTAGCTCAATTTTTCGTTTCCTCTTCAGAAGAAGAGGTCATGTAAGGTCATACCTACAATATTACCTTAATTGCTATTGTTCAACCTGGATGTCAGATGAGTTCATTTAAGTTTATGCTTTTTGATTGCATAGAACATGAGAGAAAAAATCTTTTTTTTGAAAAAGGCATTAATTCCCTTTTTATCCACTAATCATTTTAATTATTTTTCAAAGTTTCTGAATAATTTCAATTTATTTTCTTTCTTGACAACTATCAAAAGGTCACAACTCTGGTTGACCCGTGCCTCAAAAGTGTTTCAAATTGTTGTAAATAGAATCAGGCCAGAAAGAGCCATCTTGTAAGACTATTTAGCCACTTTTTATAAGAAATGCCATTCTGGGACCAACTTTGATTGATGCATTAGCTAACCTTTAAGCCAAACTTCTGATTGAAAAGACCCTTTTTTTTATTTACAACTGTTGGGCTAGCAGGATGGCGCACTAAATGTGACTTTGTGCCTTCAGCTTATTGTATAGTAAGAGTCTAGTTTATTACTTGTAGGATTACAGACCTCGCAGGCTCGGACTATGAAGCTTTACTCGTACACTACAAAATCCACTCTCAGCTATTCAATGGCCCTGGTTTAAGTTCCCTTGCTCAATGTAACGTACATAAAACATAATCCTAGCTAACTTTTTAAAATGACTACTTATTTTTGTCTAATTTTGAGAGCTCAATTTTGCAATAAGACCTTTTTTGAAAGGTTTTGTTACTCTCCCTCGATCCCCTCTGTCCTCAAGAATAACGCGTAAATCCAGCGTACATAAACTTCAACATTCATTTAAAAGCTAAATTACTCCCTGCTGGAGTTTATCCTCTGGTCTCTCTAAATGCGGGTGGACGTCCACATTGTTTGAATTTTCCCGCTCCAGATTGCAACCAGCCATAGTAGAATATGAAAAAGACAAGAGCAATCAAAAGTCGCCAAATTGCAGGATGATTTCATAATTGTGAAAAGTCTCACGTTTTTCTCGCGAATTGGTAGTGCGTTAGCATTACTAGTGATGGAACGAGCCGGAAATTTTCAGCTTGATCAAGCTTTAAGCTTTTAGAAATGTGTTCGAGCGATCCCAAGCTTTTGAAAATTATAATCAAGCTTTGTCAAGCTCAAAATTTCACATTTCAAACTTTTCACTTTTTCAGTATTTTGACATAAAAAATGGCGATTAGTCACCAGATTTGACAAAATTACCCAAAAAGCGCAAATAATGATAGAAATAGCTTTAACTTTGATTAAGTACTTCACTCCCTCAAGTATTTGCTAATTTCAAAAAATCCACCCTTTTTTGTTTTGATTAAAAATGGATAAAGTTTTGAAATTTTTTGGTGTCAAGCTTTGCATTTTTTGGGTTCAAGCTTTTTCAAGCTTTTCAAAATTTGGTTCGAGCGATCCCAAGCTTTTTGCTTATGTAGCTCAAGCTGGGTTTTAGCTTCAAGCTTACAAGCCAAGCTGAAACTCGTTCCATCACTGTACATTACACAATAACAAAACAAATGTGACTTTTCTGCAAGGCTAACAGCTCATACTAAATAAAATATGATGGCTACTGGCAGAGTCCTGTTCCTCTCATCAAAGTGTTGCAAAACACTGTCATCGCTTTCCATAAGATCATATTGTCAAAAAACTGAAATTGCCACTGCGGAGCAAGAGCAGAAGAAGAAGGTGACTTTGAAGACCAAGGATAGGTCTGGAACTCTGCCCAAGATCTACACCAAGACTGGAGACAGCGGAAAGTCGTCCCTTTTCACAGGAGAACGCCGATCCAAGAATGACGAGATTTTCGAAGCACTCGGAACTGTGGATGAGCTGTCAAGCAATATTGGCCTTGCCATGGCAGCCTCCAGCTCAAAGATGTCCTACCTTGAACAGTTGGAGCGCATTCAATGCATTTTGCAAGACGTGGGTGCTCTCATTGCCACGCCATCGTCAACTGCAAGGAAGGCGCATAAGGAACGAGTGGTATTCAACAGTAGACATACCTCAGAGCTAGAAGAATGGATCGATGAGTACACCAAGGAGTTGCCTCCGCTTGAAAACTTCATTTTGCCCGGAGGGTCTTTGACCTCAGCTAGCCTCCATGTTGCCAGAACCATTTGCCGACGAGCTGAGCGCAGAGTAGTCCCCCTCGTAGACAAAGACGAGGTTGACCGCGAAGCACTGAAATATTTGAATCGTTTGTCTGACTTTCTGTTCACTTTGGCGAGATACACTGCCAAGATAGACAAAAAGGAGGAGACAATATACATCAGGCCAGACACGAGGACAACACTCTACAAACCAGTGACAGCAGGTGTCTGGAAGAAAGCCAAAGAATAGATGCTTTGACCGACTCAGAAAAAACTTATGATGCCACTCTATTTGTTGCATGTTAATTTGTGATTGTTTCTTCCAGCATGCCACAAGGACGCAGAAAAGTGCCTTTCAGTGGGAAAGCAAAGCGAGAGCAAATGCTTCATAAAAGGCACAAAGACACTGAAGTCAGATTGCCCAATAAGCCCAAGGTGGAAATGCCAGACGAGGGAAACAGCCCTCAAGACGAAGATGCTTCTGCTACTGTCATGTCTAAAGGTGGAAGTGATCAAGCCACTTTGCTCACTGATGTGGCCTTGGCCTCAATTGCTGGAGGCAGAAGTAAATACGAGCTCATTTTTCATCAGGAATCCAAGGCAGAGCTGGAAAAGAGGAGAGAGTTGGCTCAGAAACCTTATAAAATGCTTTCGAGCGAGGAGTTAGAATTCAGCATTGATGAGTGGTTCCCAACCACATGTGACTACCCCAAGAGGCCTCAATGGGACAAGTTGATGCTCAAGGGGAAGCTTGATGCGAACGAGGCCAAGTATTTTCGCGAATTTGTGAGTGACATCGTGGAGAAGCATGAGAAGAGCCTCAGTTTCTTTGAGCTCAACCTCGAGACATGGAGGCAATTGTGGAGGGTAACTGAGATGGCAGATGTACTGCTATTGATCACAGATGCAAGATACCCCATGGTGCCTCCATCCTTAATCACTGGTGTCAACCCCAAACCAGTTGTTTTGGTGCTCAACAAAATTGACCTCATTCCTCCAGGGTTGGCATTGGCGTGGAAAGCATATTTCATTGAAAAGTTTCCAAATGTGCACGTGACCTACTTCACCTCTTGTCCTACGTACAATCTGAGAAAACCGATTGTGGAAGCAGGTGGGCTGCAGTTCAGACGTTTAAGAGGGCGCATATCGATGGCCAAGGAGGGAGCATTGCAGATCCTTGATACTATCAAAGCTCTTTTCCCCGATAGGCACGATTTGCTCGCTAACTGGAGGGAAAAAATTGAAGCCTGCAAAGACGACGAAGAGAGCCAAGAAGTTATAGCTCCCAATGAGGAGTCTGAGGATCAACGCAAAATGATCACGGTGGGCATGGTGGGTCAGCCCAATGTGGGCAAATCCAGCCTCATCAACTCACTAGTGGGTCGCAGAGTGGTGAGTGTTTCTAAAACACCTGGCCACACGAAACACTTCCAGACCATTTTCATCACGCCTACAGTGAGGCTGACGGATTGCCCCGGTCTGGTGTTCCCTTCATTGGTGCCTAAGCCTCTCCAAGTGATCATCGGTTGCTATCCTATTGCTCAAACAAAGGAACCTTTTGCAGTGGTGCAATACATAGCTGAAAGAATTAACCTGCCTACCATCCTCAAACTGTCACCTGCTGAAAAGGGTAAATGGACAACTTTCGAGGTTTGTGAGGCATGGGCTGAGAAAAGAGGCTACTACACCGCACGAGGCCACAGGCTGGATGTCAACAGGGCTGCTAACCACATAATGAGAATGGCCTTAGAGGGCCGTCTCTCGCTGGCGCTCAGACCGCCCAAGTATGACCCTAGAGACTGGGCGGACCATGATGACATTGCAGTCATTGAAGACGTGTTGGCCATTAACAAAGAAATCGAACCAATTAAGGAAGAGAGTGAAAGTTTGGAAGAAAGCGAGGAAGAGAATGACGAAAAAGAGAGGCAAGAGCCAGATGTTCCAGCATACAAGAATAAGTTTGATATGTTAGCGCTCGATGATGAGTAGCAAAAATAAAGAGACCACATTGTCAAAGTGGGTGATACCATCCGCAGTATATTCTCTCACCCAGAGTGATCAAAGGCCAAGATCAGCCTACATTTCATATCATAAAAATGTAAGCCCACCTTGGCCTTTGCATCCGAGGCTTTACTTGGCTTGGCCCGTCTTGGCCTTGGCGACAAGCGGTTTGCCTTTGTCTTTGCCGCGAAGTTTTATCTCCAAGGCACGCTCCATCTTGGCAATGATTTGCTGTGATGAGATTTTGGTGAGATACATTTTGAGGCATGAAGTCTTTTTTTGATTACCTGGTTGGGCACGGCCTTGCCATTCTCGTACTCGTTGACCACTTGGGGTTTCTCGCAGATTTTGGTGGCAAAATCCTTTTGAGTCCACCCCTTGTCATTTCTGCCCTTTTGGATGAGCTTGCCAAGCTCTAGAGGAACCTTGTCGTGCTTCAGCTCCTCGGTTTCCCTGTCAAGCTTGGCAGTGTTCATCGTCGTCACCGCATGCTTGTTGGTGCCAGCACCAAATTTCTGCTGGGTCTCAACGGCTTCTCCACGACGACGAGCAGCATTGATGGCAGAGGTGGATTTGGAGGCTCCGCGAGCGGCTCCGCGATTTCCAATGACGGTAACAGTATTCCAGTCATCACCCATGATTGTTCTAGAATTTCATGGAATATTTCGTCACCTTCAGACACTCAGAAACATTTGAACCTTACCTTTGTTGTCCTTGAGGCTCTCAAAATCGCTACAATTAAACTCGGCTAAAAATAGCTCTTTGAGAAATTGCACAAGTGAACAAATCCTTCGATTGCTGATCTGCGCTATCCGCTCAGTTTGTTTACTTTATGTAATTAATGATGGATCGAATAAATAAGACAACCTGATGAATGCATCCAAGAAAATTTTTATGTACGGAATTAAACTCCAAATTCTCAAATTAAAATGAGCAAAAATGTGCTTGCATTAAATTTGGCAATAGAGAATTCCGCAGAGAAGTTTGCGTCATGTTTGTTTTTCTCCAAATTTGTTTGCAACCCTTTTCAACATTTGCCTTAAAAATGTTCGCTCGTATTGCAACAAGAAAAAAAGTAAAAAAGTAAACACAACGGATCATATGATAAAGAAGATGGAAGGATTATTCAATTTGCCCATAGTTCCTTCTGAAATGGAGGGAAAGTACTGCTTTCACCTGCCCAAAGTGGAACTGCACGCTCACTTAAATGGCTCGCTCAGTGTCGCCACAATTGGCAAATTAGTCCGGCTCCACAAGCAGACTTTCCCGGATGAATCGGTGCCTCCAGCTGAGGACATTTTTCGACAGTCTGAAACCTTTGATGAAGTGTACGCAATTTTTAATTGCGCCCAAGCCCTCGTAGATCATCCACAAGCTGTCACTTTGGCCACAAGTTGTGTCTTGAAAGAGTTTGCTGCGGAAAACGTCCACCTTGTGGAGCTGAGATCGACACCGAGGAGCATTGAAGGCAAAATGACCAAGCATGAGTATATTGAAGCCATGATTGAAGCCCTCGAAGGCCAAACTGAGACCAAAGCTGCTCTTATCGTCAGCATTGACAGGAGGAGGTCAATTGAAGAAGCCTTTGAAAATGTTGATTTGGCCATTGAGTACAATAAGACTCATCCCAATGTTGTCGTAGGAGTCGACCTGTCTGGAGATGCAAGAGTCAACCAGTTGCAAAGTTACTACCCTGCATTGATCAAGGCAAAGGAGAATGGCCTTAAAGTCTCTTGTCATTATGCCGAAGTCCCAAATATGGAAGAAGAGCTGAACTTTGTTCTGGATCATCCGGCTTTTAAACCGGATCGCTTTGGACACTCCACTTGCGTTCATCCAAGTTTAGGTGGCAATGCCCAGATATGGGAAAAATTCCGCGAGCTGCGGATTCCCACTGAAATCTGCTTGACTTCCAATGATCAGTGCAAGTCTGTGTCCTCCCTGCAAGATTCCCATTTGGTTCCTTTCTATCAGAGCGGGCTGCCAGTGTGCCTGTGCACTGATGACAAGGGTGCCTTTTTCACCTCGTCAACGGAGGAGCATGAAAAAGCTATGCAAGTGCTCAAATTGAATGAAGACGAAATGTTTAACTTGTCTTTTAAAAGCATTGACTTTGCTTTTGTCCCTGATGACATTAAAGAGCTTCTTAGATCTAAGTTTGTAGAGTGGAAACAGCAGCAACGTTAATTTTTTCCCAATTGCAGATCATGGAGAGTTTGACCGTGGCCCCTGTGCAAACCCTGTCAGGGCACTCTGGAAAAGTGTGGCATTGCTCGTGGAATCCTTCTGGCTCCATTTTGGCATCTTGCGGCGAGGATGCCAATATACGATTGTGGTCCAAAGAGGGTGACACTTGGAATTGCATCACCATTTTGGCCGAGGCTCACACCAGAACGGTGAGGAGTGTGAATTGGTCGCCGTGTGGCAAATACTTGGCCTCGGCCTCTTTTGATGGGACCGTGGCCATATGGGACCGAAAAACTGGCCAATTTGAATGTTCGGCCACACTGGAAGGTCACGAGAACGAGGTCAAAAGTGCTGTCTGGTCCCAGTCCGGAAACTACATAGCTTCCTGCTCAAGGGACAAGAGTGTCTGGATTTGGGACGTGGACCAAGAAGAGGAAGAGTTCATGTGTGCGGCTGTGCTGCAAGCCCACACTGCTGATGTGAAAAAGGTGGCATGGCATCCACACGTGGATGTCGTGGCCTCTGCCTCCTATGACAACAAGATCAAAATGTTCAAGGAGGATGACGATGACTGGATCTGTTGCGCCACACTTTCTTCCCACGACTCCACTGTGTGGTCATTGGCATTTAGCAAAGATGGCGATCGGTTGGCTTCAGCCTCTGAAGACACCACTGTGAAAATTTGGCAAGAGTACAAGCCAGGTAATCCAGAGGGGATTCCCACTCAAAACAATGATGCCACGTGGAAATGTGTCTGCACTCTGGGAGGCTTTCATTCAAGAGCTGTCTATGACATTGACTGGTGCCACAAAACGGAGCTCATTGCCACTGCGTGTGGTGATGACGGGTTGCGCATCTTTAAAGAGGACTCCACCGTGGCTGATTCGAGGAACGCACCCAACTTCAATTGCATTGCCACAGTGACTTCTGCCCATGAGCAAGATATTAATTGCGTGGCATTCAACCCAGTGCATGAAGGACTCATCGCTTCTTGCAGTGACGAAGGAGATGTGAAACTATGGCAGATTCAGAGCTGAAATTCAAAATCTGTGTACAGTTCCAATTTGTGAAAATACTATCTAGCAAAAAAATCAGGCGGAGAGGTATTTTGTTTTCAAATACTACTTTGATTTCATTTTATAACTCAAAAAAGGATGCTTAAAACTATTTTAATGTTTTAATGCTGAATAACATAGGGTGCATGCAGCAAGCAGGAATATGTGCAAGAATTAACGGGGATATACTAAAATGCGCGACATGCGCGACTACTAAAATGCGCGACAAGCACCACAGGTTACTAAAATACAAAAAAAAAATTTTGTTACCACTTCTTGAAATATTTTTTCTATTCACTACTATACTGATTATTTGTTATGCTTTTTCATTTTTTTTATAAAAATTACATTGATGTAGCTCACTCTGCACTGTTCACCTAAAGTTACGGCCGAAATTATGGCGTGGTTTTTTATCAGAGAGGAGATAAAACAATGCCATGTTAGAATTGAAAAAAAATGTTAGAATTGAAAAAAATGTTAGAATTGAAAAAAAATGTTAGAATTGAAAAAAATGTTAGAATTGAAAAAAATGTTAGAATTGAAAAAAATGTTAGAATTGAAAAAAAATACAATGTTTGACTTGAAAAAAGAATTATCATTTTTTCTCGTTGGAAAGCTTGAGTCTTTTTAAAAAATACTTAAAAGGGGGAAAAACGAGAAAAAATTCAATTTTCCCATGGCAACCCAGAAAATTATCACAAAAAATACTGATGCATCATTTATTTTTTGCTGTCACGTGTAGTTCTTGTCAATATTTTTCATTGTGACAAAAAATAAAAAAGATCTTCAAATGTTCTAGCTTTCCACCTATACCCAATATGCCTCGAAATTCATGAATTCATAACATAAACTTTTGGCTACCACACTGTCCAATTTTGAACGGACAGACTGTATATTATTCTTACATTAATAGTGGATTAATAATCCAAGTACTTTTTGGTTGTCCCGTATTTTTGTAGTCGCGCATGTCGCACATTTTAATAGTTTGTCGCGCATACATGTCGCGCTTGTTGCGCAAACATGTCGCCCTTGTCGCGCATACATGTCGCGCTTGTCGCCCCTTTATGTCGCCCTTGTCGCACATACATGTAACGCTTGTCCCGCATACATGTCGCGCATACATGTTGCGCTTGTCGCGCATACATGTCGCGCTTGTCGCACATACATGTCGCGCTTGTCTCACATATATGTCGCGCTTGTCCCGCATACATGTCGCGCAAACATGTCGCGCATACATGTTGCGCTTGTCGCGCATACATGTCGCGCTTGTCGCACATACATGTCGCGCTTGTCCCGCATACATGTCGCGCAAACATGTCACGCATACATGTCGCGCTAGTCGCGCATACATGTCGCGTTTGTCGCGCATACATGTCGCGCTTGTCGCGCATACATGTCACGCTTGTCCCGCATACATGTCGCGCAAACATGTCATGCATACATGTCGCGCTAGTCGCGCATACATGTCGCGCTTGTCGCGCATACATGTCACGCTTGTCGCGCATACATGTCGCGCTTGTCGCACATACATGTCGCGCTTGTCCCGCATACATGACGCGCAAACATGTTGCGAATACATGTCGCGCTTGTCGCGTATACATGTCACGCTTGTCGCGCATACATGTTGCGCTTGTCGCACATACATGTCGCGCTTGTCCCGCATACATGACGCGCAAACATGTCGCACTTGTCGTTTATACATGTCGCGCTTGTCGTACATACATGTCGCGCTTGTCCCGCATACATGACGCGCAAACATGTCGCACTTGTCGTTTATACATGTCGCGCTTATCGTACATACATGACGCGCAAACATGTCGCGCATACATGTCGCGCTTGTCGCGCATACATGTCGCGCATACATGTCGCGCTTGGCAACTGGAAAAAATAAGTGCAATTAAACCAAGCTTTTCATTTTTGAAATCAAATTTTTCTAGCCTGACTCCGCTGGTCAGCCAATCAAATTGCCGCTCGTGATCAAGTGACAAGTTTCGCGCGCAACAGTTTTTCCAAATATAGTAGTTGTCCAAAAAGCGCCATCTAGCGAAAAAGTTTGTCCCTACGATTGCTTATAAGAGCCAACTGTTATTCATGCATTTGTTCGTTCGGGTGATTTGCCCGATTTCAGTGATGTCTACCTGATGACAGCAGCGATGCTATAACATGCTGATTATGAGTACGTTTCCCTCATCTTGCTTCTCGCCAAATGCAACATATGTTGCGAGGATCAAGATGATCTATAATGTAAGGTGACCCCTTATCTCAGCTGTACTTCTACACTTCATCTGACTATGCTATGGAAGGGCTTCTGACGAAAAAAGTAGAGTTCTATGAATCGTGAGTTTCACGAAAAAGCTGTCAGATGAGAGAAAATGCCATATTTAAGCAATTCTTGAAGTAAAAATTCCATGTCTGGTAAAGCTGATTAACAGGCTCCTCCCACTCGAGCACTAAAAAATTGGCGCTAAAATCTAAATTTGAATTTCCCGCTTTTTCATTGAAGCAAGCAGCATAAGCGCCACCGCACAAATGACGAAAGAACTAAAATAAGTTTAGTGAATTAGCTTGCATACTTCCGTCTAGAATTGTCATAGTGGATGGCCCTGGCGAGGATAACCTTTAAAAATGGCTGCAGTTGCCCCAGTTTTATTTGCTATTGGAAAACCTGTGGATAGGGGTGTATTATTTTCCAAAATTGCTACCTGATTTATTTTGTTAAATTCTGCGAAGCAATTGTCATAACATTGGAAGAATAGTGGATTCTGCAGAAGGATGCATACGATACTGTAAGGTAACCCTGATTCTTCTTCTGCTACCACTATGATTGAACCCATTTCCAGGAACTTTAACACCCCATATTATTGATGTCACGGTAGCAGTAGTACTATTTGTTCTGCTTGCTCTTCCTGCCAACCACGATTTGTGCAACCAAAATTGCAAGCCTTTTTCTATGTTTTGATGACTGCAGGCAGGTAGGTACCTTTTGGTATAATGGTTGGCTATCTGGAGCAATGTCATTACCAAATTGAGCATGCTTTGGGTATCTAACTACCTGCGGCTGGTTGCAAATCCGAATAAAGCAAATTCAAAGCTCAGGATGCCACCAAATCTGATAACCCAAAAAAAGGAGGTGATCAGGCCCTTATTAAATCAAAAGGCATATGAAAATGGATTTGTTATCAATCCTATCGGCGAACAATGCAACTTCTTCATTCGATATCGATTCTCTTTTTATTTGGCATTTTTAAAGTACAATAATAATACTTTTTTCATTGAAAGACGTCCCAAGCAGCACTAGATTTTTATGCTGTACTCGGACGAGTCTGAAGTGTGAATCCCCGAGTCGAATGAGTTTTGCTTGATGTGCTTCAAAGTTGGTGAAGGACTCTTGTCCTCGATGCCGAGGCTGTCAGCAACGCTCCAAGAGCAAGGTAACGACTCCGGCCCATTGTTATTGAAAGAGGTCGAGCTGCTGCCATTTGCCATGGAGCCAACAAAAACTCTCTGCCATAAACTCTTGGATGAGTGGGGCAGGTGAAACCCATGTGTCAGGGTCGCTGACGACCCTGGCTCCAATTTGGACAAGTCCTTCTTTTTGAGTGTCCTCCTCTCCGCGGACTGTGATCGCTTTTCGCTCCTCCATTTATGTTGGCCCAGGTCATCTGCTACTCGATTTTCTTGGATTCTATCAAAGGTCCTGGAAAAGAAAGTAGAGGGGCAATTATACTTTCTCCAGAGCGGCTGAGCGGTGGGAAAATGTCTGATATGGCTACTAGAACAGGAGCAGTGATGATGATGTGAATTTCCATTTTCCTTGAAGCTAAACTCCAACGTATTGCGTTATGAACGCAAATTGTACCCCATGCGTATTGGCAGTGATAAAAGATATATGGGCTGGAGCAATTATTTTGTGGCCCATGCTGAAAGGCATGCAACTCAGCCATTTAATCATGGAGAATGACCTCGAGCGAGGCCAATTCATAGACGTGATTCCATAGTTTTCCCACAATTAGCGAAATCATGAGGTGTGAAAAGCGTTAATATGGTGGTACATGAATGACGTGCGCATCTTGCACAATGCCAAGCTGACCACAAAAGATGATTTTTGTGGATCAGCAAGATGACTCTTTTCAAGAGAAGGAGATTTTTTTAAAGCATTTTTCACCCCAAGCTACTCGAGCATTGAGATTTTGAGCATGTCACACCTTCAACAGCCCGTGAAATATTTGTTGACACATTCATCACAAGGCCCCTTAAAAATTCCCCCTCTCTCGATCTCTCAGGCTAAAAAATTCACACATCATTTTGGTACAGTAATTGTCCTGTCGCCTCTTTTGCACGAAAAGTTTTTGCATCACATATTTACAATAAGCTAGCTCGCCCAGTGATAATAATGTAAGTCATAAAAAGGCAATTACAGCCATGGCCGCTATGTCAAAACGCGCCATATCGGTTTTATTTGGACACTTTGAAGGTTATTTTTAAAAGTCATTCTTGCATGATGACACCTAAATATGTCATGTATGCATGCATGATGTCTCCCAAATCCAGGAAAGATTTTGTTTACTGACAAGCCCCCAAAAATTTATGTGTCTGTAGGACGTGCGCGCAAATAATATCCATAGCGATCACTTCTGGTGACCTTATGGTTCATGTCACTCCCAATATCTATGATAGATGCCAACCTGAATGGGGAATCTGGTGAAGTGATCCTTGATCGGCGGGGTGTTGTCCTCATATTGAGAGTGGGAAATGAAGTCTTTTTGTGGAACGGAGGTCGCAGGAGAAACGATCTGGAGCGCAGCATGAATTTGAGGCCACCCATTACATCGAGGCCGCCGTTCGAAGAAGTGCGGTCGTTGCTCTCTGAAGAGCTGCTCGAGTCCTCTAAAGCTGCAGCTCTCTCCAAGATTTGTGAGGGTGGCAAGGAAGTGTACACGTTGTACGCCTCGTCATCCTCATCGGCAACTTCGTCAATGTCCTCATCATCGTACTCGTCAGTGGTGACCAATTCGGTGTTTTCTTCCTCCTCCTCGTCATGACTGCTGGCATTGCTTGCCAATCCCCGTTGCACCTTCAGCTCCTCCAGCTTGTCATTCAAAGCCAGCAAATTTTTAAACAGCTCGTTGTCCATGTGGGCTAAGGAGAGCAGTTCACTCCGGAGTTGGGCTATTTGCCCTGGCAATTTGGAGAACTGTGCATTATTTTTGCTGGGGTCACTGCTGTCAGCGTGCTCCTCAAGGCACCACTTGTTCTTCACCGATCTGGTCAACTGCAGCCTTTTCTCGTAGAAGGCCTTGCAGTCTTTGGCCAAGTAATCTCGGGAGCCTTCCGATGATCTGTCTGTCATGATCATCCAAAGCTGGAGTGGAACTGAAGAGAGAAGATCTTTGTATGGAAGTGGTTGCACGCGGTGGATAAAGCGCGGCTGCGATGCGATGCAGCGAGCGCATATGTGCTTTGGTATATAGTATATGTTGGGAAGGTGAAAGTGTCGTCGTCACGCGAGCAGCTCGGAACCAAGAAGGGGCATATTTGAGCAGGCCCATCATTTTATTCTTTCCCCTTTCATTTGGAGCTCCTGTACGCGCGTATCATCGTACGTCGGGATTTACCATGTTTAGCTTCCGCTAGCAATTAGATTTGCTCTCGCACAAAGGCCCGGAACTGCTGTATATGTTATAGAATGATAGTATCTTGCTCACCATAATGCAAGTACTTTACGTACGGTTCGTTCTTTTTTTAACCAATGCAACGCCATCTACCGTGAATGGTGCAATGAGGGTGGACTTTTCGCTCAAAAGATTCCGTGCAGCATTTTTAATCTTTGCTATTTTTTTGTTTACATCGGTCAAAGTACCTCGATTAATGAATGGCCATGATGTTTTTAATGGCCGTCAAAAGGGGAGGATAGCGGTTAAGAGATTCTCAAATATTTAGTTTCCCAAATGACTTTGGCCTAGCTTCATATGGGTTAAAAATGTGCGTGCATAAAAAGGAGACCTTGCCAGCGTCCATAAAAGGGGTTTCATGCTTGGCCCTCGTTCACCATTAGCTGCAACTCAAAATCCAAATAGAACTGCCAGCTAAATGCAATTATGCATAAAATACGCTGGAATCCTATCCTACTCGTTGTTAATTGAGGAATTATACTCTAGGCAAATCTATTATGCAACTGTCGTTGTGGGTGCTATCAGATGATATTACGATAATAAAATCAGCCAGTTGAAAAAATGTTTCGTCACGTTGAAAGTCTTAATTACAGCTCGAGTTCATCATGATTTTGTTTCAAATCAATTCTATAAAGATACACATTTTAACAGCTCTATTCATTTTGAAGCCATGCAGCGTAGAATTTTTTTAGCAGCTAACTACTAATCAACTGTGAAATCATTCATCCAAGAGTCCTTTTCAAGCAAAAAATCAAACATCTTTAATATCCTTTTGGCAGCCATACAACCCAAACTTGGTTGGAATGTGGGAGAAAAATGCTGTAGCATTTCAAAGAGGGAGGGGATTGTCTGCTCCAGAGGGGCAGAATAATGTTCTTTTGGCAAGCTCCATGTAAAAGATTTCTTTGTTGAGCTTCAATTTAGCGGAATAATTTTCAACGAGCAAAAGCCAAAATGTAGGATTCTCCCTAGAAAATCCAGCACATGCACAATTTTTTCTTGCTAATTGCAATTAATCTGTAGAAAAAAGAGTGAAAATGGGAAAAGTTCGTGATTTCAACACAGCTTCTTTGCCATGATGATAAATCAAGGTATAATTCGAGAAATTAGTACCGTGGGACACTTTTGAAATGACTTAAAACTAGCCTAAGACGCATCAAAGTGAAGCATTTCTGGTGGATACAGTCAAGCTTGAACTATTCAATTTAGGAAACAGGTGCTATGACATTTTGCTCGGCGGTGCATGTGAGATCACGGCCAAAAGTTGCTTTATTTAACACATCGTTGAATCCTAAAATAGCATATCAACGAATTAGCGATTGCTTGACGTTCTTCACATTTTTTGCCTTTTGCTGTGACCAAGACGCCCCAAGCTTTGGCTGGTTGAATGCTTTGTTTGGACTTAAGTGTGAGCGCATTCATCAAGGCACATCAAGCTATTTTGACATCTCCCGATTGCGTTAAAATCTCTTGGATAAGTTATGCATCCTCCTAACAAAGCACTTTTTGGCCCTAATTTATCTGTCTAAAAAGAATGCTGTCAAAATAAACATAACCGGAGAACAGAGTTATCAACGGTGGTCGGAAACGACCAAAGTGGTCGTTTTTGACTTGATTTGGTCGGAAAAAAATTGGTGGTCGGTGGTCGGAAAAGTGGTCGTTCTTGAAAAAGACCAAAACTATCTAAAAATAGGCACTTCTAGCCAAAATAGGGCACAATTCCAATTTTCACCTGCACATTTTTCCTTATGGAAACGATCTGAGATAGATAAAACTTGCCAAAAAGCTTGATCTCATTATAAATATATAGCCAAAACTTCACTTTGTTGAACAACAGCTTCTGAAGAATCAGGCAACTTTTTGCTCAGTGCTTCGACACCAAAATAATAATTCCAATTTCATGAAAGATTTTTTAAAGAAGTGACCAACTTTTTACAGCAAACATTGCCGAAAAAGACTTTGTAGATGAAAAAAAGACATGTTATACATAAATTGGTTGAGTTTCTGCCTTTTTTTGGTAGGTGGTCGGAAAAGTGGTCGTTTTTGAATTGGTCTCAAAAATTGTGGTCGCAAAAGTGGTCGTTTTGGGCCAAAAAGGTGGTCGGAAGCCTAAAAATCCGTTGATAACTCTGCCGGAGAAAACAATAATTTTGAGCAGAGCATTTCATCATCTCGAAGAGTAATTTTGTCGCGAAAATTAAAAAAAATGATAGAGTTACAATTACAAAATACCTAGGAATAGTTATGATTATTATAAAAGTAGGATAGCAGGGAAATTGAGAAAAAGTGGCCAGAAAAGCTAAAAATACATATCTTCATTCAGTTATTTTATTAATTGTTACATACTTAATGACATTTATAAAACTTTTTAAGTTGAAAGAAGAAGAAACGCAGCAGTGTCGATAATAGCACAGTAAGGATACATATGCAGGTATACTTGCTCAGATAGTTATTTTTTTCCTGTATCCCTTTAAAAAAGCATGCTTTCTATCAGCAGGACTGGTGACAGGTAGAGTTAGGTATAGCTTTCTTTCCTCCTCAGCAGCTTGTAAAGCAATATTGGATATGGTCCACTGAACTTATTGATATGGTTGGCTTGGCCAGCGTTAGACATTTGGACTTTGGACACCGGAGAAACTCGAATCTGGAGAGCTTCGACAACCAAGCTTTCTCAAGAGGGACTTCGATCTCCTCACGGAGAGGAATGCTAGAGGACAACCGGCTTTACAATCAGCCAATTGAAGAGGAGCTAGACGAAGAGGCCAATCTGGATGGAGACAGCTTCAGATCCGATCTAGAGAGAGATAGCACTCATAGCAGCATGGCTGACAGGCAATTCCATGCAGGAAATGCGGCGTTCAGGCGAATGAGCCATGAGCAACGATATGAGGAATTGAAAAGGCAAAGCATCATAAGAGCCTCAATGGAGCAGCCTCGTACGCCCCAGCCTCCACCTAGTCACTTGCAGCCAAGGTATCCCATATTGGACACATCTCAAATTCAAATAAGGCTGGACTATGCACAGGAGCTGCATAAGAAAAAAGGAGTAAAGAAGCCTCGTTCACCACAAGCAAGCCGACCGATGCCGATGCCGAGGCCGACTCAAAAACCACCCCCACCTCCCCAAGCTGTCGCCAAGCCCTCAAGAAAAAGGTCCGCTAAGCCAGAGCCCAAACTGTCCAACTTGTTTGGTGTTGTTGATACGCGAAAATTGCGCTCTATCCTCTACAATGATGATGAGTATGACTTCCATGGAGGAACCTTGCCACTGCATCCAATTCCAGAGGCCAGTGCACCACCCCCAGAAGAAAATGCACCTTCAAGACTTCCACCATCCAATATGAGAGCCCCTCCCTCGATTGCTGACAGCATAGCAGAGGAAAACCCCTACAAGACACACAGTAAGTTTACTAATCATACCACGTAGAGTGTCAAGGTTGACAGGACAATCTCATAAGGTTGCGTGTGTGATCCAGGTAGCTTCCATAGAGTAAGCTACCTGAGTTGTGCTTTGGCTCAACAGTTGCAGCATAGCTTCAAAAACAAAGTTCAAAATGGGCTCTAGCATAGAGGGCTCCATTAGAGATGAGGACAAGGCCAAAGCTCAACAGACCTCTGGTATATGACTACTGTCCATCAGGGGCATAGTGATCATTCATCGTATCTTCTTCCAGATGCCTTGTTCTACGGATCAGTGGCCAGTTTTGTGGCAGGTATTCTGCTCCTCATGAGCTTTGCTAGTCCTTACTGGTTGCAGTCCTGGGAAGACACCCAGAGTCCCTTCAAAAACATGGGCCTTTGGGAGTTTTGCTTCTACAAGTTCCGCCATCCGGATTACCAATTTGATCATTTGTTCCATGGCTGCCATGCCCTGTATGGAGATGAGTACAGACTGATTCGGGAGAAGCTTCTGCCAGGATGGCTGATGGTGGTGCAACTATTTGTGACTTTGGCTCTCATCACATCGTTCCTTGGGCAAGGAGTCATTGTCTGCCTTCTCTTGAGGGTACCATTAGAATGGATTCTGAGATTTGAGTGGCATTTCTGTGGCATTGCCCTGGTGTGCAAAGGCGTTTCAGGTAAGAAGCTCTTTCTCATCTAAACGTTGCATGATGACTCCTTCAAGTGTTTCATTTTTTGCAGCTGTGCTCATGTTTTTGTCCATATGCATTTTTGGTGGTGAATGCTGGGACCGAGACTGGTTGTATTACCCCAACTACAACTATGTCAGCTGGAGCTATGCATTTGCAGTATTTTCTTGCCTGGGTCACCTCATTGCAACCGTTTTCATGTTCATTGACTGCCAACAAGCCAAGGAAAGGAAGGAGAAGAACAAAGCTCTCATTATGCAAATGCATCCACCTGCATTTGCATCCACGACATCATCTTATCACATGGGAGGATCAGGGTACATCTAAGCCCTAGCTTCTAATAATATCAGATACTCAATTATTTTCATGTATAATACTTTAGCTAGAATGTAAAATCATTTTACATGATTACATTTTCCTTTTATCTAAGTGTAATAAACATGATTCCAACCAAAATGACATGAGCATTTTTGTAAAATCTTTGGGAAAAACCCTGATCAACCCCACTACCCACCCTAATGCCTAATGAGCAAAGAAAAGCCAATTGTTTTAGGAAAAAAGCACCTTTTAAATGTAGTACCCAAACTAAGGATTGATAGATAAAAAAGCTATACACAGCAATGAAGCAGATTCTAAAAAAGGTTTTCAATTGGGATTTGAGAACGTGGTGAACACACAACTAAATTGTCAATTAATGGCAACAAAATATGGGGACATTAAAAGAATCAACATAGCCTCTAAAAAGGAATGGCCTCTACCTCTTTAAAGCCTATCTATCTTGTATAGATGGGGGGAGTATAGTTATTTATTTCGAGCTGGGGCACGTAAAGTAGGGTCATTAAATAGCTGAGCGAGGATTTTAAAATGGGAAAACTCGAGTACAGCTTTACTAGCCCGAGCCTGCGAGGGCTGTAATTGTACGAGTGTTTTTCCATTTTAAAATCCGAGGTCAGCTATTTAATGACCCTACTTTATGTGCCCCAGCTAAAAATATACAATTTTATATACTGTAATACGATTTTCGAGTTACCGGGCTGCCCTGTGCCCTAGAAAATGCTGCTCGGTTTTTATGCTATATATCACTGGCTCTCATTAGCTAGCATCCAGTGGTTTGAGAGCAATAAAACAGACTTTAAAAATATATTTCCTGTGAGGTGCACCTATGGCATAGTGGATAGAGTGCTTGGCTCTTGATCCCGCAGTCTAGGGTTCAAACCCCAGTCATGCCTATTTTTTTGGTTTCTTTATCTGGCTTAAATTATGTTTAAGTCCTATACATGGCATGCAATTTTCAAGGTGTTTCCATAGCTCAGTGGTTAGAGTATTGGAATGCTGATTCAACTGGCTGAGGTTCAAATCTTGGAAGAATCTCTCTTTTTTCTAACTTGTTTGGAATGTTGTTTAGTTCCATGGATTATGAGGGGCATTGAACTACTTAAAATCCCTCGAATTTGATTCCAGGGCCATTAAGAATTTAATATCCCCCAAATTGCCTAGAAAGAACTGTGATATAAAAGAGCTGAGTCGGATCGGTAAACTGAATTATAGCACGAGGAAATCGTATTACAGTATATAAAAATATTAACTTTTGTCCTGTGCGATGGTCTGGGAACACTTTTTGTCTATATCACAGTAACTATTTCAGCTGTTTCGCAGAGAAGGTCTTATAATCATGAACAGTTGATGTAAAGAAATAATGGGCAATTGTTTTGGGTCATCTAATCAAAGTGACATTGATCCCGTAGGATTCTCAATAACCTTAAACTTAAATGACCTTAAAATATTAATCTAGTGTACTTATAGGAGGAGAGGAGAAGGCAAATGGCTGAAGCTGCTGAAAAACGACTGAAGCAAGAGGAAAGTCGAGGTATGAAAGATCCTGAAGGGTATAAAAAGAAAATTCAGAAAAGAGAAGAAATGGCTGCAGCAGAGCAAGCCAAGCTGTCAAAAGATCACGGTGCACCATTAAAGGTATATTATGAGGATAAGCTTAAAATTACTACATCAAATGATCTCTCTTTTTCAGTGGCAAGTCAGCTAAAGAAAATTGTGATACAAATCAATGTTAAATCAATAATTCACCTGAACGCAACCACCGTAGTAATGCTTCATAATACAAATTAGAGAGCCATTCCAAAATGAAACAATAATGAATACATACACAAGACTACTTATTATTTCACTACTTCATGATGGATTTCATCATGTGTATGTGAAAAAAAAACTGTATTTTCAAAAATAATGCTAGTAACCTCAATTAACAACTTGAGTGTGGAGGACTTTGTTAATCCTCAAGTATCACATAAAAAGTTGAAGACTTGTAGTTGACGCTGATAAATATCTAAATATAAAAATAATAAATATCTAAAAATCTATGAGCAAGTTTCCAGAAGCCTTCTAAAGCCTGAAAATATCACGCGAAGAATCGAAAGAATATCTATAATACTTCAAAGGAAGCTAAGCAGGCCAAGATAGCTTTGCCGTAATTCAGCTATTTGTATTTCTTGAAGTAAAAGAGGTCGAGGCTCAACCCAATATTTTCCAATTGATAAAATGGCTCCTATCCTCGGACATTTGGCTAGGGCTCATTTAATTTTGCATTCGTCGATGTAGTATATTTAAAAAAAAAGTTTTGCCAAGTAAATATTCATGGAGCCGACGATCGAAGTGAAATAATCTGCTTAATAACTTCAATTATCACCATAGCTAACTGGTCCTTCGAGTAGGGCGCGTCAAGGGGAGGCACGTGGATGAAAAGGGACTTTCCTTCGGAGCGAAAGAGGCTTTTGTAGTAGACATAGTCGCACAAGTACCTGCCAGCATCATTGGAAGTGCAAACCTTGGCATCGCTGGCAATGAAAAGGCAAACATGGACAAATGTCATACGCTCTAATTGAAAAAGCATACCTCAAAGTTCTGTTAAGTTGATTGGCAATTTGATCCAGATCCAACTCGGTACACAGGACTTGCGTGCTGTCAACTTTGTCCACAACACTAAAAGTAAAGAGTTTTCGTTGTAACCTTGACCCCAAGACTGATTAAACATTACGAGGGGCGGCCGTACTTGGAGCGACTAGGACATACTGTCCCTGGATAGACTGCAACAGATCGTCCTTTGATAGACAGACAGAACTCATAGTCCCTGGATCGACGAGACGGATAGTCCTTGGATCGACTACTATGACTTAGCAGGACCTAGGTCGACACGAACGAACTGTGCTAGGATAGACTGACATAACTGACTGTCCCTGCATCAAAAAACGGATCGTCCTTGGATCGACAGCTAGAACGTACTGTTCAATGTTAGAATTCAACAAAAACTTTTGTTCTATCCAAGGACTGTATGTTCTCATAGTCAATCCAAGGACGATTCGTCTTGTCGATCCAAGTACATTTCGTTTTTCTTGTCTAACCTAATACATGTCAGTCCTGGTCTATCCAAGGACTGTGTGTTCTGACAGTCGGTCCACGGATGATCCGTTTTGTCAATGCAAGGCCGGATCATCGTAGTCTATCCACGGACGATCCGTTGTCGATCCAAGGGTAGGAGTCCGATTAAACATTACGAGCATGAACGAACCAGAGAGAGCAAGTGGGAGGCAATTTGCCATCAATGTCCTTCCGCTCATAGGGTCCATTATGAGCCACTTTTTCTAGTATGACGTCTTTGGCACGACCATGGACTCCAACGTGAACGTAGAAGAAAGGATCCAAATGTTGCCACTTCTCCGGACAATTGGACCTGTTGAATTCATAGTTGACAGGAATTTCGTCGATGACCAATTCGAATTGCTCATGCTGCCATAAGCTTGGAAGGAGCTTCACGCTTTCCCAACTCGCATTGACCGGGTGTCCTTCAAAAGGTCCGAATCCAGTAACGACAATCACTCTCTTCCCCATTGCTTGCCCCTAAATTGACTGTTTTTAAAACAATTCGCGACTTTTTGCAGAAATAAGCAAACTCTCGGCTAGCGTGAAACGTCCTACATTTTTAAGGCAAATTCATCCTATAAATAGTTCTTGTTTTATTGCTTTTTTCCCGTAAAAGATGAAGCTGTGGCGTCGAAATTGCGTGATTAATTGTTTAATTAGACTCTGAATTGGTTTTCGGCGGTTGAATTAGGTCATTGGGGTATTCAGTAAAAGAGATTTAATAGATAGGGCTCAAAAGTCGATCCGGCGCAGGTGCCAAGAGAAACAAAACAAACTCTTCAATTTTTCTCTCTCTTCTCAGTTCAGCTTCAGACTTCAGAGTTGGAAAAATGAGATGAGCCAAGATGGAGTCCAACAGCAGCAGCAGTGATCCCATTGTCATTGTTTCGACGGTGAGCAGCGTTGTTCCCAACTCCTCGGTGATCTTCCTCGACGATTCCATGCTCCTGCCCTCGTCCAACGACCACCACCACCAGCCCGACATTCTGCAGCGAGCTCTGGAGGCGGCAATCACGACCACCTCCAACTTTGCCAGCCCGGCCAAGCTGGACAAAAGTGCCAACAAAGACAACAACTATGTCACCGTGTTCAACAGCACTGATGGCACCACCCTGAGGCTGACACCCGAAAGTGCCCAAGCTTTGGGCATCAGCATTGCTAACGACCCCGCCGCAAACTTCAGTGAGTTATCGCATAAAAAACTGAGGCGTAGCCGGACCTATTTTGCATTGCCCACCAAGAATAAGTATGTTTTCTGAGAGTTCACGTTCCAAGGGTTCGTTGAGAAGTTTGCTTCAAAATCATGGCCTAGCGCTTCCCATTACATGGAATTTTAAGGATTGCGTCCCGCTCAGATTTACATCACTTTTCTGTCGTTGTGAATAGCAAATCTTATGCCAACTTGATCATATTGTCATTTTAATTTTCATCGCCCTTCCTTGGAATTACAGAGACTTGCTCATGAAACTAATAGTTAAGTTATGAGATTTTGATAGGAGGCTATGAAAAATTAGAAAATCAAAGATAATAGCGCTGAACGTTTTTGAAAAATCCATGTCATTGGGAGCGCTAGGCCATGATTTGGAAATAAACTTCCAAATGAACCCTTGGGACGTGAACTCTCAGAAAACATACGTATTCTTGGTGGGCAATGCAAAATAGGTCATGATGCGTATTCAACTTTTTTGTATTTTCAGCTCCGAATGCCATTTTGAATCCTTCTGGCCAAATGATCATTGAGAAGCAGGAGGCGAAATCCTCGCAGCAAAAAGTCATCCTTTGGCCGTCTACCAATGCTGGGACAAGTGGCAATGTTGCCTACTTGGTGAGGCCGCAGCCCTTGCCCACGCCAGTGAGCGTGATCCGGCCTTCAGTCATCAGCAATAATCACCAAGGAGGACACAACAACACCTCCTTGATCACCAATGTGCTGAGGCCGGTCATGACCACAGGGATTTACGACACCAAAAAGGACCTCATTCCTCGCATTCCACCCATCATTTTGCCCAAGCCACCACCGGTGGTGTCCGTGGCTCCAACCATGACACTCAGCCACTCCTCGGCCCCAGCCTCGACCCCTTCTTTCATCGTGACCTCGACAGTGCCCTCAAAAGTGACCTCAGTTGCCAATCCGAATCTCTTCGGAACCACCAAATTCCCCATTCAACTCGTGCAAACTGGAAGCGTTTTCAGGTATGGAATTCCCTTTTTCCATAAGATTTATAAGATTAATGAGGCTTTTTTTGTTATGGCTCCAACTGTGCTTAAGCTGAAACTCCCAAAGTTGCATTCTTATGGGATTTTCAGGGCTCTCGAAAATGCCACTTGGCAATGTATCAAGAACTGAGGATGATTTTTGTCCTCTTTACACCAGCATTAAAAAATGTAACCTGAAGCCTGAAACTTTTTCACAATATTAGTGTCTTTTGGCGCATTTTCAGCTACTGACAATCATGTAAAAAATCAATTAATTTCCTTAGTAATTACCTAGAATAATTAGCTAATTTAACCATTGAAGTATATTTAATAAAAAACTTGAGTTTTTTTAATGTTTACCTCACAATGGTGGCACACTCTTATGAACAATGGGATTTTGTCCAGATATTCAATCAAGAAATCTCACTTTTCATCCACCGAATAAATAATAGTTTGTCTTCGCAGAACTCTGCTGCCCTTGAATAACAGCCAAGCGACTCTAATTCCTAGGTTTTATTGTTATGGCTCCAAGTGTGCTTAAGCTGAAACTCCCAAAGTTGCATTCTTTTGGGGTTTTCAGGGCTCTCGAAAATGCCACTTGGCAATGTATCCAGAACTGAGGATGATTTTTGTCCACTTTACACCAGTGTTAAAAAATGTAACGTGAAGCCAAACACTTTTTCGCAATATTAATGTCTTACTGCACATTTTTAGTAATCAACAATGATGTTAAAAGTCTATTTTTTTCCTAATCAATTTCCAAGTATACAGCGCTTATTTCAATATTGAAACATATTTATCAAAAACCGAGGGTTTTTACACCGTTTACCTCAAAGTTGCGGCACACTCTTCAAAACATTGGGATTTTGTCAAGTTATTCAATCAAGAAATCTCACTTTTGATCCACCGAATAAATAATATAGGATTATACACCTCTAGGCTGGAGGATAACACGAATTATTTTTTAGTGTCAAGTGACAGATCACGAGTGAGCGGAGCGAACGAGTGATTGGCACGAGACACTAAAAAATAATGAGTGTTATCCGACAGCCTAGAGGTGTATAATCCTATTACTATTAGCTGCCCCCCAACATTTCAAGCATTGGCTAAAATTGAATTTACGAAAGTTTTTTTGGCTTGATTTTTGCAAGATATGCCTTAAATTTTGCGGCTCGCTTTATTGCAGATAGCGAGCGTGAGCTCATCAAAGCTGACCCAGCGGTCTAGCCTTCAATATGCGCCTGCACCTGTTGTTGTTGCGTCTTGCACCCATGCCGCACCAGCCCGTTCGGCCATGTTTTTTCAGCACTCGCTAGTAGTGATGGAGCGAACCGAAAATTTTCAGCTTGATCCAGCTTCAAGCTTTTAAGGCCAAAATTACCCAAAAAGCACAAATAATGACAGAAACAGCTTTAACTTATATTTGAGCACTTCACTCCCTCAAGTTTTTGTTATTTTTAAAATTAGCTCTTTTTTGTTTTGATTCAAAATTGATAAAGTTTTGAAACTTTTTTGGTGTCAAGCTTTTCAAAATTTGGTTCGAGCGATCCCAAGCTTTTTGCTTATGTAGCTCAAGCCAAGCTGAAACTCGTTCCATCACTACTCGCTAGTCGCCAGTTTACTGCTGTACGTATTTAAGCCAGCTTCTGAGCGATATTTTCTAATTAAATTGGTGGCTCAGTGGTAGAGCGTCGGCGCGCTACCTGGGTGACCAGGGTTCGATTCTTACTACCTCCTTCCTTTTTTGCTATGATATTCAAATAAAATAGATGGCGCAAGGATCAAGTGAGGTATAATGATCATTGTCCACTTGCAGATGCATAATGTTCATTATCCTCCTCTAGATCAAACAACAGTGAAAAATCATGGAAATTATATGGTCGGAACTAATGTACTGCTCAGCCGACTCAGCTAATAGTAATAGTTTTTCTTTGCAGAACTCTGCAGCCCTTGAATAACAGCCAAGTGACTCAAATTGCCAAAATGTTGAAGAGTCGCGGAGTGAAGGATCCGCAAATCGTGTACGAGGACAAGCTCAACAACCGGAAGCTCGTCTACAAAATTGTCTGCAAGGAGGACATCAAAATCGAGTCCTCTTCCAGCGACATCTCGGAGAACGACGAGGATGAGGAGGATGAGGATCCGGAGGAAATCCGGACCTTGGCAGCGGAGCAGCAAATCATCCTCAATCCTCATGACGTGCTCAAGATGACGGATGCAGCCTCGATGATCCTCGGCAAGAAGAGGAAACGTGGAAGGCCGACAGACTTTGAGAAGTTCTTCATGCCCAAGGTGCCAAAGAAGAAGCACTCGAAGAAGCTCAAGTCGCAGTTTGGCCTCACCGAGGCCCAGGCTCAAGCTGTCGAAAAGGACATTGTCGATGACAAGGCCATCGTGGAAGTCGAGGTCAAGGATGAGGCCAATGAGGCCATCATGGATGAGGAGGACGGAGAGGGTGGAGTGCTGTCCACATCCAGGACCAGGTCTGGAAGACTTTCGAGGCCGCCAAGGGCCATTGCACCAAATCTCATTGTTCCCTCCACTGTGGGATCCATTCTGGACATGCCCAACTTGCCACCACCTCCTCCACCTCCAGGTAACTTTTTGAGGCTTTTGCTAATATCATTGTTTTCTGTTTTGGAAGCTTCGATGCAAGTAACAGAGTATTGTAATTTGCTTGGGAGCATCAATGACGATCTTGGAGGTAGACGCAAATCATTTTGAGCTTGATACAATTCATTTTGAGTTTTTACAGATCCTTTGAGATTGATACAAATCATTTCGAGCTTTTTACAGATCCTTTGCATTTGGGCTTGATACAAATCATTTTGAGCTTGAAACAAATCCTTTCGAGCTTTTACAGATCCGTTGGGCTTGATACAAATCATTTTGAGCTTGATATAAATCATTTTGAGCTTGATATAAATCATTTTGAGCTTGATGCAAATCATTTCGAGCTTTTTACAGATCCTTTTGGGCTTGATACAAATCATTTTGAGCTTGATTTAAATCATTTTGAGCTTGATACAAGTCATTTTGAGCTTGATACAATTCATTTTGAGTTTTTTACAGATCCTTTGAGATTGATACAAATCATTTCGAGCTTTTACAGATCCTTTGGGCTTGATACAAATCATTTTGAGCTTGATATAAATCATTTTGAGCTTGATGCAAATCATTTCGAGCTTTTTACAGATCCTTTTGGGCTTGATTCAAATCATTTTGAGCTTGATTTAAATCATTTTGAGCTTGATGCAAGTCATTTTGAGCTTGATACAATTCATTTTGAGTTTTTTTACAGATCCTTTGAGATTGATACAAATCATTTCGAGCTTGATTTAAATCATTTTGAGCTTGATGCAAGTCATTTTGAGCTTGATATAAATCATTTTGAGCTTGATATAAGTCATTTTGAGCTTGATATAAGTCATTTTGAGCTTGATACAAATCATTTTGAGCTTGATATAAGTAATTTCAAGCTTGATAGAAATCGTTTCGAGCTTGATTAAAATCATTTTGAGCTTGATACAAATCAGTTTGAGCTTGATACAAATCAGTTTGAGCTTGATACAAATCAGTTTGAGCTTGATACAAATCATATACAGTATGCTGCAAATCATGGAGACCTTGATGCAAATCATGTACAGATTCTTGCGAATCAAATTGAGCTCATTGCTAATCTAATTGAGCTAGATGCAAAGCATGTTAGACCTTTTACAAGTCATGTAAGGCTTGAAGCAAATCATGTATAACATGCTGCAAGTTATGCAGAACTTGCTGTGAGTTTTGTAGAACTTGATGCAAATCATGAACAGCATGCTGCGAATCATGGAGGCCTTGATGCAAATCAAATTCAGCCATGCCGATCTACATATCTCTTCAGGTCTATATGCTTTGCATTTAATTCGAATCCTTTAGTCCTTGATGCCAGTCATGTGTAGCTTGATGCAAGTTATGTAGAACTTGATGGAAATCTTGTAGACCTTTTCATATAGACCTTAATTCAAGTCGAATTGAGTTTGATGCAAATGAAATTTGGCTTGATGCAAATGAAATTTGGCTTGATGCAAATCAAATTTGGCTTGATGCAAATGAAATTTGGCTTGATGCAAATCAAATTAGGCTTGATGCAAATCAAATCAAGCATAAGCGAAAATTTCATGGTGCCAAAACCATATTTCTTCCAAGATAGATGACATTTGGTACAACTTGTTTCAGATTTCTCCAAGCTTGAGCCAAAAGCCCGGAGGAAGTTCACCGTTCCAGCCAAGTATCGGTGCAGGGTATGCAACAAGATCTACTTGGGGGATCGAAAGATGTCGCGACACATGAAAGCCTACCCGAGTCATGGTCCAAGCGAGGACTTTTCATCACCACCCATCGTGTCCTCATCTTCCTCCTCATCATCATCCAGATCCGAGGCAGAGAAAAAGATGTCCAGCAATCCTACCTTCACAATGCCAATCATTCCCTTGGCCCGGACGCAATTGGAGGAGCTGGTGAAGAACCTGGACGCGGAGTTGGTCCTGGACGTGGTCGCGAAGAAGATGTTTGACAACTTCTCCCTTTGGGACTTGCAGCTGAAGAAGATGCAGTCGAACAACAAGGACAAGTCCGGACTGGCCAAGCTTGACATCATGTTCAAGGACATGGAGGCCGTCCTGGTGGAGCTGAAGAAGATGGTGGACAACTGCTTGACGCATACGAAATTGTGCGACAAGCCGACAGCCTCGGTCACGCTTGGAGATCACTTGCAGCTCGCCTTGAACGCCCATGACGGACCGCTCTTCCTTGAGCAGCCCAATCACATCCCGGAGGAGTACCACAAGTACTTTGGCATCCAGCCCATCATCAGCTCACCGCTGTCCGAGTCGAACACGAATCCGGAAGACACGAATCCGGATCCGGAAGAGGAGGACTCCAGCTCCATGATGTCCGGAGTCTCGGACAAGGATCACAACCTCAACGGGCAAATTGTGCTTGAGCGCAACCTCGGCGTTTGTGGCCATGACGGAGATGATGACGAGGATGAGGAGGACTCGAACTCCAAGCAGAAGATCGAAGACTCGATGATCAACCAGGATCTGCCCAAGACAACCTTGATGAATGACGAGGATGACAAGCAGCAGCAGAGGACAAGGCTGCCCTCCTTTTCAAGCATCATTGGCACTGGCAGTCCCAAGGCTGAGCTGCAGGACATCCTTGAGGACAATGAGCAGGCTCCACAAGTGGCTGATGATGATCAAAGCGCCAAAGACTCCAATGCGAGGCCTGGCTTGGACATCCGGAGATGCAGCCTGGACCAGAACTCACTGCTGCAATCCTTGAACAATGCTACCAGTCAGACAAGTAGACGTGCCAGCATTGACAATGGGCTCATCATCAGGTCCTCCTTGGACGCCTCTTCGTTTTTCCCAACCGACATGTTCGAGTCGGTCGCAACTTCAACGGTGACCTCGATGACCTTCAGCAGCCAACATCATCCCTGCTCAGCTCAGCCTCAAAGTCAGCCTGAGGAGCAACAGCAGCAGCAGATCCCAATGCCAAGATCACCACCGACAACTAAAAAGCAGGACACGTCGTCATCCAACTTCCTCATCAGTGATCTTGAGAGTGTCCTCGGATCAGCCGGGGACTTTGCCTTCACCAGCCCCTCACCCGAAAAGCTCATGGCCTCCATACCCCCGAGCTCCATGATGATTGACAGTGATGACCGGCCAAAGAATCAAAGGACTGACTTCCTTGGCGCTTTGAAGTCCAAAGATGATGCCAAGGACCAGCAGCAGCAACAGCAGGAGGATCTCAACAGCTTCGATGACAGCCAAAGCAACAACCTCATCAGGAGCACATTGGCTGATGTCAACCATTTTCCAAGCACCTCGATTGTCGATTCAAAGTCTGATGGAGTCAGTGAGAGGGACTCGCTGTCCAGGCTCTTCGATGAGATGACCGAGCAAAACAATGCTGATGAGCATCAGCCTAAATGAATTGATCTATGAGCTTGAATACAACTGCTATGAGAATGTATAATGGCTTGATTCCTCATTAAGCTGTTTCTTTAGTTCCAGATGCTTTTCTACTTAATGGATCGCGGGCTTTTTCTTTTTCATGAACTCGTTCAACACATCATGGCTATTTCAACTTAATGAGATGGCTGATGGGACAGAACACCTATGATTAGGACCAGCCTAAATTGTTAATCTCAACAGCTTTGATGACTGCCAAAGCAACAACCTCATCAGGAGCACATTGGCTGATGTCAACCATTTTCCTAGTACCTCGATTGTTGATTCAAAGTCTGATGGAGTCAGCATGAGGGACTCGCCGCGCTGTCCAGGCTCTTCGATGAGATGACTGAGCAAAACAATGATGATGAGCATCAGCCTAAATGAATTGATCTATGAGCTTGAATACAACTGCTATGAGATTGTATGCCAACTTGATTCCTTTTTAACAGTGTAAGACAATTTCCTTGCGTTATATTTCAGTTTACCGAATTGTTACCTTTATTTGACAGTTATTCTAACCTTTGGCTGATTCTGTGCAAAAAAAGGATCCCTTGTGGACCAATTTATCTTCTCCAACACAAGTTACTCGTTTTTGAAACAAAATTTACTTTTAACGGTTTGCATTTCAAAAGATGGCAAAAATAAGCATTAGGACTATCAACTGAAAAAGTTCTGATTCCAAGCGGCAAAACCCATATTGAACAGAATGAATATTCCAAGAGCAGTCAGTTTCTTGCCTGTTTGATGGTCGTATGATCGATGTGCGAAGCTGTAGGTGTCTTTTTGAAAGGCGTAGCTCAGGGAAGATGCAAAAGTTGTACAAGCAGTCAATCCGCTAAAACAGTTGGAGTCAAAAAGGAAAAGTTGTAATTTCAAGTCATCAAGTGCTCACCACAATCCGTAAAATAATTTATGGTCAGCATATCCCATGATTGGACCACAAAGGGCAGCACCAACTGTCAATAGCTGAACTCCAGTGTTCATCTTGCTGATAGTTGTGGGATTGACTTGAGCAGTTGGTAGAGTGATGTCAAAGTATTTTTTAAATGTGAACTAAGCAAAGGGATGTTATAAAGTGCGTGAATCGAAGGACATACATTAGCTTTAATTACCGGCGGTTGGACACTCATGTATCGTATGTAAAGGCCGGCATAGATCAAAAGTACGTCTCTACTTATGATCACTGCAGTCAGTTCTGCTGGCACCAAGGCAGCTGTGGTCAGACTTAGGTACAATGTCATGACAAGTATTTTATCGGCCAAAGGATCCAAGAAGCTACCAAGCTTAGACGCTTGACCAGGAACGTTTCTAGCAATCATGCCATCAAGCTGTCCAAAAATAAGATACACTTCAAAGCACGTGTTGAAGGAATTTAAGTCTAGGTCCCTTACCAAATCAGTGAAACCAGCTACGCCAAAGATGACAACGGAAGTTTTGAGGTCGCCATTGATAATAGAGTAGGCTAAATAAGGCGAAGCCGCTATTCGTCCAACACAAAGTAAATTCGGTATAGTATAAACTCTGTCTTTTTCTGTCACTTGACTTGAAGCGCAATGCCTCGCCACACATTTACCATTCGACTGCAGTTTTCGGTTGCTGAGTGTGAAGATATTTGTTTTGGGAGAATGAATTCTTGAGCACCTCAAAGCAGAATTAGCACAGAAGGGTGACCGAGCTAATAGAGCCATTGTCATGTGTCTTTCATTAGAAAAGGTCAAGGAACTTGGGATCAAAACAACGAATCGACGAGAAACGGAGAAAGAGAGAAGTGGTATGTAATAGTGATGGAACGAGTTTTAGCTTGGCTTGAAAGCTTGAAGCTAAAACCCAGCTTGAGCTACATAAGCAAAAAGCTTGGGATCGCTCGAACCAAATTTTGAAAAGCTTGAAACCCAAAATATGCAAAGCTTGAAAAAGCTTGACACCAAATTTCAAACCTTTATCCATTTTTGAATCAAAACAAAAAAAGGGCTGATTTTGAAATTAACAATTACATGAGGGAGTGAAGTTACACTGAAGTACTTAAATATAAGTTTAAGCTATTTCTGTCATTTATTGCGTTTTGGGGGTAATTTTGTCAAATCTGGTGACGAATCGCCATTTTTTATGTTAGAATACTAAAAAAGTGAAAAGCTTGAAAAAAGCTTGAAATGTGACATTTTGAGCTTGAAAAAGCTTGATAATAGTTTTCAAAAGCTTGGGATCGCTCGAACACTTTTCAAAAAGCGTGAAGCTTGATCAGGCTGAAAATTTCCGACTCGTTCCATCACTAGACTATGTAATTTGTAAATAGAAATCAGCTGTCATAAGCAGTGTTATCGTACATTGTACGCGCACTCCATGAAATCCTGCCCAAAAACGCCAGACAATAATAGCACATTTCGTTGCTCATCTGACAGCCTTCCACGTGTGCGCTCGAGTCCTCAAGCACAACTCTAATGACAGTAGCTATTACACACTGTATATTGTCGGCAAGCGCGAGTGACTGACCATTTCTGTCAGTATCCTTGAGCTGTGGCGGAGGAAATATTAACAGCGTCCT
Organism: Paracyclopina nana; assembly: GCA_019096065.1. Classification (NCBI taxonomy): domain Eukaryota; kingdom Metazoa; phylum Arthropoda; class Copepoda; order Cyclopoida; family Cyclopettidae; genus Paracyclopina; species Paracyclopina nana. The sequence goes on from JAGUCH010000004.1 coordinate 232,062, forward strand.
TCAACAAATCACCCTGATTTCACTTCAAGCATTATTTATTCGATGGAGGCAGCAAAAACTGAAGTCAACAACAATGCTGATTTTGAGCACCAGCTCAAGGAGAGGATGCAGGTAAATTGGAGTAGTACATGACATATCAGGACAAATACACCCTTAAAATGGTTCATTATGACAGGAATTGCAATTGCAAGAAGCCTCTGCTAAGAGAGAGGCTTGGGGAGCCAAGACACCCCCTCCCACTGTCGACATAGAAGAAGTGGAGGAATCGCTCTACGATCCCAGCCTTTTGAGTGCATGCCCAAGTGTTGAATATTTAGCAACCAAGGAACCCTCGTTGGTAATTAGGCCCCTTCAATCAGAGGACTTTGCCAGAGGCTTCTTAGACCTCCTCCAAGAGCTCACCTCAGTTGGTGACGTTACAAAATCGGAGTTTCAAGGTAACATAAGATTTGTTGACATGCTTTCCCTTTTTACAACAGTTGTCGATCCATGCTTTCTCCAGACCAATTCAGACTGATGATGTCCTGCAAGGGCACCTACTACAATACTGTGATTGTAGACACCACTTCCAATCAAATCATTGGTGCAGCTTCACTTATCATTGAAAGGAAATTCATTCACAAATGTGCTAATGTAAGAAACAGTAGCTTCACTGCAATACCATTCCTAAATAATTCACTTTTTGCAGAGAGGAATCATTGAAGAGGTGATTGTCAGCGACTTGTATCGCGGAAAGTCCCTAGGAAAGCTGTAAGAATTTTTATGCTGAAGTGTGTATGCTTTATATTTTTTATCCTACTTTTACAGAATTGTCAACAGCCTTGTTGAGCTCGCCAAATCCATAGGCTGTTACAAGATTACGCTCAATTGCAGGGATGAAATGATTGCATTTTATGAGAGGCTCGGATTTGTGGCAGAGAAAGGCAACGCAAACTTCCTTGTTATCAGAGTACCCAACTAAAGCACAAATGTTAGCAGAACAGTTTCTAAAAGCAACGCTATACATGCATTGCAACAATTATGGTCTCAAAATTCTTGGAAAAAAGAATAAACTTACGAGGCTCTTTGATGTTTCATGATTTTGCGATATTTCAAGCTTGGCTATTTGATCCACTTGTGGCTAATTCGAGCATATAAATATATTCTATATATATTCTAAAGGCTTAGTTAAAAGTAAACCAATAAAATGTCCATTGTCCAATTCTTCTTTGCTTCTAAATGAAATCTTAATTCAACTTTGCTCAATGTTTCTTATGTTACAACTTACACTCAAGTACCGAAAGGTTGGGCTGTTTAAAAGGAATTGTAGCGTAGTTCAAGGGTCGAGGTAATTGTCCAAAAAAGTCAACATTTGATTTTTTTAGTGCTGAATGCTTCATGAATCAAACCTAAATTTGCATTAGAAAGAAATTAATTTATTGCCTTTGTCATTTGACTGGATATCAAACTGTTTCAAAGGGGAAAATAGTAGCTATTGCAACATTTTAAGCTACCCTAGCCTTTGTTTATACTTTTGTTGCTGCTGCCGAGCTGAGAACAACTCTGATCACACAGAACGGAATTTTTCCGCTCACTGACTATTTTTCTCGTCAAAAGACCTGGGTGAAAAGTGAAAAGTGAAATTGAGAGTAAAGCGATGGCTTCTTCAGCTTCTTCAGGCTCGAGCCAGAGCAAAATCGCCCAAAAGTCATGGGAGCTGGCCAACAGCATCACGGAGGCCGAGGACATTTACAAATACGACCGGTCCGTCCAGCAGTCGATCCTCACGGCCAAGCCTTGGGAAAAAGATCCGCACTTCTTCACCGACATCAAAATCTCCGCCTTGGCCCTGCTCAAGATGACCATGCACGCCAGGTACAAATGCGGATTTATTTTCAAATTTATTATTACTGGAAGACTGTTCAAGGTCGGGAGGCAATTTGGAGGTGATGGGACTCTTGCTCGGCAAAGTTGACGTCAATGTCATGGTCGTCATGGACGCCTTTGCCCTTCCAGTCGAGGGCACCGAGACGAGGGTGAACGCCCAGGCGCAGGGCTACGAGTACATGACAGCCTACATCGAGGCCGCCAAGCAGGTGGGCAGGCTGGAGAACGCCATTGGTTGGTACCACTCCCATCCCGGATACGGATGCTGGCTCTCCGGCATCGACGTCTCCACGCAAATGCTGAACCAAAACTTCCAGGATCCCTTCGTCGCCATTGTCGTGGATCCCGTGAGAACCATCTCCGCCGGAAAAGTCAACCTGGGCGCTTTCAGGACTTACCCCAAGGGTAATAATGGGCGGCAGTACTTGGATCGACTAGGACATACTGTCCCTGGATAGACTGCAACAGATTGTCCTTGGATAGACAGACAGAACTCTTAGTCCCTGGATTGACGAGACGGATAGTCCTTGGATCAACTACTATGACTTAGCAGGACCCAGGTCGACACGAACGAAGTGTGCTAGGATAGACTGACATAACTGACTGTTCCTGCATCAAAAAACGGATCGTATACTTGGATCGACAGCTAGAACAAACTGTACAATGTTAGAATTCAACAAAATCTTTTGTTCTATCTAAGGACTGTATGTTCTCATAGTCGATCCAAGGACAATTCGTCTTGTTGATCCAAGTACATTTCATTTTTCTTGTCTAACCTAATACATGTCAGTCCTGGTCTATACAAGGACTGTGTGTTCTGACAGTCAGTCCACAGATGATCCGTTTTGTCGATGCAAGGCCGGTTCGTCGTAGTCTATCCACGGACGATCTGTTGTCGATCCAAGGGTAGGAGTCCGAAAAGGCCTTCTTTATTCTAGTCTAGTTCTCCAGGATTTTGGCACCAAGAGCCTCATTTCGACTTCTCTTAGCCAATGTTAATTAAAAACTCTTTTGGCAGATGTCTTACCCCACAGTTATGGTGGCACTTTGCATTGGGCGATCCTTAACATCCATATTTGAGTTGATGGGTGTTAATGGGTCATTTATTTCTAAGGCTTGGCTCACGACATGGAGGAGCGTTCAAGCCATTTTTGGACCGCACTTTGAGATTAATCCCAATCTTGGCACATTTGTAATGAAGCCCGTTTTTTGCGTCATTGGCCCGAAATTGTTTGCACACTCTCCCCTTTTTCCAACTTGGCCTGCGAACCGCAAAACTTTAAATCTAAATCGGATATTTTTCGGGTATTTGCCTCACGGTGGCTGAGGATTTTTTTATTATTTCATTATATTGATATAAACAAACAACGCAAAAACGGCCTTCATATCAATATAATGAAATAATAAAAGTTCCTCATCCAATGTGAGGCAAATGCCCGAAAAACCTCCGGTTTAGATTCAAAGTTTTGCGGTTCGCAGGCCAGGTTGGAAAAAAGGGGAGAGTGTGCAAACAATTCCAGGCCAATGACGCAAAAAATGGCCTTCATTACAAATGTGTCAAGATTGGGATTAACATCTAAGTAAATGGCTTGAACGCTCCTCCATGTTGTGTGCCATCACTGTTAAGTAAATGACCAATTAACGGACTCCTGCCCTTGGATCGACAATGGGCCATCCGTGGCTATATTTTATTATACAGTCTGACCGTTCAAAATTGGACGGTACCGGAATCTTAACTTTTTGTCACATATTCAATATATACAGGACTTTTAAATGATAGTGTTGGAAAGATTGAGCCTTTTTCCATCTTTTTTGTAAAAGTAGAAAAAATCAATTTAAGGAGGATAAAACCAGGAAAATTCAATTTTCCCAAGGTAATCCAGAAAATTGTGACGACAAAACTAGTGAGACATTTATTTTTTGATGTCACGGGAATTCACTATAATATTTTTCATTTTGTCAGAAAACAAAAAAGATGTCCAAAGGTTCAAGCTTTCCAACGATACCCATTAAGCCACAAAATTCATGAATTCATAACACAAACTTTTGATTCCCGCACCGTCCAATTTTGAACGGTCAGACGGTATATATTTTTTAATTTGACCTTTTGCAGGCTACAAGCCTCCAGATGAAGGCCCCAGCGAGTACCAGACCATCCCACTGAGCAAGATTGAAGACTTTGGCGTCCACTGCAAGTCCTACTACCAACTGGACGTGTCTTACTTCAAGTCGAAGCTGGACACGAAGCTTCTGGACTCTCTCTGGAATCACTACTGGGTCAACACTCTGAGCTCCTCATCCCTGATCACCAATGCTGAGTACACCACAGGTAAACCAGATATTCTATTTTTGGGACCATAGTTTCTACTCTGATTATTGCAGGCCAAGTTCGAGATTTGGCTGACAAGTTGGAATCTTTTGATCACAACTTGGCCAGAGGTTACTACACTGTTGAGCGCGAGGGCAGCGACAAGAAGAGCGAGGACAAGCTAAGCAAGGCTACCAAAGATTCCTGCAAAATCACCACCGAAGTCTTGCATGGGATCATGACTCAGGTCGTCAAGGACAAGCTCTTCAACTGCATTAAGAAGGATTGATGTAAATACAATTAATAAAAATCTCCTAAATCAAAATATCCATGAATTTGTCATAATATTTATGATGATTGGCCATTTTTTTAAAAGCTTTTAAGTCTGGCATTTGATTTATTATTTGATTTATCAGTGATGATAATATTTATCTTGTTCCAGTTTTTGTTTTACTTAAGCTAAGGTAAGCTGCCATTTTGTTTTGTAGAGATTAAATTTTTATCATGATAATTTCATTAACACTGAAACACTTTTCAAGCATTTTCCACTATATTTCATTACTTTAATGTGATTTATTAGGAATTTGTTTATTTTTAGGTTCAAAAAGGAAAATTCACTAATTTTGTATATTTTTAAGTGGGAAGAATTTCTTCTCTGTGTAGTAGATGACTTCATCATCGTCTTGATCAAAAAATATTCATTAGGTATTTTTATGAGCTACCAAACAATATTTGAATTTTTATCTTTGATCAAATATGTTGAGAATGTTCTATGATGAATGCTATGAGGCTGAGTCCATAGTCGATTAGCAAAACAAAGAATCCTAAGTGCAAATGGTCAATGGACAATCTTGGGTGTCCACCATAATTTTGTCTACTTGCCATTCGTCTCAACCTGGATGCCAACTGATCCAAAGGATTGCCACTTCATTTGCCTTTAATAAAAGCTTCATAAGTTATTTCAGTGTGGTTGCCAATGTGCTTGAAGAGCCGGTTACTCAAGCTCCTAAGATTAACTTGATAAATGCCTTAGTCGACAAGTCTCTGGAGGTTCAAGATGATCTGCTCCTTCCTTACTTTGTCCATCTGTTTGGGCAAAATCCAGTCTCCGGGAGTATAATCAATCGGAGTCGAAAGGTGAAAGTCCTCCATTTTCATCAAGGCTGGCATCGCTCTCAAGTATCTCATAAAGTTGGACCTGTCATTGATCAAGAAGAGCATGGCCTTAAGGATTTGTCATCCAGCCTCCTTCAACCAAGACTGATAGGACACTGAAATGTTCATCAAGGGTGTCAGCATTCACAAGCATTTCTTAAAATTAGACCTGTCATCGATCAAGATAGGCGTGTCATGATTAAACTGCGAGAACTGAAAAAGCACTGAAATGTCCATGTAGTCAATCCTGGAGATCAATTTTACTGATTTTAAAGAAGCCATCAACATAGATCTTGGCTTTGGTGATCATCTGGGAGCTTGACCTCCTTTGGACACACAGAAGTGAATGGAATTCAACTTGGCCATCAATTTGACAAGGGCCAAAGATTTTTTTAAAAATGATATTTTTATTTTTTGATCAATTATTGAGGAACAATGCAATATGAAGAATCATGACTCATCATCGTTCAAATTAAGAAAAAACATGAGGTAAACAGTTTGAAACAATGATATTCTAATTTTTCACAAACTTGGCGAAGGAGAGTTCCATCAAAAATGCAATGAGGCTGAGTCCATAGCCGATTGGCAAAATGAAGAAAACTAAGCGCAAATGCTCAATGGACAATTTCGGGTGTCCACCATAATTATGGCTGCTTGCCATCGGTCTTAACCTGAATGCCAACAAATCCCTCCGATCCAAAGGCTTGCCACTACATTTATCTTTGACAGCAGCTCCATTAGTTATTTCAGTGTGGTTGCCAATGTGCTTGAAGAGCCGGTTACTCAAGCTCCTAAGATTGACTTGATAAATACCATAGTCGACGAGTCTCTGGAGGTTCAAGATGATCTGCTCCTTCCTTACTTTGTCCATTTGCTTGGGCAAAATCCAGCCTCCGGGAGTATAATCAATCGGAGTCGAAAGGTGAAAGTCCTCCATTTTCATCAAGGCCGGCATCGCTCTCAAGTATCGCATAAAGTTGGACCTGTCATCGATCAAGACATGCGTGCCATCCAGGATTAGTCGTCCAGCCACCTCCAACGAAGACTGATTGGACACTGAAATGTCCGTGTAGTCAATCCTGGAGATCAAGTCCGCCTTCTCCGGACTGATTTGGAACAAGTCATCGACATAGCTGTTGGGTTTGATGATCTTCCGGACGCTTGACCTCCTCAGGTCATCCAGGGTGTCGATGGATTTGGGCTTCACCTTGGCCATCAGCTTGACAATGACCAATCCGGAGAAGACGGTGGTCAAGATCATGAAAGCGAAGCAGAAGAGCACTGCCAAAGTGGTGCCCTGATTGCCAAGCCTCATCCGGGGTAGGAATCCTTGAGTGAGAGCAGCTCCAAAGGAGTGGACAAGGATGGAGGCAAATGAGTACTTTTGGCACTTGTCATCGGTTGCCAAGTGGTTGCTCCACCAAATGATGGCTGTCATGAGGATGAAAGACAAGCCAATGCAAATGTCAGTGGGCACGTCAAAGATCTCCGTGATGAAGTCACCAGTCACCCGATGGCTGGCCTCTCTTCTGGAGATGATCAGCAGCTCGGCAAAGGTGAGGGCATGCGAGAAATCCAGGATCTGGAACCTTTGGCTGGTCATGCCAACCTCGAGGGGAGCAAAGTCCACTTGGCCCTCCAGGACAGTCTGCAAGATTGGGTGAGTCTTGGGCGATCCGGACACTGACAGCTCGGTGATGACCTCCAAATCCGGATCATGCATGAGTGTCATCAGGTCCAAGGTGCTCCAGATGCCTTGGCCAAGCCAGACCACTGCAGCTGACAGGTTGTCATTGTCCTGCTTGTACCACATGTCATTGGGGTAGCAAGTTCCCAGAATTTTCATGTTGTGCCAATGCTTGAATGTCCATTAATGTTAAGGCTGCAAATGCACTGTGGGGCAAAGGAGCATGAAAAGTGCATGATTTCGTGCATGACAGTCACCCACGTGGCCCACAGTGAGCTGTCATTAACGTGAGAGCACTTATCACTAATCGATTTTCCACTATATACTCACTTCTTCAAGTAATCCTCACTTAAACCCACTGAATCCAGCACAATGATAATAACTATTTATACCCAGTGCAGGCGTGTAAAACCAGACCGTTGCATGGCTGAGAGAGTACTGTAAAATGGAAGACATGAGCTTTACTAGCCCGGGCCTGCGAGGGCTGAAATTTTACGAGTGCTTTTCCTTTTTAAAATCCGAGGTCAGCTATTCCACAGCTCAGCTCGTTTCTTTAACGCACTCACTTTGTTCGTGCTTAAAAAAGTGGCACTCGTGTTTTTCCATTTAAAGCCGAGCTCAGCTATTTAAAGACTCAATTTTACGTGCCCCAGCTCAAAATATACTGCTGTATATTCTTTAAAGCGATTTTTGAGTGTTTTAATGAAGTTACCGGGCTGGCCCGTGCCCTATAAAATGCTGCTCGGTTTTTAGTTGCTATGTAGATATCACAGGCTCTCACATGCTAGCATCCTTTGGTTCTAGAGCAAAAAAATAGACTTTTAAAAACACTTTGTAAAGGTACTGCTAATGAGGAACAAATCCCAGTCATGCATTCACTTTTCCTGATTTCTTTGTCAGGCTTAAATTATGTTTACGTCCTGTAATACTATTCAATTTACATGTAGTTTCCATTGCTCAATGGTAAGAGCATTGGAATGCTAAAATCCAACTATCTGAGGTTCAAATCTAGGTAGCTCCTCTCTTTTTTCGATGTATTCCATGGAATAAGAGGGGCATAAAATTACTTTAAATCCCTCAAATTTGATTCCAGGGCCTTTAAGTATTTAATATCCCCCAAAATGCTTAGAAAAAACTGAGTGATACAAAAGAGCTGAGTCGGATCGGTAAACTGAATTACAACGCGAGAAAATCGTATTACAGAATATAAGTAACTATAACTGCCTAAGGTTCCAATCCCGCATGTTTCCCTATAGCTGAGTGGCCATAGTGTAGGAATTCAATTTTAACTGGCCAAGGTTCGAATCCCGGCCACGCCCCACTTTAGTCTTTTATATGAATGTTTCCATGGAAAATAAGTGAAACCAAATTACTTTATACCCCCCAAAATTGCATCCTGGGCCATAAAATTCCTCAACATAGCGTAGAAAGGGATGTGACATAGAAAAGTGCAGAAAACTGAATTGTAGCTCGAGGAAACCACTTCTTACAGCAATAATAGACAAAAGTATCATAACATTGATACGCCATCAAGTGACATCACTGAAGCAATACTTGGGATTTGTTTACACAACCGTGCTACTTTTTATGAGGCTTAAATACAAAACCAAGAATCAAAATAATCTGCAGACTTCTCATTTAGCGTGCCAAAAAACTTGCTCTATTATTTTTCAAAATTTTCTAAATGTAAGAGAACTTGTAGCCGACAAGAAACTACAAAAATAGCTAATGAAAACAAAAATTGTCCTAAGATCGGTCTTTTTTTAATCCTTTTCCTGATAGACGATGCAAACGATCCAAAATTCCGGCGCACTTGTTTGTTTATTCAAGAAAGAGTTATCACTTTCGAGCAGCAAAATCGGGCATTCTTTTTCAAAATAAGCATTCATCTCAGTATTTTTTTAGCAAAACAAACCAGTGAATATTTTATCTGGTAGCACTGAATTTTGAATCGACTACTCCCTAATCCCAAAAGTTTCAACTTTCCGTCCGCTAGGCGTGCTACTTGCATTTGTTATTGTTATGTCACTATTGTCAATAGAAATAGTTGGCATGCATTCAACCGCAAAATAGACTTGTCTGCATTTCATTGTAAATCGCCCATTTATCCCTTATTATTTGGGTGGATTCTTGCTGCAATAATTTTCTCTTTTCTACTCGGTGGTCTTTTTTTTCTCGTGAATAAATTGCATCTTATTTTTTCCGCGCAATGAGGGGGGGTGAAACAGTCATTACCGAGATCATCATTTTGCTACTCTCGTTTTTTCCTCGGAGGTGCTTTGTGGGTGGCCTCGCCCGAAGCCACGCCCATTTTTCGAAGCTTTGTCAACGGTAAGCTCAACACGGTGGAATATAAAGGTTAGAACTCGGTCAATTTGATTCCAAGCAATGAATCTGCGCATTTTCGGATTTTCTCTATTCATGGCGAAATGTCCCGTCACCATTGGCCCTCTAAAATGCTAAAATTACTTAATGATTTAGCAAAAAGACAAAGCTTCAAAAAGTATTATTGTCCTTTTTAGCCTGAAATTTGTTGTGAAAAATCACCAAAAAGTAATTAAATTCAACTTTTCTTTTTTTAAAAAAAAATCTGCTTTTGGCAGAAATATACTTGAGTTAATTTGAATTAGTCAAAAGCAAAGAGCTCAAAAACAATTTATTCCTTTTTAACCTTAGTTTTATACTGATATTCAGGCAACTTTGGAAAAAAGCGCCGAAGTCACCAAAAATAATCCATATATAACTTTTCTTTTTAGAAGAAAAGTGCTCTTCGCAGAAATATACTATAAAGCAATGTATTTTAGGTCTGAAACACTTTTTTAAGCAAAATCGCTTCTTCTCCTTAAAAGTGGATTAAAATCTTACATTTACTTGAATGATTGAATCTTTAAAATTTGATAGAAAAAACCTTCAAAAATTATCATTTTTTCAAAAACTCACTTGAAAATAAACTAATGCCTCCGTAAAAGTGGATTCACATCATAAAACTTTAATATTTGAACCTTTTATTGGTGCAAATTAAATCCACTCGAAAATAAAGTAAAACCTCCCTAAAAAATGGATTGACATCATAAAACTTTAATATCTTATAGAAAAAAAATCCCCTTGAAAATCAAATAAAACTGTAAATAAAAAGCAGGTGAAAACAATGTAAAGAGCGCACTTAAGAGCGTCATTTTGATTGGGGGCCACCCAGAGACTTATATAACAATATATAACCTATAACCTATATATAACCTATATAAGTCTCTGGGGCCACCGTTATCTGGAAGCATTTACTAAAGGGACAGCGTGCGCGGGACACGCGGCGCGTATGAGGTCTTAACTGCGGAGCGACCACCCAAATCGACATCATGAACCACCAGAAGAAGCAGAAGAAAAGCCAGAAGCGACCACCCAAAATCTCCATGTGGAAAAAATCCTCTCTTTTCCCTCATAACTTTACAAACTGGAGGAAAAAAAAGTGTAGAAGAAGTAGCTCACTTACTTTTTGGCTGTTGAATTTTTTTGGGACCAATCTCAGGTAGTTGTGCACAGTGGGGCATAATTTCAGAAAAATCCCCCCTGCTGAGCTAAGTTTCTTTGTGAGATTAGCCGGAAGTTTCCCATTTATTCTCATCGGTTTCGCGCACTAAACAACTCAATTTTTCATTAAGTTTTCCAATTCTGGGAAATGCTACAATAAATTGTATAGACTCCATGCCAAATAAAAGTATTGAACTTCTCAACAAATTTCTTATTTATTAAAAAAAATATGGTTTTTTAATAATAGACATCAGTCTCATAACAAAGACAGTGACACTGAGCGACCCTAGCGTAATTTTAGGGAAACACTGGGTACTTAACTGAAGTCGCTCATTTATCAAAATGTAAACAATCATTGGCACGTTTTGGGGATTGTTGCAATGAAAACTCAGCCCTTTTTGGGAATGCCATCAAAAATATAGGTTTATTGATCTCGACTAGTTTGTTAAAGGCCCAATTCGCTAGACTCTCAAGAGTTTCAGATAACTGCCACTAGATGGCACTAGATTCAATCATGAGCATTGCTCGTGACGTCACAATGTTTCCTAATTACTTTTCATTATTCAGCCTTACAATCAGAGTTTACATATAGTATTTTGACCGCAGAGGTTGAAAAAGCAATAACTTGGATCATCTCAAAAGTATTTTAAAAAACATTAACATCGTGAAGCATTTATTTACTTCAGAGGTTGCAAAAGTTTGGCTTGGAAGGATTGTGATGTTGCAAACATTATTAAATCTTGTGATTTTGTTGGTGGAGATAAGTCAGTGGAGGGGCAAACTTTTTAATTAGATGGCGCTTTTTGAGCAAGTATTTTGGGGCAAACTGTCGCGCGCGAAACTTGTCACGTGATAAGGATCTGAAATTTGATTGGCTCAACTTTGGAGCCAGCCTCGAAAAATTTGGTTTCTAAGATAAAAAGCTTGAATGTTTGCGTGAGTTGAAAATAGTTTTTTTGACTTGAAAGGGTAGCATTTTGTAATTATATGTAAATGAAGATTTCGGCACAAGTGCTCCCAAAGCCAAAATTGCCAATTTTTAGATCATCAATGTAGCGCAGCCATGACAAATGTACTTGCTCAAGTTGCAAAGAATCTAGTGACTTTACGCCTTATTTGGCTTATTGTTGAAATCAGATTTAAGTCGCATCAGCATTTGAATCTTTTACATTTGCCATGAAGACTCTACAATGAAACAGCTAGTTCCAAAATTTGAGTTATGACGCATTAAAAGCTTGAGCAGCTATTACCTTGGAAAATTGCCTTTCATTGAGGCTTTTCCATATCTATTAGGCCTCAGTTTTGTGGTTGGGGCACAAATCATGAGGAAACCAAGGCAAAGTTGGCTATTGATTTTCAAACCACAAAATGGAAATGTGGAACCAGTTTGCTGGTGTCTTAAGCCTGAGTCAAACTTAAAAATGGGAGCTAGCACAGCTCAAGTAGCATCGATACTTTTATTTCTGGTGGTCATTGTATCATCAGCTGTTCTCATTGGCTTGTATGTCCATTCCAAAAATGAAGAAGAAGCTGATGCCACCACTAAAAAGGGTAATTAGACTCACTTCCTCAATTACAACCACACAAAATTATTTCTTTTATTTTAAAAACAACAATTTTAGCTTCATCTAGCTTTGAAAACAGTTCATCTACAACTGTATCATTTGAAACCACCACAACCACTCAAACCACTATGACATCTTCAGCAACTGATGACCAAATATCCCTAATCACAGAAATCTTACCACCAAATGCACCACCTCCAATTGCACCACCTCCAATTGCACCACCACCAATTGCACCACCTCCAATTGAACCACCTCCAATTGCACCACCACCAATTTCAATCTACAATGGAAGTACTTCTACAAATCAATCAAGTAAGATCATGTCAACTTCTTTGATAGTTTTGATTTTAGTTGGTTTGTCTTTAGCTTGTAATTATCCAAGCTGGATTGGTGATGGAAGTTGTGATGATACCACCAACAAGTTGGTTTGTAACTTTGATGGTGGAGATTGTTGCTTGACACCAATCAATGATTTGTACTGCTGGATTTGCATCTGCCAAGAGGATGGCACAAGGCACAGCAGCGCCACCACACCCTCAACGTAAAGTGGATCATTAAAAACATTAAAAACATAATTATGTTTATTCACTTCAGAGGTTGCGAAAGCTTGGCTTGGAAAGGCGATGGCCAATGTGATGATGCAAACAATGTTGACTCTTGTGACTTTGATGGTGGTGATTGCTGTGGTCCGGATAGGAACACAGACTTTTGTGATGTCTGCCTTTGTCATTTGGACAACACAATGCCAATCCCTGCCTCATCTGCATCTGTATCGATGTCAGGTACCAATAAGCCCAATAGATATGGAAAAGCCTCAATTAAAGGCAATTTTCCAAGAGAATAGCTGCTCAAGCTTTCAATGCGCCATAACTCAAATTTTGAACTAGTTGTTTCATTGTAGAGTCTTCATGGCAAATGTAAAAGATTCAAATGCTGATACGACTTAAATCTGATTTCAACAATAAGCCAAAGGCGTTAAGTCTCTAGATTCGCAGCGCCATCTATTTTTTTTGCAACTTGAGCTAGTTCATTTGTCATGGATGCGCTACATCGATGATCAAAAATTGGCAATTGTTTGGATTTGCCGAAAGCTTCATTACTATATAATTACAAAACGCTTATACCCTTTCAAGTCAAAAAACTATTTTCAACTCACGCAAACATTCAAGCTTTTTATCTTAGAAACCAAATTTTTCGAGGCTGGCTCCAAAGTTGAGCCAATCGAATTTCAGATCCTAATCACGTGACAAGTTTCGCGTGCTGCAGTTTGTCCAAAAATACTTGCTCAAAAAGCGCCATCTAGTGAAAAAGTTTGTCCCTCCACTGGACTGGCAGAAGGATTATACCATTACTTTTGGCATAGATTGCACAAATCCTTTTTGGAATGGAGATGGTTTCTGTGATGACACCAATAATGTGGCTCCTTGTGGATATGATGGTGGTGATTGCTGCTTGGAAAACGCATTGACCACTTATTGCACTAGCTGCATTTGCCATCTGGATGGACTGGTTCACACCACCACTCCTTCTGGACTGGTTAATTCCTCTCTGATCAACATTTTGCTACCAGCTTTGCCACCATTGCACAGTGGGCCCCGTTGAAGCATTTTCCTCCATTTCTTATTTTTCGTCAAATCGGCAGCGCATTAGCAAAGCCCCCAAATTACTGTAAAACTGGAACTTTTGACTCTTTCTAGCAAAGTCTTACGCAAATTCACGCACTTTTTTTGCAATCCAACCCCGTTCATATTACTTTTTCTCTAATTTGACAGTGTTATGGGTTGGACAACCTTGGACTTAAAAAGTTCAGCTAATATTTAGTTTAGTTTTACATGCAAATAGAAGATTCATCTTTTTGGGTCAATTTTGACCCTTATTTTTAATGAAATCCTGTTCTCTTGAGACCTAAAATACTTAGACTAATTCTAATCTAAGGCTTCAACAAAAAAATTATGGTTCTAATGGAACAGTAGAAGCTTGTAGCCACTTTTTGACATTTCTTTTTGCTTAGATTTTTTTAGCAAATTCGGGATGCTTCTCAAAAATGATCATGAATTCACAAATCGAATTGAATTTAGAGCCTTTTAAATGGTCATTTCTGATCACCAAGAACCCATTGGAACTATTTTAAGATAAAAAAGTGTTTGAAACTGGATTTCATAATTTGGCTGAAATGGAGAAAGAAGGGTCTCCGTGGCCCACTGTGCATTGGTTCTCCAAGGTTGAACATGAATGGCTTCTGTATGCATACTATGCACCAAAAAATCAAGTTATGCACTACTCTTAATTGTGAAATACAGAGTTTGGTTTTGATGTTGAAAAAAATCAAAGATAGATGGCGCTGCTTTCGGGAGTAGATGAAAGTGCTACCATATCTTTAAGCTGATTTAGAATTCTATTAATGCAAAAAGGCTTTTCTGTGGACATTTTGGAGAATTTGTCTAAATAATATCTCTTTGTTTCCATCAATGATTTTAGTGTTTCCTATAATTAGAAGCATTGAAAATTGTATATTTTTAAACTCAATTTCTTTACTTACTGAAAAAATGACAACTTATTGCAAATTAAATATCAAAATTCAATATTGAAATTCAAAAGTTAAAAAAAACACTTTAGATGGCACCACTGTTGAAGTGGAAAAAAAATACCAGAAGTGGAATTTTCCTTGATTGAAGTTTTTTGGCATTTTTGACGCTCAAATGGCGAATAACACAAGTCATTGCTCCATCTAGCGGAATTTTCTGCTTGTTGCTATAATTTCAATTCATACTTAATTAATAATTCTAAAGATTTTTAACCAATTTCCCCAAATAATCACAGAAAATGCCAAAAAGGTGGTGTAAGTAAAAATCCACTTCTGGTATTTTTGTCCAATTATGCTTCAGTGGCGCCATCTACAGTAGCTAACTAAATTGCTTGGTCAGAGTAAAAAAAGCATTTTTGTCAACTTGGCGGTGGGTTCACTACATACGGCAGTGAAGCGAAAATCGCTGTATTTTGCTGAGATTTGGCGTGCGCTCGCATATACCGTACAATAATGGATTTTTTCGTCACATGTGAAGAAATAATGGTCATTATTGTACAGTTGGCAACTTGAGATTTCTTCTTCTATTAAAAAAAGACTTGACCGGGATTCGAACCTGGGTCTGTTGAGTGAAAGGTCTGCTCTATCCCAATGCACTATCAGAATTCCAATACTTCAGAGCACATTCTGGCATATATTATTTAATGTTTACTTTCCACTCTAAGAAAATCTTCCTAATAACTCCTAACTCCTAATAATAAAAACAATAATAATAATAAAAAATAATAAAATAATAAAAACTAAAACATTTTCATTTGAAAAAAAGTCTTCCAAAGATTTTTTTAAGAAAAGTCTACAAAATTAAATTTTTTTTTTAACCTTCTTTGCAAAAAAAAACTTTTATTGATCTTTCTAAAGAGCCAAATTCGTCATTTTGGTCCTTTTTTAAAAAATTCTGGCGAAATATTCCCCTAAATATCTGGTTACCCTGCAAGTGCTGAGCTTTTGCTAGAGATGCGCGCGCGCGATTGACCGCAAAGTTATACCTGCAAACGAGCTATCTTTTTTAAGGCCGATTTAATTGCTAAATTAATCAATTTTTATCATTAAACAGTACTATTGGGACTTTTAACCATCACGAAGCTGACAAAAATGTCAATACTGTCCTGATGACTTGTCCATATAGGGTTTTTCGCTCATTCGTAGTAAAATTCCAGATCACTCGTGGCTTCGCCACTCGGTGATCTTTCATTTGACTACTCATGAGCGAAAAACCCTATATGGACTCGTCATCAGGACAGTATTGTTACATTTTTTGCCAGCATATGGAGCCTTGTCATCAGGTTTAGTCAAAGCTGGGCCATAATTTTCTTGAACAAATGACTGCACTTGAGAGCTAAAGGGACCATAAACCTCCCAGGGTGAAAAAGAGACTTATCATAAAATGTCTTTAGTAGTAAATCTTTTGGCATTTCGCACTCCCATGAGCATTGTCACAGACAGCACGTGCTGACCCACATTTCCCGCATTTTTCCCTACATAGTAATTGCTGTAAAACGATTTCCCTGGGCTATAATCCACTTTACAGATCTGACTCAGCTTTTTTCTGCTGTCATAAGTGTGTTTATCATTTGGGGGGTATAAAGGGCATTTTATGAACCAGTATGCTATTTTGGAGTTTTTTCTTGAGCAGTGTCAGCTGAAAATCCCAGCTGTTGCCCCAAACGGCCGCTAGGAGCGCCCTACATCAATGTTATTGTTATGATACTAGTGTGAATTTAACTGCCCGTTTTTATGCTCCCCAGCCTTGCACAAATGCATATTCCTTCTGGACATGAGTAATAGTTTGTGTTTTACAGCCCCAGGGCAAAAATGTTATCTTGCTGTGCAAAATAAATGAGACAACTTCATCAAGAGAGTAGGAAAAACCGCAATTCCGAGCTAAGGAGATTAGGCGCAATTAATCACTGATTTTCAGTTGGCCAAACAAAATGCAATTTTTCAATTCCCAGGAGAATGAAAATTCCACATTTTGTGACAGCTTTTAAAAAAAATCCTCCAAATGCTCAAAAGTAAACATAGTTTTCCTTTTTTGAATCCTGGCCAGCAAAACTTTTTTGTCTTGACAAAAAAAAGAACATGTGTGAAGTTGAAAGCAAATTTCTGGGCAAGGAAAAAGAAGAAAAGAGTTTTTTTTCAGTAGCTTTGATTTAAAAAAAAGAGGAATCTTTTGTTACAGTTCTCTTTTCACAAATCTTGAGCAAATTGAATGGAAAAAGTATTTTTCACCAAAATGAACATGTAAAATAAACTGACCACAATTCACAATGGGGTGCAGATCCCCCCAAAACCCAGCAGGATTAATTAAAATGCACCCATTGTGTCCAGCCACAAATGCAATCTGTCTGAATTGTCACACCAAAATTGGACTTGTGTAACCCCACCTAGAAAATATCCAATTTCAATATGGAGAGACATGTGGTAACAATTTAATGTCTAACAAGTAAAGTTTCTGAGTGTGTAATCCAATTCCTTTTGCACACATTTTGGGAAGCATTTTTAGCTGTCAAAGCCAATCATTAATTTTGCCAGCTACAATTGAGCTTGGAGGTCTTTGTTCAAAACCGTGGGATCAGTGACAAAGGTTACACTTCTAAGTAGTGCAACTAAAACTAGGTCTCATTTTGGCCACCCACTTTCTAGCTATTCTTGTGTGTAATGAGAATTGCCTGAATTTGCACATGTTGTTGTGATATTAGCAAAAATTATGAATGACACAAATTACAGTTGGAAAAAAGCTGGATGATGAGTTTACCAGGTTTCATTTCAGGATTTATTTTTGGCTTGACTCAGATATTTGACCCATCACAGGAAATGTAAACAAAGCATAGTCTTCTTTAACTAGTCTTGTTGTTTGAATGTTTTTGATTTTTAAACATCATTTACAACCTATTTTCATAATAAAAGCATGAAGAAAGATACTTTGAAAAATATTAAAGTGATTCATTTCATTTCACAATTAATTTTGGCTCGACACAGATTTTTGACCCTTCGCAGGAAGTGTAAACAAAGCGTATTCTTCTTTAACTAGTCTTGTTGTTTTAATGTTTTTAATTTTTAACATAATTTAGAACATATTATCAAAAAATATTAGTGTTAAATAAGATGAAAAAGATTTTAAAAGTGATTCATTTCATAATTAATTAATTTTGGCTCGACACAGATTTTTGACCCTTTGCAGGAAGTGTAAACAAAGCGTATTCTTCTTTAACTAGTCTTGTAGTTTAAATGTTTTTATTTTATTTTTTAAACATCATTTAGAACATATTGTCATAATATTAGTATTAAGTAAGATACTTTGAAAAATATTAAAGTGATTCATTTCATTTCACAATTAATTTTGGCTCAACACAGATTTTTGACTCTTTGCAGGAAGTGAAAACAAAGCGTATTCTTCTTTAACTAGTCTTGTTGTTTGAATGTTTTTAATTTTTAAACATCATTTAGAACATATTAGCAAAATAATAGTGTTAAATAAGATACTTTGAAAAAGATTAAAGTGTTTCATTTCACAATTAATTTTGGCTCAACACAGATATTTGACCCTTTGCAGGAAGTGTAAACAAAGCGTTTTCTTTCTTAACTAGTCTTGTGTATTGTGATAATATTAGTATAAAGTCAGACACTTTGAAAAAGATTAAAGTGATTCCTTTCATTTCACAATTAATTTTGGCTCGACACAGATTTTTGACCCTTTGCAGGAAGTGTAAACAAAGCATAGTCTTGTTTAACTAGTCTTGTTGTTTGAGTGTTTTCCTCTCAAAATGAAGTCTTTAGAGTTGTGGAATGTGTGGTCATGAGAGTGATGTAGGAGCGGATCTTATCGAGCTGAAAGGGTGTCAGCCCTCTTTTGTTTTGCTTAGTCTGAATCAGCTGCATTGCCATAATAATGCAGAGGACGTGACAGACCTCACACCAAGAGTCCACGTGTGTGCTTAGACATCTCAAGATGAAGATTTGGGCAGGAAAAGTGCATTCCACAAATTGGTCTGGACAATGATTGCTTCTTTCCTCAGAGAGTCACTGCAAAATGAAGGCAGATTGGCCTGAAAAACTGCTCAGCACTAAATCTTCAGCCCTGAGCCAAATTTCAGGGGAGCAACTGTTCAAGTTGTTCAAGTGCAGCAATAAAACTAGCATGGGTCAATGATTGCAAAGCTTCTGAGCTCAACTAGAACATCATTCCTTACAAATGACTATTTTCAAGCATCTCATAAAAAAGCCAGGCTTGAAATGATCCCAATGCTGAAAATGTGTTGACAAAGGCAAATTAGCTTTCTCTCAGCTATTTTGAGCTCAATTACTGAATACTGAGAGAAAACAGCTGAAATGTTGGGGAGACAACAAATGTTCTTGGTCAAAAAAGCTTTGGAACAAAATGTCATCATCTATCATCTCACATTCTTGGATGATGAAGCTACTTTTTTGAGCAGCAAATATTTCCCAATTTCGGTGGCCAATCATCAATTCTGAATAAATCCTGGAAATCATGTTGTTGATGTTGACAGCTCAGCATTTGTTGCCCTCAAGCATTTTGGAGAGCTCTGGCACAAACAAGTTGTTGTTTTTTTTCATGACAAAATGTCTTCTTCCAAAATGATGTCTTGGCAACCTCCCACCATGCCATGCCAAGAGATGACACCAGAGAAGAAGAAAAAAGTTTAATGATGACAAGAGCCAATGAGGCTTATCTCCAAATCCGGAATCTGAATTGCAATAATAATGGGTGTGTCAAGACTTGCCTTCTTGTGTGGCTTCATTTTCCAAAGACTTCATTAGCCATTGAAGTTTTTAGAGCCCATCTGAGGCTCGTTTATACCTGTCAAAATGTCTTCAAGGCTCCTTTTTTATCTATGATTTTGACCATTTCAAAACCATTCTTTACCAGCTCTTATTTTTATCCCTTTTTAAATTAGATACTATGCAAGCTGACTAAAAAGATTTTAAAATTATCTCAAAATTGGCTCTTTTGCTCCATTTTTGGCTGTTTCCTCTCCACTCAATCAAATGCAGGATAACCAGACTAGACAAATTTAAATAATATTTGCAAACTGGCTGTTTCCAATTAGTCACAAGAGCAGCTACCAGATTTAGCAATTTAAATTCATTTAGATCAAATTAGATCAAATACCAGATGTGTGCATGACAGTTGAATTAGAAGTGAAATCAGCTATATTTGGGATTACTTTGTACAATATAGCAATAATGATAAAAAGGAAATATTGGAGGACTGGATGGATCACAGTGAGTTTCTTTGGCAAGCTTGAATGATGAGAATGAGGCCATTAATGGGCGCCAAGACCGATTTCTTCTGGAGTGGGAGGTGGAGCAGCAGGATTAGGATTAGGTTGGTGATCCTTGAAGATGGTGGCAAAGCTGGCCCCCACCCAATTGATGATGATGGTGGCAAAGACAGAGAAGATGATGAGACACCGGTCCAGCTTGGCCATCCAGGATGAAGATGAATGATGGCTAGTGTCGATGTCATTATCAAGGATGTCGTCAATGGGTTTGAAGCACAACTCCTCCATGTTGGCCTTGATGCCAACACAGTCAAAGTCCTCAGTGCCATCACAGAAGCAGTGCTCCAGCTTGGCCGAGGCTGGCTGTCGTTTGAGGATGTTGATGCTGTTCAAGCACCGGTCAGTACAGGTTCGTCCCTTGAACATTGCTTGGCAGAACCGGTGGTAGTATTCTAAGGCGGTGGCGCACAGCGGATCCGCCGCACATATCCACTGTGCAGCCGTGCAAGAGACCACAGTGTCAGCTCTGGTGGCATACATCACTTCTTCTTGGCATGCTCCAATGTTCACCTTGCTTTGCTCGCAAAAAGCATCTCCCGAGCAGTTGCACTGAAATCCAAAAGGAGATGGGGTCATTAATTCGGCGCGTCACTCATTAAATTTGGCGCGCAGTAAATGTAAACAAAACATCTTCATTGCTTTGCTTTGGGCCATAATTCAAGTTAATTGCTACTCGTTACACCCGAGGAAAACGATTCAACCACCTTTGGTCACGCCACACCAGGTGAAGACCATTATTATTATGAAAAAGGGTTACTGGCTGCAGCAATATTTCTCAATTTCCACAGCTCAAAGGAAGAGCCGCCATTTTAGCCTCGCATGAAAGGGCTCCAAGAATCCAAATGAAAACATGTCAATTTGGAGCAGCTTGACAAGTCAATCAAGTCCTCCTATCAGGGACCAAAATCTTGAGAGGCTACAGTAATTGCTACTTCTGGCTACAACAAAAACTTCCAGTCTTCTCTGGGCAATGAAGACATAAAAGAAGCTCTTATTTCAACTCTCTCATAAAATCCGGAGCAGCATTTTCTGCTCAAAGAGCTTTTTATTGCCCTACAATCACGACATTGGAAAATGAGATGCACAGCTCTGCTACAACTTTTGGCTGTGGGAGGTCTGCTATAAACTATACAGTATGGATGTGATGGTGAAAAGCTTTGTGAGCCACACACACACACATGTGCTAAGGTAAAACGACTCAATTTTGAGTGAGAGGTCAGTGAACAGGAGCATAACATTTCTCTTTTCTCCTTGGGGATCGAATGACCAGCTCCAATGATTGCAGGGGGTCGGTTCACAGTGGAGTTTCCTGACATATTTTCTACATTTCCAAACTACAGACTCAATTATCTGAATATGTCTTTCCTTCAATATTTCTTTTCATGCTACGTATTTTTTGTTTTTAGACTTTCCGGATTAATATAAGCGGTCAACGTTGACCTCAAGAGTGTCCGAGGCTGAAAACATCAGCCTGGAAATTGTGCTCCGATCAAGAGACCAAAGGCAACAACAAGAGTGAAAATTCAGTCGAGCACAAGCGAGTCAGCAAAAGCTGCAAGTTGTGCAAAAAGCTGTAATTACCTTCATCAGCCTTCGGCCTTCGTGTGTCGACATGAGGGCAATGAGGGAATGCCTGCAATGAGCACTGCACACTTGAGTCTTGCCCTTGACCAAATCCAGACATCCCAAGGCGTAATTTTGCAGCGCTAGTCCACATCCAGCACGATACGCACACTTGATCCTGGCTGTGTTGCAATCCACCGAGGCGGCCTCGGCCTCGGCCGGTCCGGTGTAATTGGGCCACAACTGAGGTACCAGCCCCTTATGGAGTCCATCCGGAGTGACAACCACTGCAGGAGGTTCTTCGGTCACCTCAGTCGTCTCCAGGATGACGACATTCTCCACCTCACCCAGCGAAGTTTGGTACACAATTTCCAACTCTTGCTCACTCACTTGTCCTTGGCTGAATCTTCGCTCTTGTCGTTGCCTCTGGTCTCCATCACGGAGCACAATTTCCTCGGCGATGTTCGCAGCCTCGGACACCGAGGAGGTCGACAACGTTGCCATCGCCGAAGCGAAGAAGAAGATGATGCACAATCCGGATAGCTTCATGATGTTCAAGATCTCGCGGACAACTGAGCAGCGTCGCTCGCCTTGAACAGGTCAAAGTCGGCGCTCACGCGATCACGGCGGCGGTGGCCGCGGCAAAAGCGGCTATAATGTCTTCATCAACGGTCCGCTATGCTATGCTAGACTCAAATGGTCAATTTGGTCCAACTTGGCCCCATTAGCTGCAAACTACCAACTTCTTCACTCTACTGTAAAATGAAGGCTGATCCAAAAGACAAATCCAGCCAAAACTTGGATGTTTCTTGAGTAAACTCCATTTTCCAAACTCAATTGATCTTTTTAAGACTTTTAAAACAATATTTAGTTAATTTAAATTTCCCCTCAATCTAATTAAGCTTAAAAGTAAAAACTTTTCAATGCTTGGATATTTTTCATTTTTTAATCCTCACAATAACTCAGATATTAAGGAAAAATTTTTAATTTCAATAAGCTTAAATAAGGCATTCTAAAAAAAATTCACTTCTTCAGCAATTAATTACTTCAAAATAACAAAAAACTTTTAAAAAATGAATTTTCATTACTTCATGATGTGGGATATAAGGATTTATAAGCTTTAAATTAAAATGAGGCCATATAATTTAATAGATACTGCAAAACGGTTTCCTCGAGCTATAATTCAGTTAACCGTTTTGACTCCATTATTTTACGTCACAAGTTAACTAAAAAACACAAATAAATTAACTTTTAAATTTATTTTTTATTATTTTGCTATGTGCTCTTATCCTTTTAAAGAGCCTGCAAACTTTGCAATATGTTTAATATTTTTAACATTTTTAAAAGCAAACATTTAAGTAACCCTTAAGTAAGTAAGTGCAAAATGGCTTCTAATTTAGTTTATAAAAGGAAGACCAAAAACCATAAGATGTTTTCCACTCCTCCTTTCATTTTTCAAATTGATTTTCAGAAATAAGTAATGTGGTGTTCATCTACGTCATTTTTCCTTATCAAAAGGAAACTTATGACATGAAGACTCCATCATTTTTATTATTTCACATTTAACTATTAGGTATAACAAAATCAACTGTTCAGAATCATTACCAACTCTTAGTTTTAAGCTAAATCTCTCTATACTTAAATTATTTGCCAAATGCAAACGGAACAGGCTTCAAAGATCTTAAAATACTTTTGTTTAATTTTTTGACATGAACTTTAAAAAAATCATGCCAATGGAAGTTCTTTTCATTTTTAGGAGCTTGGTTTGGACTTTTTTTTCAGTGGCAATTTGTCAATCCTGGGTAAATTAATGCAACATAATTCAAAGATGGAGAACATAAAGTAATTTTATATCCCCACTTTATATTGGAACTTATCTAGTTTATATCCCCTCTTTACATTGGAACTTATCTAGTTTATATCCCCTCTTTACATTGGAACTTATCTAGCTCCCCAAAAGTTAGAAGTTAGAAGAAGGCATGACATAGATTGGAACCTTAGATATTTGGATCAGAAATCGGCCTTTCTTTTTTCCGCCAAAGTGTTTTACGGAAACAGCTGTTGCACCTTACAGTGGCGCCATCTAGCAAGATTAATGTCAAAATCGGCTCTTATAACTATAGCTTGGTGGTTAGTGCATTGAAGTCTTAGTAAAGCCATCTGAGGTTCGAATCCCAGACATGCCTTGACTTTTTCTTTTTTCTATTTTGCATTGGAATTTGTCAAACTCCTGCAGTTTGGGCAAACTAAAATAGACTTATAACAGCAATTCCAAATCCAGTTTTTTTTTAAATTCTTCGGAATTTGGAGTAGTTCCATAGAATATTAGCATTATAATGTATATTTATATATTTACATCGAGCTGGGGATCATAAAGTAGGGCCGTTAAAGAGCTGAGAGAGGATTACAAGTGGGAAAACACGAGTACAGATTTACTAGCCCGAGCCTGCGAGGGCTGCAATTGTACAAGTGTTTTACCAAGTTAAAATCCGAGGTCAGCTTTTTAACAGCCGGCAGCCCTAATTTATGTTCCCTAGCTCAGTATATACATTTTTACATTCTATAATATGATTTTTGAGTGTTTTAATGAAGTTACCGGGCTGCTCCATGCCCTATAAAATGCTGCTCGGTTTTTCGGTGTTGAGCTAATATCACTGGCTCTCACGTGCTAGCATCCTGTGGTTTGGGAGCTATGAAATAGAATATAAAAAGCCATTTATTCTGAGGTGCTCCCATGGCACAATGGTAAAGCGCTGGGTTATTAATTCTGTTGTCTGAGGTTCAAATCCCAGTCATGCCTTCACTTTGGTCTGATTTCTTTATCTGGCTTAAATTATGTTAAATTCCTGTAATAGCAGCCAACTAACATGAAGTTTTGGTAGCTCAATGGTTAGAGCATTGGAATGCAAATCGAATCCATATAGTTTCTCTCTTTTTTCTCTCTTAATTGGAATTAAGATTAGTTCCATGGAATATGAGGGGCATAAAATTACTTTATAGCCCTCAAATTTGATTCTTGAGCCATAAAGAATTAACTATCTGAGGTTCGAATCCAGATAGTTTCTCAATTTTTTCTCTTATTTGGAATTAAGATTAGTTCCATGGAATGTGAGGGGCATCAAATTACTTTATAACCCTCAAATTTGATTCGTGAGCCATAAAGAATTAACTATCTGAGGTCCGAATCCAGATAGCTTATATCTTTTTTCTCTTATTTGGAATTAAGATTAGTTCCATAAAATTACTTTACAACCCTCAAATTTGATTCTTGAGACATAAAGAATTTACCATACCCCAAAATGCTTAGAAAGATCTGAACCATAAAGGACCAGAGTCAGATCTGTAAACTGATTTATGACACTAGGGAATCATATTACAGCATATAAAATAATTTATATCCCCCAAATTGCATAGAAAGAGCAGGATTGACATAAAAAATGCAGCATATCATATATGATCTAGTATTCAAAGATAGTGGCAAACGTGACAATGTTATGCTTGAGCAGCCTTCTTCTGGATCTTCTCCTGCATCTCCTCCGTTTGGAGCTGCTCATAGGTGAGCAAGGAGACTCCGAGTTGGTCTTCCCGCGTGAACGGCTGAGCCATTTGCCTCAGCCATTTCCGAGAGACTTGCATGGCTTCCTCGGTGGACAGGTTGCACATGGAGTCACGCAAATGCTCCTGGATCCACTTGGGCAGCTTGCCCCGCTTGTCATTGCGGGCAAAGCGTTTGTCAGCAAAGATCATAATTCCATAGTCGGTTTTTCCGCGCAGAGCCCGGCCCACGCACTGGGCTGCATGACGCATGGCATCAAAGGTGAGGAAATCGTTCTCCCGGATTTGGAACTGATCTCGCAAGTATTCCAGCCTCGCCTGCAACCATGAGCAAAGCTTGAGATTAATCTACCATTACATGCTTGAAAAAGCTTTGAAAATGGCATTTGTGGCTTGCAAAAGCTTCAAACGAAGCATTTGATGCACAGATTGAATTCAAAGGCGAGGATATTGCTCTTCCGGATTTGGAACTGATCCCGCAAGTATTCCAGCCTCGCCTGCAACCATGAGCAAAGCTTTAGGTCAATCTGCTATAATATGCTTCAAAAGTTTTGAAAATGGCATTCATGGCTTGCAACAGCTTCAAACGAAGCATTTGATGCAAAGATAGTATTCAAAGGCGAGGAAATCGTTCTCCCGGATTTGGAAATGATCCCGCAAGTATTCCAGCCTCGCCTGCAACCATGAGCAAAGCTTAAGATTAATCTGCTCTTTTATGCTTGCAAAAGCTTCAAAAATGGCATTCATGGCTTGCAAAAGCTTCAAATGAAGAATTTAGGGTCTTTCCATGTGGTGCGTCAACAAACAGTAAATGAGTGATAGTGTCAAAAAATGGTAACTGTGTGCTATGCAATGCGCAATAGTGGCAGTGTCAAGGAGTGACTGGCAGATGGACATGTAACAAGCAACCAAAACACACTTTATTTCATACCTCAATTCATTTATCCCCTTTTTCTTACAAAAAACTCCAATTTAACCTATATGACTTTCTGCTTAGTCTGGTAACTCTTCATGAAAAACAAACTTTTATGCTTTTGTCCATCTGGCTTGTGTTGTGTTGTGCTGTGCTGTGATGTGACAAATTTCGGTAACTTGGAAAATTTAGCACTGATTGTAGTGTCGAGTTTTGGTAACTTAGTGTCAAAAAAGCACCACATGGAAAGCCCCTTAATGCACAGATTGAATTCAAAGGCAAGGATATTGCTCTTCCGGATTTGGAACTGATCCCGCAAGTATTTCAGCCTCGCCTGCAACCTTGAACAAAGCTTTACGTCAATCTGCTATAATATGCTTGCAAAAGCTTAAAAAATGGCATTCATGGCTTGCAACAGCTTCAAATGAAGCATTTGATGCAGAGATTGAATTCAAAGGCAAGGACATTGCTCTTCCGGATCTGGAACTGATTTCGTATGTATTCCAGTTTTCCCACAAAATCTGGTATTTTATGATTGCAAAAGCTTGTAGCATCTGTGGCTTGCAACAGCTTCAAATGTAACATTTGAGGCAAAGCTTGAATTCAAAGGCAAGAAATTACTATTCCAGATTTGGAACTGATCCCACAAGTATTCCAGCCTCGCCTGCAACCACGAGCAAAGCTTTTGGTCAATCTGCTATAATATGCTTCAAAAAGCATTGAAAATGGCATTCATGGCTTGCAAAAGCTTGCAAATGAAGCATCTGATGCACAGATTGAATTCTAAGGTGAGGGAGGTCATTGCTCTTCCGGATTTGAAGTATTCCAGCTTTGTCAGCAAAATCTGGCATCTTATGTTTGAAAAAGCTCAAAATATAGTATTTGTAGCTTGCAACAGCTTCAAATGAAGCATTTGATGCACAGCTTGAATTCAAAGGCAAGGACATTGCTCTTCCGGATTTGCAACTGATCCTGCAAGTATTCCAGCCTCGCCTGCAACCATGATCAAAGCTTTAGGTCAATCTGCCATAATATGATTCAAGCTTCAAAGCTTGAAATCTCACATTTTTTGCATGAAAAAGCTAGACATCTAACATTTTGAAATATTGCAGTTGTTGCTACAAAAAGCATGAAATATCACATTTTTAGCTGAAAAAAGCTTTTAATCTTGCATTTTTCAGCTTGTAAAAGCAGGAAATGTAGCAGTTTTGGCTCAAAAAACCTTGAATCTTCCATTTTTTGGCTTGAAGAAGCACAAAAATATTGCATTGGTTTTATGAGAAAGCTTGAAATATCACATTTTTGGCTTGAAATCTAACAATTTGTGTAGAAAAAGCTTTGAATCCTCCATTTATGGTTTGAAGAAGCTCAAAATCTAAGATTTGTTGAAACAAAAAGCTTTTTTGAACAACATTTTTGCTTTCAAAAGCTAGAAATCTAACTATTTTGGCTAAATAAAGCTTAAACTATAGGATTTATAAGCTTGAAACCTCACATTATTGGCTTGAAAAGCTCAAAATCATCTCACATTTTAGCCTGAAAGAGCTTGAAATCTCGCATTTTGTAGCTCGAAAAAGCTTTTAATCTAACTAATTTGGCTAAAAAAACATAAAAGGTTGCATTTTTTGCTTTTAAAAGCTTTTAATATCACAGATTTGGCTTTAAAAAGCTAGAAATATTGCATTTTAAGCTTGAAAAAGCTAGAAATCTCGCATTTTTTACTCGCATTTTTTAGCTTGAAATCTTGCATTCAGAAATGTTTTGACATTTTTTTGGTTAGACAAAGCGTGCAATCTCACATTTTTTAGTCGTGAATCTTGCATTGTGTAGCTTGAAAAAGCTTTAAATCTCGCATTAGTTTCTAAAAAAGCTTGATATTTCACACTTTTTGCTTGAAAAGGCATAAAATCTCACATCTTTGGCTTGAAAGAGCACGTAATCTTGCATTTTTTAGCTTGAAAAAAGCTAGAAATTTTTTTTTTTGAAATTTTTAAGCTTGAAATCTTGCATTTGTTTTAAAAAAAATAGCTTGAAATTTCACACTTCTCGCTTGAAAAAGATAGAAATGTTTTGACATTTTTTTGGTTAGACAAAGCTTGCAATCTCACATTTTTCAGTCATGAATCTTGAATTTCATAGCTTGAAAAAGGCTTTAAATCTCTCATTTTTAAGCTCGAAATCTCGCATTAGTTTCTAAAAAAAGCTTGACATTTCACACTTTTTGCTTGAAAAAGCATAAAATCTCACTTCTTTGGCTTGTTAAAGTCAACTCATTTCAAAAATGATACCTTGAGGATTTTCGACTGAGTGAAGACATATGGGATGCCAAACATGAGGACAGCTCTGCCAAGGTGGTGATCGAAATCGACGCCTTCGGACACTTTGCCCCTCGCGACAGACAAGAGCACCGCTCCGCGTCCATTTTCACAAGCCTTGATGTAATTGAGGAGTGCCAAGCTGGTCTCCGCCGCGTCCTGCGTCTCGATGAAGAGGAGCTTGCGCTTCTGGATGTCATCGATGACACCCTGGTCGTACCACGTGGCCACCACGTTCTCCATGTAGAGGTAGGAGGTGAAGAAGCAGACCACTCCATCCGGGACGATGGAGACGGTTTCGAGGAGGAGGTTGCCATAGTTCCGGATGACAGCCGTGTCATCCCTCGCCTCGAACTTGGAGGTGAGCGCCACCTGGTCATTGCCCTTGGCCACAATCATGGGGAGGATGCATTGGCGTGCAAGTGTCATGGTGAACGACGACATGACCACGGGGTGGAAGTCGAGGATGCGTGGGTACATGTCCAGGGGCGAGAGCGTTCCAGACGTGATGACAACCGATTGGAACCGTTCGAACACCGGTCGGATGGCGATGGATGCATCCAGACACCTGAAGTAGTAATGAAACAAGTCAAAAAAATTAGATTCAAGCCAGTTCTGAGAAGGGGAATAAGTTTCTGAGCAAGTTCAAAATGGGCCGAGTTGATTAAAGGCTCCCTAGGGTAGTGTCTAAATAGGACAAACAACGGCAAACAGGGCCAATTTCATTGGGAGGATGCATTGTCGCGTTAGTGTCATGGTGAACGACAACATGACGATAGGGTGGAAGTCAAGGATGTGTGGGTAATGGCAAAAAGGGCATTTTTCATTGGGAAGACGCATTGGCATGCAAGTGTCATGGTGAACGACAACATGACCATGGGGTGGAATTTGAGGATGCACAGGTACGTATTCAGGGGCGAGAGCGTTCCAGATGTGATGACAACCAACTGGAAGAGCTCAAACACCAGCCGGATGGCTATAGACGCATCAAGACACCTGAAGTAATAATGGAACAAGGCAAAAAATTGGATTCAGGCAAGTTCCGAGTTGCAGAAAAATTTTCTGAGCAAGTTTGAGTTGCTACTTATGGCAAACTGGCTCGGTCGAGTTGGACCAATGGCTCCATAGGGTAGTGTCTAAATAGGGCAAGCAAAGGCAAACAGGGCAAATTTCATTGGTGGGATGCAGTGTCGTGCTAGTGTCATGGTGAACGACAACATGACGATAGAGTGGACGTCGAGGATGCACGGGTAATGGCAAACAGGGCAAATTTCATTGGGAAGACGCATTGGCATGCAAGTGTCATGGTGAACAACAACATGACGATAGGGTGGAAGTCAAGGATGCGCGGGTAATGGCAAAAAGGGCAAATTTCATTGGGAGGATGCATTGGCATGCAAGTGTCATGGTGAACGACAACATGATGATAGGGTGGAAGTCAAGGATGCGCGGGTACGTGTTCAGGGGCAAGAGCATTCCGGACGTAATGACAACCGACTAGAACTGCTCAAACACCGGCCGGATGGCAATGAACGCGTACAGACACCAAAAGTAATAATGGAACAAGCCAAAAACATTTGGGGCTCCCACCCTTGGATCGACAACGGACCATCCTTGGAGAGACTAGAACAAACTTTACTTGGATAGAGTGGCAGAAGAATGGATCGTGCTTGGATTGACTATCAGAACACAAAGTCCTTAGGTAGACCAGAACATTTTGTATTAAGTTTTACTAGAAAAACGAACTGTATCTGGATCGACAAGTAGACCGTCCTTGGATCGACGTGACAAATCCGCTTTGGATAGACTAGAAAAACAAAGTATCTTTGGATGTGGTCTAGTCTATTCATAGATATGTTTCAACAGTCGATCCAAGGACGATCCGCTCTTCTGCTAGTCTATCCAAGTAAAGCTTATTCTAGTCGACCCAGGTCCTTCTATGTCACAGCAGTCAACCCAAGTACGGTCCCGTATTGTCGATCCAAAGATTGTATGTTTTAACTGTCGATCCAGGGACTATCTGTCTGCAGTCTACCCAGGGGGCAGCGTGTTCTAGTGGATCCAAGTACCTAAGGATCTACTCAGGTGCCAAACTAAAAACTCCTGAGACAGATCCGGAATAGGATCTACTGCCTAGATGTCTGCTACAAGTTTTAAGCCAGCCAAGTACAGAGGTATCAAGAAAGTCTGTAAGTCATAGCCTTGAGGCTTGATTCAAGTTTGAGTCAAGTGTCCTGAAGCAAAATAAGTATTTAGTCTATTTCTAAGTCCGGAATCTATTCCGGCGGAAGATTCTGTTCAAGTAGATCTGAGCCGGCCTCAAGACTTTTGCCCCTAGCCGTTTACCCCTGATATGTTTGCCCTTGGATTTTTGCCCCTGGATATTTTTGCCCCTTGGATTTTTACCCCTAGGGATGTTTGCCTCAGGCACTTTTGCCCCAAGATACCAGTAAAATTTTGCCCTTGGGAATTCTGCCCTGGGTTATTTTGCTCATGGGTAGGTTGCCACTGCACTGTTGACTCGAGTTGACAATTTGTCCAATTTGAATTGAACTTTCAGCGCCAATTGGAATATAAAAATGCCTAAAATAAGTGATTTTAGGGATAAGATTACATGGCTGCGTACACTTTGCCCCTAGCCGTTTGCCCCTAAGATTTTTGCCCCTAAAGACTGTTGCCCTCAAGACATTTTCCCTTAGAAACATTTGCCCCTAGACGGCTGCGTGCACTTTGCCCCTAGCCGTTTGCCCCTAGCTATTTACCCCTAGGAAGTTTGCCCCTAAGATGTTTGCCCCTAAAGACTTTTGCCCCCAAGACATTATCCCTTAGACACATTTTCCCTTACACACATTTGCCCCTAGACGGCTGCGTGCACTTTGCCCCTAGCCGTTTGCCCCTAGCTATTTACCCCTAGGAAGTTTGCCCCTAAGATGTTTGCCCCTAAAGACTTTTGCCCCCAAGACATTATCCCTTAGACACATTTGCCCCTAGACATGTTTGCCCCTGGGATTTCTGCCCCTGAAGATGCTGGCCCCTTAATATGTTTGCCCCTGGATATATTTTCCCCTTGGACTTTTGCCCCTTGGACTATTGCCTCAATCCAATCAGCTTATTAAAAAATTAATAAAACTGTTATTTGTAAAAAGCAGAAAAAATGATAGTTTTGGATAGGATCAGGTTAGGTTAGGAGTCCGGATAAAGAAGGTTTTGTTATGTAAAATTACTTTTTAGAATGCATATCATCAGGAAATAATCAAGTGAAAATATTGTGGGCAACCATCTTGGAGGCAAAAGTTCAAGGTGCAAAAGTCCAAGGGGCAAAAGTCCTAGGGGCAAAAGTCCAAGGGCAAAAGTACAAGGAGAAAATATATCCAGGGGCAAACATCTAAGGGGCAAGCGTCTTCAGGGGCAGAGCTCCCAGGGGCAAACATGTCTAGGGGCAAATGTGTCTAAGGGAAAATGTCTTGGGGGCAAAAGTCCAAGGGGCAAAAGTCCAAGGGGCAAAAGTCCAAGGGGAAAATATATCCAGGGGCAAACATATTAAGGGGCCAGCGTCTTCAGGGGCAGAAATCCCAGGGGCAAACATGTCTAGGGGCAAATGTGTCTAAGGGAAAATGTCTTGGGGGCAAAAGTCCAAGGGGCAAAAGTCCAAGGGGAAAATATATCCAGGGGCAAACATATTAAGGGGCCAGCGTCTTCAGGGGCAGAAATCCCAGGGGCAAACATGTCTAGGGGCAAATGTGTCTAAGGGATAATGTCTTTAGGGGCAAACATCTTAGGGGCAAACATCTTAGGGGCAAACTTCCTAGGGGTAAATAGCTAGGGGCAAACGGCTAGGGGCAAAGTGCACGCAGCCGTCTAGGGGCAAATGTGTCTAAGGGAAAATGTCTTGAGGGCAACAGTCTTTAGGGGCAAAAATCTTAGGGGCAAACGGCTAGGGGCAAAGTGTACGCAGCCAAGTGTTGCGTTCGAGTGACTTAACTGACCTGAAGTGCATCACGGGATTGATGACCGTCTTGTCATCGGAGGGCTCGATGATGAGCGTGAATCCCTTGGTGTATGTGGCAACAAGCGTGGCAAAGTGTGAGATGACGGTGAGCGGTGAGAAGTCATTGGCGTGCGAGATCTCCAGAGTCCGGATGAGGCTGGCGAGCCTCTCGGCAGCGAATCGGAGTGGTTTCCTCTCGATGCACACCTTCCGTGCAATATCGGACAAGAACCCCGCGGGCGACTCCTGGACCACGTGCTGCACGCGCAGCCTCGTCTTCAGGTACTCCACCAGCCTCTTCATGAAGGCGACAAAGTGTTCGCCCTTGCGGATGCTCCCGGGCACGGCCTCGGCGAGCACGTGGTCAGGGAGGACAGGGTTGGCGAGGACAAGTGCGTTGTCGCGGCGCTCCTGCGCCTCGCGCAGCCCCTGCACCAACCGGTCGTACTCGGAGCGCAGCCTCGAGCTGTCGGCCGCCTTGAGCCTCGCGATCTCGTCCTGGAGGACGGAAATCGAGGCCTGACATCGCTCGAGCAGCTTGCGGCTGATGCGCACGCTCATCGAGTCGATGCACGTGTTGTCAATGTTGTGCGCCTCGTCGAAGACGACGACGGAGTTGCGCGCGAGCTCCTTGGACACGATGTCCGCGATCTTGGGGTCGAGCAGGTAGTGGTAGGAGTAGACGACAATGCTGGCCTGGCCGATGGCCCAGCGGGCGAGGAAGTAGGGGCAGACCCGCCGGCCCGCCCCCACGGCCTTGAGGTCGTCGATGTTGTAGGCGCCGGGCGGCAGGCCGGCCTCGCGGCCTTTCGCGTCGAAGGCCTCGTAGAACTCGCAGACCTCCACGTTGTCAGCGCCCTGCGCGAACTTCTCGCGCACGTGCGGGGCCGTGAGGGCGTGGCATTTGGCGTCCACGATCTTGCCGTCGCGCTCGCGCCGCACATCCGGATGAATGCAGAGATTTTTGCGCGAGCTCAGCGACAGCCCGACCAACTTGAGCTGATCCTCTTCAACGTGATCCGCGTAGTACTTGAGCAGCTTCTTCAGCTCCTCCAGCACCTTCTCGATCTCCGGGATTGTGCGCGAGCAGTAGATCAGCTTGGTCACCTCGGAGGGGTGGGCGCGCATGTAGGCGACGATTAGGGCGAGTAAGGAGATCGTCTTCCCCGTGCCCGACGGCATCTCCAGCAGACAATGGCCCTTGGCGTCCAGACTCCGCTTGAGATCGCGCATGTACGAAAACTGCTCCGGGTAGATGTAGTCGTAGGGGAAATGCACCAGGAGTCCATCAATGTTGAGCTTCATTTTGTTTTTGTTTATTAGTTTTGCACCATGCCGATTTGACGAACTTTAAATTGCCTTGTTTACAAATAGTGCGATTTGGCGGAACTTTTAATCGCGCAACCTTAATGGAAGCGTCCACTTTGTGAACGGACGGGGGCGAGCAGCTGGTTAAGTGCAAGTCATTTGAGCTTCACTTTGAAGAATTACAATCTAATAAAGAATCTTCTACTAATTCCCGTTGGCGGCAAGAAAATTGGGCAGACAAAAGTGGGCTACTAGCCAGAAAAGAGTCATCAAAAATTCCTGAAAAATAA
Organism: Paracyclopina nana; assembly: GCA_019096065.1. Classification (NCBI taxonomy): domain Eukaryota; kingdom Metazoa; phylum Arthropoda; class Copepoda; order Cyclopoida; family Cyclopettidae; genus Paracyclopina; species Paracyclopina nana. The sequence continues at coordinate 265,990 of JAGUCH010000004.1, forward strand.
GAATAGGTCTTGACTACAATTTGATTTTAACATGCAGCCCGAAAAATTAACAATTTGATTTTGAGAAAAAGTTGACTAAATGCACTGCCTAACTGCAGGTCCTCTTTAATGCAAATCTACTTTCATGCAGGCTATCTAATGCTTAAACGCAGCCAACCTTTCAGAGTAGGTTTTTTTTTAAAAAAAACCTTTGAAAATGAGCACATACTAAATGTGCAGACAATCTTTCAGTTCTTAAACTGAGATACTTGTCTAGACTCCATAAAGTTAGGGTAATACACTTAAGGCTGGCTTTATTAAAATGAGCACATATTTGGTGAAAACTCTAGGAACTAACCTCAAGAGTTTCTAACATAATAACTAATCTGCAAATCTCTCAAATGATGCTCAGAAGCAGAAATATTGAACATCTAGAATATATATGGTGTACAATTCGTACTCTCTTCAGGAACCTAGGAAGGTTAAGCATCGGTCCCAAGTCCAGTACTCATTCGCAACACCGGAGCTGCCAGGTCTCACAAGCCGCTATGCAGAGGCCGCAGCCTCACGTACACAGCTTCTGGCAAGGAACCTCTCGGCACGCTTATGTACAGTTGACCAGTGGTTAAGGCTCGCCCTTTCACCCTGATCATTCCAGGGATCAGGACCTCGCTATGAGTCCGAGCACTAATATACTTCATTAAGGTCTGATGGTATTTTCTATTCATTAGCTGGCACAACACAACATAACAGCTGCTTCTAATCAGAGCTCAAAACAATATATATGACAATAAAGTTTCTTCTCTGCGGCTGCCTCTTCTGTACTGTGCTCGTCGAACTTGGTGAGGATCTTCAGGTTCCAGCTGCTAGCAGAGTTCACAACAGTCGACCTCTAGCTATAAGGTTGACATGTTGCTTCTCTGAAGTCCCCCGAAGAACTCCCCCTCTCCTTGCAGTCCTGCCTTGTCCTCCCAAGGCTAGCCTCCCTTCACCCAGGTAGCTTCATCTTTCTCTCCTCTAAACTTTCTGATGCAATCGGACAGGAGGTTGCGAGGTTATGGTTGATATCTTTGCGTTGAATAGTCATCTTCTTCTTCCTTCTTTTTCTGTCATTCCATATCATAGCGCCATGATGAACTTGTCGTCCATCATATATTAATCGACAATGATAGAGAAGGAACAATAGAATTTCCAAGTAAGCATTCTAAGTAAGAATGAGCAAGCATAAGCTCAACTCTGAAATTACATTTATAGAACATGCAAGTGAACCAGGCCATATTATGGCATGGGTGTCAGGTAGGTACCACCAGAGAAGCTACTAAGTTTCTACAGTTGATCCGAGGACAATTCGTTTTGCCAATCCTTCTCAGTGTTTGTTTATCCTAGGTCAGTTACTTACCTCTCGGGCAATGTTTGTTTTTCTTGTCTAACCAATCACTGTCAGTCCTGGTCTATCATAAGACTAAGTGTTCTCTTAGTCGATTTAAGGGCGATAATCTGGTTCAGCATAGTCCATCCATTGACGATCCAAGAAGTGGAAGTGCACTTTGGTGGTATCAGAATGACAAATTGTCAGAAAAAGCAATTAATGATAAGTCAGAGAAGCAGGCCAGGGCTGGTGTAAATGTTTACTTCCTTCGTAGCCCCATTATTACTTTCTCTCAATTGCTCTGGCCCCCAAAAAATCGTGGTCCTTCACAGCAACGAGGGGGCTCACTCGCTTCGCGCGCTCACCCCCAACTATTTTATACAGAATTTTAGAACTTTGGAGCAAAAGCACGAAGTTGCAATGGAAATGTCATAGATGTAATTATGGACTTTATTATTGTGATTCTTTCAGAATAGATTTGAGCTTGTCAACGAGCTGATCTCTTGGAATGTCCACTTCCTCCCTGGAAGCGATCGTGCGGAGCTTAACCAGTCCCTGTTGCAATTCAGACTCGCCAACGATCAACGCATATGGAACGGACTGCTCCTCGCAATACTGGAGCTGGTTCAGCATCTTTGGATTTTTCTTGTACGATTGCTCAGCCTGGAATTTGAAAAAGATAAATAATCAGCTATTTTGTGGATTTTAAGACCGAATTCAGAGTGGATTGTAAGACCGAATTCAGCGTAGATTTTAAGATCGAATTCAGCCAGGATTTATTAAAAGGAATTGAATGATGATTTTAAGATCGAATTCAGCGTGATTTTAAGATCGAATTCAGCGTAGATTTTAAGATCGAATTCAGCGTATATTTTAAGACCGAATTCAGTGAGGATTTATAAAAAGGAATTGAATGTGGATTTTAAGATCGAATTCAGCGCAGATTTTAAGATCGAATTCAGCGTAGATTTTTAGATCGAATTCCGCGTTGATTTTAAGATCGAATTCAGTGTAGATTTTAAGATCGAATTCAGTGAGGATTTTTAAGAAGGAATTGAATGTGGATTTTCAATCGAATGTAGGGTTGACTTTTCAAGATCGAATTCAGCGTTGATTTTAAGATCGAATTCAGCGTAGTTTTTTAGATCGAATTCAGTGAGGATTTTAAAGAAGAATTTAATGTGGATTTTCAATCGAATGTAGGGTTGACTTTTCAAGATCGAATTCAGCGTTGATTTTAAGATCGAATTCAGCGTAGTTTTTTAGATCGAATTCAGTGAGGATTTTAAAGAAGAATTTAATGTGGATTTTCAATCGAATGTAGGGTTGACTTTTCAAGATCGAATTCAGCGTTGATTTTAAGATCGAATTCAGCGTAGTTTTTTAGATCGAATTCAGTGAGGATTTTAAAGAAGAATTTAATGTGGATTTTCAATCGAATGTAGGGTTGACTTTTCAAGATCGAATTCATATCGAGTTCTGGGGTGATTTTGTTGCTTTAAACTCAAATATAAAAAAATGGACCAATGTTGGTATTTTTTAATATTTTGCTGCTTTAAAAAAGAAGCTTAAGTATAAAAAAATGGCTTAATTTTGTGGGTGTTTTTTTATATTTTGTTCCTTTAAAAAGAAGCTTAAATATAAAAAAAGGGCCCAACTTTGGTGTTTTTTAATATTTTGCTGCTTTAATTTAAGAAGAAGCTAAAATATTTTTATAATAACACCGAATTCAGATTGAATAATCATTACAAGTTCAACTTCAGATAGGATGTTGTTAAGCTCGAATTCAGTGTAGATTATTAAATGGAATTCATAGCGGGCTTTCAAATTTAATTCAGGGAGGATTTTAAGATCGAATTCAGGGTGAATTTTAAGGTCGAATGCAATGTGGATTATCTGATCAAACTCAGGATTATAAGGTATTCTTGAGTTCTGGGGTGATTTTTTAGATCGAATTCAGGTTTTGATTTTTAGGTCGAATTCAGGGTTGACTATAAAATGGTATTCATGGCGGGCTTTCAAATTTAATTCAGGGTGGTTTTAAGGTCGAATTCAGAGTGAATTTGAAAATCGAACTAAAAGAGGATTTTATGATCGAAATGACCCCCAAAGTTGCAAGTCTAATTTCCAAAAGCAAATCTCACTTTGATGCCAGCATCCGGATCCCAGATTAGACATATCTTCAGTCGCCCCTTTGTGAGGCTTTTTCAAACCAAGACTTTGGTTCAAAGAGGAAATTGTCGATACCATCTTTGAGAAAAACGCCAAAGTGAAATGAATCAAGGACTAGTTTTGAGCACTAATCTAATTACGTCCACCATATCATACAAAATAGTTCAATCTATCTTCCTCATGTTTCCAAGTTTAGCACGCATGAAGCAAAAATCTCCTACTTCAAAACCTTTTTAAAGTCACTTCATCCCCAAATGCAATCATTTTCCGAAAGCAAATCTCACTTTGACGCCAGCATCCGGATCCCAGATTTGACAGATTTTCAATCGCCCCTTCGTGAGGCTTTTTTTAAACCAAGACTTGGGTTCAAAGAGGGAATTGTCTATACCATCACTGAGTAAAATGCCAAAGTGAAACAAATTGAGGACTAGTTTTAAGCACTTATCTAATTACGTCCACGATAACATACAAAACAGTTCGATCTATCTTCCTCATGTTTCCAAGGTTAGCATGCATGAACCTAAAACATTCAGCTTCAAAACCTTAAAGTCATTTCAACCTCAAAATGACAACCTTGCAACCGTTTTCCAAAAGCGGAACTTACTTTGATGCCAGCATCCTAGAGTTGGCAACAGACCCTCATTTGCCCCTTCGTGAGGCTTTTTTAAACCAAGACTTTGGTTCAAAGAGGAAATTGTCGATACCATCACTGAGAAAAATGCCAAAGTGAAATGAACCAAGGGCTAGTTTTAAGCACTAATCTAATCACATCCACCATAACATACAAAATAGTTCGATCTATCTTCCTCATGTTTCCAAGTTTAGCATGCATGAAGCAAAAGCCTTAAAGTCATTTCACCCTCAAAATGACAACCTTGCAACCATTATCGAACAGTTGATACTTACTTTGATGCCAGCGTCCCAGAGTTCGCGACAGAGCTTCATTCGCTCCTCCATGAGGTTTTTCTGAGCGGAGGCCACAAACACCTGAGTCTCGACTGTTCTGACCGCAGCCTTGCTCTTGGCAATGTTGGCCTCCATGATGGAGAAAAGCCTCTCGATGCCAATGCTCACGCCCACGCAAGGGACATCCCTTTTCTTGGGGTCGAACATGCCAACCAGCTTGTCATATCGTCCGCCTCCAGCCACGCTCCCAACCCTGATCTCCTCGCCCTTTTCGTCCTTGTTCTCATCGGTCAAGATGGCTTCGTAGATGATTCCAGTGTAGTAGTCCAAGCCACGTGCAAGGCTCAGATCGAAGGAGACCACATCAGAGCAGCCAAAGAGCTCGGAGTACTTGAGGAAAAGCTTCATGTCTTCGAGGCCAGCCTTGGCACTTTTGCTCTTCTGCCCAAGATCCGAGGCGAGGAGTTGCTCGATGAGCTCCAGACCTCCGCTCAGCTTGACATATTCGCCAATGCGATCCGCTGCAGCGGGCTCGAGGTTCTTTTCCTCCACCATCTCCTTCTTGACCTCTTCCCAGGGAGACTGGAAGAAATGAATAAATAAAAAAGGGGCGGCCGACCTTGGATCGACTAGAACATACTGTCCCTGGATCGACTGCAACTAATAGTCCCTGGATCGACTATGTGAACACACTGTCCTTGGATCGACTAGAAAGTACAGTACTTGTATCAATAGTCTTGACAGATAAGGACCTGTATCGACTAGAACGAACTGTACTTGCATCGAAAAACGGATTGGATCGACTAGAACATACTGTCCCTAGATCGACTGAAAAATAATTGTCCCTGAATCGACTATGAGAACACACTGTTCTTCGATCGACAAGACAGTTAAGTACTTGGATCGATAGTCTTGACAGATAAGGACATGAATCGACTAGAACTAATCGACAAGACAGTTAAGTACTTGGATCGATAGTCTTGACAGATAAGGACATGAATAGACTAGAACTAATTTTACTTGCATCGAAGAACAGATTGGATCGACAACTATAACAAACAGTTCCTGAATAGAGTAGAGCTAACCTGGTACTACTAGGAATATATCAAAAATTTCTTTTTATATATTCCAAAACCTAGACAGACACTTTGTCAATCTGGGGACGATTCGTTATGTTGATCCAAGGACTGTGCGTTCTCATAGTCGGTCATAGGACGGTTTGTCTTGCCTATACTGGTACTATTCGTTTTTACAGTTCATTTTTCTAGTCTAACTAAATACAGTATGTTCTGGCCTATCTGAGGACTTTGTGTTTTAATAGTCGATACAAGGACATTTCGTTTCGTCGATCCAAGTCCTGTTTGTCGTAGTCTATCCACGGACGATCCGTTGTCTATCCAAGGGTAGGAGTTCGAAAAAAGTACCTTGTCCAGCTTGTCGACTGAGGAGCAAATGGTCCTGAACATGCTGTCGGCCACACCGCAGACCTCGAAGATGCCATCGAGGATTTGCCGGTGGTTCACCTTGATGGTGAACTTGCCCACCTCCATCGCGTTCAAGATGTCTTTGACAATCTTGACACACTCAGCATCAGGAACCATGGCATCGTACTGACCAGCTATATCAAAATCCTGCAAGAAAATCAAACAATTAATTATTGAATTATTCAGTTTGATTCCTCCATTTGTGCCAAGTGTGCAAATTGTCCCCCAAACACCTTCGATTCAAAGAAAGTTTTGCACCTCACACCTTAAGTCAGGTGTGATTGCAACAAAAGTACACGCTTAAAGTTAACAGCACTGTGGGGCACTTGCCAGCCCTCAAACCCCTCAAAAAAATATGAATCTTGAAAGCTTCGATTCAAAGAAAGTTTTGCACCTTACACCTAAAGGCGGGTGTGAATGCTACAAAAGTACAAGCTTAAAGTTAATAGCACTGTGGGGCACTTGCCAGCCCTCTAACCACTCAAAAAAATATGAATCTTGAAAGCTTCTATTCAAAGAAAGTTTTGCACCTTAACACCTAAAGGCAGGTGTGAATGCTTCAAAAGTACAAGCTTAAAGTTAATGACATTGTGTGGAACTTGCCAGCCCTCAAACCCCTCAAAAAATATGAATTTTGAAAACTTTGATTCAAAAAAAAGTTTTGCACCTTAACACCTAAAGGCAGGTGTGAATGCAACAAAAGTACAAGCTTAAAGTTAATGACATTGTGTGGAACTTGCCAGCCCTCAAACCCCTAAAAAAATATGAATCTTGAAAGCTTTGATTCAAAGAAAGTTTTGCACCTTAACACCTAAAGGCAGGTGTGAATGCTACAAAAGTACATGGTTTAAGTTAACAGCACTGTGGGGCACTTGTCAAAAAAATATGAATCTTTAAAGCTTCGAGTTTAAGAAAGTTTTGCACCTTTCACCTAAAGGCAGGTGTGAATGCTACAAAAGTACATGCTTGAAATTAATAGCACTGTGGGCCACTTGCCAGCCCTCAAAAAAGTGAATCTTGAAAGCTTCGATTTAAAGAAAGTTTTGCACCTTACACCTAAAGGCAGGTGTGAATGCTACAAAAGTAAAAGCTTAAAGTTAATGACACTGTGGGGGCACTTGCCAGCCCTCAAACCCCTCAAAAAAATATGAATCTTGAAAGCTTCGATTCAAAGAAAGTTCTACACCTTGCACCTAAAGGCAGGTGTGAATGCTACAAAAGTAAAAGCTTAAAGTTAATGACACTGTGGGGGCACTTGCCAGCCCTCAAACCCCTCAAAAAAATATGAATCTTGAAAGCTTCGATTCAAAGAAAGTTCTACACCTTGCACCTAAAGGCAGGTGTGAATGCTACAAAAGTAAAAGCTTAAAGTTACTAGCACTGTGGGGCACTTCCCAGCCCCCAAACAACTAAAAAAAAAATATGAATTTTAAGAGCTTGCTCCCAACACAAAAAAACCTAAAGGAAATGAGGATTACACATTGGTAGAATTCTCGGTATCTTCCTCGGCTGATGGATGGGTTGTCCCGTCGGTAGACCTTGGCCAGTTGGTACCGCTTGATGCTGCTGATTTTGCTCATTGCCACATAGCGGGCAAAGGGGACGGTGAGGTCGTAGCGCAGAGACAAGATCTCCCCTCCCTGATCCTTCAGGTCATATATAAGCTTGGAGTCCTCGCCATATTTGCCCGTGAGCACCTCCTTGAGCTCGAACACTGGCGTGTCAATGGTGACGGCTCCGTGACGCTTGAACACATCCACGATCTTCCTCATCACCTTCTCGCGAATGGCCATTTGCTCAGGCTGGAAGTCTCGGGTGCCCTTGGCAGTCTTGAGGATCAGCTTGCCCGGTGGCTGAATAGCTTCGTCGCCACCAAGGCTCAACTTCAAGGCTTTCAGCTTGTCAACCTCGGCCTCGATCTGAAAGAGAAGCGATGAGTGTCAAGAAACGGCCTTTAAATCCAAACCAGTTACCGTGACACGAGGTTTGCTCGGCGACGTTTTCAGGCTCATCATGAGCACAGTTCGACTTGAGTTGGCCGACAGCAGCCGCGAGTATGTCATGCAAGCCATCTTATTATGATTTTGCCTTATTGTGATGTTTCAGAAAAGGTCAAAGCTCGAGCGTGGATTTAATGAAAAACGAGTCTTACCGTCGCCTTTTCGGCCTTTTGCTCTTTCAGCTTTCGCACAACGTCGCCCTGAGCTTTGATCTTTTCCAAAATTTCCTCTCTGTTGGCATCCATGATGAAGTGTCAGAGAAAATCACCAACTTTTCCAAACACTTTTCCACGTTGCCAGTCCAATTTCCTAAGCAGCAGCAGAACTTTCAATCTGTTATGAATCAGAGTTACCAGATTGAAACCAGCTCAGAAAAATGGAGAAAATGGAGAGAAATCTAAAGATTAATCCAAATTGCCGCCTTTTTGCCCATATTTGAGCGCAAAATTGCCGTTTTCAAATGGCATTTTAACGGTTTTTAAAATTGTTCTAATTACTTTGTTAAGTTTGTTTACGTTTGGCCGTTTCGCGGAATTTTCAAAAATCCGGCGACTCTGACGGTTACACAAGAAATAAAAATAAACAAGAATTATGCTATCGAGGAGAACCATTCAAAAGTTGGGTTGGCCGTGCAAAACGCTGCTCTCGGCCTCGAGGCCGGCAGCCACCAGCAGTCCGAGGCTGCTGAGCCACTACCCAATTGATGACATCATTTTCGGGCTGACAGACGAGCAGCGACAGCTGAGGGAGACCATTTTCAATTTCTGCCAAAAAGAGCTTGCTCCACATGCGGACGGAATCGACAAGAACAACGGCTGGTCCGAGTTGAGGCCGTTCTGGAAGAAATTGGGCGACCTCGGGCTGCTTGGCATCACCGCCTCGTCGGACTATGGCGGGAGCGAAATGGGATACTTTGACCATGTCATCGCCATGGAGGAGCTGTCAAGAGCGTCCGGAGCGATAGCACTGTCATATGGAGCCCACTCCAACCTCTGCGTCAACCAGATCAACCGGAACGGCACCGAGGAGCAGAAGGCCAAGTACTTGCCCAAGCTCTGCTCCGGCGACCACATGGGAGCCTTGGCCATGTCCGAGCCCGGATCGGGCTCCGATGTCGTCTCGATGAAGACCACGGCCGAGAAAAAGGGAGACTACTACGTGCTCAACGGCTCCAAGTTCTGGATCACCAACGGGCCCGATGCTGACACGCTGGTCGTCTACGCCCGGACCGATCCGCAAGCGTCCAAGGCTCAGCACGGCATCTCTGCCTTCCTCGTCGAAAAGGGCATGGAGGGTTTCTCCACCGGGCTCAAGTTGGACAAGCTTGGCATCCGGGGATCCAACACTTCCGAGCTCATTTTCCAGGACTGCAAAGTCCCCGCGAAGAACATGCTTGGGCCCAAAAACAAGGGGATCTACGTGCTCTTCTCGGGTCTGGATTTGGAGAGACTGGTCTTGGCGGCTGGACCCGTGGGGATCATGCAGGCGGCCTGCGACGTAGCCTGGAATTATGCGCATGAGCGGAAGCAATTCGGCCAGAGGATCGGGGAATTCCAGATGATGCAGGCCAAGATGGCAGACATGTACACATCCTTGTCATCGAGCAGAAGTTACCTTTACAACGTGGCCAGGGCTTGCGACAAGGGCCATTTCAACAACAAGGACTGTGCTGGAGTCATTCTCTACTGCGCTGAGCAAGCGACCAAAGTTGCCCTGGACGCCATCCAAATCCTGGGTGGAAATGGGTACATCAATGACTACCCCACTGGGAGATTCCTGAGGGATGCCAAGCTCTATGAAATCGGAGCTGGCACGAGTGAAGTTAGAAGACTAGTCATAGGCAGAGCTTTGAATCAGGAATATCGCTGATCCAAATCATTCTCAATGCAGATCACCAAAATAAGTTTATAAAGATATATAATACAGAAATCAAGATTTCAGGTGTATTTCAGCATCATTTCTTCTTGGCCTTGGGCTTGGCTTTGGCCTTGGTAGGTGCAGGAGGAGGAGTGGCCTTTTTCTGGGCTTGAGCATCAATCCACTCCATGATTTCATCGTCTTGCTTCAAATCTCCGTAGAACACTGTGGGTTCACCCTTGAGGAAGTGCACAAGGCTTGGCAGAGACTCCAACTCATAGTCATCATCAATGCCGTCATCACAGATCTTGACAATTTCAACATTGAGCGAGTCCATGCGATCATCAATCTCCTCCAGGACACGGAGGAGCTTTCGCGAAAAGATGTCGTCCTCCTCATAGAAAAAGACAAACATGCTTGGCTCGGAAGCCAACATCTTGGCCAACATGAGATCATTGACTTCTTCAATCACATTGGGCATGAACAGGTTCTTGGCACTCGTCAACCACTTGAAAGTGGCCCGCTCTTGAGTCAAAGCCGCTGAATACTTGACCGGATCACCGTTCCGGAAGAAGACCAATGCTGGAAACCGACTGAGCCAAAGCTCTCGAGCCTTGTCTAGTTGTTGGGTCATGACAAAGACAATGCCATGCTCATCCAGAAGGGTGTCAATCCTTTCTAACCTGTCAATGACTTTTGAGCACTTGTCGCGATCCTCGTCATCAGCACAGAGCCCCGTGAAGAGGACAGCCACATACTCATGATCTTCAATGATGTCATCCAGCATGGCATTGGTGACTTCTTCTATGGCAGCAGAGTTCCTCTGCATGACCAGCCAATCCAGGACAGTTTGGACATTGCTCAGACCTGATCCTTGCGATGGGTAGACAAAAGGCACATCATTTTCATAGTAGACAAGCACAGGCGAGTCTTCGATGCCAAGCGACTCCCAAAGCTTTGTGTCAGAGACTTTGACCACATTGATGTCATTCTCCTTGCACTCATCATCGACAGTCTCCAAGTCCTCCAGGATGGCCAAGTCTGCAGGAGAGTCTTTGTTGTAGTAGATTGTGGCCACAAACTCCAGCCTGTCTTGAACCGACTCGAGGACTTCAGCATTGACCTCTTTGATCACCTGCTGTTGCAGCTCCTGAGTGACCCAGCCAAGAATTGTGGAGGGGTTTTTGAGGTCCCCATTGTACACCGATGGCACTCCATTCTCAAAGTAGACCAAAGAGGGGACCATGGTCAAGCCAAAGTTCTCAACCACTCTCTCCTCGGAGCATCTGACAAATTCCACCTCTTCTTCGCTGAGAGACTCATCAATGGACTCGAGGGCTGTCATGATATCCTCAATGTCTCCATCTTCAGCATCATAGAAGAATACGAGGACATCATCTTCAGATTCTATGATGTTCTTGAGCATGTCTTCAGTCACCTCTTCCACCACGCCCTCAACCTCAAGTGCATCAGTTCCACCCAACCAGTTGATGACTTCAATTGGGTTGGAAATGGAGCCTGGAAAATGGGGAGCTTAAACTAGTTTTTCAAGGGTCCTTGGACATATTTGAATGTCTTTGTTAGAATAAAGCAAATTAGGAGAGTAAGGAAATTAGGAAAGTGCACTCCAAAATTTGCTGGCAACAAAAATTGTTAGCTACCAAATTTAGTCTTATGTTTAGTCTCGTCATAGGATGACTTCCTACTATCCTCAAGCATTCAAGATTGCCCATGGAATAGTTATTTCAATTGGAATCATAGCCAACATCTTCAGCATGATGTTCATTGCCTTGAAGCTCAAGCTCAATGCAACAATCAAGCTAATCCTCTTTGCTGATGCAGCAATCAACTTGGCTTGTGTCATTGTCACAGGCATAGGATATGTCCTAGTGATTGTGGTCCAGATCCAAACACCCATCGCTTGTGCAACTTATATCCTTCCGGAAGTCATAGCTTTCACCTGCTCATCCTTGATGACCTGCACCTTGTCCTATGTCAGATACCAAATGGCCTTCAAAGCATCGCAAGGGATAATCTATGACAAGCCAAGGTTGCGATACCAACTGTGGGCTTTCATAGCACTGCTATGCTTGTCACAAATAGCCATAGCTCTGTTGATAGCTAATTTCAACTTGGGCTATTCAATAGCCCTAGTATATTGTTCTGGAGCAGAAAAGAGCTTGGTTGGAGTCATCACCTTTCTGCTACTTATGAGCGGATTTGGAATCGGGTTGTACTTCGACTTGGTCATGGTCAAGCTACTGCAGTCTCGGTCAAGAATTCAACCGATGGAAATGGTGGTCTGGTCATCTCAGCCACGCCTAAGTGCAAAATCCCCAAGGAACATCTTGAGCAATTCAGTGCCAATAAGCTCAACTATTTTGAGTTCACTAGGGATTGCTTACGTGATGCTGGTATTCATAGCAACATTGCTCAATCGAAGTAAGAATGACTGGACAACAATCTTGACATTGGCTGGAGCCCTTCGAGCTGCATTCCACATGGTATGGAGCTTGACATTAATTGTCAAGTCAGCCAAAAAGCAGAAAATTGACTATCCAGACATTCCTAGAGGTCCTCAATACCATGACAATGTTACAACTGCTGACTGAACAGCATGTAGATCAACTAGTAATAACTTTTCCTTTTCTGTTGGCAACATTCGATGTTTGGTCATGTGAACCATGCCTATGTGCATAATGTGTCTAGTGTTGCTGAAGTCATCGATGTTTTTGTTGGGAGAAGTCACTAAAGCCTAAAATAGGGGTGGGTTTTAGGATCTATAGTAAAGATAGGTTTTAAAGCCTAAGCTTTTTTCTCCTAGGTTTTAAGATCTAAAGATTTGGATGTTAAAGCCGAACAACTAGATGTTAAGATCTAGTCACCTGGGTTTTAAGATCTACATTGGAAAAGCATCATTTTGTTGTACCTGGGTGTTTTGATCTAAAGGCGTAGGTTTTAAAGTCTAAAATGTTGGAGCATTAAATGTCAATTATCAAAACTTCACTAATAGCATTTCAGCATTTAGCATTTAATTTTTATGTAATGCTTGCTCAGGTTTTAGTTGGCAACATGGTTTTGAGAATACTTTTTTTTGTTCTGATGCAATAGATCTTAAAACCCACGCTGTTAGATCATAAAACCTAGGCCTTTAGATATTAAAACCCTAGCCTTTAGATATTAAAACCCATGATGAACTTTATTTGATTTTTCCACTTAGATCTTAGTACCCTGATGCCAAATCTGTAGGCTTTAAAACCCAATTTGTTAGATCGTAAAACCCACTTTGATTTTAGATCCTAAAACCCACCTCATTTTAGGCCTTATTGACGGCACCCTTTTTGTAAGTATGCTTTAAGAAAGGAACAAATGCCTAGACATTTGCGGATTGGGACCCATTCAAGCTTCATCTAGAACATTGCTTGATTGGAGTAAGAATGAATGGACAACTGTCTTGACAATGTCAGAAAAAATCAGCATTGTTGCAACAATGTTGCTATTATGTAACTCAAACCAATCAGTTGGGTTAGGTAATTGCTGAAATAAACTAGTTGTACCTTCGAATCCCAAGTAGTGGCCATTCCTAAAAAGTCCCAAGGCTGGAAAATGGCTGACACCGTACTCCTTCTTGGCCATTTTCTTTTCTCTGGTCATGACAAATTCAATGCCAACATTGTTGACATCATCGTTGATGGTTTCAAGGCCAGCAAAGATGTTGTTAACTTTCTCCTGGCAGGCTTCATCATCCTTGTCACATTTGCCCATCCAGAAGACAGCGACATAGGGGAACTTTTCAACTATGTCCTCAAGCATTGTTTCAGAGACAAGCTGAATGTTGTCGCCCATTTTCCTGTTCCTGATCCACTTGAGGATCGCCTTGAAATTGGTCATGCTACCATCATACATGCCTGGAATTTGCCTTTTGAAGTAAATCAAGGCTGGAGTCTCATCCAGACCCTGTTGCAATGCTTTGCTGGAATCAGAGATCTTGACCAATGGCACACTGATGTCGTCACACTCATCATCCAGGTTTTCCATTTCAGATACAAACTCATTGTCCTCATCCTTGTCATTGTCATAGAAAATGACAGCCAAATTATCCAAGCGTTCAATGAGCACATCCAGGATCGCTCCAGCAACTTCATCAATCTCCTCCTTGGCCAAATTCTCATTGATCCAATTCAAAATCTCATTCTCCTCATCGAGTTCACCCTTGTAAACAATTGGCACCTGGTTGTGGAAGTGAACCAGGACAGGAGTGATGCCCAGACCATATTCTTTTTCCACCCCTTTTTCCGAACACTTGATGAGCTCAATGTCCTTCTCTTCAAGTTCATCGTCAATATGCTCAAGTTGGTCTATGACATCTTGGTCATTGAGATTGTTCTCTCTGTAGATGAAGACCATGACATCTGTTTCAGTCGATATGAACTGGTCCAACAGATCACTGTTGACTTTTTCTATCTTTCCCTTGAGCAATAGGACTTCCTTGTCAGTGATCCACTCAAGAACTCCCAACTCATCTTCCAGATCTCCTTCATATGGTACATAATCACCATTCCTGAAGAGTCCCAAAGCAGGAAAGGTTCTCACATCCAGGGTTTTGGCAAATTCTCTCTCCTCGGTGGTGACCAACATGATGCCATAGTCTTGAAGAGTGGAATCAACTTTCTCAAGCTCCTCCAGGATGGCAGCACATGGATCATCATCTTCGCAAGGACCACTAAAGAAAACTGCCAAGTATTCTTGATCTTCAATGAGAATCTCAAGGATTTCCTCAGTCACTTGTTCAATGGTGTCTGTGGTCTTTTGCTCAATGAGCCACTCCAAAAGTGGCTTGACCAGTGTGAGATCACCATCATACATGGAGGGGATTTTGTTCTCAAAGTACAACAATCCTGGGAGACTGTCAATACCATAGCCAGTGGCTTCTGCAGCATCGCTGACTTTGACAAAGTCAATCTCGAACCTGCGACAATCATCATCAATCTTTTCAAGCTCATCCAGAATGGCCAGGTCTTGCTTGTCAGTAGGCTCATAGAACAGGACAGCCATGGTTTTGCCCCGTTCAATCAACTTATCCAGCATTGACACAGTCAACTCCTTGATCTCTTCTTGTTTGAGTTCAGACAGCATCCATTTCAAAATGGCATCATCATTCAAAAGATCCCCCTTGTACAGCTCAGGAACTCCATTTTCAAAGTAGACCAAGCTTGGCAAATCTTCAATTCCAAATGCCTCAATGGCACCATCATCAGAGATCTTCACCAGAGGCATATCTTGCTTGTCCAGCTTTTCATCAATCTGCTCAAGCTCTTCAAGGATTGTGAATGCATCTGTATCCCCTTCCTCGTAGAAGAAGACAAATGCATCATCTTCTTCCTCAAGGATATTCTCAAGCATAGCAAGATTGACCTCATCAATGACTCCCACAATCTTGAGAGTTTCCTCATCAGTGAACCATTCATAGATGTCCTTCTCATTGTGATCTTCGCCTTGATACTGGACAAATTGCCCATTGCGAAAAAGTCCTACTGCAGGAAACTCACGAATTCCATTGTCTATGCCAACCTGTTCATCTTTGGTTGTCACAAGCATGATGCCAATTTCATCAAGGTCCTCATCAATAGTCTCCAAATCTGCAAGGACTTCATCACAATCAACTTCTTTGTTGTTGGCACAATCTCCTCGGAAGTAAACAGCCACATATTCATGAGCATCAACCAGATCAGTTAGCATTTCATCGGTGACCTCTTCGATAAGAGCTTCAGTTTGTTGCTTCAAAATCCACTCGAGAACTTGGTCAGGGTCCTCAAAGTCTCCCACCATCAGTGAAGGAACATTCTTATGGATGAACATGGCCACTGGCTGATCCTTAAGGCCATATTTTTCAGATTCTGAGGCATCATTGATCTTGACGATTCCAATGCCATTGTCAGCGCAGTCCTCAGCAATCCTCTGGAGATTCTCCACGCTGGGATCATCCTCCATGTCATAGAAAATCACAGCCAAATTCTCCATTTTCTCAGTCAGCTTGCTCAAGACAATTTTTGTAACTTCATTGATTCTTGTGGTCTTGGCCTCACCTTCAATCCAGGATGCTAATGCAGTCGTGTTCAAAAGATCATCTTCATCATAAAAATTGGGAATGCCATTCTGGATGAAAACCAAGGCAGGCAAATCCAGAATACCGTAGGGTTCAGCTGCATCCTCATCGTCTATGCATACTAGGCTCACATTTTCAGAATCAAGTTTGTCATCAATTTCTTCGAGTCCTTCCAGAATGTCATCTGCATCTCGATCAGTTGGCTCATAGAAGAAGACCACTAGCTTGTCTTCATTTTCATAGAGGTAGGAGAGCATGTGACTGTTCACCTTTTCCACCTTGCCCTCAATCATGAGTGTTTCTTGATCCATCAGCCACTTCCGAATTTCCTCCTCCTCATGCAAATTTGAGTCAGGATAGAGGACAAAATCGCCATTCCTATAGAGTCCAACAGTTGGAAATTTTTCAATGGCATGCACCCTGAAAGGATAATCTTCATTGGTGGTTTGCACAAAGGCGATGCCAACATCAGCAAGTTCATCATCAATAGTCTCCAGGCCCCTTAGGATTTTTTCACATTCAGTCAACTTGTCATCCTCTTCGTCATCACTGTCATTGGTGTTGCCATTAGAGTCCTCTGGACGGTCCCCAAAGCAGGCTTGTCCGCTGAAGAAAACAGCAACATATTCTTCATCTTCAATGAGCTCCCCAAGGATCTCCTCAGTGACTGCCTCAATGACCGGCTCCTCTTGCACCAAAATAAGCCATTTAATTATGGCTTCAGCTGTCTCCTGGCCTGAATACAAATTGGGCACATCTCCTGAAAATTGCACCAAAGTGGGAGGATCTTTGAGTCCAAGTTGATCAGCATAATCAGGATCATCAATTTGGACAATTACAAGCTCTTCTTGTCTGATCAGGTCCAGTTTTTTCTCAAGCTCTTTAATGATTTTAGTCTCTTCCTTGTTGTCGCTGTCTACAAAAACAGCTCCAACCGAGGGGAACTTTTCACTAAGTTTGTCAAGCATTTCTTTGGTGACTTCTTTGATGTCTTCACTGGCCAGCTCATCCTTGATCCATTTGAGCATTTCATGAGGAGCTTGTTCATCCCCCACAAAAGGTTCAGGAACTCCTCTCTCAAAGTAGACCAACCTAGGCAAATATCCAAGCCCATATTCCTCATCAACTCCTTCATCTGAGCATTTCACCAGGATGATGTTGTCTTTGTCCAGTTCATTGTCGATGGACTCCAAACGTTGCAGAATCTTCTTGGCTCGACCGTCTCCTTCTTCGTAAAGCAGGGCAAAAACATCAGCTTGCTCCTTCATCAAAAACTCCAGCATTGAAATTCCAGTCTCTTCAATTTTGCCCTCAATCATCAAATTGTTCAGATCAGTGACAAATTTCAAGACAGCCATTTCATTCTCAACATGACCCTCAAAGACAATGGGTTCTCCATTTCTGAAGAAGATGATGGCAGGAAAAGCTGTGATGCTCATCTTGGCAGCATAGGACTCATCATCGACATACACAAAGAGGATGCCAATGTTGTCGAGTTCCTCAGCAATGTTATCCAATTCATCGAGAGTGGCTTCACATTGTTCGGCATTCTTGTCACAATTGTTGAGGAAGAGCGCAATGACATACTCCTCTTCAGCAGTCATTGTCTTGAGCATTGCAGGTGTTACTTTTTCAATGACAGGTCCTATCTTGAGGTCCTGAAGCCATTGCTCAATAGCTTCTTTGGTCATGTCATCATCATAGACATTGGGCACACCCTCCTCATAGTGGACAACAGCGGGTAAGTTGTACAGATCATACTTTTTGGCATCATCCACCGATTCAATTTTGACAGTGAGCTGTTCTCGCAGAAATTCATTGATAGAATCATCGCCTTCCTCATCAGATTGCTCCAACTCCTCAATAAAAGCTGTATGCTTCTTCTTGGTTGAGTCATGAAAAATGACCAATAAATCATCAGTGATGTCAATCATCCTTTCAAGGACCTCAATGTCGACAGCTCTGATCAGCTCATTTTCCACTTCCTCATTGATCCAATTGAAGACTTCTCTTTCATCAGTCAATTTTCCATCAGATGGAAATTCAATAGGAATTTGCCTGAAAAATAGCCAAATCATTTGCAAGTCTTCTATCAAATTGTCAGGTTATGTGAAAGAGCTTTAAAAGCTAGCAAAAAGCAAGTTTTAAGTCACCTGTCAAAGAATACAAGCTTGGGCAGCTCAGTGATATCATAGTCCTCCTTTGCCACTTCAGGATCAGAGAATTTGACAAATGGAACATTGATCTTGTCGCACTTGTCATCCACAAGCTCAAGTGCTTTCAGAACCTCCCTATTGTTCGACTCCTGATTGTAGAACAAAACTGCAACCTTTTCAGTTTCAGTGATGATCCTATCCAGCATCACATCGTTGACCTTTTCTATAGCTCCTTGAAGGTCAAGTGTGTCTTTGTCGAGAAGCCAAGAAAGCAGTTCGCTCTCATCCTCAAGCGATCCTTGATACAGCTTAAAATCTCCATTGCGAAAAATGCCCAATGATGGAATCCTGCGAACCTTGAGCACGACTCCAGCATACTTGATGTCCTCTGTCGTGACAAGTTTGATGCCAAAGTTATCGAGATCATCATCAATGTTCTCCAAGTCGTGCAAAACCCTTTCGCACTCTTGGTCAGTGGCAGCATGTGGATTGCAAGGTCCTGTGAAGAAGACAGCGACATATTCCTTGGTTGTGGCCAAAAGTTTGAGTATCTCCTCAGTGACTTCTTCAATGGTGCTTGATGTCCTCTGTTCTTCGATCCATTCCGCAATGGCATCCGGATTGCTGTCAAGTTCGCCCCCTTCCTCATCAAAAATGGAAGGAATTTCATCCTCGAAGTAGACAAAAGTGGGAAGAACATCAATGCCATACTTGGTAGACAATCCTTCAACCTTGGCTACTCCAATGTCATACTTGTCAGCCACTTTGAGGATGGCCTTTTCGCTGTTCAGCTCTCGCTTGGCATCATCAACAAACATGATGACAAATGGACTTCCAGACTTGACAATCTTCTCCATGGTTGGAATGTCCAGGACATCCACATCAGTGCTTTCAAGCTCCTCTTTCACCCATGTGGTCAATCCTTTGGTGTCCATGACATCACCAGTGTACTCATCGGGAATGCCATTCTCGAAGAAGACAATCTTGGGCAGTTCTTCCGCTTTGATGCCAAATCCTTCGGCCTCTTCCAGATCCTGGCAACGAACAAATTGGACATCAGGAAAGGTTGACATGTCAAACTTCTCCAGCAAATGGATCATTTTCTTGGTGGCAGGTGCCTTGCTCTCCTCATAGAACAAGACAAGTACTTCATCGTTGTCTTCCAAGACATCATGCAAGTCTTCTCCAGACACTTGTTCCAGGACTGAAGAGGACTTTTTGGTGGCCTTCTTCTTCTGGCCTTTGTCAGCCTTGCCACCAGCAGACGAGGAGGAGGCTCCAAGGGCCAAGGAGCAGAAAAGGTTGGCAAGAATGAATAGGTGCAAAGTTGGCCTCATCTTGATCACAGCATTGTTGTCCCGGAAGAGAAGTGAAAGCTACTAACAGTCGCATGTTTGGGGCTGCTATTTCTAGGTGCTCACAGGAGAGTGAAAGCAGCAAATGTTGTTGCTCAACAGCATGCAGCTTCCCCTGCATAGGCTAAAAGTCTGCTTGTCTCCAGCATGAACATGCACAGACAAATGAAAGAGTGAAGCGCAAAAAGACTCCTGCTGAGTGAGTCTCAATAGCAATTAATTTCAATTGAAAATGAGATTGCCTTCCTTGAGTTTCAGAGTTTCAGCTGTGTTTTGTTTTGCTAGCAGATTTTCTCGCGAAAAAGCCACTTGCAGCCATTTTGAAGGCAAAATTGAACCGCTCAGTAACTCTGTAAACAGTTGAGACACTTGAGAGTTTTTACCAGGAATTGTAGCCTCGAAACATTAATTGTATTTGAAGCTAAATATGTAAGAAAGTATTTTCTTTCAGTTCCATGATTATCCATAAGAATGAAGATATATTTATTTCCGCGAAATAATTGTTTGTAAACAATTCTTTACCGAGTTTCAAAGCTTCCTAAATTGAAACATTAAATTCAATATGTGCCATTTTGAAAATGTTTTATTCCTTGAATTGTAAAATGAGTGATTTCAAAATTCATGAGATTATAAGCTAAAAAATAAATTAAAATTGTGCCTGAATAAATGTACTTAGTTCTGGTGTTTTTCACTTAAATCAGATGGCGCCACTTACAATGCTGAAGTTACCAGATGTGGACACTTTCTTTCCATTTACATTTTGGCACTATAGAATAGAAATTGGCGAAAATAGTTGGGCAAGGCTTGGTCCAATCCAAAAGTTGTAAAAAAAGCAAGACTCATTCATAACCACTCCTTTTTAAAAATGTTAAAGATGAAGTATTGATGAATATGCATGTATTTCAGTGAGACATTGTGGTACAAAAAGTACAGAAAATTGAGGGGACAAGAAACAACTGGTCAAAAGACATCTAGCAACAACTATAAAGTTTTGTATATATCACACTCATTATGTTTAAAAAGTATGTTCTTATTTTTGGTTGGTTAGAATTGAAGGACAGTCAAAGTTGTAGTAGTATATAACATTATAAAAGGTCTTTTTATCAGAGCTTGTTGGACGTGATTGATAATCATGAGCAGGTCTGGTTCAATCACAGTCAATTTGGACAACATGAAACAAGATGAGTTTGATGATCACAATGATGATTAGAAAAAAGGACTCCTAGCATTGGAGTGGAGATCAAATCCATTTCCCACAGGTTCACCTGCTCCTCCAGACTTGGTCAAGGTTGAAGAGGATGAAGACAAGGAGGATGCCAAGGATTGCTGAGAGGAGGTGTAAAAGGAGTCTCCAAAGGTGCTGAAATCAGTGCTGAAAGAGGCGAACAGAGGCTGGAACTTTTTTTGTGACTGCAGCAAAGCACTCCCAGCTGAGGATGAGAATAATGAAGAGTTTGACAATTTGATAGCTGCAGCTGAGGATGAAGGTGACAAGCTGGCCTGATCAGGATCAGCCTTGGACACTCCTCCAGCATTGGCCAAGATCCCGCGCAAGCCCAAGCTGTCTTTGGGCGGCGGCGTTGGCACTGGACTGGTACTTGTCATATGGAGCTGCTTGATCAAATTGGCATGCTTTTCATTCACTTTTGCCGAGTACATTCTCTCCATTTCCACTTGGTGTCTCAAGTTCCTCGAGTTGGCTTTCTCGCTCTCCAGCTGCTTCTTGAGCACCAGGATCATGGCCGAGTCATCTTGAGCCAGTGCTGAGGTGCTCTTGAGCAGTGCCAATTCCCTCTTGGCCTCCTGGAGTTCTCTCTCCAGCACCAGGTTCTTCTTGAGGGTGTCATATTGGGGATCAATGAGCTTGGTCAAGGTCTGGATCTGCTTGTCCTTCTCCGCGAGCTGCTTGATGAGGTCAGCATTGCACAAGGCCAAGCCCTGGAGCCTCTTGTTCAAGCTCTCAAACTCTTGGCAGGAAAAGTTGGACACTGCATTGGTAGGAGAGGAGCATTGGAGTCCATTGTTCAAGCTGATCAAGGATGGAGGTGGAGGACTCTTCATGTCCAAGGGAGGCGGTGGAATGGGGAAGGAGTTGGGTATGGAGACAACTGAGGCTGCAGCAGAAGTGACCACGGAGGAAAATGATGAAGAGGAGGGAGGCTTAATGGGCTTGATCTTCCCTTGATCATATGGATCAGAATGGTGATGATCCTGGGTGGCAGCCGAGGGAGGTGTCACAGTGTTCCATACGCTGGTGCTTGAACATGCTTGATCAGTGGCCTTGTTGAGCTCCATCTTGTTCATCAGCAACTTCATGGCCAGCTCTTGAGCGGTCTCCTTGTCAGCTTGAACGCAAATGTAGTCATCAATGACAGCAATGTCGGAGTCTTGGCTGAGGAATTCAGCCAGGTTGGCATACCTTCGGATCAGCCTTTGGCCCTCGTCTGAAATGGCCTCAACCTCGGATTTGATCCGCAAACTGCAAAGTGAATTAATAACAGTGGCGTTTTTCGCGACTTTTTGGCCGATAAATGCACAGCCAGTCCAGTAGCCTTGATGCTGGTTATGCTTGTTGGTTTTTCAAAACTTTGCGATGATATTGAGGTTGTTTTTCCAGAAAAGGAGCTTATAGAGGTGTATCGGGCTCAGGCCCGAGCCCGAAAGCCCGATACCAATTTCTGGCCCGAGCTAAATAAGACCCCAGCCCGAGCCCGACTCGGGCCGATTTACAGAAAGCCCGAAAAAGCCCGAAGTCATTTTCAAAAAGCCCGAAGTGGCCCGAATGACATTTTTTAAAAATTCAAAACTTCAGAAAAACAATTGCTCCAGATTGTGAGCTTTAATATTGAGTTTGATTGTTAAGTTTCCCTTCATTTGCATAACCTTCAGTAATTGATGAGAATTTCATAACAATAAAGTGATTTTTATTCAGATTTTTCCTGAAAAATTGTAGATTTTGTCTCGGCCCGAAAAGCCCGTAACATTTTTTGACTGGCCCGAAAAAGCCCGAAGCCTGAAAAAAAAGTTCAGGCCCGGCCCGACCCGACCCGAGTAATTTTTTGAAAGCCCGAGCCCGACCCGAGCCCGACATTTCTTGGCCCGATACACCTCTAGGAGCTTATACTCAATTAGCTACCAAGAAAATTGGTTTATTGGACGCTTGCATCACTTGACATGCATTATAAAAAATCAGCCATCAACTTTGAAAGCTTATTTACAAAAAAAACCCTAAAAATGGGCAAAATAAGAGGAAATTTGGCCAAATCTCAAGCAAAGGTCAACCTATGAAATTATCATGAAATGTCACCTATAAAAACCATGTTTACACTCAGAAAAATTAAATTTAAAAAAAAACGCCATTTCAAAATGTAAACAAAACACAGCTGCCAGAACAGCAGGAGAAGGATGCAGCCAAAAGCTAGCTGAAAAAGCCACATTCAGGCACTAACAAAGCGGAAAGAAGCCAACTTACTCGTCTTGTTTAACCGGTCCCAATCTTTTGAGGAGGTCAGCAAAAAATGACAAGAGGCTGGTTTGCACCACAGTTTCCTCCTCAGTCAACTCTGGAAGGTTGATGAGGCCAACCTTGTAGCAGTCATCTTTGGCATCAAAGGCTGCAGAATCCGGGGAGATGCCGCCATGTTCCGAGAAGAAGTTTTGCAGGGTCAAAGTCCGGGCGTTCTTCATCTTTTTGCCCTTCTTGTTTTTCCCGCCTTTCCCGCCCTTGACCACGGAATTCCATTCCCCATGATCCGGATTGCTTTGCTCGCTGATGACTAAAGCAGTTTCCAGGGTCATAATTGAATAAAAACTATATACTAAATACTTAAAGACTACAACTGAAAGGTTCAAGAAATCTAAGAGGAATGTGCGTAGCTGCAGAGAAGGCCTTTCAATTGAAGAACACAAAGAGAAAGCTGGATCGATAGGGAAACCAAGCTTTTATTATGGCTGTCTCAGCCTTTTAAACTACCACGTGCTCTATTAAAATATGCTACAAGTTTGCAATTGATTTATTTCAACATTTTTTTAAGTGACTTCCTAATTTGACAGTTTGTCTAATGCATCCAGATTTGCTGAAAATTAAGAAGAAACTATTTTTAAATTGGCTGAACTTTTTAAGTGATTAAATATTTTTTATATTGATTTGCTGTTAAATAAACTTTCTTATGAAGAAATATTATTTATCAGAGATAAGTAAGCTGCTTTTTTAATTTCTTTGTAGCTTGTATTGCTTTCAGTTTTGAACTTTTGATGAAAAGTTTGGTGTTTTATATTTAATGTAAATTAACAAAAGTTAACTTATGTTTTATTTTATTTTTTGTGCTGCATGCATATTTGCTTAAAATGATCCTAGGCTAACTTGTATAGATGAAAATATGTTTTTTAGCACTAATTATTTTATTGACTTTTTTATACGGCATTCGCTTTTGCTGAAACTGGGCTGACTTTGGTCCATGTTAATTTATTATTCAGCCACTTAATTGCAGCCAGGTTAATAGGAAAATTAACTTTACACAGCATTTTTCATTTTCTGTATGCAACGTAATAAAACACACTGAAGAAAAGGGCCATTAAACACTTGTGATCTTAATAAAATGTCATTGAAAATATGACAACATGAAATCATTACATTTTCCCAATATTTCAGGTAAAAAGAAAGTTGTATTTGCCCTAATTTGCAAAAATT
This sequence comes from Paracyclopina nana, assembly GCA_019096065.1. Taxonomy (NCBI): domain Eukaryota; kingdom Metazoa; phylum Arthropoda; class Copepoda; order Cyclopoida; family Cyclopettidae; genus Paracyclopina; species Paracyclopina nana. The sequence goes on from JAGUCH010000004.1 coordinate 290,064, forward strand.
GAATCCCGTGAGTAATCTATAGAGGTCAATGAACTGTTATAAAGTTGCATTGCAACTCAATGTAAAATCAATTAAAGATGTTTATCAGCCCAAAAAATGGCATTCCGGACTTGCTCAACTTTCTTGAGCTGACTCACTGAATCAAGCCAATCATATTTGTCGGCGTGGCAACACCAACAAATTAGTCCTGAACCGACTCGCAAAAACTAAGGCCAACTCATCTCTAATCCAAATGAGTAAACCACCAAAATTATTCATACAAACCTCAAAAGTCTCATAAATTATGACCACAATTTTTTCAAGAGTCCAAACCGTGCAGAATCAGTCAAATTTTAACATTTGAAGTAAATTCAGTCATTTTTCATCAAGTTTCGGGGCTATTTTTCGATCGGGCGATTGCACGCACAACAATCAAAAATAACAGTGAAAAAGTCGTCAAATCGCACGGGCGTCATGAGTTTCGCGGATTTCAGCTATGGAAGTTAAATACATGAGCGGCGAGGAAGTGAAGCGTGCCAAGGAGCGTCAAAGGCAGGAGTTGAGCGTGCTCAAGGCCGAACTGGGCTCTTTGAAGGCCGGCAGGGCCGTCTACGTCGGGGAGCTCGGCTCGCAGCAAAAGGGCGGCCATGTCCTGTTCAAAGTGCAAAATGTGCCCGGCCTCAAGTCCGACCTCGAAAAGAAACTGAAGATCTGAGCTTGAAAAATGCGCGTTCGTTGGGGCCGGATCCTGCTGGCCTTTCTGCTCCTCTGGATCCTCATCCTGGTCTACTTCCTCATGCCGCTGTGGTGGTGGACTCCGGAGGCCGACCAGCTTGCGCAGAAGCTCCAGGCCGCCAAGGAGGAGGTGTCGCGCTTGTCCGCGGAAAACGTCGAGCTCCGCTCCTACTTCAACCGGCTCAAGGATGACAATGATGACAAGCATCACGTGGAGCAGGTGGGTGCTATCTTTAAGCTAGACATATTTTGTGCTCAGCTTTGACATTGTCATTTTAGGTTAGACACATTTTTGTCGTGACTGTCATGTTTTAGCGTAGACACCTTTTGGCATGGTTGGATTTTGTTATAAAGTCAAGACATTTTAATTTAGACATCCGAGCATCGTACTTTTAGGTTGGACGCATCTTAAGAACAGGTGTACTTTAAGTTGGACACCTTTTGGCATAGCGTCTTTTAAGTAGACACCATTTTTGCGGCAGGAACATTTTTAGGTTAGACACCTTTTGGTGCAGTACTTTTAGCTAAGATACTCCAAGATATTTTAGGTTAGACACCTTTTGGTACAGTACTTTTAGCTTAGACACACACAGATGTTTTAGGTTAGACACTTTTTGGCATAGTATCATAAGCAAAGGCCAAGCATTCCATGAAAGCTACGACATTCATTGAGAAAAAATAGTTAAATCATTTCAACCTACTTCATTTGCGCCGCTGCAGAGCAATGCAAAACTGACCTTGATTCAACTGCTCTAGCTAACTTTGCAAAGGCTAGATGTGCTTGGCAGAACATTCCTTCACATATGTAAGCTAATGGTAGTATGCTAAAATGTGTCTAACCTAAAACGTCTTGGTACGTCTAAACTAAAAGTACTGTACTAAAAGGTGCGGAACCTCAAACTTATCAGTCGAGTCACTACTTAGTGTCTACTCAAAGAGTACTGTGTCAAAAGGTGTCTAACATAAAGCATACAAGTCAATAAAATTTGCCAATGCTAAAAATACAATGCAAAAAGGTGCCTAACCTAAAATGTCTTGGTGTGTCTAAGCTAATCGTACTATGCCGAAATGTGTCTAACCTAAAACATCTTGGTGTGTCTAAGCTTAAAGTACTGTACCAAAAGGGTTCTAACCTAAAATGTTCCAGTCGCACAAATGGTGTCTACTTCCAAAGCGCTATGCCAAAAGGTGTCCAACTTAAAGTACACCTGATACTAAGATGCGTCTAACACAAAAGTACGATGCTCGGATGTCTAAATTAAAATGTCTTGACTTTGTAACAAAATCCAACATTGCCAAAAGGCGTCTAAACCAAAGCATAGACATTAATTAACATAAAGTAACTTGACATGTCTAAATTGAAATCAATTGACCTTTCAGGTATCCAGCATTGTCAAGGGCCCCTCCAAGGACTACGAGATGACTCGGCGTCAAACGGCTCGAGACGTCAACGAGATGTGGTGGTACATTCGGGCGCGGTTGGACCACGTGGTCGACAAGTTTGGCGGGAGCAGCCCGGATCTCGCGTTCTGGATCAACCAGACCCTGGCGGAGACCCGGATGCACCAGAAGTCCGTCCTCGTCGACCTGGAGCACCTGAGCGAGGCTGACGGCCATGCGGAGTGGAGGCTGCGCGAGGCCAAGGATCTGGAGTCCTTGATGCAGAAGCGGCTGGAGGCGCTGCAAAATCCTCCGGATTGCAAGAGTGCCAAGAAGCTCTTGTGCAACTTGAACAAGGGCTGCGGCTACGGATGCCAGCTCCACCACGCCGTCTACTGCTTCATCGTGGCCTATGGCACGGAGCGGACTCTGGTGCTCAAGAGCAAGGGATGGCGCTACAATCGCAATGGCTTCGAGGAGATCTTCCAGCCTCTGAGCGAGACCTGCGTGGAGGCCAACGAGGCGAGGGCGCATTGGCCGGGCAATGCTGACACACCTGTCCTTGAGATCCCCATCATTGACTCGATCAACCCGAGGCCCAAGTTCCTGCCTCCGGCCATCCCCAGAGACCTGTCAGATCGGATCATGAGGATCCACGGGGATCCGATTGTCTGGTGGGTCTCGCAGTTCCTCAAGTACTTGCTCAGGCATCAGCCCAACACTGAGCAAATGCTCGTGGAGCAGGAGAAGGAGTTGGGCTTCAGTCGGCCCATCGTGGGCATCCACGTCCGGAGGACGGACAAGGTGGGCACCGAGGCTGCCTACCATCCTGTCGAGGAGTACATGCGACACGTAAGACTATATATTAGTTTGTCATCGTGATCCAGGCTACATTGTTCGAAAACAAATATGAGTCTTTTCTGGAAGTTCACGACCCAAGGGTACTTGTCGAAGTTTATTTCAAAATCATGCCTCATCGGTGCCCTTACCGAAAGATTTCAACTAAAATGATTAAGTTTGTTTTTGCGTCAATGATAATGAATTTTGAGGGACCAAAAAGTCGTTTGTCACTTCATACGAAAAAGAGTTTTGAAAGCGATCTCATGCCAAGTCGATCCTAATGTTATTTCAACACATTAATCTGAGGGCTAGCTTCATCCAGAAAAAATTCCGTATTTAAAATATGCATATCTTCTGAAAACATATGTCCCAAGGGTTCATTTGGCAATGATTTTAAAATCCTGGCCTTGCCTTCACATATCATAAAATTTTCAAAAACGTTTAGCGCCTTTAACTTAAAAAAAGTTAGATCATATACATTTTTATCAGCTATGACAGAAAAACAGAAAAGGCTGTGCTACACGTTTTTTGAAATTTTATGTTATGGGAAGTGCTAGGCCAGGATTTTAAAATCATTGCCAAATGAACCCTCAGTGCATGAGCTTTCAGCAAATAACATGTTAAATAATCGGAATTTTTTCTAGGATAGGCGCCTCCTGTTAATGTGTTTCTTTTTTGGCTCCCTTTTTTAATGTTATAGAGACTTGCTTTTTTAAAAGCTAGAATAGGGATTTGTATGGGTAATCATGGCAATGAACAACGCTTCAAAAATCGCAGTTAACAACGCTAAATGCTTTTGAAAATTTCATGGTTTGCAAAGCGCTAGGGCAGGATTTTGAAATAAACTTCCAAATGAACCCTTGGGACGTGAACTTCCAGAAAAGACTCATATTTGTTTATGAACAATGTAGCCTGGATTACAATGACAAAACTAGACAATTAAAGTTTCTAGTCGTCAAATTTGTAATGACATGATCCATTTCCAGGTGGAGGAGTATTACCAGAAAGTGGAGCTCAAGGAGGGAAAATCCGTCACCAAGAAAGTGTTCGTGGCCTCCGATGACCCCAAAGTGTTGGCAGAGTGCCGCAAAAAGTATCCGGACTATGAGTTCTTGGGCGACCAGAAAGCCTCCAAATCTGCCGCAGTCTCCTCCAGATACTCGAGCAGCAGCCTGATGGGCGTGATCAGTGACATCCATATGCTGTCCAGGACAGACTTCCTCGTGTGCACATTCTCTTCTCAAGTGTGCCGAGTGGCCTACGAGATTATGCAGTACCTCGTTCCGGATGCCTCGGACAATTTCAAGTCCTTGGACGACATTTGGTACTTTGGTGGCCAAGATGAGCACCAGCAAGTGGTTGTCATGGACCACCAGCCCGCGTCGCGAGAGGAGCTAGAGCTCAAAGTGGGCGATGTCGTGGGCGTGGCTGGCAACCATTGGAACGGGTTCAACAAAGGACGCAACCACAGGGCCAATCGGATTGGCCTTTACCCAGCTTACAAGGCTCGCGAGAAGGTCAAAGTGATTGACTTTCCCACCTACAGCCACGTCAAACTGTGATCATCACACTTAAACGACATGACATACAAGTTCACAAAAAACAATCTGAAATGATGACGATGCAACACAACCCATCAGAAATAATCTGCCACAATCAAACAACGTCACAACACCAGCAAATAATTATGTATTTTGCTGCCATTGCAATTAAACGTTAAATCTGTTAATTCAATTGTCATCTTTGTTACATGGGCCTCATTATACGGCTATTTATCTACTTTGATGCTGGCAACCATTGGGATGGATTCAATGAAGGCTGCTACCATATTTATAGTTGGGATGGCCTTTATCCAGCTTACAAGGCTCGCGAGAAGGTCAAAGTGATTGACTTTCCCACCTACAACGTCAAACTGTGATCATCACACTTAACTGACATGACATACGAGTTCACAAAAACAATCTGAAATGATGACGATGCAACACAACCCATCAGAAATAATCTGCCACAATCAAACAACGTCACAACACCAGCAAATAATTATGTATTTTGCTGCCATTGCAATTAAACGTTAAATCTGTTCATTCAATTGTCATCTTTGTTACATGGGCCTCATTATACGGCTATTTATCTACTTTGATGCTGGCAACCATTGGGATGGATTCAATGAAGGCTGCTACCATATGTACAGTTGGAATGGCCTTTATCCAGCTAATAAGGCTCGCGAGAAGGTCAAAGTGATTGACTTTCCCACCTACAGCCACGTCAAACTGTGATCATCACACTTAAACGACATGACATTCGAGTTCACAAAAACAATCTGAAATGATGACGATGCAACACAACCCATCAGAAGTAATCTGCCACAATCAAACTATGTCACAACACCAGCAAACAATTATGTATTTTGCTGCAATTTTAAAACATTAAATCTGTTCATTTCTCACATTCCTCTTTGCCATCTTATTTTTGGGTTGACAAGTAGGAGCTGCCACAACTTTTACTTCAATTGGCTTCCAAAGGGTTTGGTAAGCGATGCTGTCATCAATTTTCTGATTCGACTCCAAAGGAGTTTCCAAGATGATCTTTAGCAACACAACCAATCAGTAAATGATATGAATTAGCAATGAAAACTATAATTAAACGCTTTATACATGCATAATTAATCATCATCGTCAGAGCACTCCCCTTCTTCTCTGGGCTCATTCTTCACAACGACTTTCTCATGCTCGTCATTATTGCTATTCTCCTCAATGACTTGACTTGACTCGGGCTTGACGTAATTGCTTTCCGGAACTACGACATCCAACTTTGCCGCCTTCTTTTTGGGTTGACAAGGAGGATCAGCCACGACTTCTTCTTCAATTGGCTTGTCAAGGGTTTGGTAAGCGATGCTGTCATCAATTTTCTGCTTCGACTCCACAGGAGTTTCCAAGATGGTCTTCTTCGAAACAATTTTGCTCAACCTCTCAGAATTTCTTCGCGAGCATTCCTCATTGATGATGTCCAATCCCATTTCTTTCCTCTTCTTCCTCACCTCCTCTTCCCAGGTCATCTTCAAGTGATCCTTGTTCCTTCGCAGGCTCCTTTCGACAATCTTCTTTTGGTAGTCCAAATGTGGGAAGAGATGACTGCAGGTCTCCAAGGCCAGCTTGGCAGCATTCATTTCAGCCATTTGAATGCTCGGTCCTTCAGCCTTGGCCAGCCTTTCCCCCTTGAAGTAGACAGCCACTGAATAGACCCTGGTGTTGGTTGGGCCCTTGGACTCGATGACTTTGTAGACAGGTATGTCCGGATCGCTGCCATCCATGGTTCGCAGGGTGAGACAGCATTGCTGCAATTTCGACTTGGGATCGTTCCACTCCTGGTTCACGATGAACTGCTGCAATCTGGGGAAGAAGCAGACTGCAGCAAAGGTCCGGCAGTACTCCAGATCCTTGTCCACGTACAGAGCGCCAAGGAAGGCTTCAAGCAAGTCGGCCTTGTCCTTGATCTTCATGTCCTTTTTGGGCACTGCAAACAGCGCATACTCTGCTATGCCCAAGTCGTCACATACCACAGCCTGAAAAAATAAAGGTTGGTTAATGATCAGATCACTTGAGCACTTGAAAGCAAAACAACATTCAAAATGTATCTGAAAATTGCTTGGATTTTCTTGAGCAAAGCTTCTTTGATTCACTGTGAGGCTCTTGGAACAAAAAAGTCCTCTCATTTGTTCACTGAAAAGCACTGTGAAAGTCAGTTGACAATATTCTGGGTTAAAAAGCAAGATTTGGCTAAAGAAAATAGCTTTTTTCTTCCAAATGGGAAATCCGGACTTCATTTTTAAAAAGAATGTTTGCCTCAAATTGAAATTAATAGCCTACAATTAAAATGAGCTGCCTCAAATTAAAATGATTTCCCTAAAATTCTAATTATTTGCCTCAAATTAAAATGATTTCCCTAAAATTCTAGTTATTTGCCTCAAATTAAAATGATTTGGCTCAAATAAAAATGAGATGCCTCAAATTCTAATTATTGGCATAAAATTACAAAATACGTCTCAAATTCTAATTATTTGTCTCAAATTATCATTTTCACATCAAATTCTGATGATTTGGCTCAAATTCTAGTGATTTGCCTCAATTCTAGTGATATGCCTCAAATTCTTAGAATTTGCCTCAAAGTAAAATGATTTGCCTCAAATTCTAATTTGTCTCAAATGCTAATTTTGGTATATCTGTATCTGCCAAACCGCAAATCCACCTAAACGCAATCCACCTTAACGCAGTCCATCTAAACGCAGTCCATCTAAACGCAGTCCGCCTCAACGCAGTCAACACCAATACACAGACATGATTATTTTGTAATGCTTGTGAACAAAAAAATTGATATTAATTTTAATGGTTTCTACGAAATCATTACTATATTAGGTCTTCTGGATTTATTACAGCATTGACTTGAAGGTGAATGTAACCCAAATGTTACCAAATTTGAGATTCTGGCCTATGCCATTAATTCTTAAAAAATCCTGTCTATCTGATGCATGGGCCATTTTTCTGACAGAATGAACAGCATTGATGCAATCTAATTTTTATGTTGCTGAGCATTTGAGAGACTTGCAGATTAGTTTTTAGGTAACAAACTCTTTCAATAGTTCTAACCAAATATGAGCTCATCTGAAAAAGCCTGCCATGGTTACTACGTACTCTGTACAAATATCTAACTTTGAATGCTTAAAGATTTTTCTGCATAGGTACCACTTCATATGTGCTCACATTAAAATGTTTAATTACTATGCAGAAAGGTTAGTTGCGTTTAAGTAGACTGCTTTTAGATGGACCGCGTAAAAGCAGATTTGCGTAAAAGTGGATTGCGTTAAAGTAGATTTGCGGTTAGGTAGTACATTCCTAATTTTTTGTCATAAATTCTAATTCTTTAATCAAATTCTGATGATTTGACTCAAACTCAGGAGATTTTACTCAAATTATAGGGAATTGCCTCACATTCTGATGATTACCTCTAATTCTGATGAGTTGCAGCAAATATGCTTCAGATCAAATGCATCAAGTTTTGATTGACTTGCCTCAAATTCTAATAATATGCCTAGAATACCAATTATTTGCCTCAAATTATTATTTCTTCCTAAAATCATCATTTTTTACTTTCAATTCTAATTATTTGAGATAAATTCTAAATATTTGACTCAAAATCTGATCATTTGACTCAAAATATGATGAATTGTCTCAAACTCGAGGTGATTTGACTCAAATTCTGGTGACTTGACTCAAGTTCTGGTGACTTGACTCAAATTCTGATGATTTGACTCAAATATTGACAAATTGTCTCAAACTCAGGTGATTTGACTCAAATTCTGGTAATTTGACTCAAATTCTGGTAATTTGACTCAAATTCTGGTAATTTGACTCAAATTCTGGTAATTTGACTCAAATTCTGGTGATTTGTCTCAAATTCAGGTGATTTGACTCAAATTCTGGTGATTTGACTCAAATTCTGGTAATTTGACTCAAATTCTGGTAATTTGACTCAAATTCTGGTAATTTGACTCAAATTCTGGTAATTTGACTCAAATTCTGGTAATTTGACTCAAATTCTGGTAATTTGACTCAAATTCTGGTAATTTGACTCAAATTCTGGTGATTTGACTCAAATTCAGGCTATTTGATTCAGGTGATTTGACTCAAATTCAGGTGATTTGATTCTGGTGATTTGATTCTGGTGATTTGACTCAAATTCAGGTGATTAGATTCTGGTGATTTGACTCAAATTCAGGCTATTTGATTCTGGTAATTTGACTCAAATTCTGGTGATTTGATTCTGGTGATTTGACTCAAATTCTGGTGATTTGATTCTGGTGATTTGACTCAAATTCTGGTGACTTGACTCAAATTCTGATGAAGATTATTGTAATTACCTGAGTTCGGTTGTTGACTATGGAGGAGCGGAGGAGTGACAAGTGTCCCTCATGATGTTCCGGAAAGTGCTTGTACAGGTAATCCGAGGTGACTAGTTGGAGGACAGTGTCGCCGAGGAACTCCATCCTCTGGTTAGATCCCATGGTCAAATTTGAGGATCCAAGTGATCGATCGGACAAAGACCTCGCGAGCAGCCTCACATGGGTGAACTCGATGCCAATCTTCTTCTCAAATTCCACAACTTTCTGCAGGACAGGATAGGCCTGGATCCAGTGTCGGTCACCACCTGGCTCCTGCATTTGGAGGGGATGCGGATCAAAGTGAGTCCAAGTGTCGTGAAGACTTGGCTCAGCACCAAACAGGGCATGGGCATACACCTTGTCTGCCTCATCGATGCCTCCATCAAGGTAGATGGCTCCCATCAGAGCCTCGAAACAATTGGCCATGGCATGCCTCAATTCGGAGTCGTGGCACAAATCAGATCCATGAGCGTACAGCATGTACTTCTCCAGACCCAACACCTCGGCCAAGATGGCCAAATGCTGATTTTGCACCAAGGCAGCCCTAAGCACACAAATTAGAAAACAGATCAAAAGGGCTCAATTTAAAGAATTGCAAACTCTTTTAATGCTTAGCCTCAAATTCTAATTATTTGCCTCAAATTCTAATTTTTGCCTCAAATTCTAATGATTTGCCTCAAATTCTAATTGTTTGCCTAAAATTCTAATACTTTGCCTCAAATTCTAATTATTTGCCTCAAATTCTAATTATTTGCCTCAAATTCTAATGATTTGCCTCAAATTCTAATACTTTGCCTCAAATTCTAATTGTTTGCCTCAAATTCTAATTATTTGCCTCAAATTCTAATTCTTAGCCTCAAATTCTGTTTCTATGCCTCAAAGTCTGATTCTTTGCCTCAAAGTCTGATTCTTTGTGTTAAATTCTAATTATTTGCCTCAAAGTCTGATTCTATGCCTCAAAGTCTGATTCTTTGCCTCAAATTCTAATTCTAATTATTAGCCTCAAATTCTCATTATTTGCCTCAAATCCTAATTTTTAACCTCAAATTCTAATTCAAATTCTGATATTCAAGGGCTTACCTGTAAGTGGCCAATCCACCTTCTTCGAGATCAGGGAACATGTGATAGAGGTGAACGGAGGTGACGAATTCCACCACTGCATCACCGAGGAACTCGAGGCGTTCATTGTGAGCAATTTTCGACTCAGTCTCCGAGTCCTTGCCAAACCTGGACATGATGTTGATGAGCATGTTGATGCCTCGCTTGCGGTTGAAGGCGGAGTGGACGCGACGATCTCCATACTCCGGATCACGCATTCCACAATTGCTCAGGGTGTTCCGACTGTGATCCGGATTGGTGCCATAATTCTCCTTGTAGCTGGGATGAGTCATTGCCAACTGGAGCAGACCGCGATTCTTGAACTTGTACCCGATGGAGTCTTCGAAGTAGTCGAGGCTGGCATGCAGACGCAGATGGTTGACAAGGACAGGTAGGAGAAGTCCATGCTGGACAATGTCAGTCCTCAGCCCAGTCTTGTAGAATCCTTGGCTCGACACAGCCACGGCCACTTCTCGCTTCATCTTGATGTTGGCCCTCATCTCGTTGAGCTTCTCCTCCATGACCTCGATGTTGCGCTTGTCCTTGTACGAAGGCTTGGGCATGTTGGACAGCAAGTGTCGGAATTTGATGTATTCCCTCCAGACCTTTTGGTAGTCTGCGTTGCCAGCATAGCACAACTGCTGAGGTCTGGTGCCAAAGTGGACAATTTCGGGGTACTTGATCACACTCGAGTCATCTTGAGCCCTGTCGAGCTGATCGACCCTGACAGCTCCAGGACGCATCCCTGGATTGGTGACGAGCATACCCTTCACCTGCTCAGTGATGTTGTTTTGCCAATCGAGTTGATCCATTTCGATGTATCGAAGCAAGTCCATCTCATCGACAACTGGTTCAAAAGACTTGAGGAGATATGACATGATGACATTCATGCTCAGGATCTCTTTGCCATTCTCGGGTAGATCACGAACGAATCTCGGCATGAAGAAGAAGCGATTCTGCACGTCCCAGTCGTGCAGCTCGAGGAGGTCATTGAAGAAGTAGTTGTGGAACATCTGGAGCTCGCGCAAAGTCACATTGTCTGGCATCTTCTCCTCCAGGTACAAAATGGAGTATTTGATGCTGAACCGCACCACGTTGCACACCGGTAAGTCCGACAGTCTCTGAGTGGTGAACATCGAGAAGCCCTCAAAGACAAACTCATGCTCGTCAAAACTGATCGTTGTGGGCCTCTTGACCAAGAAGTTTGTGGGGGGCGAAATGGCAATTCGGTAATGGTACAGCTTGTCAGCGTTGTTGCTCTCCGGATCTAAGTCGACTTTGGGCAGCTTGTCCTCGCCTTGGTAAATGCCGTGCCTGATGCCAATTTTCCTCGCTTTCACCGAACATCGACATGCTGGTCCATCATTCAGCTCATTGGGCTGGTTGTCCCACAGCTCTGGATGCAGTCGAAATGGCTGCTTGGACCGGTGCTCTAGCCACTCTGAAGTTTCATCCTTCAAATCCCGATCCTTTAGGTCTTCATTGTCATTTTCCTCATCCTCCTCGCTTGAACTGGAGCTATTCGATCCATTTGCTTTTTTGGCAGCATTCTTGCCATGGGCACCAGTTCCGCAACAGCCTCGACTGGGTCGACAGGTGGCCACTTTCAACCTGCTGATTTTGGGTGGTTCATAGGCAGGATATTTCTTGCGAGCCTCTTCACTCTTCTTCAGGATGACATTCTCAAATTCATCGAGCAAACACGTCAGCCTGTCTGTCGCCTTGGAGATGTTTGGCCTTGACAGGTCCCGCTGGTAGTAGAGGTCGGCAGGAGCCGATCGAGTCCACACCTTTTTCTCCTCCTTCAAAATCTCCTCAGTGCTCAGCTTCATATGATCCTTGACGAGTTGCTCTCGATCTTCAAAGGTTCCGGAAGTAGGTTTTCGACTAGGGCCTCGAGCGGGACTTAGCGGCCTCTTTCTCGCCTCCGGACTTCGCCTTGACCTTTTACTGGGTGGTGAAACATAGGATCTCCGTCTTTGATGATGACTTCTCTCGCGACTTCTACTCCGCTTTTCTCGACTGCGACTGCGTCTGTCTCGACTGCGACTTCGTTTATCTCGACTGCGACTTCGGTTGTACCTGCTGTAGCTTCTCCTGCTGTCTCTTTCTCGGTGACGAGAAGGACTTCTTTTGCCATGCCTGTCATGATCTCTTGACCGAGCGTAAGGTTGTGCATCGGGTCCAGCAGTTTTATTCGCGGCTGGTTGCAGAGGTAATGGAGGAGGTGGAACACTGTAGGGATTCACCGGAGGAGCAGGAGGAATGGGAGCTGCTCCATACGCTGCTCCATAGGGAGGATAGGCTTGATATGGGTAGTATGGAGGGTACGGAATTTGTGGAGGATAAGGCACTGGCGCAGCTGATGAAGATGCCGCGGATGTTGTCGGATATCCAGGATAGTACGAGTAGTACAAATGTGGCGGAGGATATTGCGCAGCATAGGGAGGCACTGCTGAATTGGCATTGATCGGAGGCTTTGGCGGAGGTTGATTATTCATTATTATTCTTCGAAATCACTTTTTTGCTTTTTTCTCACTTTTATTGTTTACAATGTCATTTCAAGTGGATCGAATATGGACCGAGACAGTTTGTTTTCATGGTGTTCTAACAGCTTGCTCCTTTAGTTTGCTTTTCCCTTTGAATTTTCATTTTTCATACTTTTTCATTTGTAATATAGAAAGTAAACAAAGCTCCAATTGCTGCGCTTTCTACTAGTAATTATTCATATTGTTGATTTGTAGGCCTCAAATTGAAAAGCTCGCTTTTGTGGTTAATTTGAATTAAGTCCACAAAATAAGTCAAAATCCGCCAAAATCTCCACTTTTCGAGGCTATTTTTGTATAAATAGATAACTTTCCGGGAAACTTTGTTGACATTTACGCTGCGCACCACATTCCGGCGTAAAGAGCCAAACTACGCGTGAAAAAGCCAAAATCCCCCATTTTCACGTCATGAAAAGCTCGAACTGGTGCCTGTTTTGACGGCAAACACTTGCAAATTGACAAACATTGAAATTGTTTACATTTTGAAAATTGACAAGATTTTGAGGAAGAAAACAGAAAATGGCCGACATCAAGGTGACGGTGGAGCCTCCGTTGGAGAACCAAATCGTGGAGATCACCTATGACGGCCAAGAGATCATTCAGCCTCCGCTGACGCAAGCTGAACACTTGATGCGTCAGGTAAGAAGTCTTTCCACATTGACTTGAAGAAGGTCCTAACCCAAACTCTTTGCAACACCCAAGAATATGCATTTTCCGAAAGCTTATGTTCTTAGGGTTCATTTGGTAGTAATTTAAAAATCCTGACCTATGGCTTCCCATAACATAAAATTTTTAAGAACGTCTAGCACCTACAGTTTATTATTTTTTGAGATTATCAATAGCAATGACCCCCTCTGAAAAAAGAAAATCAAAACTTTTTTTATAACATAAGTAAGTCTGTAAAATGCACTCAAATTGAGATATTTGCTGCCAGACTTATGATGCAAAATCAATCAAGTCGGCAGTAATCAACTTTTAGCATAGCGATATCTCCAATTCTGTTCATCCTTGCGATTTTACTATGAAGTAACATAAGTTTTATTTTTGGATTTCAGTGGGGGTCATTGAAGCTGACCATCCCAAAAAAATCAACTGTTTTTGCGCAAAACGTCTTTAAAAGTTTCATGTTATCGGAAGCGATAGGCCAGGATTTGTAGTTCATCCCCAAATGAGTCCTTGGCACACAATCTTTCAGAAAATATGTAATTCTTGGGTGTTGTGCATAGTTTGGCTTAGTTCCTTTGCCAAATGTTCCAAATCTGTCATTCCTTGATTTAAAAAAAATTAAATTAATGCAGGCGTCCAAGCTGGATTTCTCCTCGATTCCCGAGGACTTGGACGAAGATGAGGACATCACCGATGAAGCAGCCGTCGAGAATGGTGGCGAGGATGCTTCACAAGCCTCCTCGGACAAGTCCGACCCGAAAAAGTGGCCTTGGGAGAACGTCCGTGATCGGCTGCGGGACGCGTTGGCCGAGGTGTCCGTCTTGTCCGACGTCTTGTCCATCTCCACCAAGGAATGCGGGAGTCAGCCTCGCCGCTACATGGTCCTGGACGGGCCCATGGCCTTTGAGCAGCCGGAGCCGAGGCCGTACGTCTCCCTGCTGGCCAAGAAGAAAGCCTTGGACGGCCACGTGGCCAAGATCCTTTTGAGCGGCGCGGATCACCTCAAGTCGCTGCAGAGCGAGAGCAAGACCAATCCTGGAGACTCCAAGGCCAACAACTTCCACTTCGAGCTGCTCAAGCTGCGCCAGCATTGGCGGCTCAAGAAGGTGAGCAACACGATCCTGGGCGACCTGAGCTTCCGCACGGCCGGATCGCAGTTCAAGCAGAGCGGCATCTTCGAGGTGATCAAGGCTGACGAGGGCGAGATTGATACTGATGAGGATCATGCTGATGCTGTTGTCAAGCCTCTGGATCCCTCCAGGTCGGTGCTCAAGGTGAACGTTCCGGCCGAGCTGGAGGGCATCGCCTTCATCCAGGTTGTCATCCAGAAGGAGTCGGAGCAGCTGGTCTCGGCCAGCATTGGCCAGTCCGGAGGAGCCTTCGATCCCTCCCTCGTCGAGGACGTGCATTGGCAGAAGAAGCTGGAGCAGGCGCAGAATGTCATCTTTTGCAAGGAGCTCTTCGCCCAGCTCGCGAGGGAAGCCATCGAGCTCCAGGCACCTGTCCCGCATATGGTCGTGGGCAACCAAATCACCTGCTCCTTGTCTCCGGACATCCAGCTCCTCATCACGCTCTGGTACAAGTCTTCTTCTGGAGCGTCCAAGAAGAACAGCCCTGAGACGATGATGACAGGTACCGCTCCCCAGCCTGCCAAGGAGCATTCTCACGTCCTGGAGCATTCGCTGCACCAACTCCTGCGAAAGGCGCACAAGCGGAACTTGAATCCGGAGAGCGGCGGCCTCAGCTCGAGTCCGGTCGGAGTGTCGAAGAAGCGGAGGCTGGCAGGGCCAAAGGCGCATGACAGGAGCAGCCTCCTCCGGATGGCCAATGAGGAGACGTTCCTTGAGCAAATCATTGCCCAAGCTCAGCACGTGGTCCTCCGGCTGAGGACCATGTACGTCCTCGACACCATGGCAGCCAGCCTCAAAGATCCTCTCATCACATTCCACTGGAGCACGCTCAGCTCGCCCACGAGGACAAGTGTCAAGGTGAATTAACTTCCAGCCTCTGAGATACCTTTTGTAACTTTGCGATGAATCTTTAACTCTGCATAGTTATATGTGACTTTGCATAGTTATATGTAACTTTGCATAGGTTTATGTAACTTTGCATAGTTATGCGTAACTTTGCATAGGTTTATGTAACTTTGCATAGTTATAAGTAACTTTGCATAGTTATATGTAACTTTGCATAGTTATATGTAACTTTGAATAGTTATATGTAACTTTGCGTAATATTAAGTAACTTTGCATAATATTAAGTAACTTTGCATATGTTTTTGTAACTTTGCATAGTTATAAGTAACTTTGCATAATTTAAGTAACTTTACATAGTTTTAAGTAACTTTGCATAGTTTTATGTAACTTTGCATAGTTTTATGTAACTCTGTATAGTTTTAAGTAGCTTTGCATAGTTGTAAGTAACTTTGCATAGTTATATGTAACTTTGCATAGTTTTATGTAACTTTGCATAGTTTTATGTAACTTTGCATAGTTTTAAGTAACTTTGCATAATATTAAGTAACTTTGCATAGGTTTATGTAACTTTGCATAGTTATATGTAACTTTGCATAGTTATATGTAACTTTGCATAGTTATATGTAACTTTGCATAGTTATATGTAACTTTGCATAGGTATATGTAACTTTGCATAGTTTTAAGTAACTTTAAATAGTTTTTAGAAACTTTGCATAATTCTATGTAACTTTGCCCAATTGTATGCGACATTATTTGATTCTATGCTAATTTGCTTAATTTCATGTAACAGCATATTATCATAATTTTAAGCCAATTTGCATAATTTTATGTAGCTTTACATGCTTTTAAGTATGCTTTCTAATTCTTCATGGCATGTTGCATGATTATCAGTGACTGCGCTCAATTCTATTTAAAGAATAATCCTATGAATTTGAATATTTCTATGTAACTTAGTATAATTCTTTGTAACTTTGCATGATTCCATGTAACCTTGTATAGTTACTGTAAGCGTAACAATTTTCTGCAACATTTCATGATTTTATGCAAATTTGCGTAACTTCATGTAACTTTGCCTTGCTATTACATTAAATTAGGCAGTTTTGCTTAATTTCATGAAACTCTGTATATTCATTTGTAACTTTGCCTAAGTCTACCTGATTTTATGCAACTTTTCATAATTTTGTGCAACTTTGGATATCTTCATGTAACTTTGCTTAATTCATGTGACTTTGCATAACTTTATGTAAATTAGCATGATTTTGTACAACGTTGCATGATTTTGTGCAACGTTGCATGATTTTGTGCAACTTTGCTCAATTTTATGTTTTTGTGCAACTTTGCTCAACTTTATGTAACATTGCATAATTTTATGTAACTCTGCATAGTTTTAAGTAACTTTGCGTAGTTATATGTAGCTTTGCATAGTTATAATTAACTTTGCATAGTTATAAGTAACTTTGCATAGTTATAAGTAACTTTGCATAGTTATATGTAACTTTGCATACTATTAAGTAACTTTGCATACTATTAAGTAACTTTGCATACTATTAAGTAACTTTGCATACTATTAAGTAACTTTGCATAATATTAAGTAACTTTGCCCAGGTTTATGTAACTTTGCATAGGTTTATGAAACTTTGCACAGTTATATGTAACTTTGCTTAGTTGTATGTAACTTTGCAAAAAATTAAGTACCTTTGCATATGTTTACGTAACTTTGGATAGTTATAAGTAACTTTGCATATGTTTATGTAACTTTGCATAATGTTAAGTAACTTTGCATAAAATTAAGTATTTTTGCGTATGTTTATTTAACTTTGCATAGTTATAAGTAACTTTTGCATGATTTAAGTAACTTTTGCATAGTTTTTTTGTAACTTTGCATAGTTTTAAGTAACTTTGCATAATTTTATGCCACATTATTTGATTTTATGCTAATTTGCTTAATTAATGTAACTTTGCATTTTAATTATGTTTCTTTGCATAACTCTATGTAAGTATGCATAATTAATGTGACTGAATAATTAATGTAACTTTGCATTATTAATATAGCTTGTGTTATTAATGTAACTTGCATTATTAATGTAACTTTACATGATTATATGCAACTTTGCATAATTTCATGCAACTTTGCATTATTGTATGTTACTTTTCGTAATGTCATTGTAGCCTAGAATTATTTTTTGTCGCTTTGTATAATTGGTGTAACTCTGCTTTATTGCATGTAACTTTGCAAGAGGATCCGTTATGTCCAATATTTTTATCAAACTCAATTACATAATGTTGTGTAACTTTGCTTAATTTAATCAAGAGTTCTAAATTGCTTTTTCATGCCTTACTGTTTGTTCTAGGTTAGCATTGTGACATCAGGGTATGATGTCATCCAACGCACTCAACTGGTTATTCACATTTATGCCAAAAAGTTGACTTTTGTGTGCAAAGATGGCAGAGTGCTGCATTTCAGCCATGAGCCTCAAGAACTCAGGGATTTCATCCTCTGCCAAATCTCCCAGCATCAGGTAAACTAAGAATGATGATAATCATAATAACTTTGAAACCATTGAATTTTAGATCAATGGAGTCCAATCTCTGGCCAAGTGCACTGGATGGCAAGTGTTGTCCTCATCCATTCACCATTTGGGCTGTGGCCAAGTTGAGCCTCTGGGCAATGCCACAGGTTGTCTGCTGGCCAATCCCAATGGGGACAAGTTCATCGCTGTTCGACACAGCCCTCAGAGTGGCCTTGCCTCAGTCTTCATTGCATCTGCCCCGAAGAAGGACTTTTTTGCCACCACAGTGGTTCGAGACCTCAAGTGGAGCCACTTGCCAGATTCCTTCCAAGAAGTCAACCTCGACAAAATGGATGGGAAGAATTTGCTCAACAAAATGGAGCTACTCATGTCAGCATTGACGCCTATCAACTAATTACTCTCATGCAATATGTATTGTTCGAAAATCAATGGTGAAGTGTTATGCAAAGGTTCAGCGAGATCCACAAAGCTCTCTTTGGATGTTTTCCGGATGGTCATTTTCAGCTTTGGTGAGGTGATCACATCGCTAAAATTGTCCATAAGCAGTTTCGCTTTAGATCCTTTGGTCAATTGTGAGCTTTGTAATGGACGTTGCAGATCCGCCTCTGATCCCTAATGATCTAAATTATTCAATAGTCTTTAAAGACTAGAATTGCATGTCTCATTCTACGTGCTGTAAAAGTAAGGACCTTAAAATAGATCGAGACATCTAGAAAAAGTCTTGCACGTGCAAAAAAAAAACATTGGCATGTGCAATATTTATTGTTCGAAAATCAATGGTGAAGTGTTATGCAAAGGTTCAGCGAGATCCACAAAGCTCTCTTTGGATGTTTTCCGGATGGTCATTTTCAGCTTTGGTGAGGTGATCACATTGCTAAAATTGTCCATAAGCAGTTTCGCTTTAGATCCTTTGGTCAATTGTGAGCTTTGTAATGGACGTTGCAGATCCGCCTCTGATCCCTAATGATTTACATCATTCAATGACCTTAAAATGGATCGAGAAATCAAGAAAAATTCTTGCACATCCAATATAATATAGGCAATTGCAATATTCATTGATCGAACAGCAATGGCGAAGCATTGGATAAAGGTTCAGTGAGATCCACAAAGCTCTCTTTGGATGCTTTCCGGATGGTCATTTTCAGCTCTGCTTAGTCGCTCTCAATATCAAAATTATCCACAAGCTGTTTTGCTTTAGATCCTTTGGTCAATTGTGAACTTTGTAATGGACGTTGCAGATCCGCCTCTGATCCATCGCTCAATGGCCCTTGAAGACCAGAATTTCATGTCTCATTCTGTAAAAGTTAGGACCTTAAAATAGATCGAGAAATTTAGAAAAATTCTTACACATCCAAGATAATATAGGCAATTGCAATATTTATTGGTCGAAAAGCAATGGCGAAGCATTGGATAAAGGTTCAGTGAGATCCACAAAGCTCTCTTTGGATGTTTTCCGGATGGTCATTTTCAGCTTTGGTGAGGCGGTCTCATCGCCAAAATTGTCCATAAGCAGTTTCACTGTCGATCCCTTGGTCAATTGGCCATTTTCATGAGCTAAAGCCAACTGAGCAACAACTCTTCGTTCCACTTCATGTTTAATGGACCTTGCTCCATAGTAGACATTGTAGCCTTCGGCTAAATACCTCAACACCTGCTCATCCCAAATGATGTCCACGTTGTGCTTCTCTTTGGCCTTCGAAGACCAGAATTTCATTTCACGTTCGACAAGCTTGGTGAGCTCGGACCTTGAAAATGGAAGAAAGTAGACAATTTCGTTGATTCGACCCAGGAACTCATCACGACCAAAATGCCTCTTCAGAATGGGCTGAACGACATGCTCCTTGAATTGCCTTGATATCGTGATCTTCTCAGTGATGTCCTCCAAATTGTGGCCTTCTTTCCTCTCTTTTGCAATCATTTCAGCCTCTCTCCGAAGACCAAGAGCATGCTCAGCAATTTCAGTGCTTGCCAAATTCGAGGTCATGACAAATATGGCATTTTTGCATTGGATCGTCTGCCCTTTTCCATCTGTCAATCGACCTTCGTCAAACAACTGGAGCAAAACAGTCAGAACATCAGGGTGAGCTTTGTCAACTTCGTCAAAGAGGACAACAGCTTCAGGGAACTCTTTGAGCCTCTTCGTCAACTGACCGCCATCGTCATGACCAATGTATCCTGGTGGAGATCCAATGAGCTTGGCCACTTCATGCTTCTCCTGGTACTCACTCATGTCCAGCCTTATAAAGGCTTTCTTGAGGTTGTCCTTGTACAAGTACCTGGCCACTTGCTTGGCCAGCTCTGTTTTGCCAATTCCGGATGATCCGAGGAAGAGGAAGACCAAAGGATGTTCATCGTCGATCCAACCGTTTTCTTTCCTGCGAATGGCTGACGAGACAACAGAAATGGCCCCTTCTTGTCCCACAATGTTCTCCTTGAGTCTCATCTCCAATGGGAACCTCCTTCGATCCTCCAAATCTTGTTGCCTGGCTTTTTCCTCAAAGACTTTCGAGCAGTCGTCTAGCAGTTTTTTGACTTGTGGATCCCTTGCATAGTCTCTGGGTGATCGGCCATAATCATTCTTCTTCATCGGATTGGCCCCACGCTCAAGCAGAATTTGCACAGACTCAAAGTCATCTGCCAAAGCTGCATAATGCAAAGCAGTGCAGCCCCTGAAGTTGGCCCGCAAATTGAGGCTGGAATTGAACTCTTCTTCCCTCGTCACCATGACCTTCAACGAGTCCATCTTTTTGTCGCGAGCCGTCTGGTAAATGTTGACAAATTCATCAGTGATGTCCGGATCAGCTCCATTTTCCAGGAGGATTTTGACAATGTCAGACTGCTGGTTGACTGCAGCAACGTGCAAAGCAGTCCAACCTAAGTCATGCCTTAAATTGGGATCCATTTCGCTGGCTTTCAAAAGCTGCAAAACTTCTGAACGGTGGCCATGCTTGACAGCTCTGAAGAAGCGCATTTTATGAGCTTCATTGTTCACTGGCAAAAGTGTCACAGCCGCCAAAGATGCCAAGGCACAAAAGGGTCTCATTTCTACATATCTTTTGGTGATGACATTCTTGAAAAATGACGATTTCTGCGAGCCTGCGATGATGACAGGTCTTGGATTTCGGCATAAAATCCGTGAAAAGCTCCATGCTATTCGCAAAAGGCGAGACATTTTCTGAATTTACAATTTTACATCAACCATAACAGCAATTCTGTTTTTATTTACATCAGATTTGTTATTGTTGCTGCTCGCTCAGTTTTCCGTCAAAGCGCAACAACAAAATCTAAATCCATTATTTTTTTCGCCAAAAATGAGAACTAATTCGGCATCAAATCATAAAAAAAGTTACTTGAATTTACTTGAGCAAAAATAATGTAACATTTAATTATGATTAAAAACTTGAGTTTATTTTCATGGTAAGTTACTTTTACTTGTTATTGAGCTACTCAGTTTAGCTCTACTGTCTCTACAGAGTCAGCAACAACCAGGCGGACCAGCTTCTCAGTTCTCAGTAGCCGTTAAAAGACTCAGCTTTAGACTAGTAGACTTGAAAATATCTCATATATTTGAATTATTTGTTAAGATAACAATTTTTCTCCATTTTTTAAGAATGATCAGACATCTTTGGAACTGAGTAAAGATTTTTTTTATTAGTGAGACAGTCAATAATGAGAGAGAGTGAAGGCAGCAAGTGATTTTTGGTCAAAAATATATTAAATCTGGAATGATATATGCAATTGACAAGACCCCAAAACAATCATTCCCATAGACATTATCATCATACTAGTTAATGTAAGCATGCAAGCATCCAACCAGAGTAAGTGATTTCTGTGTAAAAATGGCCTCTTCTTTATGCATGCACCATCATTAGTAGATGTACCAAGGCTGCTTTCGTACCCACTTCAGCCTGATTCCTGCATCAGTTCTGATTTTGATGGAAGCAGCCTCAGCAGCTGTCACAGTTTGCTTCACAGATTGCATCAAATTTTGTGCATTGCCCACCAACATTTCAGTGGCCTCCCTATCTTCCTCAGAGCCTTGGAAACATTAAAAAGCATGTAATAGAGTCTCTTTTTGAAATAAAAAATGAGGAAATACCTTGAGCACCAAGCATGGTTGCCTTCACTGTTGACAAGATCTTCAATTGAGTTGCTATTGTGGGTATCCTTTCACAAACTTGCAATAAAGTCTGGAAAAATTGTTGTAATGATTGAATGTTAGTTGAAATAAAAATCCTCCTGGTTTGGCTTACAGTTCTCATTCTTTTGTCAGTGCATTCTCTTGCCAACTCCTTGGCAATCCTGGTGACCTCGTCAGAGGCCTCAGCAATGGCTTTGGCACATGCAATCAGCTCCCTTTTGGAGTTGGCATCATTGCCAACCAACTGAGACAGCTTGGCCATGAGCAGAGCCATTTTCTTGGCAGCTGAAATGATGTCATTGTCCTTGCTTGACCATTGCTTCACCTCTTGGTGCAAATCATGAGCAGCCATCTGGAAAGTTGGAAAACAACATGATCAATGATCAAGATGGTGATCTAAAAAGGTCTTGCCATGATGGGCCCTTGGCTTGCACTGGGCACAGAGTGGAACAAATCCTCAGACTCATCATCAGTTGTGTCCAAATTGTTGGAAGTTGCTGGCCTGAAAGGAGCTGCATCTGGAGCTGGCAAAGGAGGCCTTGGAGGAGCCAATGGATCTGGAAAGCAATCAAACTAGTTAAAGAATCATAAATAAAACTAGAATCAGGGTTAGGAAGCAAAAAAGGGATTAGGTCAAGAATAAAACAGACACACACTCTTAAGATCTAAGTGGAACCTTCTTTACTTTTGTCCTCAAACACTACAGACAAGGCCTGGTAAGTGCCCTCATCATCAGACAGAGCTGCACCTGCATGGTGCACATGCAGGTGTTTCCCCTTCCTAGATCTCTCTAGCTTTGCAGCATCAGTGGAGTCAGTAGTTGTTGATCCTAGATGATCACACTCAGTTAACAAATCTACTCAAGAGATCAGAGCACACCTATTCCTTATGGATTACCTTTCTTTTTTGTGGTCTGATGCTGGACATGCCTGTAGGCATCAATCAGGTTGTCCAGCTCAGCTTCAAACTCATTCTGGATCATGACAATTTGCTGGTCAATCTCATGGAGACTGTTGTTACTGAATCTACGCTTTTGCCTTTCGCCTTCACTTTGGCTTCGCTTCTTCAGGCTGCTTTTCAACATGACATTGCTATTATGAGCTGCCCTTGAACTGTCATGATGGTCCTCCACCACTTCCTCAAAGTGGCTGCTTTTGTTGATAAATTGGCTACTTTGAGAGCTGTAGCTCTGGCTGGAGTAATTCAGCTGATTGTTGTTGTTATAGTTCAGCTGTTGGACATGGTGATCCAGCTGATTGTTGTTGTTGTTGTTATTCAGCTGATCCTGGCTGGTGAAGGCTTTGTTATTGTTGAGCTCTGGGATCAGCTGAACTGAGAGGGGGGGTGGGGGAGAGGGGGAGAACATTGGACTGGGATAAGAGTTGAGATCCTCTTCATCAGGCAGAGGACTGGGTGGTGGCCAGGCAACAGCTGACTTGTCCTCACATGACCCTCTCCTGCCCAGCAGGTCATCCATGTCAGCTGTGTGTTGGCTGAGAATGTAGGCTTGGTGATCATGATCTCTTCCAGAGGGACTGTGATGGTTCTCATGCTGATGCTTGACCATCTCCTCAGCAGCCTCACTGATCTGGTGCTTCCTCTTGAACAGGTCATCCTTGTCCCAGGTGAAGGTCTTGAGCTCATTCTGGTCCACAATCTGCCTCTTCTCCTGCCTGTAGGTGACATTTCTCTTGTGGGGCTCAGGACTGATGAGATCACAGCCCCACTTCCTCACATAGGGGTTGAGGCTCTCAGCTTTGGTGTTCTTCTCCATCATGGCAACCAGATCCTTGACACTGTGATGGTCCTTGTCTGTCACCACTTCATTGAGCAAATCTTCAGTCACATTGATGCTGGAGGACTGCTGCACTTGACTCTTCAGCATCAGCTGACTGAGCTTGGGGTCACTCTTCCTGAAGGAGTCATGGAGCCTGCCATCAGCACTTTTGGACCTACCACTCACTATTTTCAAGTCCTCATTGGTCCTGTAGGGCCTCTCAGGCATCTTGTGCACACCATTGGCAGGTGGCAGGTGCAGGTGCCTCTC
Source organism: Paracyclopina nana (assembly GCA_019096065.1). Classification (NCBI taxonomy): domain Eukaryota; kingdom Metazoa; phylum Arthropoda; class Copepoda; order Cyclopoida; family Cyclopettidae; genus Paracyclopina; species Paracyclopina nana. The sequence goes on from JAGUCH010000004.1 coordinate 313,938, forward strand.
AGCATTGCTTTCCTTGATCACAAGGTCCTGAGCTGTCCTGTAGGGTCTTTGAACTAGGGGATAGGTTTCACTGAGATTGCTGCTGGCTGGTTTGCCATAGGTGAGCTCCCTCAGCTTTGGATCTGTCTCAGCCTCTTGCATCAGCTGCTCAATGAACTGGTCAGCCTCTTCAGAGGCAGCTGAGTTGATACTATTTGTTTTGGTGGCATGATCATCAGACTTGGCTGCTGGCTCTTGCAGGCTCACTGGGAGAACTCTGATGCTCCCAGCATAGGTTTTTTGAGATGACTTTGAGGATTTGGCTGAGAAGTCCACAGTGCTGTAGTTAGCAAACTGAGAAGGGGGTGGTACTGGAGATACTGAGCCACCTCTGGGAGGCTTGCTTCCAGCTAAAGAATCAATACATATTTGTTGAGCTTTTGAAGCTTGGAGCACTCACTGTTAGATCAATTCTCAGCACTCCTTGTTTTGAGCCAAATTCAGATAACAAGTGTCAGCATTTGTTAATAAATCAGTCTCATTAGATTCGGTGTCTTTTAAGCCACATCAGCTCAACAACTCAGTTAGATTTTGAGCAAAATACTGATGAGTCTCAGCACTGAGTTTGTCATCACATTAGCTCAGTAGCTCAGATTCAGAGCAAAATTCTGATAGTCACTCTCAGCACTTTATAGAAGCTCAGTTATTAGGGTAGATGATAATCCTGCCTCTGTGTGTTAATCACATTTGCTCAGTAGCTCAGCAAAACTTGTTAATCAGTCTCAGTTGAATTACAAAGGCTCAGCAAATAATATCTTGTTTTACTCTCTAACCTTGGCAATCTTTTTTGGGCAGGCTGACCCCTTTGTAATCAGATTTCGGCTTCTCAGCAGGCTGCCCAAAGATCTCAGCAAAGTTGATTTGGAAGATTTCACTGAGCTCCTCATCAGTGAAGACTTGTACTGGAGCCCTTGGCTGATGCTGCTTAGTCATGATCGAGCGCATTTTGCCTTGCAAGTAGGGAGAAAGAGCTTATTGTTTACTCAGTTGCTGGCAAAAGAGCAACAACAAGGATGTAAATGTCAAGCCTTGATTATAATTCTCCTCTTTGCTTTCCCTAGCCACAAATTTTATATGCACTACCTGCTCCTGATGAAAGGGTAGAAAATTAAGTGTGAGAAGAAGGCCTAGAAAACTGAAATTCCCATAATTGCCAGGACAAAACAGATGAAAGAGAAAGTGCTTTTGCATGTGGACACATGAAATGCTTTCACAAAATGCATTCAAGCAAATCAAGGGGGGGCCAAAAAGCTGGAAAACAACTTGAAGGGAACCTGATAACAATCATTGTTTTGTTGGAATATGTGGATAATAACAAGTCAAAGAGAGCTTTTCTCTTGCCTCCTTTGAAGAAGGTGCAAAAAATCAGGTCAGCAGTATTTTCTTTTTTGTGCTCAGCTAATGACACAAGGAAAATGTGACCACTCAGAGCATTGAAAAGAAATTTGTTCTTGCCAGAAGATGCATGATGACAAACTAAAATACTCATAATCAATGAGGTCACATGTAGTAGTATGCCTTCTTGTCAGCCTTCTGCGCGCTTCAGTCTCAAGGTCTCAGCAGTGGAAAATTTCACTAATTGATGCATATTGGACACATGACATGCTAATAGAAGTTGCAGTAATTGCCCTCAGAGAACTTAATTTGGGGGCAAAAGCTGCCTGCATTCGCTTAACTCCGAGTTATGGCATGTCGTTAAAAAAGAACGCTGCGCAACATTGCTCAATAAATCACAGCAACCTCCTCCACCCTACTTAAAAAGGTCCCCATCAAGAATGCCCTGACCCAAAAGTGTGTGATATTTGAGCTAGCTTTTCAAGGGCTTAATCCCTGTGCAGCAGAAAGCAGAAAGTAGGACAAGTCTGCTTGAAATCTTACCTGATACTGATAAATCACTGATGTCAGGGTAGGGTGGCAATGGGGGCTCTTCACTGGGGGTGGCAGCCACGGCCTCTGAGACAGCCTCAACAGCCTCCAGCAGCTAAATGGAGAAGAAGAATGGCAGAATTATTCATCAGCTGTTGCTAGAGTAATAAGTGATGAGCAGCTTTCTCTCAGACTTCACTGATTAGACTGCTGCTTTCACTTGAACAAGCTTTAAAGCACATGGAGGCTGCATTTCCAAAAAGTGATTTTAGCAAATTTAAAACAGCCATAAAAATGACCAGCTTCAAGCTGAGCCTTTTAACTTATGATGATCATTACTTGCTCCCCACTGTGCTGCACAAATAAAGGCAGGCTCTTGTCTTGTACAGGGTGGTTCAAGTTTCCCCTGCCCTAGCTCTGACAGGTCCTAAATCCTAGAATTTGATATCCTTGTGAGTGTCATGTCACTTCTAATTAACTTGCACAACTGACAGAGCAAAAAACTGAAGATTCCGGATTTTACAACAGTAAATAAGTTGCCAAAATATAAAAGTAAACAAAGAGAGTGAAATCCGCCAAATGAGGGGGTGGTAAAGTGTTCAAGTGAAAAGCAGCATTTGGCCTTGGCTTCCTTATGCTTTATGCTTTTGCAGTGCTCAGCTTCTTAATGATTCGGCTCAACTTTCCTTTTTTCGGCCTTCTTTGGGAATTTCAAGCATTTCTTCAGACCTCGCTCTAAGTAAGCATAGGATTTATGACGCGTGAATGGAATTATCATGACTTGCATTTTTCAGCCCGCGGTTTTTAAATCCTATTGTCCGAGGAATTTAGGTTCAGCCATCTCAGGTTCGAATCCCAGTCAGGCCTTAACTATTTCCTAATTTCATCATCTGGCTCAAAAAATGATAAAATAGCTTCATGAAGTTTCTATAGCTCAGTGGTTGGAACGTCGGTTTTTAAATCCTATTGTCCGAGGTTCAAATCTAGGTCATGCCTTCACTTTTTCCCATATTCTTTCCGATTTGCTTTTCAGCATGGAATATCAAGCATATAAAATTACTTTACGTCCCCTAGATTTTAATCCAGGGCCATAAATTCATCACCTGGTTCAAGTCCGCCTTTTCCCTCTCATTTATGCATGGATTAACCGGTTGCGCCTCTACCAGAGAGACGCGTTGGCTCAATTCTACACTCTCTATTGTGTTGTTTTGGCACTTTTCGCCAGCGTCTGGCGCACTACGCGCCCGCTTCTCTGGGTGTCTGGTTCTTTTGGGTTTGGGCGGGATTTCAGTGAATGTCACCAACTTTGGCGCCTTTGGCCTATGCTTGCAAATCAGCTTTAATCCCTGCCATCTTGGCCAGTGCCAAAAAGAGCCAAATACTGGGCAAAAGTGCCCCAAAAGAGGGAGTAAAGTTGATTTGCAAAACAGTCACCCCGAATTCCGGCTGCTGCTGGTCAAATCTGTCAACTCCAGCTGCTTATCACAGTCCTCTTCATAGCTGATGATCAACTGGTTAGATCCACTGGAGTGTCTAATCGAGGACTTTTTGTCCACTATGACATTACTATTACTTTTGGTGTTTTCTCGCCAGCAAAGCACCATTTTTTCACATGTTCAAAGGCAAAAGCTCAAAATTCTGACCTGCTTGAGTTGGCAAGGACAAGAAAAGATCGACTGAAACTTTTCAAGCTCTTCAGAACTTTAGCGTTACGTAATGCGCAAAATTACAGGGTGACCCAAGGCCAAAGAGCAACATAACTTCAAAAAAAAGCTTTTATAATTACTGCAGTACAATTTCATCGTGTTGTAAAATACTTTACTAACTGTAACCGGTTTTACTCGCGAGTAAATTCACTTTGCCGATCGTGTCAGCTTTTTGCAAACCCCGTGACGTCACAACATGGCATTCCGGCAAGTTCATTTCGCTCGGAAAATCGGTCACAGTTAATAAAATTTGACTTGCTGCTTCTCGGGACTTCGAAGGTAACGTAAATAATGCCCTCGGTGAGTAAAATAAAACCTCGCCTCACTATTCCCCTCGCTTCGCTCGGTTCAAGATTCGGCTTGGTTTCATTTACTCACCTAGGGCAATTTTTACTTACCTTCTCAGTCCCAAAAAGCAGCAAGTAAAATACTATTATGGCCCTGGACTAAATTCTAGGGGACGTAAAGTAATTATATACTACAATAAAAATACTTTATGGCCCTGGATTCAAAGCCAGGGGACATAAAGTAATTTTATACATTAATAATACTTTATGGCCCTGGAGTCAAAGCTAGAGGACGTAAAGTTATTTTATATAAAAACGTACTTTATGGCCCTGGACTAAAATCTAGGGGACGTAAAGTAATTTTAAATACTTAATATTCCATGCTGCAAATCAAATTGGAAAGAATATGGAAAGAAGTGAAGGCACGACCTAGATTTGAACCTTGGACAATAGGATTTAAAAACCGAAATTCTAACCTCTGAGCTATAGAAACTTGACAAAGTATTGCTATTACAAAGCTATTTTATGATAATTTGAGCCATATGACGAAATTAGAAATAGTCAAGGCCTGACTGGGATTCGAACCTCAGATGGCTGAACCTAAATTCCAAAACTATAACCACTGAACTATAGAAACGTCATGAAACGTTGCTATTACAGAGCTATTTTATCATTATTTGAGCCAGATGATGAAATTAGGAATAGTTAAGACAAGAATAGGATCCGAACCTCAGATGGCTGAACCTAAATTCTAACACTATGCCCATAGAGCCATAAATAGAAACATAATGACCTAGTTTTTGTGCCTTGAAGCATTTAGCTTTGTACTGTATCATAAAAAAGAAAGGGCAAAAAGGGGCTGTCAACACCTGGTTGAAAAATCAGGTGCAATTTTGCATCACTCGGTGACACAGACTGCCCAAGTGTGCCAATTTAGAGGCCGCAACAAATAAGAAAGCAAGTTCGAATTCCCTTTTGACAAGTTTGTTATTCATGTGATTTTGAACATTTGATAAGAGTGGCCAATTTTATTGCTCTGGAAAATTGGGTGAAAAAAGAGAGAATTTCTGTAAAATCACATTTTTCCACATATATAATAGGCCAAGACCTGCATTTTTTAATGCCTTTAATCCCACAGTGTAACAGGCCAAACATCTTGAAAAGCCAAAGTCATTGAAGGAAAGCATTTGTCTGAAATCCAGATAAAAGCACCCGCAAAAGCATCGACTGCAGCAATCGTTTTACAAATGCAAAAATTCGCACTTGGGTGTCCCCCTTCCAAGCTGAGCTAAAAACTCTAATGCTAAGAGTGGCTGACTCAAGAAACAGCTGATTATTAGAAGCAGACGCTTTATGCAAATTTGACTTCTTACCAAGTTATTTTTCGTCCTCCAGTCATTAGCTTTCTCCGGATTGGCCATGTTAATGGCCAAAGCTTTTGCTGCATGCACCATGGGAGCAACTCCTGGAGCAGGCAGAAAAAATCACCAAAAGGAATTAAAAGAAATGCAGAAAATGCTCACTGGAATGCAGCTGGTCAGCAGAGCAATTGAGAGCTGAGATGAAGGCAGGATCTTCAGAGTTGTCAGCTTCCTGCTTGGCCACTTGCAGCACTCGGTTGCCTAACCTGGCCAAACAGGAGGAGTGATTAACCAGTTTGATGGCATCGTTGGCACGAAGGGCATCTTCGCAGCAGTCGGTGTGGTTCTGCATGGCTTTCAAAGTACGCTGGATGAAGGCTTGCGAATCGGTGACTTCGTCCACAAGGCCACGACCCTGGTGCAATAAATCAGCATATTGTGTCCTCAAGTTGTTGAAGTGCTCGTCGGCCGCCTTGTTTTCGGGGTATACCTGAAAAATGCATGAAATTTGAGGAATTTTGTTGAAAAAATGCCAAAAAAATCCGGATGATCAGAGGAAGAGCGTTAACATTTGAACGCATGTGAACGCCTCCTAATAAATCCAAGGCAAATCGGCGTTCATCATGCGTTACAATCATGACGCTCTTCACCTCTTCGACAGCATTTTTTTACATTTTTTCCCAAAAAAAGACTCTTATCGTCAATTGCTCTCAGGCACGCTAACTTCACTTGGCTTAGATAAATGAGCGTCTACTTGGAGAAGAATGTGACTTTACCATTCTTATCCTGCCAGCATTAATCAACTGAGGGGTCAGACTGAAGACTTGGCCTGCCACAGTAAGAATGGCTTCAGCTGCCTTTTTGTTCGCAGTGCCAGTGCCAACTGCCACCATCTTGGCAGTTCTGACAATCCTGTCAGAAAACTGGCTCAGGTTCTCAGCCTTCTCCTCAAATTGCCTCTCTCCATCCTGCTGGGGGTGGAGGACCACCTCAGTGAACTTGTTCAGAGGTGTGCCAATGTCCATGAAGTCATCAACCACTTTATCCACTAGAGCTGTCTCAATGGCATATTTGAGGGCATCCAAGTTGGAAGCAATTTGCTTGGCCAAGTGCAGAGCTTTGGCTGATCCTCCCTTTCCTTCCCTGCACAAATGAGTGAGCTCAGCCACGTCTTGCTCAATCCCTGAGCAAAGCTCCACCACTTTTTCCTTCAATGCTCCAGGAAGAACTTCAGCCACCTGAAAAAAAAATGAAATTATTTCAGTGGAGTGAAGAATTGTTATTTGGTTTAAATTCCAATTTTGAACGGACAGACTGTATAAAGAATGGCTAAACGCTTCATAAAGAAAATGTCTTAACTCTACATAAAAAATGACTAGGCACTACATAAAAAATGACTTAACACTACATAAAAAATGACTTAACACTACATAAAAAATAACTTTACACTGCATAAAGAATCACTTTACACTACATAAAAAATGAATTAACACTACATAAAAAATTAATTAACACTACATAAAAAATTAATTAACTTTACACTACATAAAGAATGACTAAACGCTACATAAAGAATGACTAAATGCTACATAAAGAATGGCTTAACACTACATAGAAAATGACTTAACACTACATAAAAAATGACTTAACACTTCAAAAGAATGTCTAAACTAAATACACAGGATGACTAACTCTACTTAAAGAATAACAATACATTACATAAAAAACGACAAACGCTAAATAAAGAATGACTAAACACTACCTAAAAATTACTTAAGAGTGACTTAACGATACATAGAGAATGACTTATCACAGCATAAAAATGACTAAACACTACATAAAAACTACATTAGAGTGGCTTTACACTGCAGAGAGAATGGCTAATCACAGCATAAAAATGACTAAACATGATATAAAGAATGACTATTCTCTACATAAAAAATGACTTAACAATGACACAACACTACATAACAAATTATTAAACTCAACATAAAAAATGACAAAAAACGACATGAAGAATGACAAAGAATAAATAAACACTACATAAACAATAAATAAACACTACATAAAGAATGGCTAAACACTACATAAACATTGACTGAACAGTTACTACTTCAACTTTAACCCCACAGAGCAGTCTGTGCAACATCTACCCATAAGTCTCAAATGAATCATTATTATGTTCACCTTGTATCCTTCATTGACTAGAAGGTGGATTGCTTGTCTGCCCAAGTCCCTGTCATCAGCTCCAGGCTGCTCAAGCCACCTCCTGGCCTGCTCCAGCCTGCCAACCACGGTTGGAGCCGGCTGCTGGATGCCAGACTTGTCCACCCTGCTGATGGCCTGGTTGACAGTGGCCAAGAGCTCATTGAGCCTCACCTCAATGTTCCTGGCCAGGCTCTCAGCTTGGGGAGTGGATCCTTGGCCACTTTGCCTCAGCTCACACAGACTGTTGGTCATGGCCTCAATGTCACCAGACAGCTTCCGGAGGTGGTTGGCATCCAGGGGCAAAGACCTGTCAGCCACCTTGATGGCATGGCTCAGGATTTGCCTGATGGACTTTTCCCCAACTCCACCCAGGAGAGCAAAGGGGTCGTTCAACCAGTCATGAGCTGCCTGCATTTTGCCCTCAATGATGCCCATGTTTTTCTTCATGACTGTCAAGTTGTCAGAGTCCCACTCATCCTCATCATAGGTGACAAGTTGCAGAACCCGGATGATTTCACTCACTTCCTCAGACATTCTGCTAGCAAGGTAATTGCGATTTTCCCCCGCCTCTCCGGCTCCCTTCCCGCCTGAAAATCAAAACAAAGTTTTAACTGGTCACAACGCTACCAGATGTGACAATCATAAAGTGGCCAACCAAGTCAAAACAGACACTTCCCGCTTTGAAAGCAATTTCAAAACAAAGTATCGTCTTTAAATCAAAGTTTTAACTGGTCACAGCGCTACCAGATGAGACCATGTTAAAGTGGCCAATGGAACTTCCCACATTAAAAGCAAAATCAAAACAAAGTTTTAACTAGTCTCAACGCTACCAGATGCGACCATGATAAAGTGGTCAACTAAGCCAAAAATGGAGCCTCCAGCTTTTAAAGCAAAACGAAGTTTAAATTTGTCACAACGCTACCAAATGTGACCATGATAAAGAGGCCAGCTAAGCCAAAAGTGGAACTTCCTGCCTTATAATCAAAACAAAGTTTTAATTGGTCACAGCGCTACCAGATGTGACCATGTTAAAGTAGCCAATAAGCAAAAAATGGAACTTCCCGCTTTGAGAGCATAATCAAAACAAAGTTTTAGCTCGTCACAGCGCTACCAGATGTGACCATATTAATGTGGCCAACTCAGCCTAAAATGGAACTTCCCGCCTGAGTGGCAGAATCAAAACAAAGTTTTATCAGGTCACAGCGCTACCAAATGTGACCATGATAAAGAGGCCAACTCAGCCTAAAATGGAACTTCCCACTTCAAAAGCATAATCTAAACAAAGTGTTAACTGGTCACAACGCTACCAGATGTGACCATTGTAATGTAGCCAACTAAGCCCAAAAATTGAACTTATAGCCTGAACAGGAAAACAATGCTACCAGATGTGACCATGGAAAAGTGGCCAATAAGTCAAAAATGGAACTTCTCGCCTTAGAAGCAAAATAAAAACTAAGTTTTAACCAGTCACGGCGCTACCAGATATGACAATAATAAAATGACCAACTAGGGCCTATTGTAGAACTTCTAGCCTGAAAAGCAAAACAAAGTTTTAATTGGTCACAGCGCTACCAGATGTGACAATTATAAAGTGGCCAACTAGGGCCAAAAAATTGAACTTCCCGCCTGAACAGCAAAAAAGTGGTTCAACTGGTCACAGCGCTACCAGATGTGACCATGATAAATTGGCCGACAAAGCCAAAAATGGAACTTGCTTGGATGTGTGGTATTTTTATGCTACAGTTTGCCCCAAAAATGGACATAAAAGACACCTGTTGAATTCAATGTGACCTCATTCAAGATTTGCACATCACATCCATCATCAAATTAGGATGTTATGTGCGAGCTCTGTTTAGTCTCAAGCTTAGACATAATAGGCCAAATAAGCAATTGGTGTCTGCTGACCTTGGACAAAGATTTGGATGAAAATCTTCATGGAGCAGATGAGAATGGGCGCCAATGTCTTCACTTGCTCCACACATCGTGCCAAAATGTCTCGGTGCACTTGGTGGGTCAAGTCCTCGATTCTCCTCTCCACTTCTTTGGTGACCTGGAAAACCATGGAAACTAATAGACAACAGTGTCATAACAAAGACACGCCATCTACCGACATTTTTGAAGAAACACTTGGGAGTTGAGCTCAAACTTAAGTTTCGCTTTTCATGACTCAAGCCACTTTTAAATCATTATCAATAACTACTTTTATTTGTCGTATGCTTAGCATCAGAGACTGAACATGCTGATATTAAGTATCTTTAGGTTATTATAGATTTAAAACCATTCCTATTTTGTGTAAAAAGTTTAAAAAGTTTGATTACACTAATTTGCTAGCGGGAACTCAGTTTTTTTCTTGTGCAGTATCAGCTGACAATCCCAGCTGTTGCCCTAAATGGCCGCTAGGTTCGCCCTACATCAATGTTATTGTTATGATCCTAATGTGAATTTCCAAAAAAATATATATAGAAGAAATCCATATGATTTGTTTTTCCCCATTTGCCAGGCAAAAAAGCCAAAATACATGGTTAGCATTAAAATCCAGTTCTGGTAGTATTTTCGTGACATGATCATAGGAATGCATGAAATAGTGGCACGTTTGACTGATGGTCATAGATGATGATCAGCAATTACCTTGCTCAAGCATGGGGAAATGTCCTTGACGAACTGGACGAGATCCTCGAGGGTTTCGATGACTTCTGCGACGGCCAAGTAGTCGAGGACTCTTTTGCAGTCCTCGATGATCTTCCTCACTTCCGACTCGTCAAAGACCATGAGGACATTGGAGGTGCCCTGCAAAATGAGCCTGGAGCCCTCGATGAGCTTGGCCCGCGCCACCTTGGAGTAGGGATCGAGGCGGCTCAATTTGGCGGCCTCCTCCAGCAAAATGGCGGCTCCGTTCACCTTGTGCAGGGCTTGCGGCATGTCCTGGCGCAGAATGGAGTCATCCGTGGAGGTTGTCATGTCATGACCAACCTGCAATCAAGGATCAAATGTCAGTTCATTTTTCATCTAACGCTACCTATGCACATTGGTGTCATAGGAGTAACATTGATGTAGGGCGACCCTAGCGGCCATTTAGGGCAACAGCTGGGAGTTTCAGCTGACACTGCTCAAGAAAAAAACTGAGTTACAGCGATATGTATATAGTTCGAAAGACCAAATCATATTAAATAATTGCTTAAAGAAGCAAAAAAATAGAGTACGTGGTTTCAAATCAATAATTACCATGGTTGATATAAAGATGTTAAGCTTAAGTAATATAAAAGTAGCCACCTATAGTAATTATTTGTCTTAAACAAAGTGGCTCGTCTCATCGGAATGAAACTCGATTTTGAGCTCAACTCCCAAGTGTTTCTTCAAAAATGTCGGTAGATGGCATATTTTTGTTATGATCCTGTTGTCTATGAATTCGGAATTCCTCTGTTAAAGGAGCTACTACAATTTGTTTTGTTGTCATTTCAAACTCTTTTCTAGCCAATTGATTGTAAAAAATGCCAAAATGCAGGAACTATATTAAAATCCAAGTCTGGTATTTTCACTTCATTTGCTACTCTATGGTTTTTTTAAATTGGCGAAAAAACGCCTTAATCTAAGCTTAAAATACGTGGAAAACCAGAAAATGGCTGCAAATCTCAAAAGAGTCAAAAGCCAAAAGTTCTTTTGTTGACGACGCAATCACTGGAATTTTCAACATCCTGTAACTTATTATATTACTGCACACAAATAGAATTCCGCGAAATGGCCGGATTTCAAGGGGATTTTGCCCATTTGACGAACTTTACGCTGAGTGTTTACACTTGCAAAATCCTGCCTTATTTCGCGGAAAATTATGTATACTATATAGATAAAGATGGCATAAATTAGTCCATTAAAAGCAAAGCTCAATCAGGAAGCAGCCAATAATATTAAAAGCTAAGATATCAGCAGTGGGTCAAGTCGAGGTCACGTCTAATGGATTTTCCGAATAAATGACTCTCAAAAGGCAATCTTGCGATATCCAAAACCACACAAATAAAAAAATAACTTTCATGATAATGGCATTGAAAAAGCCGTTTCTTAGCTATTTAATATTCTATATTAATATAGATAAATCTTACCTTGACTAGATTTGCCACTGCTGTGGAAACGGCTTGAACGGGTCGACTGAGATCGGGCATTTCGTGGCCAGCTTCACCCTCTTCGTGGATGATGACGAGTCGTGACACCTACAATGCATAAAAACCTTTTTATTGATTTTCCAATAGAGAGCAAAATGGCCGAGCGAAGCCCGCATTTTATGCGCATGACATCATCATTTTAAGCAGTGCATGACATCTATTGCATGACCATCCAAACATGTATACATAAATATAAAAGATGTATGGATTTGCCAGCAAAAAAGAAAAAAAATGCATTTGGACTCCTAATTAAATTGAGTATGTGTATAGGGTGAAACACAATAGCGCAGCACATTTAAAGTGTATTTTATGTGTGTACAGGCAAAAATTGCGGCGTAGCCTTGAATTTTTATGACACGATTTTCCGTGAAAAAGCACGAAAACGAAATGCATGGCATGCTGGGGCGTGGCCTAACCCTTGCCATCATTATGTCAACTAAGAAATATGCAATTCGACCTTTTTAAAATGAAACAAAGCGAATTGTACTGCATCGGATTTAAGCGTCTTTTTTGCATAGCTCGTTGCAGTTTCTGCACGCTAATTGGCAATAAAGCCGAAGAAATAAGAGCCTTTTTTAAATATCAAGCGTAAAAATGGCAAAAAATGAAGGGATGCAATCGATATTCACTGATACAGTGCGTGGGTCAAATGTTGTTGCCCATTTATAGCGAGAGGCGAAATAATAAGGAGCTTGAATTTAAAAGTCGCGAAACGGCACGGGCATCCAGCCAGCGTGGGCGGCTGTAAAAGCGTTTCGCGGAATACCCGCAAAGGTACCATAAAGTGTTTTACGTACCTGCTGCGCCACAGGGTCCAAAATGCTCTCGATGGTCTTGGTGTGAAACACGGGCATTTCGCAAGGTCTTCGGCCAAATTGAGCGGCCTTTATCTATGTAGATGATTCAGAGATAAGGCTAAGCTTAATCTCGCGCCACGCTCGCGCTCAAACTTCACTGACGACTGACGAGTGACTCCAAACGAAACGTCGTTGACTTGCTCCAAAGGAATCTAAGCAGTCTTAGTGCTTTGGCTGCTTGCTTGCAAGTTGTTGTAGCAGCGCTCTACACAATACACATGCGCGGCTTTAATGCGCAAAACTGCATATAGAGGGCGCTCTCTTAATGTCCTTTCAGAGACTTGAGCAAGAAAATAGTGCATGACAGCCTCAAAGCTTGATTTTATTCTGCCCAGGCCAAAATATTCATTTTATGCCTTTAATAGAATGTTGAAAAAATATGTTAAAAAAGGACTTTAAAGTTAAAGGTGGCGCCACGTGGCTTTCAGACTTTTAGAGAGAGTCATGCAATTATTCTTCTGGGAAGCTTGGAAATTTTTGGAGGGCTTGTCACTGATATCACTCACTCCAGGGCATTTCAGAAAGAGTAGCTTTTCGCGGAAAAAGCTCGCGTTGCGGATGCCATCCTCATTGAAAAGCACATCACTTTATGAGTCATTAACTTCACGAGGCCATAATAGTGAGCAGTAAAGCTGCATTGAATCCACCAACTGGGTAGAATACTGAAATTGGCTCAACTCACAAAGAAACTCGAAATGTTCTTTAAAATACCGGATATGATTATTGATAGGATCAGCTTTTAAACTGGATTCCTCATTTTGTGGACTTAGTCAACTTTAGAGCCAAGAAAACTGGAAGAAATCAAGGCTCGAAATCCTCAACCTTTTAGCCTCATAGAGAGGGCAGGCAATTGTTAATGTGAGCACGAAAATGATAACTTTGCTTTATTTAGGCTCGTGATTTGTGCTCATCACTTTCTCACCAGTTTTTTGCACATGCCTGTCAACGTAAGCCTTGAATGAGTCTTCCTCCTTTCGGTCTTGCTCTTGTTCATAGTCACGCTCCTCCTCGGACATTTCCTCCTCTGGATCGTTGGCATGCCTCAAGTAAATGTTGTTTTCAGACTCCATTGGGGTTGACTCAATGAGCGAAGATTTGGGCTCTTTGTCAGCCTCGGCCTTTTCGGATCGCAGCCTCTCATATTCAACTTTGTAGTCGGCCTCATATTCTTGAGCGGCATCACTTAGAGCAGCAAGGAACTCATCCAGACCCTCGCCGGTCATGGAGGAGACTCCGACTGATCTCAGGTTGGAGTAGAATTCGTCCAGAGCCAGTGACATGGATTGGGCCAAGTTACCCACGTATGAAGTCTCCGATTGAAGAGCTTCTTGAAATGACTCAAAGTCCTGCATCCACTCCACGGCATATTTGGCATCGACCACATCAGTTTTGTTCATGACCACAATGAATGGCAATTTGGTCTTGTACAAAATGCTGCAAGCGTACAGCATATTGGACATGAAGGTCACCGGATTTGTTGACCTACAATAAAAAAAATCAAGGTCCAGATGCAAATCACAATTTATAGGCTGAATTGTCACTTGGAAGAGCTAATAGTTACCTGACAGCATCGAGAACATAGACAACAACTGTGGGCATTTGAGCTGCCAAGGCTTCCGTGATGATGTTTCCAGAGGCTGACCAGGTGAAGACCTCAATTTGGCCGGGAGTGTCAAAGATCACGTGGTCGCATTGGTCAGCTCTCCGCTCAATCAGGTTGAGGACCTGGTCGAACTTGGTGGCAAACAAGTTCAGACTTGTCACAATGCCACCGTTAGGCCCAAGCTTGTACTGCTTCATGACCTCTTTGTAGTTGACCGTATCACGGATGTCAACGTTGGCAGGGTATGGAACCTCGTGGACGGCAGGATCCAAGTTGATCACGTAAGGCGCTCGATTTGCCTCTGGCGATTTCAGCTTTTTCGTGTGCAAATGAGCGACCAATCGTTGCACAAATGTGGTTTTCCCTGATCCCGCCATTCCCAGGACCAAAACGCACACCGGTTTGTTCCTTCCAGCCTCTTTCTCCGCCATTCTTTGTCAATTCTTTACTATTACTTGCATTTGCCACCACCGCACTCTCTTCGAAATCAGGGTGACCAGAAAATTTGAGTGGGTTTTAGCCAGATTTTCCCCTAAAATAGCCATGTTTGGCTATCTCAGAAAAATTGCTCAAAATAGCCACAAATTGGTAAAAAATAGCCACATTTTTAGGAATTTTCGATATAATATTATGAAAAAAAATTTACCGTTTTTGGGAATTGTTGTGGATGAAATCAAGTATTTAATTATGATTTTCTTCTTATAATGGTGGCAAAAGATTTCTAAAAAAGTCAGCCATTTTTGCAAATTTCATTTTTTCCCTGCTTTTTTGATGATTTTCAAGCGTTTATTAAGTGAAAATACCAAATTTTCGGACTTTTCAAAAAATAGCCACAAATGGCTATGGCTATTCGGACTAAATTTCCGTAGCCACACACGGGTAAAAAATAGCCACTTTGGCTATAAATAGCCACATCTGGTCACCCTGTTCGAAATTGCGATTTGTTTTGATTTTTGTTTTGCCAAGTGATGGAACGAGTTTGAACTCGACTCGGTACCTCGAAAGGCGAACTCGACTCGGACTACATAAGCATTTAACTCGAACTGAAACTTAACTCTGAAGCAATTTTGGGAGCTCGAAAGTCAAACGTGCAATTGCAAAATGTGGAATAATTTTGACTTTTCCTCGAAGAGTTTGGCGGGCAGGAATGTCTGGTAGCCTTGAGTGATCTGTCGTGATCGGAAAGCTGTCAAAAGTGTAAATAAACATATTTTTACGTAATGTCAAAGCACTAAAATGTCCGGACTCGGGGGAGACGTGGATTTCACGAATCAGCAAGAAGTGCAAGAATACCTCGAGAATTTGGGCACTGAGTATCGATTCGGCTGTTATGGCGAGAAAAACCCGAAAGGTAAACAAACGGGCGATTTTGCGTCAAACGAGCGTGACTCCGTGCCGTTTGGCCCTGACCCCCAGCCGTTTCGCGGAAAAGCGTACTAACAACATCACCAATTAATTCCAGCGTGTCAGCTGCTCGGCGAGTACATGGAATCCGTGACTCGCGAGACTGACAAGGCTTATAAAGTCTTCGAGACGAATTGCCTCGTCAACAATTACGGCCCCTCGTGCTCAAAGGCCGGCTTCTACAAGACAACCGGTCAGTCCACGAGCTTGGATCCGGACTTGGGCTACAAGTACCTGTTGAGAGGCTGCGAAGCGGACTACGGCCGATCTTGCCTCTTGGCAGCCTTCTTCCACATCACCAAGTTCAAGGTGCCGCTCCAGACGGAGAAGAGCTTGCCCGAGGCTGTGAGACTGTTTGAAAAAGCGTGCGAGATGAACCAAGAATTGGCTTGCCACCATTTGGGCGCCATTTACTTGACTGGCCGAGGAGACATCCAGGTATTTATAATAGACTCCTACCCTTGGATCTACAATCACGAACAGGACTTGGATGATTGACCAAACAAATTGCCCTTGGATCGACAATCATAAAACACAGTCCTCAGATAGACCTGAACTTATCCTATTTAGTTAGGCTATAAAAATGCACTCTACTCGGATTGACAAACAAACCGTACTTGGATCGATGATGATAACGTTTAGACCTTGGATCAACATGAAGAATCTGCCTTGGATCGAGTAGAAAAACATCTTTGGTGGTGGCATATTATGTTTGTCTTTCTAGTTGATCCAGTAAGTTTAAACAGTTGATCCTATGAAGATCCGTTCTTCAGCCAGTCTATCCAAGGAAAGTTTGTTCTGGTCAACCCAGGTCCTTCTCCGTCACAGCGGTCGATCTTTAGGTCGATCCAAGTATGGCTCCGTCTTGTCAATCCAAGGACTGTGTGTTCTCATGTTTAGGTCGATCATATTATGGCTGCCCATTAATTATATCCTTTTAATGGATAGTAGATCTAGGGACTAGGGATCGACTAACATATTGCCCTTGGGTCAACAATCATAAAACGCAGTCCTCAGATAGACCAGAACTTATTCTATTTAGTTAGGCTACATAAACAAACTCTACTCAGATCAACAAACAGACCGTACTTGGATCGATGATGAGAACATTTAGTCCTTGGATCAACATGAAGAATCTGCCTTGGATCGAGTAGTAAAACATCTTTGGTGGTGGCATATTATGTTTGTCTTTCTAGTCGATCCAATAAGTTTTAATAGTTGATCCTATGAAGATCCGTTCTTCAGCCAGTCTATCCAAGGAAAGTTTGTTCTGGTCAACCCAGGTCCTTCTCCGTCACAGCGGTCGATCCAAGCATGGTTCTGTCTTTTTAATCTAAGGACTGTGTGTTCTTATAGTAGATCTAGGGACAAGGGATCGACTAACGAATTGCCCTTCGATCGACAATCATAGAAAACAGTCCTCAGATAGACCTGAACTTACTCTGTTTAGTAAGGCTAGAGAAATGAACTCTACTCGGTTCGACAAACAAACCGTCCTTGGATGAACAATCATAAAACACAGTCCCTAGATAGATCAGAACTTATTCTATCTAGTTAGGCTATATAAACGAACTCTACTCGGATCAACATACAAACAGTACTTGGATTGATGATGAGAACGTTTAGTCCTTGGATCAACATGAATAATCTGCCTTGGATTGAGTAGTAAAACATCTTTGGCGGTGGCATATTATGTTTGTCTTTCTAGTTGATCCAGTAAGTTTAAACAGTGATCTTACGACGATCCGTTCTTCAGCCTGTCTATCCAAGGAAAGTTAGTTCTGGTCGACCCAGGTCCTTCTCCGTCACAGCGGTCGATCCAAGTATGGCTCTGTCTTGTCAATCCAAGGACTGTGTGTTCTCATGTTTAGGTCGATCATATTATGGCTGCCCATTAATTATATCCTTTTAATGTACTCGTATCAGCTTTTATATATTCAATCATGTTCGATTCTAGGCTGACAAAGAAAGGGCGAGCAAGATCTTCGAAAAAGGCTGCGATTTGGGCTCCTCACAGTGCTGCTTCAACCTGAGCATCATGTACAAGAAGGGGGATGGCGTGAGCCAGGACGAGGTCCTGGCCAAGAAGTACAGGGACATTTTCGAGGATCTCAAGGAGCAAATGACGAAGCAGAAGGAGCGCATCAAGTTCCAAGAGGGCGTGGAGACGGCCGGGACTGCTCCGGTTCGCGCTTGATCTCCTAGATCCGGAACGTGTCCAGGATGTGGACTTTGCAGTGGTGAGCCAAATTGGCCAGCCTTGACGCGTGGTGGCCAGCTACGACGCACACATGGTGCGGAAATCCGTGCCTCACCCACCTGTCAAAGGCCTCGATCATGTTCAAGTTGGCATTGAGCTCCACAAGTCCATTGTTGCCCAGTAAGTGACGTTTAGGTTTGATAGTTTTGCCTGCAATAAAAAAGGTAAACATCAAAGCGATTTTCCGTCAAACGCTTTTCAGCGCGTGCTGCGTAGCTGGAGCCTCTTGCCATTTCGCGATATTTCTTCTAGATGTTTATTATTTTTTATGGTGAAAAACCAGAAGTGGATTTCTTTGTTATTTCCTTCATGTGGCATTTTTGACTAATGAGTGGCGAAAAACGTTCGAAATTCTTTTTTACTCCATTACTTTACCACTTATTTTCACATGTATACTGCTTGTTTTCTGCGTCGCAGCAACCAATACCAAATATGTATATGGTTAATTGGTGTTTGATTCATGCTTTCTTCTGAAAAGGGCTTTCTACTCTGAATGCTTTTTCTCCAGCTTGTGTAAATACTATACTAAATGTACCTTCGATGATGATGGCGTGGTAGGTGCCATTCATCACCCAAAATCTGAAGATCGTCACAGGAATTCCAATTTTGATGGTGGCATCCAAGCATCCGGGCTTTTGATTGTTGAAATGCCGACTCAAGCAGGGACCTCCCACCAAGCCAGCATCACTTTCAGAAAGCTGGGGAAAGAATTGAATGAAATGTCATGCCATTTTGAAAGGCAGATCGAGCTTACTTGCGTGGGAGCCATGCCTCCATGCCAAAGAGTGATGGTGGATTGATCATGCTCCAGCCAATCAGACAAGTAAACAGCTCCACATCCCAGCAGCTTTCCAACCAGACTTCCCAAGGCTCCATCCACATCTCCCTCACAAGCAATTGGAAAGCCTAAATTGAAATTGTGAAATCAAAGCTTGCAAATCAGTAAATGTAGCCTTAAACTGAAATTGGAGGTTAATTTGGCTACAGTGCGAAAACAATCCGTAAGATGGCGCAGCTGTTTGTTTTGGCGGAAATTCAGTGTGAGACTCACCAATTTCGGCCATTTGCTAGTCAAAAAAGCCAAAAAGCGCTAGTAAACAAAAAATCCACTTCTGGTATTATTTATTTTTTGTGTTATAGCATATTTCCTTAAAAGCAATTGGAAAGCCTATAATGAAATTGTGAACTCAAAACTTGCAAATCAGTAAATGTAGCCTTAAACTGAAATTGGAGGTTAATTTGGCTACAGTGCGAAAACAATCCGTAAGATGGCGCAGCTGTTTGTTTTGGCGGAAATTCAGTGTGAGACTCACCAATTTCGGCCATTTGCTGGTCAAAAAAGCCAAAAAGCGGTAGTAAACAAACAATCCACTTCTGGTATTTTTTCTTTTTTGTCTTATAGCATATTTCTTTAACAGCAATTGGAAAGCCTATAATGACATTGTGAAAGCAAAACTTCTCTTAATGGCACTTGGCATTCAAAGACAAATTGGCCCTAATTAATCTGATGCATGCTTGGTTAGTCTAAATATGCCTCTCCCTGCTATGCTAAATTTATCACCTTCAGTGGCAAGTTTGGCCAAGGCCAAGTAAGGCCAGGCTTCAAATTGCGAAGAGTTGGGCAACTCTGGCCAACATCTGACGGCCAAAGCATCCAAATTGTGCTCGCGAATCAGCTCTTTCATGACTAAATAATGCTTCAAGGCCTTGGGCAGGTCCTCAGGGGCCGCAAGGCCAGTCAAAGGCCACTTTTCCTCCTAAGAAAATCAAGCATACATATGAAGGTCAACAACTTTGACTGGTTCTGATGATGCTATTTCCTCACCTCAATTGCGGCCTTTAAGGCCTCTGGCTTCACCTCCACTTGCTCATATTCGGAAAGGCCAATGTGGAGCAGTATGGTGCCAAAAGTTTTCCTCATGCAAAACGGATCTGGATGAAGATCTTGGAAGCCCGGAGCGTGGTAGCCAACGAGTCCCACTTTGGCCTTGGCCAGGAATCGATGTGCAAAGGCCACGCTCACGGCTTTATGCAATTGAAGGCCAGCCAAAGGCCAGTCCAAGTTGGCGTAGACAATTTCTGCTGGGAAGCCCAATTGGTTTAGTGTAGCTGCCATCAAATGTGTGCCAACCTTTAAAGAAATATTCTGAGATGGCTCCAATACAAAAAGAAAAAAATACCAGAAGTGGATTTCTTGTTTACTTAAACTTTTTGGCTTTTTGACCCACAAATGGCCGAAATTGTTGAGTCTCACACTGAATTTCCGCCAAAACAATCAGCTGCGCCATCTAGCGGATTTTTTCGCACTAAAGCCAAACTAACCTCTAATTTAACTTAAAAACTACATTTCCTCATTTGCAAGCCACAAAAAGAAAACTACATTAAAGTTAAATAATGAAAGTCTGCATTTCTGCATTTTCGCACTATACAGCTAAAATAACCTATTTTTCAGCTAAAAACTACATTTCCTCATTTGCAAGCCACAAAAAGAAAACTACATTAAAGCAAATTAATAAAAAGTGATTGATACAAAAGAGCTGCCAGAAGTGTATTTTCTGTTTACTTCTGCTTTTTGGCACTTTTGACCAGCAAATGGCCGAAAAATAGTTGAGTTTCACACTGAATTTCTCTCAAAACAAACAGCTGCGCCATCTAGCGGATTTTTTCGCACTGCAGCCAAACTAACCTCAAATTTAACTTAAAAATTACATTTACTCATTTGCATGCCACAAAAAACTACACTTAAAGTAAAAATAATGAAAGTCTGCTTGTGACAGCTGAATAGTGAATCAGTGAATGTATTACCAAAGAGTTGCCAGAGATCATCTCTCCAGCTTGCTCTTCAGGTGTGGCCAACAGCACCAAGCAGTTGGCCCACTGTTGAGCCAAAATTGGTGCCAATCTTCCATCACTGATCACAGGCTGGCAAGCCACAACCACATCCACTTGAGCTTGCTGCAGAAATCCTACAATATCAGCCAAAAAGTTCACTGTTAGGACTTGTTTTGACTGTAAAATGCTTTCACCTAAAGCTTGTCTTAGTGAGGAATCATCCACCACTTGAATGTTTGGTGGGGCAAAGACCAGGTCATAATTTGTGCCCTCCACAAGAAGTTGCTCAATGCCATCCTTCATGTCTGTGGCCCATTCCCTGCCAGTCGCTGGATTCGGGCATGAAGGCCACGGCCTTTTCCTCTGGAGAGTAATAAGGCCAACTTTGACCCGAGGCTCAACCATGAAACGGAATTTACCGCAAGGTCCCAACTCCGTCATGCTTTCTAAATGACATAAACTTGCTCTCAATGGGGATTTCATGCCAGAAATTCTCGCATTTGTGGACACAAACTATACTAATAAAGGCCATGGCCAGAATTCAGATTTCATAAGAGCCAAATGTGTGCCTTAAAAAAGCTCTAAAAAGATAAAGAGCTATTTTTGACTTTCAGCTCTAATTTGTATTTTTCATTCAGTTCAGCTGAGGACAAAACTTATAATGGGCCTTACCACACACACAGCAAAGTAGAGCTTACAAATTGGATAGGAAGGCTGAAAGGATTCCACTTCCCCAAGCAAAAAAGTTTGGAGCTGATCAAGTTAATTGTGGGCCAAAGTTTCAGCTGGGATGCACAAAGCAAAAGCAAAGCAAGCTTCTGACACAAACTGGTTTTTTCAATATATATATTCTCCTGTTACACTGTCAGGTCACACAGCAAGCATGTTTTGCCCTCTAGAAAATCAGGTTATATACTATTCTTTTTCCCACACCAACAATTCTAGTTGAATAACATGAAACATTTATATGCTGTCAGCTTCCAATTAGACCACGTGGCGCAGCACGTCAGCTGACCGTTTGTTGTGACTTCCGGTCCACGTGGCATAACAACAACAGATCCTTTGTTTACACTTCCGCCGCCACGTGGTTTTCAAGTTGCCACCTCACTTGGCCTTTTCTCAATGAGATCCATGGTGACATCTCCATTGGCATGCACCACAACCAGCTCCTGGTTGGTGGCAAACTTCTGCTGATCCATCACTTGCACCACAGTGGTGTAAGTCTTGCCATTGCCCTCTATGAGGATGGTGTTCTTGTTGCAGCCCACTGTGGTGTGGTTCTTCATGGCCAGGTCCTCAAAGCTGCCCACGTGGTGGGCATGTCTGCACCAACATTCAGCACACTTGGACACCACTGAATTGCGGAAGTTCCTGCTCATGATGAAGTAGACCACAGGGTTGAAAATGGCGTGCACCATTGGCAGCAGGAACAGAATGATCCGGATGACATAGACATGTTCATAGTAGAGCCAGGAGAATTGCATTTTCATCAGCAGCTCCATGATGAAACGAGGGCCCCAGCACAGCAGGAACAGCATGACAACACAAATCAGCATTTTGATGACCTGAGGAAAGTGAGGATATGAACTGAGAAAGCTATTTTTTGCTTTAGTCTGGATGAGATGGGAGATGACAAGCTGCATTTGCCTGCTAAGCTCATTTTGCCATGACTATTAACTACTTCTGTTGTAAAGTGCTTGTAAGACTGCTTGAGCTGAGAAGCACACTTATTATTAAGCTGAGAAATAACAGAGCTTGGGATGAGTTGAGTCAAATTGAAAAGCTGAGGCTGAACAGCTGTTGAGTAACTGAACTGAGACTCAGCAAATGAGGAATAGCTGAACTGAGACTCAGTAGATTTTAAACTAAAAATCTGAGACTGAAACTGAGCTACTTCAACACAAATGAGAAACTGAGATGGTTAAAGAAAAAACTGAGACTCACAAAATGTGAATCAGCAAAACTGAAACTGAACTGTTGTATTGCAATGATACAGAAACTGAGCAACTTTTAAAAAACTGAGTTACATCAATTGTTAAAAAACTGAGATTGAACTATAGTGAACCAACAAAGCTGAGCCTTAATGGCTGCGTAATATCAAAACTGAGACTGGACCGTTTGGAACACCACAAAACTGAGTCTCAACAATTCTATGTTGAAATCGAAAAACTGAGACTCAGCAACTGTAAAATTGTAAAATAAATGAGACGTAAAAGTTAATTATAAAGAAACTAAAGAGAAACGAAACGTTATTGAAATGACAAAACAGAGTCTACTGAGCAATGTGAATTGAAAAAGCTGAGACTGAACTGTTGGGAAACAACAAAACTGAGACAGAAAAGCTTAAAAACAGCCAAACTGAGACTCAACTGTGAAGAATCAACAAACTGAGACTGAAGAGCAGCTAATTGAAAAACAAGTGAGACTGAGCTGCCATAAATAAAAATAACTGAGACTGAGCAATAGTGAAACAACAAAATTGAGATTGGAGAGCAGCTGATAAAAAGCAAGTGATACTCAACAACTGTTAATGAGAATAACCGAGACTGAGCAGTAGTGAAGCAACAAATCTGACATTGAACCGTTGAAAAACAACAAAACTGAGACTCAAAAGCTTAGCAGCAACAAAACTGAGGCTATGGGCTGCTAACTAAAAAGCAGCTGTAAATAAGAATAACTGAGACTGCCCTGTAGTGAAACAGCAAAACTGAGAATCCACGGTTTAAAAACAACAAAACTTAGACTCAACGGTTTAAGAACAACTTAAAGAACTGCTAATTAAAAAAGTGGTACAGAACAGCTGAAAATGAGAATAACTGAGACTGAACAGTTGTGAAACAACAAAACTGAGACTTTTAAAACAAGGAAGAAAAAATTAGACTTAACAGCTGCCAAATAAAAACAAACTTTGAAGAAATTACTGAGACAAAACGGTTTAGGAACAACAAAACTGAGACTAAACTATGTTTAACAAAAACAAGTGAGACTCAACAGCTGCAGAAACTGAGACTGAAAAGGGCTAAAAATGACTGTTGTGATAGGGCTCAAATCTGAATTGACTCAAAGACTCTTTGCTGGAAATGAAGGTCAAGTTCATTGCACAAAAAGGCCAACAGCTGAGTTAACATATCAAGAAAGTCGATCTTGAGGCCAAGGCAATCCTCTTTGGAAGAAAAACAGCTCTCTGTATCTGCCAAGATGCTCAAATAGGCAAAAGACCTTCAGAGTACATAATCAGATTTGCTTAATGCGCACTCTTCTTTTGACAATTGATCCATCAAAGATGGAACCAATCAATATCACCTGAGTGAAGCCCTTCTATCAAATTCAGCCATACATTGAAAATAGTCCATTAAGGATGAAAAAATACCTCACTTAGCAAATTCCTGCCATTGTGAAAGCAGCTAATTTTTGTGCAAAATATGAGTAATGTTTTTCCTTTTTAGCTGAATCTGCTCTTGCCTTTCACAAATTGCATGGAGAACTACGTATTTTTTTTAATGTAGCAATTTATGTTCACCAAGACCAAGAAGTGATTAATTTTCCACAAAAAAGAGGCCATTAAAAGTCACGCAACAAGCTTGAAATGTAATTTCCATCATAGCAAGTTTTTTCCTAGCTGCTGCTAACTCAAGTCTACTCAAAGTTGCTTGTTTCGGCCGCCAGGCGGCGCTCGCATGCACTTACTTGTTTCCTGGCTGATCTGACATCATCAGTGCGCTGCTGTTGCTTTTGATGGTGATGTTCATGGTACAACATGGGTGATTTATCTCCATTTGGAATATTTGCATAGCTTCTGGCTGCCAGATTAGTTGCATTGGCTCCTCCACCTCCCCGGTGAGCTCTTCCACTGAAAACATTGAATAATTGAAAACCAAAACATAATTGAAAACAAAATAGTAGTTATTGATGACAATGAACTCTACAGGTTGTCCCACCCTTATTGCAACTTGGCAATTCAAACACAAATCGAGTCTATGTTTCTAGGGCATTTTTTCAGGCTGCGCGCTAGGTCCCATGCACGCACTGCCTAGCCCTAGCTGCCCTGAGCTCGACTTGGAATCCGATCCGATTATGCACTGCGTTAACAGTGGCGCAATCTGTAAGAGCTGTGTTGCTTGCTTGTGGGCAACAAAAGAAGATCGAGTTTCTGAAACAAAAGCTCAACTGCAAGAAATAAGCAAGCTTTTCTGCTAACAACACACAGGCTTACATGGTCAGCACTAAATCATGTCAGCCATGCTTTAACTCCTTTCTTTTCTGCAAGCAAAGTAACACAAAGTGCACTAAAAAAGTACTTGGCTAATTAAGCCCAATATCAGCTTATATTCTGACACATCTCTTCATTATCTGTTATAATAAAGAATCATGATGGATGGAGTACAAGAAAAAAAGCAATATCAACTTTGTTGCATAAATTGTTTTTTGTACTCTAGCCAGCTTGGATACTAGAAAAAGCAGAATTTTATTCATTCCTGTTCATGTGGTGTTAGATCTTATTTGAGGCAGTGAATGTGACAGAATCTCAATTCCTTGCCTGTGCCTGAGACTGGCAAACTGGCCTACATCTGGGAAAAAGTGAGGACACTTTTGGTGCCACAAAGGATCTTTCTTACATTTTTCCCCCACTAAATCCTTAAAGAAGGGATCTGCCAATGATTTTTCCAGCTCAGAAATTGGCTTGTCACTTAAGTCATTGAGATAGCAACAACAAAAAACAAAAGACAACAAAGACCACGTGGTCCAAACCAAAACAATCATTAAGGTAGTTTTTTCACCAGAAAGAAACAATGCCAAATGAACAAAGCTATAAGAAGTTTCCTTGCTCCTCATTGCACTAACTAGATCCCATAAAAGTTTGCTACCAAGTAAGAGTGAAAAAGGGGCTATTCCACAGTGTAAATGGCATGCTTGCACTGTCGTTTTTTATGACAAAATGTGAGCATGGTTTTGTTAAATCATGATCACAATGGCAATAAAAAGAAATAGCCCTGAATTGCCAGCTTACATTTTAACAAGGCTGTATTATAGAGAGTTTGAAAAAGCCAAGCATTTTGCCCAATCATGACACAAAATTGATTTTTATTTCAGAGTGTGTTAAGCAAGTAATGGAAAACTGCTACTGTAAGGTAGTTGTTATTGGTGTTGTACTCTGGAATGCCAAAAGAGGTGGTCTAATTTTTGAAAGTGGCTCCTGCCCAAGTACTATCACAAATTGGGCTAAATTGGACAGAAAATGGCCACCATGCCCCACTGTGCACCAGCCTGGTCTTAAAGGAACTGTGGAAAGTTCCTCTGGAATTTTAATGCCTAGCCCCTGGCCCAAGAAAGCCACTCATTTTTGCAGCTTTCTGGCTTCAGAAAATAGTAGCAGCAAAATTTCCAGATTGGCCTACTTTCCGAGGCGTCACTCTCATCCATAACAGCTGTGTTAACCCAATGTAAACAAAAGTGGGTGGTCACTTTTGAGGCTTACCTGGCCACATTGTTGGTGAGGAATGACATGTTTTTGTTGGACTTCCACAACACCCTGATGACAATGGAGTAGCCAATGATCATGATGAGTCCAGGGACAGCAAAGCACACCACCAATTGGTAAATGGTGAAGACATAGCCCAGGTTGTCATCAAAGTCATTGCAGTAGCTCACAGTGAGCAGGGTCTCATTATTTCCATAATGGACATTATAGACTGACTGCATGTAAGAAGCCAATGTATTTATGCTAATACAGGCTTTAATATTCCCACACATACCTTGGTCCAGAGGACTGGAGCAGCCAAAATGAGGCTCAAAGCCCAGACCACAATCAATGACCGCCTGCAATTAGTCATGGTGCAAAGGGACCTTGATTTCATTGGAAACACTATGACAATGAACCTGAAACATGAACAACAGCATTAAATCCACATTTTTTTTTGGGTGGGCCATGATTTACCTTTCAGTGGTGACAGCCAGGAGGTTCAAAATGGAGGCCACACCTGACAAGACTCTGGAGTATTCTGCTATTTTGCAGGCTCCACTGTTGACAAATTCTCTGGCCAAATACTGCACAATTTCCATGGGACCAGCTATGAAGACCAGCAGCAAGTCAGCAATCTGGAACAAAAAATTTTTAGCTCATTCATTTGATGCCAAATTAAAATTACAAGACAGCTAGGTTTTCATATTATGCAAGCCTTAGAGGGCAAGAACAGAGTTGTAGTTTGGACAGGTAATTAGGTTCTCAGGTAATCTACACAAAGATGGTGCAATCTTCCAGCTGTCTTAAGTTCATTTCCTGGCTGATGGATAGTGAAGGTCACAGCAGCTAGTCATGAATTAAGTCCATCCAATTTGGGAATTAGCCAAGGCTTTTTTCAATTGAGCCAATTATGTGAGAATGAAGGAAATTAGGGTCTGTTTTCAGCCTGAAGGCCACACTTACACAAGGCCATCTCCACCAACTTGACATAACAGGATCAAAGGCGGTGAGTGCTGCAAGTCATTTCTTTGATATGAACTTACTGAGAGGGAAATGAGGAAGATGTTGGTGCCAGACTTGTTTTTCCTGTCAGCAGTTGCCATTGTCACCAGAGTGATCACATTCCCCATGGCACCAAAGACAATGCAGATGAAGTAGGTGACCAGGGTGACTCTTAAGTAGGGCACTTCTTGGAACACGTCCACAGCATCATAGGGATCTTCAGTGCAAGTGCAAAACATGGACTCTGAGCTGGTCAAGTCAGCACACTTTGTGCAGTAAGGAGTGGTGGTGGACTTGTTGAAGGACCACAAGCTCTCATTTCTCTCCTCCACAAACATTTCCTCAGTCATTTTTGTTCTGCTGGAAAGAGAAAAGTCATCATTTCTCTTCAAAGTTGATAAAAGAAGCTGGGAAGACAGGCAATTTGCCATTATTTCTAACCTCTCTAAAAAAAATTTGATCTATTTGAATTTTAAAATGAGGCCTTGTACGCTTTAAAATTCAGTATAACCTAGGGGAATTGAACTTATGGAATGCTGTCTATTTGATATGCTCTGCATATTTTGCATTCTTTTCTAAGATAAAGATGTGAGGAATTTTTTAAACTTTTCTCAATTGTAAAATCTCACTTCAAATAAAAGCCTTTTCTTGAAAAAAAACCAAAAAAAGAATTATTTCATTTATTGAAACAGGTTTCTTATAGTGTTTTTAGAAACTTGGAGAATTCAGGTTTAGCAAATTTTAAGCAAAAAACCTTGTAATTTGATCAATTGAAACTGGTTTTTGAAACTTAGAGAATTCAGCTAGTTTAGGAAATTTCAAGCAAAAAATCTTGTGTAAGAGATTAAACTTATTAGGTTTTTTTGTTGGTTTTGGGAAATTTTTAAGCATGAAACCACTTAAAGAAAACTTAGAAAAAAAAGAGATTGAGCTTACCAAGGTTGTTTTGGCTTCTAAATGCAGAAGACTTTTTTGTGTGTTAGTGTCTTGCTTTAAATGCAAAGGTTGAGCTGCAACTACGCGGCGGTCTTCATGAAGAGCAGCAGCAGCAGCAAAGGCCGTCAAAATAAAGGCCGATTCATGTGCGAGAAAGACGCGCTCAAAGGAGAGAAGAAGCAAAGCTTAAAGACCTACATTCAGTTCACTGCTTTGTCTGCTAAAAAAGGTTAGCACAACCTTACATCATTTTCAGGCCTGATTGTACAAGTCTTATCTTTGAATGATGCATATTTGGTCAAATTTTTTTTTTTTGCCAATAAGCAATGTTGTGTGGGCAAAATGCTATATTGTGCAGAAGCAGCTTACATTAAGCTCTTTTTCAATACATGCCAGCCTTCATGGAGCATTTTAAATGGAAAGTCCCCAAAAGAGCTCACAAGCTGGAAATATTACAAGAGAGCTGATATTCTGTTTTCCCCCTAGAAAATGGAGCTTTTAGCAGCCTTGATTTGCAACTGGCCTGTCAATGGTCTCATGTGCAATTAAGCTCATGAATTATGCAAAAGCCTGCCAACTTTTGCATGCAGCTCTTATGGCAAATTTTCAGCATGCTAACCTGCAAAATATCCCTTTATGCAAAAATCTAGACTTGACAAAAGGAGGAAAACTCTTGCCAAAATAGCTGTCAAAAGGTTCAACAGATTCTTCAGTGATTTCAGCAGCTTCCAAAAATATCCTTGTGGTTTATGGCCCAGCAAAATTATTGGCCAATTCTGGCTAGATCATGCATGATTTGCGTCATCATGCATCAATAAATAGATTGGACAAACAACTTGCAGTTCTGCAGGAAATCATCCAATTCCCAGAATCAGAATTGCTGCAAAGATAAAGGCCTGAAAAAAAAAGATCTGTTGGATCCAGAGCCTTAATTCACTGATCTAATTCCATGGCTAACATTCATTTGCCTCAGAAGCTGGCTGTTAACTTATCAGATGATCAGCAACAGCTAGCTAGCATTCACAATGTACTAAGTAATGAGGCTTTTCTTCCAGTTGGCCTTTTTTCATGCTGTGTTTTCTTTAGGCAGTGCTACAAGATGTCTAGCAGCCCCACTACACTTAAAACAACAAACTTTCAACCTCACTGAAATCTGAATACTGTTTGTTTTTGCTATATATTGGCTCAAGAACTATAATGAGATGCTCTGGATCAAAAGTCAAGCCGAGGAAGAAAAATACAGATTTGGTATTTTTGGCTTCTTTTCCATCAATACAATGAATAGCCATGACTGATAATGACTAGAGTGTGATCTTTGTGCTTTTTGACAATGTAATGATTAAGGATACCATGATAAGTGTGTATTTTTGGGGCTGTCTGAAGCCCGATATTTTCCGGCACGGCTCGTCCGACTGGATGAGTGAAACATAAACAAAACAAACAGTAAACTCTGAGCGCCATGCGTGCAAATGAAGCCTCCAGCGAGTGGAAAAACCAAATTAGGCGGCAAAATCAGGTGTCAGGTATGTGATTGACATGTGAGAAAACGTTTGGTAAGATTTTTTACTTGTAATTCGTTTACATACATAGAGTGACTGTTAACAATGATCTCAAGGGAGAATTTCGGTTACAAAGCCATTTGTTGTTGCGCAACTTTGACTCAAGTACTTAAGCTTGCATTAAGGAAAAGCTCAAGGGGGAAAATGGCTATCCTAGTTTAATCTTTTGATTTGGCTTACCTTTCTTGAATTAATTTTCAACAAATTTGTGATTGGTCCATTATGCAAAGCATCTATAACAGCACAGAATTAACTATGCAGCTTTAAGGTTTTAGTAAATCTCAAAAGTACAGACTTAAAAAAATTTTGATTGCTCTTCTACACAATTTTTTTAAGGTCACTTTGTTTGTTTGTCATTTGCTGATTCAGTTCCTGCAAAGTTGTATAAAATAATATAGGATTATACACCTCTAGGCTGGAGGATAACACAAATTATTTTTTAGTGTCAAGTGACAGATCACGAGTGAGCGCAGCGAACGAGTGATTGGCACGAGACACTAAAAAATAATGAGTGTTATCCGACAGCCTAGAGGCGTATAATGCTATTACTATTAGCTACCCCCTAATACTTATGCATATTCCCAATTTCAGTTTTGGTAGGTTTTATTGTACAGTTTTAAGGGCAAAATTGCCTTAAATTTAGTAGTTCGCTTTATCACGCACTATCGCAGTGCACAGTGCCACCTGGCAAGGCATGATGAGCGCGAGGTCAGCTAAGATGACCCAATGGCTCAACTAAGGTCCTTTCCATGTGCTCACTTTTGGTTTTGAGGTTTTAAAAATGTACCACGCAAAACCGTTTTTGCAAGACCGTTTTCATTGTTTATTTACGTTTTTGTTTACTTTTTACGTACTGGATGTTTACCTATTTGTTTACTTCTTTTGCTACTTGCCAAAGACCAATTTTTTTTGTACCATCAAAAACCGTTTTTCAGTTTTATTTTTTGAACAAGCACATGGAAAGGTCCTAAGTTCACCATACGCTCTGCTGACGTCACTCTAGCTGTAAGTAGCACTGTTCAGCTCACATGCAGCTTGTACCGGCTCGGCCACCTATTTTACAGTTTTATATATATTTACAAAAAACTGAATTGGACAAGGAATACATAGCTAGCTCAGTGGTAGAGCATCGGCACTCAAATCGGTTGCCATGAGTTCGATTCTTGCCACTCCTTAGCTATTTTTTCCTTCATATTGACATGAAATAGATGGCGCAAGGATCAAGTAAGGCATAATGATTATTATCCACTTGCAGATGGATAATGTTCATTATCGTCCTCTAGATCAATCAGGAACAAAAAATCATGGAAATTATACATTCGGAACTTATGTACTGCTCAGCCGTCTCAGCTAATAGTAATATTGAATGTTGGGGCAAACTCAAGAGCTGCTTTCTCCATATCTTTCAGGCCATTGAACATTTGTGCTGATAATTCTGGGTCAACTTTTTTTGAGCCCTGCAAAAAAGCTAGTCCTGGTATTTTCCACTCTAAACTTTTCTAATCCTTTTCAGCTGTTCAGACTGATTTTCTAGCTCATACTCAAAGGGATAAATTGACATTTAGCTTCTCATAACTTTTAAAATTATCTCCAGCATCTTTTTCTAGTGCCCATTTTCAAATTGACAATGCTAGAATTTTATGCCTTGCTTTCATTCTTGTTTTACTACTTTCTGCATAGGATCATGAAGAAGACTTTCTCTTAAGTAGCAAAACTTCTGCAGCAAGCCAATTGAACAAAAACTTTTTGAGGCATTAGTAAAAGCACTGAGGGGTGAAATTACTTTATGCCCTAAATGAAGCTGCTTGAGCATCTGCAGCAAAAAATGCTCATTTTTGGTTGCATGTGGAATAGGGTGAATTGTCATGAAAAAGAAAAGGGAGCTTTCTATTCATGCCACGATTCTTGGTAGAATTTTCTTCCTGGAACTCTCTTCTTTTTTGCCAAAATCCAGCTAGCTGGTTTGGTGTAATTGCTCTTTCCACTCACATCTTGTGTGTAATTCCACATGTACCTCCCATGGGAGCTCTAAAACTGGGATTAGTCTTTATGTTGTCTAACCACCTGATGTATTTATAATATGACACAGTCTTAATTGGGCAGAAATGAGGATTGTTTCGAAGCATGTTTGAGTTAACTTCAGATTGTCCTTATTCTTCAGATTACTCAGTTCTACTGAAAAAATATTTTTGAAATTGAGCTAATTCCCATCTTTCCAGCTCTTATAATGCTAGCACAATTTCTGTTTGCACACAAAATGCAAACTTTTGCAGATAACAGCAGAGATTCGCTGCCCAATTGTGTTTCTTGGTAGAAAGCACCAACAAAGATTGGAAGGAAAATTTCCTGACTCATTTGTTAAGCATAATATTTTTGTAAGTATGGAGGAAACATTGGAACTACCTAGGCTAGGATTTACAGAGCAACTTCCAGAAATATGCATATTTGTAGCTTGACATTGCATTAGTAAACATACTAAAGATAAGCTGTTTCCATTCAGGTCACAAAAGTGTAATCAGTGTTCTTATCAGAGTACAACTATTCAGTGCTAGAGCAGAGTGAAAGGAAGTCAAAAATACCACACACATGGCAAAGTTGCAAGTGTTTGCTCTTCTCCTTGTGGCCCCTCTAATGTCTGGTAAGTACCATCTAGGAAATTCAAGAGCCTTTGAACTTTTCAAACTTCCTTTCAGCTGAGACTGCAGACAAATGCCCTGATGGCTGGTCTTCAATTGCTCCTTTGAGCAGAGCTTTGTCTCTTAGGAAAGACACTGACCCCATCAGGCTGCAATGTGTCAAACTTTTCACCGAAGAAACTTCTTGGTACAGAGCTAATGCCATTTGCAAGGGACAAAAGGCTCACTTGCTGGAAATCAATTCACATCATGAGGCTAAGGAAGTGAAGAAAGTTTCTCCAGAGTTCTCAAGTAAATTCTTTTTTATTCCAACAATCCAATTGTGCATAGGATCTGAAGGTTCTGATGTTCCAGATACTGGATTTTATTGGGCTGGGGGAAATGACTTGGCCACCCAAAATAAGTGGGTGTGGAGCTCTAAGGGCTACAGAATTTATCCATATGTGAATTGGAAGGAAGGAAGGCCAAATGGTAATGGTCGATGCCTTGGCCTTGATGCTAGGACCTTTGAGTGGCAAGAAGAGTCTTGTGACAAAAATTCCACCTTTTATTGTGAGATGTGTAAGTCAAATATTTTAGAGGAAGTAACTCACTTGTAAATTTGACTCTTGGCTATATGTCATCTAAAAATAAGCTAAAATCTAATATATGAGCTTTCAAAAAAGTCAGTATAGGGCTTCTTTTGTTTCTCTTATCTGCTTGATACAGATGAAAGCATATATCTTTTAAGTTTTAAATATAAAAAAAAATTGAATGATAAAATATGCTTAGAGACACACTCCATATTGTAATAAAGAAGCCTCACCACTTGTTGTCAAGAAGTGAAGCAGAAAAAGTATTACTTTATCATAGCAACCTTATTGTTACAACTTTCCAAAGCTAAAATTGAACATTTACTAATTTATTGAAGTTTCTTTTTGTAGTACAACATTGATCTCATGTTGCAATTTCTGTGGTCAGCCTTTTTTCGGACAAAAGCAAGATTTCCACTTGAGAAGCTTGCAGCTTTAGTTTCATCTCAACAATAATTCTAAATTATTTTTTTGAGAGTAATCATTTAAATAATATTTGCTAACCATAAAAATTGGTAATTTTCTTAATAAAATTACCCAAACTAAAAACTGTATTCAGCTCAAACTACCTAGGCTCTATTTGTATTTACAGCTATGACAGTTAAAGAACTAAACTGGAAGAAGCAATTGAGCTTTGATGGAAATGGCTACATAAAACTTAACCACAAGCTAATCGCTCAAACAGTAGAAAATGACTGGTTGGTCAAAATGACTCTATCAACTTGGCAACCTAACAGCCTTATCTTGTGGCAAGGAAACAATGAAGTGTCTGGCAATTTTTTTGACTCATCCAGTGGCAATTACATGGCTTTGGGCATCAAAAATGGCTACTTCAGCTTCAGGTCAAATGGCAAAGACTTGGTAGCTCTTGATGCTTCAATCATCGATGGCAAATCCCACAATATCTCTGTGAGAAAGGAAAATTCCAAGGTCATTATCACAGTGGATTCTAAAAAGAGTGTGACAGGAGATTTTGCCAACTTGGCTGATGCTAACCTCATGGAGTCATTGCATGATGAGGATTTTTATCTTGGTGGGCTGCCTGAAAGTGTCGATGAGAAGACTGATGGGTATTTCACCTCTGGATTTGCTGGATGCATCCACTTTTTGGATGCTCATAACATTGAGCTGAAGACAGGCATCAAATATGGTGGCTCACCTGAAGAATTCAGTAAGCCTTTGGCCAACCAAGAGTTTAGGGGAGTGGTCAGTAGTGACCAGTGCCTTTTGCCTGCAAGGCCAACTGCTAGGCCTACTTTTATGCCCACTACCATGACCTCAACAATGCCCA
This sequence comes from Paracyclopina nana, assembly GCA_019096065.1. NCBI lineage: Eukaryota > Metazoa > Arthropoda > Copepoda > Cyclopoida > Cyclopettidae > Paracyclopina > Paracyclopina nana. The sequence continues at coordinate 347,972 of JAGUCH010000004.1, forward strand.
GAACCTCACCTACAACTACCAAGTCCACCAAGAAGCCCTATGTGAAAAGGGAAGTGGCCTTTGATGGAAATTCATTTGCTGCATTTCCTGATGGCTACATACCTTGGGAATCTTTGGAAGACTCTTTTACCTCTTTAGAGCTCACCTTCAAGCTAACCACTCAATCAAGCTCTGGGCTGTTGTTTTTGCAGGGAACTGTGAGAGAAAATTTTTTGGCTGTTGGAGGTGAACTTGCTCATTCTATCATCAAAAGATTGTTAAAGCTAATTGTTGATGTCTGTCCTAGTTATGAATGGAAGGGCTGCAGTAGACTTTAATTTTGGCAGTAATTACCCTGTATCTTTGATGTCCCAGAGTAACATAAATAATGGGAGAGAACAGGAAATAACCATAAGGATCAATGGAAATGAAGTCTCATTGAGCATCAATCAATATTTTGAGGATGAGAAGCAAATTTACAATGCTGACTTTCCTTATGGGATGGTTCACATTGGAGGAACCCGAAATGTAGCCCAAGATACTGGCTCAAAATACACAAGCAAATTTTATGGCTGTCTGAAGTCAGTTGCCATGAAAGTAATCATTTTCTTTGATTAATTTTTAGAAATTCAATAGTTCATTTTTTTCAAAAGGTTGATGGTTCAAGCATTCCTTTGGATTTCAGCAATGACATCATTCCTCAGGAGTCCTCACTAAATAGCTTCCAGTGCTATTCTCTGACTGTTCCAACAGTCCCAACAACACCACCAACCACCACAGCGAGAACCACAGTGATGACAACAACCAGACCTCCAGAAAAATGTGTCTATGATGAAATTTCCTTGGATGGTGAGAATACATTTACTTGCTTGGAATTTAGTTTAAAAACTTTTTTATAAAAGGAACTGGGTATGTGAAGATGTCCAAAAGATACATGGGAACATTGGAATCCTCTCACTTGGAATTAATGATGAATTTTGCCACCAGGCAAGCAAATGGGTTAATTCTCTGGCAAGGCAACAAAGCTTATGACTACTTCAGCATGGGCATTAAAAATGGCTACCTAGAATGTGACATTTCCATGGGAAGTGGCATTAATCTGTTTGTGAGGAGCTCCTCTAAACTGGATGATGGCTCAGAAAAGAAAATCTCTGTTGTTCTCTTCAATCAAAATGTGACCCTATTTGTCAATGGAAAGCTTGATGGTGTGGATGACAACAATCCTACAAAGTATTTTGAGTTTGACACTGATCCACTCTATCTTGGTGGAGGGCCTACCAATATTTTGAAGCAGTCAGGCTACAACAAAGGCTTTGAAGGGTGCATCACCAAGCTTGGCTTCATGCATTACAAATTGCCTGGGTTGCAAGGCCCAGATAGCTATGGGTCAAGAAACATGAAGTTCTCAAACCCAGGCATTATTGAAGAGCAAATGAATGCTAAATGTACAAAAATGTGCAGAGTATGAATCAAAGTTCACCATTCATGCTTACAAATGAATCAGTTTCAATCTATTTGAACTTGTCAGGTTTATTAGTCATTATAGAACCAAGGAGGCAAATCTTTCTCTTCTTTGCTTAATGCTTGTTCTCCTGCCATTCGTAAGACATTGTTGAAATCATATCCGAATAGTTCATAGTCAATTTTGAACTTTTGGTACACCCTCAACAATGTTGGACGGTCAATTTCATGATAATATGTGGAAAGTTTCTTGAGCTTTTCTTCATCAAATTGGTTAGAAATTGTGCTGGTAAAAGCAGCATGGCGCCATGTCATGGATGATTCAGGATCAAGGCCCAATTTGTAGAACAGGTACTGTTGCAAATCCTTGGTGAGCTCAAGTATCATACATAGTTCGAGTTTACCTGAAAGTCTTCATTTGGAGGCTCCAAGTGAAGGATATAATCAAACTTGCGTGAGCAAATTTGGCAAATCCTCCATGCTGGAGTCCAATGAGCATCAAATCCACCACCAACTAAACTTAATGCATGTGAAATATTAATACATCAGTCATTGCAATCGTCAACTTACACTCATCGTTATCTCCTAGAACAATGTAATTGATAAATTGGGAAAACGATATGTTGGCTTCTGAGCTATTTAGTTGTTGGTTGACCCTTTGCTGCAGAATTTTCACTTTTTCAGGGAAATCAGGCTGATAAACTTTGTTGATGTATGCTGATACCAGCCTTTCAAGAGGTTCTCTCACCATCACAAACTTGATGAAACTGTCATTTACTTGTGATGGCCTCAATTTCATAAAGTCTTTGTCGAAGCTTTGAAAAATTGAATAGACTGACGAAGTTGCATCCTTGGGAATCCTGCATGCTGCAATATTTCTTGAAACAGATGACAAGTAAGAAAATGGTTCTCTAGGCTTATAAGATAATTGCCCTTGGTATTTGTTGCATACTTTCTGGATCCTTTTCAATCTTTGCTTATTGATGCCATCCTTCATTTGTATCCATCCTAAAAATTGCTGATGAGTTCATGTCTGTTGTCAGCAATCTGAATAGATAAATTCACAACTGTGTTCATTTAAAAGAATTTTTTATGGTTGTTTTAGGCTAAAGAAGCTGATTGTTATAGTCTATATTCACTTTTATTTCATCAATTTATGTTTTTAGTCTAGATTTTTGAGTGACTTACTTTCTGCTGGTGATAAAACTCTTGAGTGCACACTCCTTCTTATTTTAGGCCTTTTTTCCAATGGATTTGATGGATCAAATTGTACAAATCCTAGGAAATAGACTGTAAGCAGGAAAATGTACAAACTCAGAAGGCAGCACATTATTTTTTCCATGCTTTCAATATGTGACTGCATTTGTCACTATGCCTACTCTAGTTGAAAAAAAGTATTTTGACACTTGTCATTTTTAGCAATCTAGGGCTAGTTTAGACTTGAAGAACAGCTTTGGTTTTGCCCAAAAATTATGCTTCTTTCCACAAAAAAGTATTTCATTGAATGAAGCACTGATAAAAAAAATTTACTCAATCATCCAATTTTAAATCCTGGTATAGCAAAATAGAAAGGGCCACTGACTGGCTCCCTTGAGGAATCCATTTAGTAGACCCAGGAGCTTTTAAAAATGTTATGGGCCATTTGGAAGGTCTACCCTTAGGTAGTCACTGTACCAAAGGGTTTTGCCCTCAAGCCCCTGGAAGGGAAGATATATGCACTCAAAGTTTGGGGAAATTCTTATGTAGCAAAACTTTGGACCCCTCTCAAAGCCATATGAATCAACTTTTGTCTTCCAATGTTTTGTTTTTTAGGGGGTAACTTTGAAGGAATATATTGAGCAACCTTCCCTAGGTGGATATTTTTTTTTTTTTTTTTTTTTTGCATGGGTACTTTTAATGTTGATAACTATCACCATAGTCATTATAATCTTTAACTGACTCTGTAGTAAAGTAATTTTTTTATACTAATTATAGGGTCACACAAACAATATTTCTTTGTCATTTTTTATTTGGGCAGCATCTTGGGGTACTTTGTTTTCAGACTCTTTTTATTTTTTTTGAAAATATAGAATAGATTGAAAAACCTAAGTTTCGGAGAGATAACCTGGACGCTAATTTAGCAAACTGTAATGCGCCTATTGTAAGACTACCCTAAAAAATGGTCCAACAATATCATGACAAAAATAAAAGTTGCTCACGATACCCCACCCCATATTGGTGATATTTCATTTTCAGCTAATTTTTTGCATGTTCATTTAATGAAATCAAAAGTTAATGACTATCATGTTACTATTGGTTACATTAAAAGTACTCAAGCAAAAAAAGGAAAAACAGGAAGGTTGCTCAATTGGGCTTTGCTCACGGTGTAGTTACATTTTTCCCAATAAGGTAAAAAAGATGGCATTAGGAGTAACCTCCGATTCTTTTTCAAAGTCGCTTCAACTAGTTCGTCGCATAATCGTTATCATTTGGCTTTTTGACTTCTAAAAATGAAATATTTGGCGTTCTTGTCAAGAAACGAGAGATTTTCTGCATTTTCCAGAAAGCTCCACCGTGTATCAAGCTTGCTTTTCTTGGGCAAATTGTCCTGCAAAGCACACAATTATTACTCACTGTGCCTATAAAATGGCAACAAAACTGGATTAAATCTTACTTTTAAAAAGTTAGAAGACTAAAATATTTGTAAATTAGTTGAAATATACCAAATCTGTTGACTTTAAAAATTGATCGGAGGTTCAATTTTTTTAGATCGGGGCTTGTAGCGGAGCAGGTGCAAACAGAAACAGATCGAAATTCAATTTTCAGCCTGCTTAGCCTACGCTGCTATTAGCTGGGCTATCATTATCTCCTCCTGGCGGCAAAAATCATTACCCCACAAAACAGTAAATTCTAGTTAACGTTTACTTAATGGTTGAGTAGTGTCTTGCCTTAAACAATCATGAACGTTTCGATACAGTAACGGCAATTATACATTAGTGATAAGTTAAAGCGTAGTTCACGTTGCCATTAAACTAACGTTATCTATACATTACAGGTATGATCGCAATTCCACGCTCAGGTTTGCGCAGCGGACGCGGCTGGCAGCGGATTTGGACGCGCTCATCAATCTAGTAATATACTGCCAATGGTGGCAAGAATAATTGAAGTGACTCATGAGGTTCAATTCTTGAATTGTTAACAAACATTCTATTGATGCCTAAAAATTGGCGTCTTGAAATGCAGCGTTCGATATTATATATTTTTATTCGCATAGAAATAGTACTTTTTTAAGTAGGTTAAATGAAAAGATACGTTACTTAAAGTATTGCTTGACCTATCTAACATATAGCACATTCATACACTATCACATACGGATGCAATTTTCTCTTCTTGTCAATCTTCTTATCACTGTTATAGAATTTTCTCATCGCGCGTCATATCGGTTACGTTTACAAACAGGCGGTAGTAGTAGCTGGCTGGTTGCTCAACTGTGGATCGGAGACGGGTTGGCTGTTAAAGCTGTTCAATTTTTGTGCTGTTAGGTCGACGTAGATCTTTTCTTAAGACATAGTAAAGACTAAAGCAATTTTGATGAGCAGCAGTAGCTGTAGCAATGATAGCTAAGTGGAGCATACTGTCATTTTCATGCTAATAGTCTCGTCTGGGCGCCTGAAAAGGAATAAGGGTACTTATAATAAAGAATATGATCAAGCGACATGCATTTGCAGTCAACGCTAAAACATCTGTACGTTGCTATTAACGTACAAGGTAATGTTTGCAAATCTACGTAAGCATAGTTACGTATAAGTTAACAAACTACTTAATGTGAAATAAGTGCTAGTAAAGGGTTTTGGGGCTTACAGGGGGAGCAGGAGAGTCCTCGTCATCATCAGCTGCTTCGCCATCCGTCTCATCGTCATATTCGACGACTTCTTCATCCTCTTCAGTTTCGGTCACATCTTCTTCAACGACTTCTTCCTCTTCTTCTGAAGACTCCTCAGCTTCTTCATCAGGGCATTCCTCATTGAATTGTTTTTGCAAGCGCAAAGCCTCTTCAATGCTATCCAGTTCCATATTGCGAATGACACGAGCCTTCGTCTCTTCAACTTGGCTGAGGTGCCGCGCAAATTCTCGATCATCCTGGAATACGAAGAATCATTGATCGATGCAACACAATTACACAATAATTTAAGTTCACTGAAAGTTTATATAATTATGTTCAGGTATGGAGTTATTGAATTTGGAATTGTTACTCACCCTAGACTCGTCCACAGTGCTAGATCTCTCTAGTGGCCTCACATTCTTCAGCCTTTTCTCGTTGTTTCTTTGAGAGCGTCCTGATGTAGCAATCCTCTTACGTTTAACCTTTTTTGGCTTTTCTTGTGCCGCTTTTCTCTTCTTGGGTGAGGCCTTGGTGACTTGTGAGGCAGACTGGCTAGCATGGGGCGGGGGTGGCGGAGGTAGCTCAGGAAGATCTTGAGGCGGGGCAGCTGGCATTTCTTCAAATAGAGTCGATGGATCCTGCAATTCATAATTGTCGTCCTCTTCCTCTGGATTAGGCTCAGGAATCTCGAGCGGCATGCCATCATCATCGTCGAGGAGTTCTCCCTCCAAGTGGAATCGATGAACGGCCTCCTTAATATCCAATTGACCGCTTGCTAGCAAGTCATCGTAAGTTTGTCCGATCTACCAATTCACACACAATTACATAATCATTCTATGTCGCATTAAAGATAAGGAAATGTAGCTTACCCCTGGCAAGAAGCTGGATTCAGTGAACTTATTCTTCTCCTTTGTCACAACCTCAAGGACTCTAATCATTTTGTACATATCCAATTCGCTGACCTGTTCAGCGGCACCCATAGTCACCTCTCCAAAAATGTCTTTGAGGTCACGTGGGAAGTCCTTGTTAGCCGGTCTTGCTCCTCTCTCTTCAAGCTCGATCCTATCCTCCAGTGGTTTCAAGGAGTTCATGTGAGCATCATATTCTTCTCGTGACATCACATGCAACTCTTTTGGAATTGCGTGCTGCAAACATGAATAGCAAGTTAAGTTAACATCAAGTTTTCAAAAGATGACAGTTTCATAACTTACAGTGAAATCATTTCTAAACTCCATATCCATCTCATACATGGCGTCTCTGGTGTCAGCAGCAGTAGCCGTGTTGTCTAGGCACACACGGAGAACCTTTGAGCGGTCATTCTGAAACTTGTTCTGCATGCCTCCCTTGCAGGTGAGGAAGTTTTCTTTGACAGTGTTGCCTTTGATGTTGTAAGTTTTTCTCACGTATTGGATTACACTTCCCAACACCCAGCCAGAGAACGGCTTAGGCAATGCTCGCTTGTAGTAATGCATTTTGCGAATGCCGCTGCAGCAATAACACATTAATTGACGGGTCGCTAGCTACAACAATTTCAATTGAACTTACTTTGTCGTATCACCAAAGGCTACGTGAGCAGACGCCAATTGAGACATCACCTTGGTGATGATGGTGTGAGCGATGGAGTACATGATGTTCGTTTCGTCGAGACATTCCAAAAGTGGCTGCATGTAGTACAGAAGGTACTTCCTGCAGAGCGATGAGGCAAAGAAAATGTCGAAGGATTTGCCGACGGTGGGGAATGGCACAACTTGCTCAATGAGACTGACAGCGGTAGCTCGTCTTTCAGCGGAGGTTTCTCCCAAAAGCTTGACTTTTTCATCTAACTTGGTTTGACTAACAGTCAGCTGATCCAATTTTGCTATTATAGCATCCAATTTCTTATCGTTACGCTACAATACAAAGTTATATGATGCCTAACTAAGTTAACTTATACTTTCTTGTGATACTTACAGCAAATGCAGCCTTCATCACTTTGTCGCCGTCATCCTTGTTCGAGCCCTTCTTGGCATTTCGCTCATGAGACTTAATGATAGTCAAAACCGTCTTAGGTAATTCTTTGTCAACAAAGTTGCCGATAGCATTAACCAAGTCTTTGGCTAAATCTTCTCTGAGCTTCTTGAAAGCTGCGTCCATGTTGGCTGGTGGACCCTCAACAGGGCTGACGCTTGGGCTGACATGATCAGGATCCTCAGCAGCCTCATCTCGAGAACTCGTTAGAAGTTCTTCACCAGCAATGCTGTGGCGACGAGTAGGAGACGTCACCGTTTTCCTTGGGCTGCGTCTTGGCTCCCCTTCATGCCTCTTTGAGGCAGCAACAATTGCTGAGCTCAAATTAGCAATTTCCTCTTCTTGAGGTTCCGTCTCGTTTCTCCTTTGTAGCGAGGTCGTACTCAAGCTCCTCTGCAGTGAGGTATTACTCACGCTCCTTTGCAATGAGGTCGACCTGACAGGTACTGGTGGTGGTGGTGGAGACGGTTCATCCGGGGAAGAGGCGACTTGTTGTGATGTTGTCGGCTCAGCAAAGTCATCGGCCTCTTCAGTGTCAAGAAAGGCTGAAGCGATTGACTCCTTAGGTGGGATTACTTTAGGCTTGCGTCCAGGTTTCCCCTTGGCCTTGACAGGTGACTTCTTGGCCAAAACAGTTGGAGATTTGCCAGTCTTTGCCGACTCGTTAGCCTTGCTTGCAGGCGTCTTTGAGGCATCCTTTTTAGAGGGACTTTTCTTCTTCGTAATCGATTTAGAGACGGTGCTGACAACTGGCCGATAAACCCGAGGTGATGGAGTTTTTGGTCCCAATCTCTTCACCGGCTTCTTAGTGCCACTAGTGGAAGGAGTCGGTGTCTTCTTTTTGCCTCTTCCACTCGATTTTTGGGACGTCGACGGCTCCTAAAAGCATGATTTATGAGCAATTATTGCAAATTTAAAAATTGATTGTCGCAGCACCTCATCCGGGGTTGCGGTAGCTTCTTGTCGCTCCACAGCTTCGAACTCGTCAGAAGTCATAGGGAAGGGGACACCTTTTCTGCGAGTCGTCATTGCTCCAAATTGGCAAATGATGAACTTGTTGGTTTGAGGGTCTCGACAAGGATAGTTGAAATCCTTGGCAACTTTTTCCAAGTAGTTGAAGACCATCGTCTTCACGTAGTACGACTGACGCTGCGTCGCCTTGGTCTTGCGGATCGCAGTGGTCAATTCCTTACAAATGCTGGCCACGAAACCATTAGCAGTACCTGGAATAGGAGTTATATAGAAGTTAACTATGTTTCCAAGTATACATTATGAATGCAAAATTACCTTTTTCCACCCTTGCAAAAATTGCCCAGCGATGAGGCTTCTCTTTGTCTGGCAAGGCAACGTTCCGGAAAGCGAGGCGATAATTAACCTCGAGTTCAAAGTCCGGCTTAAACTTGTATAAGCCACGAATCGTCTGGTTGTTGGCATCACAGAAATCCATTGGGATAACCTTAAAGGCGGCATCGTCGTCCAAGTCGCAAATGATCAGCCGATCATATTGCGAATGCGGCGTCGGAAAAGTTGTCAAAGATGTGCGAATCACATCTATGACACTTGGATGATCCAAAGCGTCCGACATTTCTTGGCTTCTCGTCTCCTTCGATTGCAATTATCGCTTTTCAAAATTGTCGGCAAATTCTTAAGATGGCGTCGATCTGAAATTAACGAGAAAATTCAATTGGCGGTTAGATTCCGTTTTGTTCTGCCGCAACTGCCGGCCGGCCAGCTCTGTACAGCTAGGGCAGAACAATAACATCTGGCTGGTACGGCCGACGTGGCAGACAACGCAGCCGCCCAGCAGCTGTTGCGCCGTGCAATTACGCGGAAATTTTATATAAGCAGCAGCAGCAACAGAAAAGTCGGCCGCCATTATCGGATTTCCAAAAGTGCTAATTGTCGGCGTCGTAAAGACGTGGATCGGCCAAAAATTGTAGAAAAAGTGTTCACAAGTTTACGATTGGTAAGATTTTCAACTTAAGGATGAGTTTTACGCGCAGTAAATTAAATTTTTTCACCTTCGAACTTGAATAGTCGTTTTTCCGCTGACGAAATTTTAACGAATGACAATTTGACGAAAAAAAATATAACGCAGCGAAATACCACTTACACAATAAAAAAGGCTATGCCGTCAATATATTTAAACACCCGCAAGTCTTGACAATACTTTACATTAGCTTTCATGTGCATTTCAGGATAACAAAACTCAAAATGGGGCGAGTACGACCGGCAATGACTCCTGCTCAGCGCATGAAGAAATTACGTGATGCGAAACGTGAAGAGCTACGACAAATGGAAGCGCAGTTTTCCATGTTGCTGGAAAGAAGTGGCCACAACGACAACCCAGCATTGGTCGAAGCTATGCGGAACGAAGGTGTCTCATTCGTCACTCCAGATGACCATGCCTTCTTGAAAGCAGCAAAGGAGAAAATGGCAGAACTGAGACGTCAGCTCCAGTCAAGACGATTTCCTAGCGAGGAGGCCAATAACGAGGTGCCAGAGGTGGCCGGTACTTCTTCGAGTGACAGTGATGATAACCACGTCAAGGTGTCAAATGTCAAAGGCGCCGCGGATAATGCTAACGACGTGTCTCCTGTTTCACATGTTAGTGATACTGACACGTCTCGTGAAAGTTTCTTTGATGGCTCATGTGGGAATAATCTCGAATCGCAACAATTTTGCGAGGATGAAGAAATTGCGCTTAGGACTTTTCCTGTCCCAACACTTCGCCATGAAAAGAAACGTCGCATGGATGCAATTCTAGCCGCTGGAGAGGATTACATGCGCATTAAGGATGCTGCTCACAGGCCACCAAACCCATCGTCAGCTGGTCCAAGTAGCAGCAGAAGCTATGACTCCAACTTAGCACGTGACCAGTCCATTTTCCGTGAACCTAAGTACATGTTCAATGCTGATCCCGCATTCGTCAAGTCGAACGACCCGTACTTCTACGACAAGTATTATTTGCCTGCTAAAAAGGCAAGAGTTGAGACGATAACGGAGCAAGTCATGAATGATCAATTAACGCAAGCGTCACAGAAGTACAATGACTCGCAAAGAGGATCATTCCACACAATTGACGATGACCTAGAAGAGAGAGAAGAGTTGACGGCTGAAATGGTTGAAGATGATAGTCTCCTGTTCGCTGATGACATGTCCATTCGAGAAACAGCTGAGGAGAAATTGAGAAGGCGACATGACTACACCTTCAAGAAGCACAACGACCACGAATTGTACGAACAGCTGGATGCCGATAATGAGGATGAGGTCGATGATGATGAAGAAGATCCTGAGAATAGGATTGACGTTCTTCTAGGCACGGTCAACCTTGATGAAAATGTGAGTTAATGTCCTACCTGCAACTTTGGCTATTGTAATTTCTTTCCTAGACGTATGAATAAACAATTGCTTGTGTCTCCATTTCAGGAGACGCTTACGTTAAATGAATCAATCGATAATGAAGCTCAAAGTGACGTTGACGAGGAACCAGCGATTGATGAGATTGACGATGAGAATACTGATCAGTCTCAAAACTGGAACAGCCAGTCGCAAGGCTCAAATGGTTTCACTCAAGATGATGACTCCAACACTTACCATTTTAGCAGGGGTGATAAGACTTATCAGCAGATTTGCGATGAGTACTTGCGCGAGATGCAGGAGCCATCCAACCAAGAACGTAATGCCTACCTAGAACGCACTTTTTTGAGTGATTGCAGTAACCTCAACTTATCAGAGAGGGCAAGCAGGTTCTTTTGGGACAAGACACGGGTGGTGAGAAATAATTACCCCTTTAACCGACAATTGCAGTGCTACCAGACGATTCGCAAACGTCTTCTTCGCTTGACCCCTAACATCCAGATGAAGTACGAAATCAGAAGGAAAAATGGTGGAAGTCGGCGATATTACTTCAAAGGTGAAAAGTATCCCCAAAAACGATTCCCAAGGAGCCAATTCGAAACTTTGTCTGTTTGGACGTACAGCACAATTGAAGATATCTTCCGCTTCCATAAAATGTTGCACAAGGAATCAACTCCTGGAGAACCATACATGAAAAATTACGATCTCTGTATGGACGGTGTTCCTCTGTCTGTCTCGGGAATAGACCAGATGACAATCTTGTGTCTAAGGTTTGAAGGTTGCGAAGATGTCTACACTGCTGGGGTCTTCATACACAGGAGGAACAAGGAGACATGCGTACTCAAGATGCTGCAAAAAATGATTCGAAAAGCTTATTCGCAATGTTTCTACCTTCGTAGTTTCATTGCCGATGCTCCAATGAGAGCTAAAGTCAAATGTTTGAAAGGCCACTGCGGCTTCTGTGCTTGCGACCGATGTTTTGCATCAGGAGTGACACTGAAGAAAAAATATGCAAATACAGACGGCTCAAAAATGAGGAGTAACAACTACAACTCAGACGATGACGATGATGGTCCGCCCCCACCAAAGAAGTCCAAGTTGCAGGATGAAGATAAGAGAGGTAGCAATGTCTTGTATCCCAAAAACACAGTCGGTATGAAACGAAGAACTCACTCGCATTTCCTTGACGTCCATGATAAGATAAGGGCGAACGAAGGCAATCCACCACTTTCAGATAAGATTGCCTTTGGCATCAAGGGTGTTTCGGTGCTGACAGAAGACCCTGGTGTTGATCTCGTCGAGTCATGCGATATCGAACCGTTTCACAATCTTGGGTTGGGTGTTGCAAAGAAAATCATTAACTGTGTTTTGCAGCCTAAAAAGGGAAATGAAACATTCTCCAAGTCAAACAAAGAAATTGTTGATGACTTCGATAGTGAATGGGCCGACATGCAAATCCCATGCGAGTTCAATCGGCGCCCAAGGAAAATGGCAACGAGTTTAACGCACTACAAGGCAGAAGAGTTTATTTCAGTAGCGACCTGTGGCTTCATGGCGTTTGCGAATGCTTTAGGAGGAGCGAACAACAAAATAATTCGTCAAGTATGGCTGCTGTTCTGCTACCTCATGATGGCAGCCCTTATGCCACAGCCAGAATATGATTTGTTTGTTCTTGCGGGAGTCCATTTGGAGCAGTTGCACAGGACGTTCTACGATCTCTACCAGAAAGCATTCAAGCTGAAGAACTGCACATATAACACACATGTATTCTATCACCTACCCGAAGTCAGGAAACGAAAAAGATTGGACGAAATCAGTGCAGAGCCTTTTGAGGCAAGCTTCCAGTATATCAAAATGATAATCACAAATAACACATGCTCCTTCTCCAAAACTCTTATGCAGAAATGCTTTATCCACAAGTTTGTGAGGCATGAATGCAAGAAAAAAGTAACAATCTCGAACAAGAACGTAATGACTAAATCAAGAGACACAACAATTTATGCCAGACGTAATGACGAACGCAATTTCTACGAAGTAGTCGAAGTGAACAGTGACAGTTACATTTGCAAGCCCTACATCACAGAAAAATATGTCAATGATGACATTCCAATTCTAAACTACGACTTGGTTGGCGTGCGTCGAGTAGTTTGCCTCAATAACAATGACGTCATCGAAATTCCAAAGAAGGATGTAATTGGAAAGGGCGTGCACTACAGATCTTTGCTAATCAATGTATCATTCTCTACTCTACATATGTAACTTTTGATCATGGTTATATAGCAAGAAAAGATTAATAAAAGCTATGTGAATTAAAATGAAGAATAAGCTGTTCAGGGCATGCTAGATAAGGAGACATATAAATTTTTCAACAATTACGTAATCTGTTATGTTTATTTGAGGAAAACAAAATGTCACTCGACAAATGTTAACGTAATTGCTACATAATGTATCAGATTTTTGGATTTTAATGGCTACATAATATTTCATCTTAATGTCTGTGTAACTGATCAAAAATTATAAATTATCGATTCATTATCCAAACTTTAGACCTAACGTTTCGTTAACGTTTCAAAACTGACCTTTAATGATTCGATTTTTTTAGTGGGGTACTAACAGAGCCTCCGTAAGCAAAGCCCAATTATCCTTCAAATTTACCCCGTAAAAAACACATTTCAGCCTCTGTAATTACTCTATCACCCAAATAAATTAATGTTTTAGCAATTGAATTTTTTAGCTAGATCAGAGCATTTCAAGTATGCTCATTGCAATTGTTGACTTGATTTTGCTTATTTAGTCTTGAGAGTATCGAAAGCCAACAACTGCACAGTGGGCCCCGTTGAAGCATTTTCCTCCATTTCTTATTTTTCGTCAAATCGGCAGCGCATTAGCAAAGCCCCCAAATTACTGTAAAACTGGAACTTTTGACTCTTTCTAGCAAAGTCTTACGCAAATTCACGCACTTTTTTTGCAATCCAACCCCGTTCATATTACTTTTTCTCTAATTTGACAGTGTTATGGGTTGGACAACCTTGGACTTAAAAAGTTCAGCTAATATTTAGTTTAGTTTTACATGCAAATAGAAGATTCATCTTTTTGGGTCAATTTTGACCCTTATTTTTAATGAAATCCTGTTCTCTTGAGACCTAAAATACTTAGACTAATTCTAATCTAAGGCTTCAACAAAAAAATTATGGTTCTAATGGAACAGTAGAAGCTTGTAGCCACTTTTTGACATTTCTTTTTGCTTAGATTTTTTTAGCAAATTCGGGATGCTTCTCAAAAATGATCATGAATTCACAAATCGAATTGAATTTAGAGCCTTTTAAATGGTCATTTCTGATCACCAAGAACCCATTGGAACTATTTTAAGATAAAAAAGTGTTTGAAACTGGATTTCATAATTTGGCTGAAATGGAGAAAGAAGGGTCTCCGTGGCCCACTGTGAACTGCCAAAAGCTATCATTTATCATGGAATGCAAGAAAACTTTTCCACAATTGTTGGATACTGAGACATAACAAACTTTGCTTTGCCAAATTAAACCAAAACAATTGAAAAATCTGGATGTGAGCTTTTATCTATTGTGCTCTTCATCTTAAGAACTAGATGACGTACAGACAAGTTCATTACCAATTTGGAAAGCTACAAAGCTGAGCTTTCCAGCTGTGAAAGCTGCACTATTTTTATATCTAGAGTTAAAAGTCTTAAAACTCCTCCCAGTTTTTTCATAACACTATAAAAAAAGTAAAGCACAAAGAACTAAATATTTTGTAGCTGAACTTGCTGAAAATAGTCAAAAAGCAAAAAAATTGAGCCTTGGATTAAGAGTATACAGATGTCACAAATATGGGATAAAGACAACAGTACTTCCTTGAGAGAATAAGTGTGTACTCTCTATCTAATATCATGATTGCTATTTTTGGTATTTTTATTTGAAAAGACTTTTGTCAAGTAGAGAATGTGCAAAATTATAGCTCTTGTATAATGGAAATAGCAACAGCTGTTGATCACAAGATTATTTTTTCACTTCAGCTCAATGGAAAAGGTGGAATTTTGCTTTGTTTGCTTCAGTGTTTTTTGCCTACTTTTATCTAGCTTGGCAGTTGGCCCTTTAAAAATTAAATTGACAACTAGTGAAGACCAATCTGGAAGTCTTCCTCATGCCATAATCTATCCCACAGAAGGAGTGAAATCATTTGGAGAAGGTAAGAAATGCATTTACTCTTTTTAAAAGAATTGCAACATTTGAATTTTACTCCAGAAGAATGGATTCAAATGAAAGATGACATGAATACTCAAAGAAGGAGAATCCTCCAGGCAATCTGCCAAAAATACCAAGACCAATTTGCCAAAACAAGCATAGAACTCAAAACCTTTTTTGTATCACATTCTAGAAAGCTGGCTGCTTGCAGAGTCCCAAAAGATGCATCAACAAGCCTGAAAGTCATTTTTTCAAAACTTGATGGGGATGGAGGCTTCACGAGATTGAAGTCTTCACAAGTTAATGACAATTACACATTATTTGTCATGGTGAGAGAACCTTTTGAGCGACTGGCATCAGCATATGTCGACAAATTTGTTAAGCATCAAGGAAGTAAGGGATTTTCATCCAAGCTTCAATTGCTTTTGGAAAGGGCTCATCACAAAAATACCTCCAACTCACCAGTAGCGTTTTCCAAGTTCATCAAAAACATTGTGCTAGGGGAAAATGGTGAGCGTTATTTGACAATAGCAACTTACAGCAAACAAATCTGAGAACATTATTGAATTAAAGATGGCACGGGAATGGATGCTCATTGGACTCCAGCTTGGAAGATTTGCAACATATGCTCGCACAGCTATGATTACTTGCTCCACTTGGAGCCTCCCTTCGAAGACTTTAAGGTAAGCATTTTCGACAAATGAATATTGTTACTTAAAACACATCTTTTTTTCAGTATTTATTTACAAAGCTGGGACTTGATCCTCAACCATTAATGATTTGGAATCATGTCGCACTGTCAAATAACGCTTCCTCCATGAGCGAAGTGATTGAAGAAAAGCACAAGAAACTTGCTACATATCTCCACCAACTTGATCGGCCAACATTGATGAGGGTGTACCAAAAGTTTAGAATGGACTATGAACTATTTGGATATGACTTCAACAATGTTCTCCAGATGGCAGATTGTGATCCGCTAACCAAAGAGGACGAACATTTGCCATCATGATTTTTAGATGTTTTTAACAGAGTCAAAGCAATTCAAATCATGCAAATCATGATAGGAGGCTCTCACATGTTTTTTTGAAGCTTAAATATAAAAGGCAGTACATTAGCCTAATGTGTCCAGCTATCTTAATGCATTGTTTGAGCACTTCCCACACACATTAGAAGAGCTTTGAAAAGAAGAAGAAATTTGCTTACCTTTCTCCTTCAAGGGATTTGCCACTAAGAAGAGTACACTAAATACCAATCACAATGATGATAGAAGCATACTATTTTTATTATTTAGGATTATAACTTGCAAGTAAGTAGTTATACTTGAACCTCTCTAAGAAGTATTTTAAACAACCTAAGTTTTCAATCTTTGGTGTTGAGCAGTTTTTCTTGTTCCTGTCGGTCCTGCCAAAGGAAAAAAAATCATTAAAACCATGAGTCCATAAGGTAGTAGAAGATAGCTTACATAGTGCTTGATGTAGGACAGAAACACATCCCAGAAGACGGTGATGACATTGACAAAGAGAACCCTGAAGGCTGGAGGAATCAATGCAAAGTTGATGTATTGCGTGGGAGGCCAAATGCACCAATCAAACTGGAAATACAGCAATCATTCAAGATGTTCAAGCCTGAGCTCAATGCAAGTACCAAGTAGACTGTGGGGAATTTCTTCTTGAACTCATTCCAGCACTCCGACATGCGCTTGTCCTCCAGGACTCCCATCCCAAAGAAGAAAGTGATGGCGAAGAAGGGAGCAGCGAAGACCTGATCAGCCAGGATTTTGAGCATGACAGTCCTCAAGTCTCGCTTTGGCAACACCCTGTCAAGCATGACATACCAAAAGTGATGCGGGGGACCTTGGGAAATGCCCACCGTGAACATTCTCCCTGGAGGAATCAATCTATTTTATGAAGTCTTGGTGATAAAGTGATGACTGCTGACCTGATCGCTGCATGTCATGCGAGGTTTGGTGTCCCATGATCCTCTCCATTTTCTGGACGATGAAATCTCCGGCGGTGAGCAAAACTCCGCATGTCACAGTGTTGGAGACGAGCAGATTTTTCGTGTAGCCTTTGTACAAGAGGGCGCCACTTCGCGAAAAAAATCGCGCAAACGACATTGTTTTTCCTTCAGCTGATTTTCTTCACCTGTGTCAAACTCGATTCCCTTATCTTTGATCTCCTTCGTCCATGTTCAAAAAGTGTCACAGGCCTGAGGAAGAACGAAAAGCAACTTTATTCAGCCAAAATGGCGATTGTCACGCAAATTGGGGATTATAGGCCTTTTGCTCGAATGCTTGTCATTAGGAAAGATAATGATTATGATAATCCTCGCTTGATTAGAGGCTGAAATGGGTTCAAAGAATTAAAGATTTACCTTCTATTTTGGCAGTTTGGCAAAACTGAGAAAAGTCGCGAAATGCGGGCGCGTTAACAAAATGTCAACAAACAGCAGCAACAACGTCAAAATGGAAATGGAGGAACGTTGGCTTTTGTGATAATTACTTGTCTCACTTGATATAATCCTAACTTGATTAGATTTAGAGGCTGAAGTAAATTCAATTTTTTTATGGCTTTTGTCAGTTGGCTTCGTTTGCAACGAAAACTGAGAAAAGTCGCGAAATGCGGGCGCGTTAAAAAAATGTAAACAAACAACAGAAACGCGAACGTTGTCCTCTTTGACATCAGCTTGTCTAACGGATGATTTTCCTCGATTGATTAGAGGCTGAAATTGATTCAAAAAATGAAATATTTACCTTCTTTTTTGGCAGTTGTCAGTTGACTTCGTCGTCAGACTTCCTTTATAACGAAAACTGAGAAAAGTCGCGAAATGCGGGCGCGTTAAATAAATGTAAACAACAACACAACGTGCGCGCCGCATTCACGACGCAATGTTGACAGTGGTGGTAAAGAGTCGAGTGTTTTTTCGAAATTCGACCTTTTTCCAGCTACCAAGGATAAATATGTCGAGTGAGTGTGGTTTGGTGGCAAAATTTGAGCATTCATTCATGCTGTCTGTCATCATCTCCTTTCAGCCGCGCAATTGCAGCCAGAGTGGGTGAAAAATCAGGCCGGCCAAACGTACTTCTTGAGGAGGCAAAACGACCAATTTGAGCAGTATTATGCCATGCAGAAAGTTTGCGACACCGACGAGGAATGGCAAGAGTGCTTGGCAGCCTTGAGAGCAGATTTGCCTCAGTCATTCCGGCTGAATTCCTCAAAGTCCCCCGACGTTCTGCGAAAGCTGGTTAAAACACTACAAAGCTACTCTGAAAATGTGGTCCAGCCTAAACCGTGGCCAAAAGAAGGTAATTGTAGGAGCTCTTCCAACAATTAGATCAGCATGTGAAACGTGCACTTGCTACGTGCTCCACAAGTGAAAAAGTTGGGCTTTCTCCTTGTGATTCTTTGTTCTGCGTCTTTGGAAACATGAGACAAATATGTTTTCAAGACCGACAAGTTATTTGTAGAAAATGACTCTTCTTTGCTTTTTTGCTGTAATGGAGGCCTAAGGCTGTAATTCATTTTAGTATAGTAGGTAATTTCTGTAATTTGGTTAGCCAAGGAGGAAAATGGGCTTGTCATCATTGCAGGTGCGTTGCCCATCGTGTGGCAGTTTCAGAGCTTGAGTCGTTGGAGGCTGAAAGAGTGTCCGGAGTTGGCTCCGCTTCAGGCATTTCTCACCGCTCAGCGAAACTGTGGCAATTTGTCGCGACAAGAATTAGTCAGCATGATTCCGGTGTTTCTCCTCGATGTTCAGCCTCATCACAAGGTTCTCGATATGTGCGCCTCGCCCGGATCAAAGACCAAGCACGTGCTGGAAATTATGCATGCCAAGCTGGAGAAAAGGGCCTCGATCCATTTCCCACCAGGCCTGGTCATTGCCAATGAAATGGATGTGTCAAGGTGTGACAAATTGGTGCAGAATGTCGTCCAATTTTCCAGCCCTTGTGCCCTCTTTGTGAACCACGATGGCCAAGACTTTCCGGACATTCAGCTCGACCAGGACACTTGCATCAGGTTTCAAGTGAATGATAAATACATTTAATTTTTCTGCATCATTTCGCATAATAGGTATGATCGCATTGTGTGTGATGTGCCCTGCTCTGGAGATGGAACCATCCGCAAGAATCCCACCATTTGGCAGAATTGGAGCCCGCGCAAGGGCAATTCCAGGCATTTTGTCCAGTACAACATCGCCGAGAGGGGAATCGAATTACTAGACGTCAATGGAATCATGGCTTACTCTTCTTGTTCCATGAACCCTATCGAAAACGAGGCTGTCATCGCAAGGTAGTAAAAAATAGAAAGCTGCTGCTGCTGCTGCTCTTTAACTGCGAGAAAATGTGAGTTGACGCAGATACTTGTATCGAATTTGGCTGGGTTTTAAGGACATAATGATTTTTGACTGGAATCACCTGGATTTTTTAAGACCGAACTGAAATGACCCTTGGGTTATTAGATTGAACAGTAAAATGCATGCTAAACATGCAATAGGTTTTTAATGACGAATCATCTAGTTTTTAGATATTTTAACGTAGCCTGAAATGCTGAATTATTAGAATTACGTTTATTTTCAAAAGCATGAAAAATGCTGAAGTGAAACAAGTTAATGTGCAGTTTTAAGCGCAATTCCAATTTCACCCTGATTACCCTAAAGTCCATAATTGTTCAATTTAACAACTTGGTCATTTCGACTTTGAAATGTCGATGTTTCGACCGTTTCCCATGAACGAAGAAAATAATGCATTTTCTGATCTTATGATCTCATTGCCAAGGCCAAGAAGGTAGGAAATGGAATGCTGCTCTTTTTAACTGTAACAAAATGTGGGTTGTCAATGGTACCAAGATCAAATTTGGGGTGGATTTTAAGTACGAAACGATTTCAGATTTGAATCATCTTGATTTTAAGACCAAACTTAAGTGACCCTTGGGTTATTAGATTGAACAGTAAAATGCATGCTAAACATGCAATAGGTTCATAATGACGGATCACCTAGTTTTTAGATATTTTAACGTAGCCTGAAATACTGATTTATTACAATTACGTTTATTTTCAAATGCATGAAAAATGCTGAAGTGAAACAAGTTAATGTTAAGTTTTAAGCGCAATTCCAATTTCACACTGATTACCCAAAAGTCCATAAATGTTCACTTTAACAACTTGGTCATTTCGACTTTGAAATGTCGATATTCCCATGAACGTAGAAACTAATGCATTTCTCTCTTTTTCTCTTAAAGGCTTTTGAAAGTTTCCGATGGAGCTCTGGAGCTACTTGATTGCAGCCAGCAACTTCCTGGCTTTAAATTCTCGCCCGGATTTCTGGATTGGAAAGTTGCAAATCCCAGCCTTGAAATTTGCCCAGACTTTGCCCAAGTTGAGCCTCGTTACAGGAACACCCAAATTTGCCAGGGCATGTTTCCGGACGTGGCATTCAACAGGGAGAACAACTTGCAGTTTTGCATGAGACTCCTGCCCCACCATAGCAACGATGGCGGCTTCTTCGTGGCCTTGCTCAAGAAGGTGAAGCCTTTGCCTTGGCAAAATGAGCAGGGCTATGACAGCCACGAGATGTTGGCCAAATTTGGCTCCCTGGTCAGCCCCAAATTGAGGAAAACGTTCAAAAGGCAGACGCTTAACAATCCAGTGGAGCGGAGGCCAAAAATGCTGAAAAAGCTGACAATTGCAGCGAGGCCAGGCAAAGTGGGCAACTTTTTTGTCGACTGCAAGAAACACTTTAATTTTGCTGCAGCCGAGCCGAAAATGAAGGCCATTTTGGACTTTTATGGGCTTGACACGCACACCAACTCCATGGAGCTGTTTTTTGCGCCTGGCAAAAGTCACATTTATCTGGCTAACAAGGCCATAAAGGCTATCGTGTCGCGAGAGCAGTCGAGCAAGCTCAACATTTTCTATGGAGGCTTGCGAGTGTTTCGCCCTGATGAGCGAATGACAGGTGCGAATACTCACTGCCTCACCTCAACTGGACGAGCTTACCTAACCAGTTTCATTGGGCGTCAAGTGAAAATAACTCCAAGTGACATGAAAGCCCTCTTGGAGTCTCCAAGTCTGCTCATATCTGAGCAAATGAGTCCCTTCGGCCAGGAGAATTGTGGCCAAATTGAGGACATTGGACCGGTGAAGTTCACATGTGAAAATGACGAGGGAGTTCTCATTGAGGCCATGGGTTATAAGAGCAAAACCAAAGCTTTCCTCGAGCTCAACCAAGATGAAAAGTACCATGCTTTAATGATGCTTGAAGTCTAACTATTCATCGCTTAACTCACTGATGAGCAAAGTTTGCTTCACCAGTTTCATTGGAAGTCAAGTGACAAAAAACTCCAAATGACATGAAGGATCTTTTGGGAGTCTCAAAGTGTGTTCATATCTGAGCAAATCAGTGCTTTCTACCTGGATGATCATTATCAAATGTAGGACATTGGAACAGTTATGTATCCATGTGAAAATCATGAGGGAGCTCTAACACAAAGCCCATGGGTTATAAGAGCAAAACCATAGCTTTCAAGCTCAGCCAAGATGAAAAGTACCATGCTTTAATGATGCTTAATTCATCATATTACAAACTGTTGAGCAAGTGAGTTTGTGAGGTTGGTGTGCCGTGTAAGCAACCAAGCAAGCTCAACATTTTATATGTGGAGGCCTGCGAGTGTTTCGCCCTGATGAGAGAATGACAGGTGCGAATACTCACTGCCTCAACTCAACAGGTCGAGCTTACCTTACCAGTTTCATTGGGCGTCAAGTGAAAATAACTCCCAGTGACATGAAGGCCCTCTTGACGTCTCCAATTCTGCTCATATCTGAGCAAATGAGTGGCTCCAGCCAGGACAATAATTATCAAATACAGGACACTGGACCGGTAAAGTTCAGTAGTGAAAATCACAAGAGAGTTCTAACAAAGGCCATGGGTTGCTTTTATCAACCATGAGGATCGGTACCTTGCTTTAATGATGAACTTATGTCTCGTGACTGACAATCAAGTGATAGGCATAATTTGCTCAAATCCTCAACTCAACTGGTTGTGCTTAATGATCCAGTTCCATTGGACTCAAAGTGATCCATAGAAGTGACGCTTATGTGATCAAATGATTGCTTTCTACCTGGATGATCATTATCAAATGCAGGACATTGGACCGGTTAAGTTCAGTAGTGAAAATCACGAGGGAGTTCCAACTAAGGCCATGGGTTACAAAGGCAGAAATAAAGCTTTCCTCGAGCTTGACCAAGATCAAAAGTACCAAGCTTAATGATGAGTGAAGTCTAACTTATGTCTCGTACATGACACTGACAAAGTGACATGCATGAGTTGCTCAAATCCTCAACTCAACTGGTTGTGCTTAATGATCCAGATCCATTGGACTCAAAGTGATCCATAGAAGTGACGCTTATGTGATCAAATGATTGCTTTCTACCTGGATGATCATTATCGAATGCAGGACATTGGACCGGTTAAGTTCAGTAGTGAAAATCCCGAGGGAGATCCAACTAAGGCCATGGGTTACAAAGGCAGAAATAAAGCTTTCCTCGAGCTTGACCAAGATCAAAAGTACCATGCTTAATGATGAGTGAAGTCTAACTTATGTCTCGTACATGACACTGACAAAGTGACATGCATGAGTTGCTCAAATCCTCAACTCAACTGGTTGAACTTATTGAACCAATTCCATTGGACGCTAAGTGATCCATAGAAGTGACGCTTATGTGATCAAATGATTGCTTTCTACCTGGATGATCATTATCAAATGCAGGACATTGGACCGGTTAAGTTCAGTAGTGAAAATCACGAGGGAGTTCCAACAAAGGCCATGGGTTACGAAGGCAGAAATAAAGCTTTCCTCGAGCTCAACCAAGATGAACAGTACCATGCTTTAATGCTGCAAGCAGTCTAACTTTCCTATTTATAGCAATGGAATCGATTTGCGGGCAAGTGGTGCATAGAAGGAATGTCAATAGCAGGATGGCCTTTTTTGATGTTTTGGCAAACTCTGGCAATCAGCCTCGACGAGCCTCAGTTCTCCTCAAAGAGGGAATTTGCCACGCTTTTCAAGACTTCAAACGAGGCAAGCTGACAGCATTTGCACAGCATTTAAAAATAATCCCACTTTGAGAGTGCAAAAGCAATATTGGATTTTCAATCAATTCTTTTAGGGGAAACCAAGCTGAGTGTGGGAGATGAGGTCAAAGCTATTGGAAAGGTGGAAGAAGATGGCACCTTTGTGGCTGTCAGGTGTGAAATCACTGCTAAATGGCGAGACAAGCATCCCAATGAGGCCTTTGCTCCAATTCCTCCACTGATGCTGGAGAAAGTGGTACTTGCTCCAAACCTTAATAATAAATATTTATTCTAATCAATTTGGTCAAGGTTGGGAAAAGGTGCAAGTATTGGGACAACACTGGCAAGTGCCCCAATGGCCAAGCTTGCCACATGGAGCATATGGAATCCAGACACCTGAAAGTCAACTTGGACAATGATCATTCGGATTTCGTCTCCAGACACCAAAGAGCTCGAGTCTTTGCTGAGTGGATTGTCCAAGAGTTCCAACCAGACAAGGACAACCTCATCCTGGATGTGGCTGGAGGAAAGGGTGACTTGGCCTTTGAGCTGGCCTTGAAGCACGGCCTTCGTTGCTCCGTGGTGGATCCACGTGGAGTGGCATTCCAGCATAGGCGGAAATACCAGCGGAAGTTGCTGAAGAAGAGCGGGAAGAGCGAGGACTTGAGACACTTGTACACCAGCATCAATGCCAACTTTGGCATTGATTTCTTCACTGTTCACTCCGAGTTGGTGGACTCGGTGAAACTGGTCCTGGGTTTGCATCCGGATCAAGCCACTGAGCCTTTGATGGATGCTTGTCTGGCCTTTGGCATTGCCTTTGCCGTGATCCCATGCTGTGTGTTTGCTCACGCAAATCATTGGCGAAGGCTCAAGAATGGGGACTTTCCTCACACCTATGACCACTTTGTCAAGTACTTGAGCGAGAAAGATGCTCGGATCCAACTTGACCAGCTGTCATTTCAAGGCAGAAATCAAGTGCTGTATTTCAAACCATCATAAAGTAATTATTGGCTTATTATGGCGCTTTTTGGCTCTTTTCGAGGCTTTACATCATTCTGGGATTAACTGGCATTCAAAACTTGGAAAAATCGGCATTTTTTCAGTTTTTAGCTCTTTTCAAGGCTTTACATCATTCTGGGATCAACTAGTATTCAACAATTCGAAAAATCGGTATTTTTTCAGTTTTTCAAGGATATACATCATAATGGGATTAACTATAATTTTAAAAAAATCGAAAAACGGCTTTAATTAGGACTTTTTGGCTATTTTCGAAGCTGTACATCGCGCTGGGTTCAACTAGCAATAAATAAACTCGAAAAATCGGCTTTAATTAGCACTTTTTGGCTCTTTTCGAGGCTTCGCATCCTGCTGGATTCAACTAGCATTCAAAAACTCGAAAATTCGGCTTAATTCAGCACTTTTGGGCTCTTTTCCAGGGATTACATCCCGTTGGGTTCAACTAGCAACAAATGAACTCGAAAAATCGGCTTTAATTAGCACTTTTTGGCTCTTTTCCAAGGGTCACATCCCGCTGAGTTCAGCTAGCACTGAAAAACTCGAATAATCGGCTTTATTCAGCACTTTTTGGCTCTTTTCCATGGGTTACATCCCGCGGGGTTCAACTAGCATTAAAAAAACTCGAAAAATCGGCTTTATTCAGCACTTTTTGGCTCTTTTCAAAGCTGTACATCTGGCTGAGGTTAGCCAGCTCATGATGCTTCTCAATTGCTGAAGTGGGCGAGTTCAGCATTGGGATCTCAGCCTTGATGGGAGTATAAAAAGGCGCTCAATCATGCCAACCCATTCAGTCTCTCCCCGATTTTAGCCCGGTCATGAAGCTCTACTCCACGGCGGCCATCTTGGCCCTTGCCCTCTCCTTGTCATCCGGAACCAAGGACAAGGACTATGGCGCCCTCGAGGACAAGATTGCTGCCAAGCTGGCCAAGAAGTTCAACAAAGGAGGATCCGGATTCCAAGAGGTAGCTCCAATTGCCAGGGAGGTGCCAATTGCTTGCACCACTGTCATGGATGACGTTTGGGAGGAGAAATGCCGGACGGAGTACCGCAATGCTTGTCACATGACCACGGTGCCCAAGTGTCGCACTGTCAGCTCCAAGGAGTGCGCTCCCAAGGATGAGCAGCAGTGCTCCTTTGTCATGGAGCAGAAGTGCTCCAAGATCCCCATTCCCTTCTGCGACGTCAAGTGGGAGAAGAAATGCGTCAATGAGCCTGTCTGCACCACCATCACGGAGAGGGCGTGCGAGACTGTGGAGAAGCAGGTGTGCGTCACCCACACGGACAAGCAATGCTCCATGACCACCGAGAAGGTGTGCATCAAGAAGGCCGTGCCCATTCCAGCACCGGTTCCAGTGGCGCGCGTCCAGGACTTTGTCAAGACCTATGACGTCAAAGGTGACTTAACTTAACATCCGCTAGATGGCGCTGCTTTAATGCTAACAAGAGTTATCCAATTGGCTTTTTCTTCTCTTTTAACCATTGCAAAAAGCCATTTAAGATTCTTAAGTTGGCCAGCTTAGGGAGTTTTTCTGTAAGCTCTTCAGGATTTTTGAAATTTGCCTTTCATCCGCTAGATGGCGCTACTTTGATCTTAACAGAGCTATCCAACTGGCTTTTTTTCGCCTTTTAACCATTGCAAAAAGCCAATTTTATTAAGATTCTTAAGTTGGCCAGCTTAGGGAGTTTTTCTGTAAGCCTTTTCAGGATTTTTGGAATTTTAACATTTCATCCGCAAGATGGCGCTGCTTCATTTCTAGCAGAGTTATTTAACGGCTTTTTCTCCTTTTTAACCATTGAAAAAGCCAGAAAGTGTATAATTGATCTAGTAAGTTTAGGGAGTTTTTTGAAGCTTCTTTTGGAGCCTTTGCAACTTGTCTTATCCGCAAGATGGCGCTGCTTTTCTTTTTAGTTTATTGCAGAAAAAGCCAGAACGTAAAAGCAATTGTTTGAAATCGCTATATTTAATATTGGAAAAATCTTGCTAAATTGGGCTATTTTCGCCAATTCAACCCTAAAAGCAACTATAATTTTAAGTTACTTCTGGTATATTGCCTGAAGTTGACTTTTTTTATACGTGAGATGGCGCTGCTTTTGACTATAAGCAGAATTATTGCTTGGGCAATTCTTTTTTCGCCACTTGTCAACAAGGACTTTCAAGTCCTATCTGGTATTTTTTGTGACTTTATGCATCGCGAGATGGCGTTGCTTTTCACTTTTAAAGTAAGATCCTAAGTACCTTGGCTTAATTTCGCCATTTAACGTTAGGAAAAGCCAAAAAGTAACTGAATCCTAAAAAACCTCTTCTGGTACTTTTCTTCAACTTAAATTAAACAAATTTATTTTCTTTCAGGGCTGCTGAAGAACAAATTGAACGAGAAATTGGCTGCCAAGGCTGCACTGAAGAACAAGGGCGAGCATGGACGCTACCAGCGCGACCTGGGCGCGATCTTAGCCGCCAAGGCCGAATTCAAGGCCGCCAAATCCGCGCTGAAGGCCGCCAAGTACGAGAAGATCTTCGCTGCCAAGGCCAAGGGCGAGGTCCACTCCGGATCATTTGGCATTGCCAGGGACGTTTCTCCCATCCGGATTGAGTACGTTGAGGAGTGCCACGATGAGCCCAGGTCTCACTGTGTCGATGTGCCAAGGGAGGCTTGTCATGTGGAGCCTCTGGAGAAGTGCCAAGCCGTGCCAAGGGAGTCTTGCGTCGACAGGGAGAAATGCACGAATTGGCCCAACAAGCAATGCGGCTTCAACGAGAAGGAGACTTGCGTGCCAATCCCGGTGAAGAAGTGCACGAATGTGGCTCGCAACGTCTGCACCGTGATCCCTAGGGAGGAGTGTCTGGATGTGGAGCACGAGGTGTGCGAGTCCGTGCCAGAGAAGATTTGCGAGAAGCTCATCGTGCAGAGGCCAAGACAAGTGTGCCCCCAGCCTGCCACCACTCGCATGGTTGGCACCAACTGGTGATCCTCATCCTGGTCGACGGTTCAAGATCGTTTTTGTCAATTGATGACAATTGTTGTGGAGATTCCTACTCTTTTTACTGATAACTCTTAAAAATTAATTTTGACGATTCTCTGATATGAAAATAAAAGGATTCTAGTGACTTGAAAAATTTGCATAAATCCAATTTCTTGAAATCGGTTTCCATCCTGGTTTTTTGTCCAAAATTGCTCTTCTTATTGGCTTATCGAGGTTAATTTATTCAAGAGCTTATAATAATTGATCAATTAATTATGATAGGAAATGGCTCTTATAAAAAGTTGGGCATAGATAATTGATATTGCTCCAATTAAGGGCAATTGTTTGATAAATCCACTCCCAAGAAAGGTGTAATTACAATTATAAAATTACATTACTTATCAAATTACGCTACTTATTCTTGCTTTGATTAATGTTGGAGCCGATGTCATTGAAATGCTATGCTATGTAAAACTTAATTACTTAACTTGACCCATATTCATTTTGTAATGGCAATTAAGGATCTTGGTAGGTATACCATTGTTTCACAAAGGTTGCGGTATTTTAGTAAGATTTTTTATGGCCTCTTCAAATTCAAAGTGGTGATCTTTAAATCCGGATAAATGCCAAGCCAATCTAGTTTCATCTCCTCAATCAAATTATGTCTTTGACCTCGATTTTGAGTTTATTTCTCTTTTGTTGATGATTTTCCAAATTGTCACATGGTGCTGACATAGGAACGTTTTACCTGGATTTTAGCTGCAAAGGAAAGAAGATGGACTCAGCACATTTCACCTGAATCAACAATGGATCTTCAAAGCAAGCTGCTGCTATTTTTCACATTGGTTTCATATTCATCACAAGGATTGGCTGAAATTGAAGAGCTCAAACAGTGGCTGTCAACCCTTCCAGATCATCAAGAAGAAGTGCCTTATGACATACTGGAAGAAACAGAGTCCATCAGTCCCATAATTGAGGTGGTGTCATGCGACCAAAAGGGCTCCATTTGGGGATACAAATATGCAGGCAACAAAGGCAAAAGGAAAATGTTCAAAGGCAAAGGCAAAATCACCTTTGTCAAAACGGAAATTCCCCCACATGGCTATGATTATGGGATGAAATCCGGACATTGCTTGATCAGAAATGACCCCGGTATCAAATCGATCGAGACGACATTCGATGAGCAAGGAAGTTTTGGTGGACTATCCACCATTGACTACTTTGATGGCAGAAGAGTAAAAGGAGTCATTCAAAAAGGAGTCTTGCATGGATTGACAAGGTTCTATGAGGATGAAATTGACGAGGAGACGAATTTGGCCAAGCCTGAAAAAAGGTTGCTCCGCGTTCAAGTTGTCAACAAAGGTATTGAGACTGGACCCAACTGGAAATTCAAACTGGGCGGGATCAAAATCTTCCAAGAAGATGCACCAAACTCAATCATTTTTGTCCCATCCAAAAATGAAAGGTACTAAATGACTTCACTTAAAATTTATCATGTTAATTGATGATTACGATTCAAGTTATGAGCTTTATGCTGGAACGCTCGAAGACGACGACATGCTCGTCAAGGCTCAAAAGGCCAAGTTGACTGGCTATCAGATTGAAAGTGGAATTTTCATTCCCAAAGTGGACAAGCATGGAGATTTGCTCGACTATGACATGCAAATCCAGGCTGCCACTGATGTGGTTGTGGCCAAGATGATTAGGTTCTTTGAAATTGCCACCAATGAGCAGAAATACTTGAGCCAACATTTCAAGCCTTTGGACGATGCCATTGATGCAAATGAGTCAATTGAGATCTTTAGCAAGCCCAAGGCATTCCTTGAGGACTATTTTGAGATGAACTGTCCCTATGACCCAAGGGGCAAATGTCTGGGCAGATATGATGGATCATTCACTGAGGAGGATGGCAGCTTCAATTCCAACTCCTCACTCACCATGGTTTCCAATTACACATCAAGGTCCATCTTGCCAGAGAGCTACTTGTCCAACCAGACACTTCTCGATGCCATGAACTACACTGAGGAGTTCCTGGATCAGCCCCTGCCCTTGGAGCAAGTTGCCAACTTGATGCCAGCCAAAACTATCCAAAAAATATCAGGCAACTTTGTCAGGGGAAAACTCCAGGGGAAAGTGGACATAAAATTTCTGGACTCTACCAGCCTTGAAGCCTTTGCGGTTGACAACGTTTTGCATGGCATCGCAAGGATCCTGGATGCACCAAGAGCCTTGAAGCATAGAGCAAGGTAATTATTTCACCTATGTATGGCATGATTTAGCTAGCGTTTTCTTCTTTTTTCGAAGGTATTTTCCAAGGACAAAGCTGAAAGTGGAGGGAATCTCGTACAAGTCAGATCCAATGATACGGGAAGTGACCAATTGTGGCATCTACAGAAATGGATTTGTTCAAGGCCCATCATGGGAGTTTTTGCACGGGGGCAACTTCAGATTTGGCCTCATCGATGGCCAGCTCAAGATCAAGCACCTGACCAATCTCACTTGCGACCAAGGAGCCTACGTCAATCCGGACATGAAAACGGGATATGCCAGCAGCTTTGGAGAGGGCAAAATGCTGGCTGGACGAGCTGCGGAGATTCGCAGCCTCCAACTCACGAATCAAGTGGTGGTGCCAACCATGAGTGATCCACATGGGCCAGTGTACAAGCATTGCACCTTTGAAGACGGAGACATCATCAACGATCCGCTGACTCCGGATCCTCTCGAAGAAAAGTACGTGTTTGTCAACCGATCCTTGAGCGTGCCAGGGGAGCAAGGAGTGTTTGCCAAAATTGACATTGCGGAGGACACCATTGTCTCCTTTTTCGGAGGATCAGTCTACACCGAGAAGGAATGGAACCAGACCACGTTTTTCGATCCGCAGTACTATGCCAAGGTCAAGGATGGCAAGCACACCTACTTTGTCCACCTTCCCGATGAACTTGGCGAAGATCTGGGCAAATACAGGGCCACCTTGGGCCACAAGATCAACCACTCCTTCTTCAGTGGCAACTGCGTGTTTGTCATCTCCAATCACCCAAGGTTCGGCCTCATTGGGGCCGCCATCACTGACACCAAAGTCTCGGCAGGAGAGGAGCTGCTTTGTCACTACAACCTGAAGTACCACGAAGCTCTCCCCTGGTACCAGGAACAGTGGAAAACTGAGGTCGAGTTTGACACTCCAGAAGGCCCTTTTGGCCACAGGGAGCCGAGGAGACAAACCGGTCAGCCCATTCAGCCAATGCTGGTGGACTCGGCCTTCTACAAGGACTATCTCAGCCACGCAACTCAGGTCTTGAAACTGAGTCCTTTAACTTAAAACTTTAATGAATCTCAGTATACTCCTGTCAACTTTTAAAACAACTGAGTGCGTTTTTGTAAACAAAAGTCAGCTGATTTCTGGATTTTCATCAGATTGAGATTGTTCATCAAATCGCCACGGCACAAATTGAGACATTTCGCGAATCAATTTCAGGTGATTTCAAACCAGATTCTTGGACAATGACAAGTACTGTTTCATTCTGGTCTTAAAACTGAGTCCGATAGCTTAAAAGTTTGACTTGAACGAATCTCAGTACTATCGTCAACTTTGCGCGTTTTGTAAACAAAAGTCAGCTGATTTCTGGATTTTCGTCAAATTGTTCGTCAAATCGCAACGTCACAAGTAAAAATGCTCATTTCACGAGCGTTGAGCATTGTTAGCAACAGTGCTCGATCAAGGAGCAATTTCAGGTGGTTTTTGCCATTTCAAACCAGGTTCTTGGACAATGACAAGTACGGTCACATGAATAATGCTGTTTACCACGGAATTTTCGACTCAGTCATCAACATCTATTTGATACGGCATTGCGGCCTCGACACAAAAAGGGACCGTCGCAAAAGTAGGATTCATGGTGAGCAGTGACTAAAAATCAATCATTTGAATTCCGAGTGATTTCAAGCTCTCTTCAGGTGACGAACAAGTGCGAATTTTTCGCTCCTGCAATGTATCCAGACATTTACTTGGTTGGCCTCAGATTGGCCAAAATGGGCAAAACCAGCCTGCATTGCCAGCTGGGGATTTTCCCTTGAAAAGCACCAACTCAGAGTTCATTGGGAACGTGACACATGGCTACTTTCCCTCGGATCCCAAAAGTAGTTCCACATTGGAAGCCTTTGAGGAAAACGCCTCCACCATTGGCGAATATGTTCATGTCGTGGTCGACCCTGGCAATGACAACAAGCCCACACCAATTCCAGAGGAGTGGAGACCAATTCTGCACAAATTGGCAGTTTGAATTTTCCCGCGTTGCAAATGCATGTCAGCTGTTTGTTTATAAACATTGGCCTGCCTGCCCGTAAAAAAACAACTATAAAAAGTGTGTGCTGTCAAAAATAAAAGAAATGGGCAAAAAGGCCTTTGCTAAGGCTCAAGGAAGTCGAAAACGGACTCAAAAGACCAATTATGAAGTTGACAGTGAGTCGTCAGCTTTTGAAAACCTCAAAATTGATGATGACACTGATGGTAGTGATGAATCCGGAGAGGAGGAGTTCAAAATGCCCGATTTTCCCATTGCCATGTGGGATGTTGGCCAATGCGATCCAAAACGTTGCTCCGGACGGAAATTGGCCAGGTTGGGACTCATCAAGGAGCTCAAGTTGGGCAGAAGATTTCCAGGGCTCTGCCTCAGTCCAATGGGGACAAGTACTGTGTCACCAGCTGACAGGGCAATCCTTGAGGAATCTGGTCTATCTGTGATTGATTGCAGTTGGGCCAAAATTGAGGAGACTCCTTTTGGCAGGATGAAATCTGGTCATCCCAGATTGCTGCCATATTTGGTAGCTGCCAACCCTGTCAACTATGGCAAGCCTTGCAAATTGAACTGTGTGGAAGCTTTGGCAGCTGCATTCTACATCATTGGCTACAAAGAGCTGGCTGCCGGCTACTTGGACAAGTTCAGCTGGGGCCATTCTTTCATCAGCCTCAACCAAGGACTGCTTGACAGGTATGCTGAGTGTGCCAATGCTGAGGAAGTGATCAAAGCTCAGGAGGACTTTTTGGCAGAGGAGAAAGTTGACGAAGAGAAGAGGAGGAATGCAGAGATTGATTTGCCACCAAGCCAAAGTGAAGATGAGAGTGATACAGAATGAGTAAAAGGAATATTTTTCATTGTTCCATTTTATTCTTTTGGATGATTTCTTCTTGGTTGTCAGTAACCAGAGTGGCATAGAGCCTTTGCTGCTACCTAAGTTGACGAAGGTCAGCCTTGACTTGATTTTCCTATGCGACAAATCTCTTCGGATTCTGATTCAATTGACATCTGCTTGAAATGTAATCCAGTATTCGCTCCATCAGCTGCACTCATTGGCCTTTGCCTGCAATTTCCAATCTCGACTTTTTCACCAGGTCTAAATCTGCTTCATTTTTAGCTTTCAAACTCTTTGACAAAGAAATATTTAATTAGATTTGCCACCAAGCCAAAGTGAAGATGAGAGTGATATAGAATGAGTAAAAGGAATATTTTTCATTGTTCCATTTTATTCTTTTGGATGATTTCTTCTTGGTTGTCAGTAACCAGAGTGGCATAGAGCCTTTGCTGCTACCTAAGTTGACGAAGGTCAACCTTGACTTGATTTTCCTATGCGACAAATCTCTTCGGATTCTGATTCAATTCACATCTGCTTGAAATGTAATCCAGTGTTTGCTCAATCAGGTGCACTCGTTGGCCTTTGCCTGCAATTTCCAATCTCGACTTTTTCATCAGGTCTAAATCTGCTTCATTGTTAGCCTTCAAAGGTTCCCTACCTTGATATTTACTCTAAATGAATAAGTCAAGGGAGAACATTCATTTAGGGATCTGCCATCAAATAGTCAAGACCAAATGAAAGAAAATGCGATTTTTCACTACTCAATTTTATTCAATTTGCTGATTTCTTCTTGCATGTCTCGAACCAGAGTGGTATAGAGCCTTTGCTGCTCCATAAGTTTACTTAGGTCATCACTGGCTGCATCCTGGATTCTTTGGTAGTCTTTTAAGGCCCCTTCAGCCTTGGATTTTGAATGCTTCACACCAATGAGACTCTGCTCAAGTTGATTGATGAATTGGAGCTTTGCTGGAGCTGAGGACAATTTGGCGTCAGGAATGCAATCGTGGATACTATTCAAAAGCTTGACTTCTCGCTCCAGATAAGTTCTCTGATCCTGGAGGACATTGAAGAGAATGACAAATTGCTGGGTTTCAGCGTACTCTGCTTGAACTTGATCTTCCAACTCGACAAATCTTTTCTGATACTGGCTCAATTCATATCTGCTCGGGATGTCATCCAGTTGTCGCTCCATAAGCTGCACTCGTTGGCCTTTGTCTGCAATTTCCATTCGTAACTTCTTCAGCAGCTCCAAATCTGCTTCATTCTCAGCTTTCGAAGGTTCCCTTGCTTGAGCTTCACTCTTGAGCTGTTCCAGCTCTTGCTCAAGCAGCTCATTCTCCTTGATCAAAACTTCCATTTCAGCCCTGCATTGCTCCTTGAATTCAGCTTCAGTTTTCTTCAATCGTTCATTTTTGGCAACCAAACTTTGCAGTCTATTCAGCAATTCCTCATCAGTGGCTGACAATTCCACTTCTGCCAATTTGTGGTCAATTGTGTTAAGCTCAGCTTCCAATGTGTCAATTTTCAAGTTGGCTTCTGCTAGAAAGGGCTCAAGAGCTTCAGTCTCTTGCTGAATGGCCTCGAGACGAGTTTTGAATGCTTCTTTTTGTTCACTCATGATTTGAATGGCACTGACAAGTGTCCTGGGATCAGCTAGATGTTCATCCTTGAGCTCAGCATAGGCCTCAGCAGCTCGGGACAATGACACTTTGTCAACCAGATTTGTCACAGCTGTCACATCTAATCTAGCTTCACTGGTGGTGGGCTCAATGACATCACTGATAGTGTCTTGAGCTCTGACTTTTCGCTGTCCGTACTCCAAAAGTGTCAAAGCTGCCAAATCTGGAGTGTCAATGGTCTCTTTCAGCCTGTAGATCCTTGATGGTTTTTGCTCAAGGCTGTCAAGGTTCTCAGCTTCAGGAGCATTTTGCTTGGCACCTGGCAGATTGTTGTATTGGTCAAGTGACACTTGTCTTATCTTGTCCCCTTGATCCTCTCTGGTTTGCAAGACTTTTCTCACCAGCCATTGAACCACAGGGAAAATGTGGATGTAATCCAGACCTTGAATTTGATGAGGCTCCAGATCAAATGGACACTCCATTTGCTGCACAACTCTGACAATTTTCTCCTTTTTAAGCACACAAACAAAGATGTCAAAAAAGGCTTCTCTGGAAAAAGCAGATTTTACTCACAGTGAGTGCAATTTTCTTGCCAATGGACAAGTCCTCCTGGAAGAGCAAATCAACATCGATGTCAACCACGTTGCATACA
Organism: Paracyclopina nana; assembly: GCA_019096065.1. NCBI lineage: Eukaryota > Metazoa > Arthropoda > Copepoda > Cyclopoida > Cyclopettidae > Paracyclopina > Paracyclopina nana. The sequence goes on from JAGUCH010000004.1 coordinate 382,284, forward strand.
TCTATGCACCACACAAGGCCACCAACAACCTTGTCAAAGTTGTCCAATCCCTATGACAAGTCCTTGTAGAATTCATGATTTTTGAAGAGCAATTCCAAAAAGTACCTTGATTCTGGCCCTGAAGTATCCAGAGGTGACAAGGAGCTCCATGACTTGGTTGCATTTTTCCTCTTGTTCTTCATCATCTCTCACCTCGAATTTCTTCTCCATTTTCTAGAGCTGCAACAGCTTAGCAAGAGGCGTTTCAGTTGACACTCCAGCTAAGGTTGCGTGACTTCATAGATAACAGCCTTAACTCAGGTATATTGAGTCAAGATATTCGCTATGTACAATCACAACATCATTTGGATCAATCACGGATGCTCTGATAACTTTGGCACTACATTGTTATGTAAGGATAGCGGAAAAAGTTAATGCCAACTGAGACAAAATTTCGTTATTCTTTGCAGCCTGGTCATTGTTATTCACTCCACTGGCTTTGGACTCCAGGATGGTCAAGCATTGATATATGCTGTTTATGGACTCTTAACGCTGTTGCCTCAAATCAGCATGACCTCCGGTCTGAATCTCTTCCAGAGCAAGCAGGTTCCAGCTAAGCGTTTCTTCAAGGAACTTGAGCTCCTGGCTGTCGTTCATCATGGATAACTGCTCCATTTGCTATGCCAAATCAGCAATGCAGACAAAGTGCTAAATATCTCAATTTATTATTAACATAATACGATTTATAACAAGAGATTCTCAATTTGCTCTCACAACATCATTTGGATCAATCACGGATATTCTGTTAATTTAGGCACTACTTGTTTATGTATGGTTAGCGGAAAATGTTTATAGCACTCTAGTAGTAGTTCATTTTGCCAGCTCTGACAAAATTTCGTTATTCTTCGCTGCCTGGTCATTGTTATTCACTCCACTGGCTTTGGACTCCAGGATGCTCAAGCACCGGTTGATGCTGCGTATGGACTCTTTTCGCTGCTGCCTCACATCAGCGCGACCTCCGGTCTCAATCTCATCCAGAGCAAGCAGATTTCGGGTAAGCATCTCATCGAGGAACTTGTACTCCTTGCTGTCTTTGTTCCCGGAGAACTGCTCAATCTGCTTGACCAAATCAGCCACATTCGCTTGAATTTTGGCCAGTTGCCCAAGACAGGGATCATTTTGTGGCTCCATGGTTTGTTGCGGCTGTGGCGGAGGTTGCGGCTGCGGCTGCGGAGTTTCCTCTTTTGGCTGACTAGTAGACGGGTCCGGAGAACACGGTAGAGGAATCGGTGTCTCCTTGATGTTGTCACTGTGATGATCGACTTCAGTGTAACCCATAGGGATTGGTACATCACTCGGGATGGGACTAAGTGGGCTCGTGGGCTCCCCCTGAGCAGCGGCCTTGGGAGCAGCCAATTTGACGTTCGCAGGTCTCTTCATCTGCTGCTGATCCGGAGTGTTGATCACAGGCTTGTCGCGACCCTCCACGAAAATGGGGATATGCCTCACGTGAGGCTGGTGCGGACTGTCAGCTGCTGCGGCCTCATGCTGCTTGCCCCTCCGTGGAGGAGGCTGGGGCTGCTGTGCAGCAGGTGACACTGGCCTCTGGTGAAGCGGCACGGACGGATCCGAGGCTGACGTGGACAAGTTGTTGTTCGAGGACTCCTCCTTGTCGTTTTCACTGACATTGCCCAAGGGGATTTTGGTCTTCATCAGCCTTTGGTTGAACATTTTTGGAGGCTCCGAGTGGGCCCGGGTCACCCTGGGGGAGCCCGTGCTAGTTTGCATTTGTTGCGGTGCGGAGGGAAGATCGGCTGTTTTGCTGTGATTGCCCGAGTACTTGTGATGCTGAGGCTGAGGCTGCCTTTCGTGGATCACCCGGATGGGAATGGACTCGTCCTTGTTGGACATGCCCGAGGTCTTTCGAGGCTCCGAGTGCTCTTCAAAGGGGTCCTGAGGGAAACCCATCGAGTGAAAGTTGGGCGAGGCTGATCGTTGCTGAAACTCTTCAAATCCCGGACGAGTCTGCAAAGATGGAACTAATCAGTCAAAATGGCCTTTCAATGTCAGGAGGATCTTGATGCACGAATGTCACGGGAAGATATTCGCTTGATTGGTGTCTACCAACTGAATAAAATAAGATGGCACGCAAGCAAATAATCCTTCGAGAGCAATAGAGAACAATCTTGACAGACACTCCTAACGAGAATGACATCATCATCATCCAGCCCAAAATTCTTTTGGCGTGGGTGTCATTTCTCGCGCGTGATTACGTGGTTGTGTTTGGCTTACCCGAAACGAAGAAAATGGCGGCTCGCGCCCATTGAAGAAAGGTTTATCGTTGAAGAACTCTTCGCGCTTCCGATTCATTTTCTCCCGGAGTTGGTCAAAATCGGGGAATTCTCCTCCATCCGAAGACAATCTGGAACCACCGGGTCCCGCAGAAGCCATTTGTTTACTTTTCGTCTGACACCTTGCGATTACGCGGAAAAATTGAGCGGACTCGAGTTTATTTGCGCCCGCTCTAAACGATTTTTCTCAAATTGACCAGAAAGTTCGCGAAATCCCAATTTCTTGTCATAGAAATAGTTGACGCTGTTATTTATCTCGTCAAAGCGGAAACCGCCAAAATTCAAGCAAAAAAGCCAAAAAGTGGGCATTTCTCGACCAAGAAAAGCCACCTGGGAACGACTGGAGCGTGACTCAGAATTTTATTGTGGCCTTTCCCAAAGTCGTGACGGGACGTTCAAATAGTCAAGTACACTCCGAAATATGTAGCTAAGTATAGCAGCAAGCCTGCTTTGCTACTTAGCGGCCCGAAAATGAGTGGAATTCCTGTTTTCCGCTCTTGCCACTGCAGCTTTTATCGAATTGTACACGCATTCCTGAAGGAGCAGCTCAAGTACATCAAGTGAAAAAATATGCTGAAATTCTCCCTCCTTCCAGAAATAGCTGATTCCACAAGCATTATGAAACAAATTATGTGCATTTCCATCCCTCTTTTCAGCAGAAACTACAATAGCAACAATTGGTGCTTTGTCTGGTCTGCACTGAAAAACGTTAGTACATATTCACCCCTTCTTCTACTCCTTTGTTTTCTACCTAGCCCCAGTTTGAACAGAGAACTGCCATCATTGCCCCTCATAGGCTGCTGGGGATCGAGCTTGAAGTCAATCCTGGCTGATGATCATCCACTTCTACCTGGCTGCATGCATTTCAAAGCGGATATGATCTATTTCCTGACTAATGGGCGTCTGCTCTTCTTCAACCGCGTCTGCTCCGGAAGCCAGTTCACCTTTCAGGCTGGATCGAAAAGCACCCATGAAAACAATAAAAACTCATAAGAGGGAATAGTGCTACATATGAAGGCAGTATGCATGCATGTGAGCAGCGAAAAGTCACAGAGCAAAGTAGCTAGCTCTCTGATTGAAGAGCTACCAGACAGGCCAAAGCGGAGGGGTAGCCACTGAGTGGCTGTTTTGAGGCGTTGAGCTGAGCAAATGTGCAGGGCTGCCTCCACACCACATGCATGCATGTAGAGTTCAGGCAGTTCCACTGGTGTACAGCTCTAATGTGAATGTGTTATGTGACTGTCTGCATGTACACACCAGTTCAGTAATCGAATGAAATTATTCAATGGCAGATGGCAAAAAAAGCAGTTGGCAAAGTGAACAGCAGACTTCCATAGAGCACCAGAATGCTTCACAAACTCTGGGTGAGCCTCAAATTAACCCCATAGTAGCACTTTGGCCTCATCTGAGGCTGCCCTAGGCATGTCAGTGCTGTCATTAAGTGCTGTTGTGTCAAATTTTCTTCCATACAATAGAGCCAAGGCTAAAAGCATGCTTTGAGCCTTGGTAGCTAAATGGAACAGAAGGGTTGCAGAGAAAGCTAGGACAATACTCAGTACCTGGTCTTGATGTTGTGTACTTGATCTTGCAGAAGGTGCAATGAAGCTCCCTCCAAATAAAAGCCTCACACAGCAATGAATTATGAGGGAGGGCATGGGCAGGGGTATGCACCCCGAATGCCCACAGACTATCCCCATGGACCTAGACCCATCCCATCGGGGTATCCTGCACACGCTTTGCCTGGAAATACTGCCAGGTTTGGCCAATACCAACAACCCATGGTGTACCCTCAGCAACAACAACATCAGCAGCATCTAGCTAGTGGGTATGGGTACCCTCCGCAAACACAACAGTTGCCCTTGATGCAACAACAGCAGCAGCAGCTCAGACCTCCTGGTTCCAGTCAGCACTATCCTGGTGAAAATGGTGGAGGAGTGATCAGACCGCAACACCCTTACGGTCACCCACAAGTCTACCACCAAGGGTACCCCCCTCAGCAGCAACAGCAGGTGTTCTACCACCAGCAGCAGCAGCAGCAGGGGTACCCCCAACCACAATACCCTCCCACTCAATATCAGTCAAATCCTACTCTGGTCAACACCAATCCCAGTCTTAGGAATCAGGGCTTTCAACACAAGCATTTAAATGCTCCTGCCCAGCCACAGAACATGGTGGATAACAGTCAATTTGTGGCCTATGGTCAACAATACCAGCAGCAGTCATACCCGCAAAGATTTGCTCAGCAGTTCACACCCACTCAGCAGCAGGGGTATGCCACAACTACGCAGCAAATTGTGCCACAGCCTACTCTGATGCATTCCAACTCTACTAACCAAAGACCAACCCCACCCTTTGTGAGGGGTCCCCCAGTCAGAACAGGATTCAGAAATCCAGGACCTCCACCACCTAACTTCCAAAGGCCCATGATGAGCAGACAGCCTTCTCCAATGATGCCTCACTTACAACAACATCAGACTTTCATGAGCCCTCAACAGCAACAGCCAGTAATGGTTCAGGAGCCAAGCTGGCAGCAACAACCAGCTTGCTATGCTGAACAGCCAACAGTTGTGATCACTAGCAGCATGAATATTGCCTTGCAACCCCAATGCTCACAAGTACAAACCACCATGGAGACAGCCATCACAACTGCAGTTGTGGTAACATCATCCATAGCTCCATCAGCACCAGCTAGTGAGCCTGTGACAGTTCAGGCGCCATCGACAAGTCTTGTGCCAACAACTACACCAGCCAGGCATCATGTCCACCCAACTCAGGCTTCTGCCATCATCGTACCCTGGGGTTGGAACCGCTCAACATTGTCAGACAAGGTCCATTACAAAAGGTAACTTCTGAGCCTAGACACCATGCAAATATCCATCTGTTTTAACCTCCTGATGATTCATTGCAGCCCGAGTGGTATTGAATTAAAGTCAAAGGAAGAGGTCAAAGAATACCTTCTATTGGATGGCACCTGTAAATGTGGTCTGGAATGCCCTCTTGATCTTGATGCTGTTTTTGATTTTGATCCAAATGTAAGTAGACACCTTGAACTCCAGGTTTGGAGCTAATTGTCTTTCTCTCTTGTAGAAGCGTCCTGAAATGCCTCCAATCAACCTCCCTCCTCCAAATCCTGCAAAATATTGCAGCCACAGACCAGCCACAGCCAATTTGGCAAAGATCATCAGCACACCTGGATATGCTCATCAGTTTAAGCATGTACATGACATTTCAAGTGGCAAAAAGGGTGCTAAAAAAAGGAGCAGGAAAAAGAGACCTTACTCTGGCATTCTGACTCAGCAAATGATTGAAGCCAGAGAGGTGGAAAGGAGAAGAATAAATGAGGTAAGCCAGCATAGTACCCGAAACTCATTCAGCCCATTATAGTTGAATATTCCACCTTTCAGATTATTTCTCAACAAAAGAAAGAGTATGAAGCTCAAATGTCACAAACCACAGGGAAGAACCCTGTTGGCAGCCCCATTCCCATCAAGCCAGCCAGAAAGTCTGTGACTCAAGATGATATTTTGCACCAGCCTTCTTCCTCAAGAGATACACCCAAGGAAGTCTCAGGCCCCATAGTTGAACCAAATCCAAAGGAGCAGCAGAGTTTGGAAACAAAGAACATTGAAATCAGAAGGATGTCAGCCACTGAGGATGGTGACAAGGTTCTGGAGAGTGCCTGGGACAGTCCTGAAAAGGACTCCAAGACACCTTTGCAAATGGTGCAAAGCATTGTTTCAAAAATTGAAGAAATCAAGCCGGAACCTCCTCCTCCCACTGCACCATCATGGACTCAAAGCAGTCAAAGACCTCTACTCCACAGTCAAAAGCAGGTGGCTAATGACACACCTCCTTCAAGCAGACCACTAGTTCCACCTCAAAGGACCACAGTCACAACAATGGCTCAAAATGTGGCTGTCATGGCACCATCTCCCCAACTGATTCCAGTGTCTTCGGCAGGACAGGGCCAGATAATGCAATTGGTCAATACCATCAATGGCCCTATGCTCATGCATGCAATGCCATCTGCTCCTCAACTACAAATTCAAGAGCACAGCAAGCAGCAGGGCAATGTTTCTGGTGGCAAGGGATCTAAGAAGAAGCCATTGCAGGCCTATCAAGGGCCAGCTAACATCTTGCCAGCAGGAACCCCTATGCCCATCCTGGTGTCCCCCACAGCTGTTGTCAACAGTCAGCAGTCTCCAACAGGGGCTCAGCATGTGCTTATTAGTCACCCAAGCCCTGGCTCAGGGATGATCCAGGGAGCCCCTCAATTCTTGCTGAATCACTCAGCTATGATTGCTCCTAATCAAGTGTTTCTCTCATCAAATGGCACCTTAGTGGCCATGCCTGCGCCACAAATGCAAGGGGTGGTGTACAACCAGTTACCAGATGGAACTCTGGTCCAGGTTCAAAGTCCACTCATTCATCAACCTCAGGTGATCACCTCCAGCGGTGGATCCTATGTGATTAACAACAGTGCCCAGCAACTTAGCCCAAGTGGAGGGCAGATACACTTCCAGCCTAGCCACCCAGGGACATATTTCATGACACCAGCTGGCCTAGTTCAAACTGCACCAACTGTTGCCATGACAGCTTCTCCAGCATTGACATCAATGATAGAGCCCCAACCTGGCCCAAGTCAAGTTAAGGCAACAAAAGCTAGGAAAGAGAGCACCGAAGACAGCGATGAGGATGAGGATGATGAAGAAGAAGATCATGAGGAAGAGCAAACACCTCAGCCTATTCACCTACAAGAAGAGGAGGATGAAGAGAGCAGTGATGAAGAGGAGTTACCTCTTGCCAAGAAGAAAAGTTCCCCAGGCAACGCAAGTAAAGATTGCAAAAAGTCCAAGGCCATTCTGAACAGCCCAAGAACCTATATACAAAGTAACAAGGTGGACAGTTCTGGACTTCAGGCCACACCTCCCCATCCAATTTTGGATGATGCTGAGTCCTGCCTCAACAGGCTCAGTAGCCCTGAAGGAGTTTGTACTAGCTCGAAAGATGATGGCTTAGACACAAGTGGCAGTACTGAAGGTACCAGTGGATCTGGAAAGAAAAGAAGAAAAAGGAATGCTGATGAGCTCATCAAGAATGACAATGTAACTCATGCTGGGGAAAGCGATGATGGTAAGAATGAAAAAGCTCAAAGTTTGAGATAACTTTTGATTACCCTTTAAATTTGGCAGAGTCTGATGAAGGTGAAAGCAGTACAAAGCCACTCAAACAGTTCAGTGTTGGAGAACTGGTATGGGGTCCCCATGGAACTTTTCCCTCTTGGCCTGGAAAGTTGGTCAGGTTTGAAAGAGATGGATCCAAAGTTCTGGTGTGTTGGTTTGGCAATCGTGATACATCTCAAGTGAATCCTCATAATCTGAAGAGTCTATCTGATGGTTTAGAGGCTCACCATAGAGAGAGGAAAAAGCTCAGAAAGTAAGCATCTTTAGATAAGTCTGGTTAACCATTTCATCATACTTACCTTCTCTAGGGGACGAAAAATGAATGCCAATCTTGAGAAAGCAATTCAAGAAGCTATGATGGAGCTGGACCGAATGAGTGATTAACCATAGAATCATCAAGTTGTATATGATATTGCTTGCTATGTGATATGTAAAGAGTTTCTTTATAATGATTCTGCTTGTTTATGGCAGCAGCCCTTGACATAATTGTGTACTCATGTGTTTTTCTCTCAGATCACAGATTCTCTCAGATAATTTGCTAATGATGGTTGCAACATTATTATCCATCATAATTTTTTCACATACTATGCATACCCCTCCATATACATATAATTGTGTCTAGTTGCCCACATGTTGATCAGATAGTATGAAAGGATCACAATAAAAATATTGTTATATCTCAATTTGTGCCCTCAAGTGGGAAATTCTTCAAGCATGTGCATGTAGCTGATTCAGGGTATCCTGGACTGTTATCAATCATTATATAACAATCATTCTGAATCACACATATGACTTTGAGTACACACCCTCATAAAAGTCACAAGGCCAGCATGAGTTTTATCTTTTTTATTCGCACATATTTTGAAGTCCATTCCTGATTTGATTCTGAACATGAGATCAGGAGTGTTCATATCCTTCATTGCCATTTGGGCCAATGTTCAGTGTGATGGAGCTGACTTTTATGGAGACTGTGGCAAGAGAAAAGGATGTTTTGGATTCCCTGAAGGCTGCACTGGGACAAAAAGCTGTGATTTTGCTGTTTCTTTTATTGGTATCTCAGAGGACCAATTCAATTTCCAGATGATCAGCAATGGGCATCATGAGAATGAATACATTGCAGTGGGACTATCGCATGATGCAAAAATGAAGGATGATGCTGTCATTATCTGTGCCACAGAAGAACCAGCTAGAGTCAGGGCCTTTTGGAATGTTCTCTATAGCAGCATAGAGCTTGAGGATTCACTGACCAATATTGATGGATACACAGCCAATTTCTCTGATGGCTACCTAAGTTGCAGTTTCAATTATTCATCTCTTGCTGACATTCCTGGCAAAAATGTGACATTTGATTTGAGCACTGAAGATTTACATTTGCTAATGGCAAGGGGAACATTCCAGGACAAACCAACTAACCACAAAAGAAATCGCCTAGCATCCAAGGAACCTTTCAGATTCAGAGACTACAATGACTATCTCCCAAAAGATGATGCCTTTTATGAAGGATGTGATGCTTCCAAAGGTTGCTTTGGCTCCCCACTTGGTTGCATTGAACATAAAAACTGTACAATGGCAGTGTCATTTGAAGGGATCTCTGCCACTCAGTACAAGTATGAGATGGTGCTAAGCAAGGCTGAAAATGGATTTGACAAGGCTTATGTAGCTATTGGCCTCTCACAGGATAATTATATGGGAGATGACTTTGTCATAGCATGCTCAGCTCAAAATACTTCTGATGTTCCTCAAGTGGCAAGGTACTGGACAGTTCAATATGGTGCACCAATCCTCGCAGACCCTAAGGTTGACATCTCCAATTCTGAAGTGAAAGTCATCAATGGAGCCTTGTTGTGTAGCTTTGAAATAGAAGCAGCCAGCATTCTGCCCATTCCAAACAAAACTAGCACAGCACCCCTTGACATGAATCAGCAGGGTTATCATCTGCTTCTAGCTACTGGACCAGTGAAGGATGGATTAGTCCAACCACATATAGCCAAGCAAGCCTCTGACAACCCATTTTCCCTGGCAGAATTCAATCCTTTTGTCCAGGTGAACATATACTCGGACTGTGGACAAACAAAAGGATGCATTGGAGATGTCAGTGGCTGCATTGAGGCAAAAAACTGCTCAATGGTGACAAGATTTCAGGGAAGCTCTGAGACTACTTATGAGATTGAAATTTTTGGATTGCTTCCTGAAGGCAATAATTACATTGCATCTGCACTATCATTAGATGCAGAAATGGGGGATGACAGTGCTATGGCCTGCATACATGATTCAACTGGAGCAGTTTCAGCAAAAATGTATTGGAATGGACAGGGAGTCAGTGAGCCTCTAGCAGACCCCACTTTTGGAATCAGCAACCAAACAGGACAACTTATCAACAATCAGCTTTACTGCAAGTTCACCAGGCTAAGCGAGACAACCATACAGATTCCAGGAGGATCGAATGAAACCCTGTTTGATTTGAACAAACAACCGTACTTCCTCCTTATGGCCACAGGACCAGTTTCAAATGGCTCAATATCAAAGCATACAAAGGCCTCAGCAAGTGAATCTGCATTTGTATTCTCAGACTTCAACCCATACCTCAATGAAGTCTATGATGGGTGTGGGAAGGTGAAGGGTTGCTTTGGCTTTCCTCAAGGCTGCTTTGAGTCAAAGAGCTGTTCAATTTTGGCCACTTATGCCCAAATGGAAACTGGTGATGTAGCATTCAATCTGGAAGCCACATCAGCTCAGCCCATGTCCTATGTTGCTGTGGCATTGTCTGATGATAAAGAGATGGCCAATTCCAATGTGATGTTTTGCTATGCCTCTGAAACAGAACAAGGAGTGGGGTTATCGTGGAACCCGAGCAATGAAAGGACTAGTATTATCCTAGAGGACTCAGTGAATGACATGTATGACATACAAGCTTCACTCACAGATGGAGTCTTGTCCTGTGGCTTTAAGAGGAAACAACAGACAACAATCACAACTCCTGATAACCAAACAGTGGAATATGACTTGAAACAGCCCTATTACCTGCTACTAGCCAAAGGTCCCATTTCCAAAAGCAAAGCTCTTGGATTCAAGCTGGAAAGTCATGGAACAAGCTTTGCCAGCTCCACAGACAAAATTGACTTTGCTGACTTTCAAGTCATCACAGCTGAGGAATCAAAGCTTGTCAAGGTAAAAAACCTCCTCATTAAGGCCTTTAAATTGAATTGCAAGTCCTATTGCTCTTGTTTTAGGCTCATGGAAGTTTGATGGTGGTTGCATGGGTGCTTTTTGCAGCCTTGGGAATGCTGACAGCTAGACACGGCAAAGTCATTGACAAGCAGCTCTATGGCAAGGACATCTGGTTCAGAATTCATCAATTCTGCATGACCACAACTTGGCTGTTGACAATCATTGCTGTTGTCATCATTTTTGTTGAGAGAGGCACAGAGCCAATCAGTATTGAAGCCATCAAAAAGAACCCGCATGGTCTGATTGGACTCTTGGCTGCCTGCTTAGCCTTCATACAACCATTCATGGCATTCCTTAGGCCTCATCCAGGATCAGAGTCAAGATGGATCTTCAACTACAGTCACTTAGCAGTTGGTACTACTGCCATGATTCTAGCAATAGCTGCCATAATCCTGGCTGCTTGTCTTGAAATGGCCAGAGTTGATGAGAAGGCAGCCAAAATTGTGGCTATAGTTTTCCCTGTATTTTACTTTGGCATGCACATAGTTGGGACAATGATTATATTTTTTGGAACCAGGTGGAACAGGGGTAAGTTCATCTCCATTGCTTTGAGCATAGCATTTTTTGGATGCTTGAGCCTGTGTGTCAGCTTGATTGCCATCATTGTGCAGGGAGTGAAGCAATAAAGAGTGTATTACTATGTCACTGTTTCTCAATCAAAAGCTCCAGGATGTCTTGGACAATGTCAGCAGAGTTTGCTCCTCCTTGGCCTAGAGGAGCCAGAGGTTTGAAGGAGGTTTGTCTCATCATAGTTGAGGTCCTTTGTAAAATGTTGGACATTGTGGCAGAGTTGGTCTGGAGAAAGGTAGCAAACTCTCCAGCATGCTCCATAAGCTGACGCCTTCTCACAATCTTGCACAATTGATCAACAATTTCAGGGCTGAGCTTTCTAAAGTTGCAGCTGCATTGGGAGTGAGCACACACTTGGATTTCCACAGGGATTGGCTTTGGCTTGCAAATGTTCAAAATACAGCATAGGGAGTCCAGTGCTGACTCCACATTGATGATATGCTGAGCTTTGTTGACCAGCCCCTAAACAGAAGATTTTATATATTAGAATTTTTTTGGCCTACACTAACAAGAAACTTACCTGAATGTGGCTGGATCTTCTGAGATCTCCAAGGTCAGAGACAATGATGGCAATGATCAAGTTGAGCAAAACCAATGATCCCATAATGATAAGGCCAACAAGCAAAGCGAGAGTAAATGCCAGAGCATACTTGTCACCAGCATGGGCAGAATACAATTCAGCAAACTCTAGTTCTCCCAGAGCCATGACAAGTGTTTTGAAAATGGCCTTTATGGGATTTTCAAAGTTGTCATTGTCAGACTGGTGGTGCATGATGAAAAATCCAAAGGCGAAACCAATGACAAGTACCATGAAACTGAGCAGTGTTTTGAACAAGTGGCTTGTGATGGTATAAAACATGAGTGATATAGATCCTCCCAGCCTAGGATACCTTCCTATTTGTATAAGTAAACTTTGTTTTATGATTTCACTGTATTCAAAGGCTGATCCTACCTAGGAGAAAAACAAGCTCCAAGTAGGCTAGACAGATTCCAAGGGCAGAAATCCATTTCATGGCATACAAGTCACTTTGAAATATCAAGCCAAAAAAGGCAAGCATGAATATGAGCAATTCCAGCCAGTTTTCCAATTCTTTCAAGTATCTCCTTGCCCCCAGAACCAGAAGTTGGAACATTTCATAGGTGAACAGGACAATCAAAAAGAAGACAAAAACCACCTCCAGGGCACAAGTCAGGCTGGGATCAGCTCCACAAGTGCCAAAGGTAGAATGTGAGTAATTGGCAGCAATTTTCTCTGGCTTCTTTGTGAGAAACTGATTTGAGCCAGGGTCAACCTCTGATGGAAAGACAATTCTATCAATGTCCACAAGAAGGTTGGACAATTTGAGGTTGCCAACAGGTTCACTTTCCTGCCTGTAGAAAATATTGCCTGTAGGAACAAGGCAAAAGTTTACATATGTGTACAACTCTAAAATTTGTGGTTAGAGTTGTGTTACCCAGAAACAGGGAGTATGCCAACAGAAACAGGAGGTAAATGATGAAGTTGGCCATAAAGTACTTCTTCACCCTCCTCCATTTGACATCCAGAAAAGTCTCAATCACAGGGTGAGTCAGTAAAGCTCTAGTGGTGGGTGTTTTGAAATCAATCAGATCTTTGATGATGGAGGTCTGCTTGCTGGACTTTTTGGCAATCAAAGGGCCCAAGTCCACTTTAATGTGGGACTTGATGGAGTTGACATTCTCATCCCCACCCCTAGACACACTTTCATCCAGCTTTTGCACAATAATCTGATCTCCATTGGTGGCATGCTTCAAAATGGCCCCATAGACTGTCTGAATTTTGCCTGGGTCACTTTTGCAGTAGCACAAATCTCCTAATTTGGCCAAAGTGAGTCAACATTGAATAGCTAATTACTTTCAGGTGACTCATACCCAATTGTATGTCTTGCAATTGCTCCAGAATTTCAGCATGGTTCTTCTCCTGAAGAATATCCCCCAAATTGATGGGTTGGAAGTGGTTGGACCGGTTAAATCCAACCTTATTGGCCATGAAAGAAATGCTGCTTTTAGCAGCTGGATTTGGAGCTGCTGGTTCTACCATTTCTGCTACTTGACTAGCTGCAGCAAGCAGCTAAATCTTCTTTATTTATGCTCTATGACTGACTAGTGATTCAGGTAAAAATCATGCCATGCATTGTACTGAAGGACTTGTACAAATGCATGGCAAGGTTCCTTTTCATGATCTTGGCAAAAGAAAGGCTCTTCAGCTGAGAAAGCAAAATTGTGAAAAAACATGACATTATGACATTATTGACAGTAACCTGCATGAAAGCTAATTACTCCTTTTTATAAATAGCAGCCAATTTTGAGGCCAAAAAGTAATCAAGGCTTGTCAATAGATTGGCAGTAGATTGACACAAGCTGGCAAAAATGGCTGGACTCATTAAAATAATTTTTGCTCTAACTTTGATTGTTGTTGGAGTCTCTTGTCAATATCCAGATGAAACTTTTTTCAAGAGGACCATTGGTAACATAATTAATGCATAGACTTACTTATAATTTCATCTATTTGATTTCAGATCATCCTAATAGGCCAGAGCAGCATCCAATGAAATTCAATGAAGCAATTGCCATGAAAGGCATGAGTTTGGAAGGTAAAAAGGGAAAAAAAAGTTTAACCTATCTCATGAATGTATTTTTTATAGATGTAAAGGCTGCCTATGAAAAATTTGCTGGAAGTGAGTTAAAACTTAGAGAGTGTGTAAAGAGATAAAATTACTTTTGACTTTTCCAATCATTTCAGTAGCCAATGCTGATGCCAAATCCATTGGAACCAAACCAGATCTAGCCAAGTTGACAGAAGCTAAATATCTCTTTAAGCGTTGCATTACTCTCACTTCTCTAGCAGATAGCCCAGAATGTGTATGATTTTGACAGTCATCCTTTTGCTCAAATGATTAATGATTCCATTGTTCATAGGAAAAGGTCATGGAGGCAATTGCAAAAAAGGACTCAACTTCAACTGAAGAGCCTGAAGCCAAAGATGATGTAACAAGTCCAACTGAGGGTTAAAATACTTTTTAAAAAAGCCAATTTAATTTTGAATGCTTCTCACAATTCATCTGAATGCAATGTTTTTATCTTTGTTCCATTATTCAAGTTAGTGCTAAAAATAAAATAAAAATCAATGGATCAATATTGATAGCTCAATGGCTCAATGGCGAGAGGTTCCAAGTTCGAATCCCGTTCCATGATGCCTTTTCTTGTTTATAATAACCAGATATTTTCAGTTTGATCATAGTGACTCACAGGTTTATGTATTATAGCTTTTTCATACTAGAATAACCAATTAATTAGCTTTTATTGTGAAAAAATGAAAGCTTGGTGCTTCACCAGAGAGTTGCTTTGCTCAGTATCATTAAAACCTTGGCAAGCACCAAACAGACCTTTTAGCAGATTAATTGACATAATCAATGCAAAATGACTGGACTCTTTAAAATACTCTTTGCTGTCACAATGATTGCAGCTGCCTCAAGTCAATATACAGGAGAAGAAGGTTTTCTTTTTGATGGGAACATTGGTATCTTAAAGCATCATCAAAGAAACTTAAAAGTTAAGGCATTTTTTGTACTAGATCTTCCTACACATCCAGCTGATTATCCAAAGAAATTCAATCTTGATGAAGTCATGATAGGCATGACTTTGGCAGGTAATTTGAAATGCCTTTTCAATTATCATTAAAACTTGAAAAGTTGTTCCACAGAAAGAAAGAATGCTTTTGAAAAATTTGCTGGATGTAAGTGCTTTCTTATATAAACCACAAAAATTGAGCAATATGCAATTTTAGATTCAGACAATGCTGATGCAAAATCTATGGTAACCAAGCCAGATATACACAAGCTGACAGAGGCCAAATACATGTTTAAGCGTTGTATTACTCTCAATTTCCCAACAGATGACCCACAATGTGTATAATATTGTTACATTTAGGATGATAAGGTATTGCCATTTATTCTATTTTGCACAGGCTAAAGTTTTGGAGGCAATTGGTAGCAAGGATTTATCTTCAACACAAGAGCCAACAGATAAAGATGACAACATCACAACTGAGGGTTAAAAAATGAAATGAAACTAATTTCAATACTTCAACTTATAACTATCAATTCAGCTTTTCAAATATAACATAATTTTCTCTTCAAAATGCAAAGAGCTAATCATGCTATGGACTTTTTGCCAATTACAGCAGAAATAATTTTCCTCTTCCTCTCCTTTAGAACCTTAATTGGTTTGCTAATTATGCTAGCTTATTAAGGCTCCCACATAAAAAGTAATGGCTACAGAATCAATAATGTATTTTTCTCCTCATTACAGTATTTTCCTTAATGCTAGATATTACAATAAAAATGATGATCATAAGACTTTTGGCTTCATCACTGAGTCAGCTGCTTTTCATAAAAGGTTCTTGAGCAATTGAGTCCTTTGTGATATTTTTTTTCATTTTCATATTATATCACCATAATGGTAGCTCTCAGCCAAATCTAAAGGGAAGCTAAATCATGTGTTATTAAGATGCAAGTCAAAGGAAGTAAGCAGGGTTCACCTTGGTCAAAAAATTGTTGCTCATAGGGATTCTCCTCCTTGCCAGCATTTGGATGAGTTTCAATGTACTTTTTGATGAACCAAACCACATCTGGGTGCCTGTGCCTCATGGCTTCCGACAATGGAGATTGCTCCCACCTTTTCAGTTTAAAATCATTTAAAGATAACAATGGATTACATCAAATGATTTATGCATTCATGCAAACCTGTCTTTAGGATCAGGATCAACTTTGGCAACTTCAAGCAAAAACTTGACGCATTCCAAATGACCCTCAGCTGCTGCTAGGTGCAAAGGCGTTCTTCCATCATAGTCACACATGCTCATATCCAAGTCACTCAAAAAAGCCCTACTCAAATCAGTCTAAGAAGGCTGTTAGTTTCAATTTTGTCTTTGACTGACCTCCTCAGAAAGGCTAAATCTCCATTGGCAGCACCAAACAAAAGCTGAATTCCCAATTCATTGGCAGTGAAGAATTTCTTCAAAGTAGGATCAATCTTTTTGTTGCATCCATGATAGCCAATGTTGTCATACTTGTGGAATTGGTACAATTTTATCAGCTCTTGGCAGAACAAGACACCTCGCACTGTATTATTGATTTTATCCAACTTGGGGGAGAAAATCGTGATTCCTGCCACATCAGGAATGACAAGCATCATTGCTCCAGAAATCCCAGAAATGGCTGGCATTCCAATCTGTAGAGAAAAGGTTTTAAAACGATAAGCATCAAGATAGTGGGCTGGTGTGTACATTGAATGCAAATTGGCCAGAGTAAATGGACATTCCGCATGAGCTCATCAAGGCCAAAACATGTCCCACAGGATCAGACCTGAGAACCCTTTCACCAGTGATGGGGCAAGTGCCACCATTTGCCAAAGTGCCGGCCATAACCGCCAAGCTCTCACAGTTCATTTCAAGAGAGTTCATCTACAAAATAGAAATCATGATTTGTTGACTAAGCGTGTAAGTGGGACAATGTCAACATGCCTGGAAGTAAAATTCAAGAATTTTCTTAATGTCAGCACCAGGTGGGAAACATTTGTTCTCTCTCATAAAGTAGGCAAGCGAAAAGTCTCTGTCAATGCAGGTTTTTTCGGACAAGAAGATGGAGTTGTTGAATTGTACCAGCTCTCCCCCAGCCATCCGTTCAAAAATGTTGACAACATATTCATATTTGCGAGCCAAGTCATCCAATTCTGGTTTCACTTTTTGTAGCAACAGTGAAGCAGACATAATCCCTCCAGAGTTGACATATGGATTGAACGGCTTGTCTATAACAGAAGGGTTTAGTTACATAACAGAAAGCTTGTATTTAGGCAGTAAGCTCACTATTGTGATCCAGGACAATTTCATTGAATTTTCTGCCAGATGGTTCCCTGCCTTGATATTTATGGACCTCTTCATCCAACTCATTCAGGGTGATTCCATATGAAATGGTCCTGCTGATGGATTGCATGCTAAAAGGAGTTGTCGAGTCTCCAATTGAAAATCTTTGTCCATCAACGGTGCAAATGGAAATACCAAACTTCTCCTCATCAACATGGTTGAGGTTTTTCAAGAAGGCATCAGGTTGGCCTTCGTCAATTTTCTTCAGCTTGTTGTAGATGTCGGTGATGTTTTCGCAGAAAGCATCAAAAGCAGGAATGACCAGCCTATTTTGGAAGGCTTTGGTGATGAAGACAATGTTTTCGCTCAAGACTGTCTTGAAAGTGGCAGGATCCAGCTTCAAGTTGTCAAAAGTTGGAGTGGTTGAGAGTGATTGGAGCAGTCCATACATGTTGCGTAACCTGGGGTCACTGCTTCTGATTCCAAGTTTTTGCAGCTCCTAAGTAGAAGCAGAATTCAAAGCACTAGCTTGAAAAGTTTAAAACAGAAACTCACATCATAAAAGGTCTTGATGCAAGCTTTGCCATCTTCTTTGCGACACATGTCCATGATGGTCACAATTTGCTCTTCAACCCTATATAAAAGATTTCTTTTATGTATGAGTTATGTATACAAACTTTCTTAGCTTTACTTTTCTCCAGCATGAGAGCCTTCAGATTGGTTGCTTCTTTCCACAAGAGTTGGCTCATTTCCATTATGAAAGTCCATTTTTCACCTTTCTATGGGTCACTTCACACTGAAACACCAGTGGTGAATTCACAGAGACCAAAAAGCCACCAGATAAGTAGCTTGTGTGTCTTCAACTTCCCCACCAGCAATTGAAGCCTCAAGCTTTATTTTAAATTAACATCAACTAGTTAGGAGTACGCAGCAAAGAATGGAGCTTTAATGACCTGGATGATTTGAGTGAAACATGTTACACCATTAAATCAGCATTTCAAGTGCACTATGGGGCATTTGGGGAAGAAAAGTTAATTGCAAAAAGAAGCACATTAGTAGTCAACAAAAAAACTTTTTTCCAATTTCCATTAAATTCATCAAAAAACATCTGGCCTTCGGCATTTGGCTTGGCTCCGCTCAATTGCAATATTTTATGACTAAAAAATGAAGGAATAACCAATCCACAGTGGGTCAAAAAGCCATTTTCACGCGCACGAGAAAATCCGCCAAATCGCCCGAATTCTCATTTAACCACCAATTTTCAAATTCTAATTGGGTTGACTTCTAGGCAATGAAAAGAGCCAAAAATGGTTTGAATTGACAGATACATATTCAAATTAGCTTGAAAAAGTGTTCAGCAAGAAAAATGGTAGAATAGCCATTTTTGGCCATTTTTTGGGCATCCATAACTTTTGATTTGGAATCGAATTGAATTGTTCTTTTATGACAGAGGTCAATCAGACCCCATTTAATGATTATTCATCAAAATTGGCTTCGGAAATTTGCGGACTTGGGAGCCCAGAATGTTAGTTTTTAGCTTACGGCCCTATGAAAATTGACTCCTGCGATTTCGCGAGTTTTTTTCCCGTGCGCGTCCAGAAGGCATTTTGAGCCACTGTGCAATCTGAAAATGGAATTTTGCATTGGTTTTGTTTTAGGCTGGTGGGGCGCTGGCGTACGGAGAAAAACCTGGTCTGGGGTCTCAATTACTTTGCTATACTTTACAATGCTGTAGTGGTTTTGTTTTAAATGAGTTCAAGCTGCGTCGTTGACAATTGACGTCATAACTTGTCCTATCAAAATAATGGGCCGAAAGCGGTCAAGCATTTCCATTCTGATTTGGAATGGAGATAGGACACATGTCCAAAAATGTGATACCTTTTTCTGGCAGTGGCCAGGTGTCCAGCGACACAGAAATCGCGAAATTTGTGCTGTGCAGTTAGGCTCAATAGTCTTAACCAAGTAAGTGCACGCCCCACGTCCATATAGAGACACAAACATCGCGAAATTTGAAACTTTTTGTGGCGCAGTGGCGCAGGGGTCAACAGCCATTAATAAAGTCCACAAACACTTGTGGCTTGTGGGCGTGTGAATGCCATTTTTTATTTGAAACCTCATGTGGCGCAGTGGCTCAGTGGCGCAGGGGTCAACGACCATTAATAAAGTCCGCGCGAGCTATTGGCGGGCATGTGAATGCCTTTTTTAATTTAAACCTCATGTGGTGCAGTGGCTCAGTGGCGCAGAGGTCAACGACCATTTAATAAAGTCTGCGCGCGCTATTGGCGGGCATGTGAATGCCTTTTTTAGTTGAAACCTCATGTGGCGCAGTGGCTCAGTGGCGCAGGGGTCAACGACCATTAATAAAGTAAGCGCGCGCTATTGGCGGGCATGTGAATGCCTTTTTTAGTTGAAACCTCATGTGGCGCAGTGGCTCAGTGGCGCAGGGGTCAACGACCATTAATAAAGTACGCGCGCGCTATTGGCGGGCATGTGAATGCCTTTTTTAGTTGAAACCTCATGTGGCGCAGTGGCTCAGTGGCGCAGAGGTCAACGACCATTTAATAAAGTCTGCGCTCGCTATTGGCGGGCATGTGCATGAGCTACGACAACTTTTTTCGTAAGGTAAGACAAGTAAGTTACGAAAAAGTTGAGTTGATGAACAGGGCATTAATGTCTTATGTTTTCTTAAACTTAATAATCTTAGGTTACTTTCAGTTTGTTAGGTTACAAAAAAGTAACTTAATGCTAGCTACTTAGACAAAATCCATTTTTAGCTTCTTAGCTAAGTAGCCCTATATGTATAAGCCGCGATTTCATTGGAGACTGAACTGTGAATTCTTACTAAGACTAAAATGACTTGTGTTATGTTTAATAGTGTTAAGTAACATTCAGATAGTACACGTTTACAAGGCTGTTGTCATATTGCCGGAAAAAGCTAAACTAAGGTAAAATTAGATAAGCTAAGGTAAAAATTACATAAGCATGCAGTTAAGTAGAAGTACCGCACGATGCGCAAGTTCTCTCTCTTCCCAACCAGAATTTTTCCCCAGTTTTCTTAAAGTTATTGTAACGTGTTAGCACTCCTTCGTTTTAACCAGGTTGAGTTTATGTCGTTATGTAACATTAACTTCCATACCACCTAAGTAAAAAAATTAGAAAAAATCTAACGTGACACGGAAAATGGGTGTTTTCGATTTTACCTAGGTGTCAAGGCAGTTAATGTTACATAATGACTAAAACTCAATGTTGATAAAACGTACAAGTTTCACTGAGAGTTTTTTTGGCGTATGAGGGCTCAGAATTTCTGGTTGGGTTGCGAACCCTAGGGTGTTCATCTATGCCTCGTTTCCTTAAAATCTTACGACAGCCTTAAACGAAATGCTTAAGTTTTTGTACTTCTGACTAATCAAAACACTTCTAGCTCATATGACCAAAAGAGGTCGGAAAAGCGGTCTAACTGAAGCTATGAAAAGTGATTAAAAATGATCAGTTCAGAAAAAGGTGGCTTAAGTAAAACGCAATTTGACGGAAGGAAAACCTTGGTAGGCGAACACAGCATAAATGAGTAAACATTTCGCATTGCGTTATACTTCTACTACTAAACTGCTAATAAAACGCGAAATTCTTGACCACCAAGTCAATTTTGATTCAAAATGTCAGTTGCAGTTGATAGTTTGAGTCAAGTTGACTATTTTCACTCAACTTGAGTTTGCAAGAGCAAAAACTTGCGCATCGCGTTATGCTACTACTAAATTGTGGACAAAGGCTAATGCCCTGTTCATGTACGCCCCAAACTCCAAAAATGCAAGAAAAACACCTCAAGGAAAGGAAAATTTTATTAGCAATTAATTAGAAGCATAAGGCGATGCGCAAGTTTTCGCTTTTGCGAATTCAAATTGAGCAAGGTGCCAAAACTAACTGAAACTAGCATATTTTATGGCAACCTTTTTGAGCTAGGAGCGAACTCGCGTAATGAAAATAATTGCCTGAGCGAAATTGCATTTATTGACAAAGGCCAAACTTTGGACTTTATTTCACCTAGTTTTGACCTGACAAGTCTCCTAGTGCCAAAACTAACTGAAACTAGCATATTTTATGGCAACCTTTTTGAGCTAGGAGCGGAACTCGCGTAACGTGAATAATAGCCAGAGCGAAATTGCATTTTTTGACAAAGGCCAAACTTTGGCCTTTATTTCACCTAGTTTTGACCTGACAAGTCTCCTAGAGCCAAAACTAACTGAAACTAGCATATTTTATGGCAACCTTTTTGAGCTAGGAGCGGAACTCGCGTAACGTGAAAAATTGCCAGAGCGAAATTGCATTAATTGACAAAGGCCAAACTTTGGCATTTGTTTCACCTAGTTTTGACCTGACAAGTCTCCTAGTGCCAAAACTAACTGAAACTAGCATATTTTATGGCAACCTTTTTGAGCTAGGAGCGGAACTCGCGTAACGTGAAAAATAGCCAGAGCGAAATTGCATTTTTTGACAAAGGCCAAACTTTGGCCTTTATTTCACCTAGTTTTGACCTGACAAGTCTCCTAGTGCCAAAACTAACTGAAACTAGCATATTTTATGGCAACCTTTTTGAGCTAGGAGCGGAACTCGCGTAACGTGAAAAATAGCCAGAGCGAAATTGCATTTATTGACAAAGGCCAAACTTTGGCATTTGTTTCACCTAGTTTAAACCTGACAAGTCTCCTAGTGCCAAAACTAACTGAAACTAGCATATTTTATGGCAACCTTTTTGAGCTAGGAGCGGAACTCGCGTAACGTGAAAAATTGCCAGAGCGAAATTGCATTTATTGACAAAGGCCAAACTTTGGCATTTGTTTCACCTAGTTTTGACCTGACAAGTCTCCTAGTGCCAAAACTAACTGAAACTAGCATATTTTATGGCAACCTTTTTGAGCTAGGAGCGGAACTCGCGTAACGTGAAAAATAGCCAGAGCGAAATTGCATTTTTTGACAAAGGCCAAACTTTGGCCTTTATTTCACCTAGTTTTGACCTGACAAGTCTCCTAGAGCCAAAACTAACTGAAACTAGCATATTTTATGGCAACCTTTTTGAGCTAGGAGCGGAACTCGCGTAACGTGAAAAATAGCCAGAGCGAAATTGCATTTATTGACAAAGGCCAAACTTTGGCATTTGTTTCACCTAGTTTTGACCTGACAAGTCTCCTAGTGCCAAAACTAACTGAAACTAGCATATTTTATGGCAACCTTTTTGAGCTAGGAGCGGAACTCGCGTAACGTGAAAAATAGCCAGAGCGAAATTGCATTTTTTGACAAAGGCCAAACTTTGGCCTTTATTTCACCTAGTTTTGACCTGACAAGTCTCCTAGAGCCAAAACTAACTGAAACTAGCATATTTTATGGCAACCTTTTTGAGCTAGGAGCGGAACTCGCGTAACGTGAAAAATAGCCAGAGCGAAATTGCATTTTTTGACAAAGGCCAAACTTTGGCCTTTATTTCACCTAGTTTTGACCTGACAAGTCTCCTAGAGCCAAAACTAACTGAAACTAGCATATTTTATGGCAACCTTTTTGAGCTAGGAGCGGAACTCGCGTAACGTGAAAAATTGCCAGAGCGAAATTGCATTAATTGACAAAGGCCAAACTTTGGCATTTGTTTCACCTAGTTTTGACCTGACAAGTCTCCTAGTGCCAAAACTAACTGAAACTAGCATATTTTATGGCAACCTTTTTGAGCTAGGAGCGGAACTCGCGTAACGTGAAAAATAGCCAGAGCGAAATTGCATTTTTTGACAAAGGCCAAACTTTGGCCTTTATTTCACCTAGTTTTGACCTGACAAGTCTCCTAGTGCCAAACTAACTGAAACTACCATATTTTATGGCAACCTTTTTGAGCTAGGAGCGGAACTCGCGTAACGTGAAAAATTGCCAGAGCGAAATTGCATTAATTGACAAAGGCCAAACTTTGGCATTTGTTTCACCTAGTTTTGACCTGACAAGTCTCCTAGTGCCAAAACTAACTGAAACTAGCATATTTTATGGCAACCTTTTTGAGCTAGGAGCGGAACTCGCGTAACGTGAAAAATAGCCAGAGCGAAATTGCATTTTTTGACAAAGGCCAAACTTTGGCATTTGTTTCACCTAGTTTTGACCTGACAAGTCTCCTAGTGCCAAAACTAACTGAAACTAGCATATTTTATGGCAACCTTTTTGAGCTAGGAGCGGAACTCGCGTAACGTGAAAAATTGCCAGAGCGAAATTGCATTTATTGACAAAGGCCAAACTTTGGCATTTGTTTCACCTAGTTTTGACCTGACAAGTCTCCTAGTGCCAAAACTAACTGAAACTAGCATATTTTATGGCAACCTTTTTGAGCTAGGAGCGGAACTCGCGTAACGTGAAAAATAGCCAGAGCGAAATTGCATTTTTTGACAAAGGCCAAACTTTGGCCTTTATTTCACCTAGTTTTGACCTGACAAGTCTCCTAGAGCCAAAACTAACTGAAACTAGCATATTTTATGGCAACCTTTTTGAGCTAGGAGCGGAACTCGCGTAACGTGAAAAATTGCCAGAGCGAAATTGCATTAATTGACAAAGGCCAAACTTTGGCATTTGTTTCACCTAGTTTTGACCTGACAAGTCTCCTAGTGCCAAAACTAACTGAAACTAGCATATTTTATGGCAACCTTCATGAGCTACGAGCGGAACTCGCGTAACGTGAAAAATAGCCAGAGCGAAATTGCATTTTTTGACAAAGGCCAAACTTTGGCCTTTATTTCACCTAGTTTTGACCTGACAAGTCTCCTAGTGCCAAAACTAACTGAAACTAGCATATTTTATGGCAACCTTTTTGAGCTAGGAGCGGAACTCGCGTAACGTGAAAAATTGCCAGAGCGAAATTGCATTTATTGACAAAGGCCAAACTTTGGCATTTGTTTCACCTAGTTTTGACCTGACAAGTCTCCTAGTGCCAAAACTAACTGAAACTAGCATATTTTATGGCAACCTTTTTGAGCTAGGAGCGGAACTCGCGTAACGTGAATAATTGGCAGAGCAAAATTGCATTGTTTGACAAAGGCCAAACTTTGGCCTTTATTTCACCTAGTTTTGACCTGACAAGTCTCCTAGAGCCAAAACTAACTGAAACTAGCATATTTTATGGCAACCTTTTTGAGCTAGGAGCGGAACTCGCGTAACGTGAAAAATTGCCAGAGCGAAATTGCATTAATTGACAAAGGCCAAACTTTGGCATTTGTTTCACCTAGTTTTGACCTGACAAGTCTCCTAGTGCCAAAACTAACTGAAACTAGCATATTTTATGGCAACCTTTTTGAGCTAGGAGCGGAACTCGCGTAACGTGAAAAATAGCCAGAGCGAAATTGCACTTTTTGACAAAGGCCAAACTTTGGTCTTTGTTTCATCTAGTTTTGACCAGACAAGTCTCCTAGTGCCAAAACTAACTGAAATTAGCATATTTTTTGGCAACTTTTTTGAGCTAGGAGCGGAACTCGCGTAACGTGAAAAATTGCCAGAGCGAAATTGCATTTTTTGACAAAGGCCAAACTTTGGCATTTGTTTCACCTAGTTTAAACCTGACAAGTCTCCTAGTGCCAAAACTAACTGAAACTAGCATATTTTATGGCAACCTTTTTGAGCTAGGAGCGGAACTCGCGTAACGTGAAAAATTGCCAGAGCGAAATTGCATTTATTGACAAAGGCCAAACTTTGGCATTTGTTTCACCTAGTTTTGACCTGACAAGTCTCCTAGTGCCAAAACTAACTGAAACTAGCATATTTTATGGCAACCTTTTTGAGCTAGGAGCGGAACTCGCGTAACGTGAAAAATAGCCAGAGCGAAATTGCATTTTTTGACAAAGGCCAAACTTTGGCCTTTATTTCACCTAGTTTTGACCTGACAAGTCTCCTAGAGCCAAAACTAACTGAAACTAGCATATTTTATGGCAACCTTTTTGAGCTAGGAGCGGAACTCGCGTAACGTGAAAAATAGCCAGAGCGAAATTGCATTTTTTGACAAAGGCCAAACTTTGGCATTTGTTTCACCTAGTTTAAACCTGACAAGTCTCCTAGTGCCAAAACTAACTGAAACTAGCATATTTTTTGGCAACTTTTTCGTGCTAGGAGCGAAACTCGCATAACGTGAATAATTGGCAGAGCAAAATTGAATTTTTGTCAAAGGCCAAACTTTGGTCTTTCTTTCACCTAGTTTTGACCAGACAAGTCTCCTAGTGCCAAAACTAACTGAAACTAGCATATTTTATGGCAACCTTTTTGAGCTAGGAGCGGAACTCGCGTAACGTGAAAAATAGCCAGAGCGAAATTGCATTTATTGACAAAGGCCAAACTTTGGCATTTGTTTCACCTAGTTTAAACCTGACAAGTCTCCTAGTGCCAAAACTAACTGAAACTAGCATATTTTATGGCAACCTTTTTGAGCTAGGAGCGGAACTCGCATAACGTGAAGAATTGGCAGAGCAAAATTGAATTTTTGTCAAAGGCCAAACTTTGGTCTTTCTTTCACCTAGTTTTGACCAGACAAGTCTCCTAGTGCTAAAACTAACTGAAACTAGCATATTTTTTGGCAACTTTTTCGTGCTAGGAGCGAAACTCGCATAACGTGAAGAATTGGCAGAGCAAAATTGCATTTTTGTCAAATGCCAAACTTTTGGCCTTTGTTTCACCTAGTTTTGACCAGACAAGTCTTCTTGTGCCAAAACTAACTGAAACTAGCATATTTTTTGGCAACTTTTTCGTGCTAGGAGCGAAACTCGCATAACGTGAAAAATAGCCAGAGCGAAATTGCATTTTTTGACAAAGGCCAAACTTTGGCCTTTATTTCACCTAGTTTTGACCTGACAAGTCTCCTAGAGCCAAAACTAACTGAAACTAGCATATTTTATGGCAACCTTTTTGAGCTAGGAGCGGAACTCGCGTAACGTGAAAAATTGCCAGAGCGAAATTGCATTAATTGACAAAGGCCAAACTTTGGCATTTGTTTCACCTAGTTTTGACCTGACAAGTCTCCTAGTGCCAAAACTAACTGAAACTAGCATATTTTATGGCAACCTTTTTGAGCTAGGAGCGGAACTCGCGTAACGTGAAAAATAGCCAGAGCGAAATTGCATTTTTTGACAAAGGCCAAACTTTGGCATTTGTTTCACCTAGTTTTGACCTGACAAGTCTCCTAGTGCCAAAACTAACTGAAACTAGCATATTTTATGGCAACCTTTTTGAGCTAGGAGCGGAACTCGCGTAACGTGAAAAATAGCCAGAGCGAAATTGCATTAATTGACGAAGGTCAAACTTTGGCCTTTATTTCACCTAGTTTTGACCTGACAAGTCTCCTAGAGCCAAAACTAACTGAAACTAGCATATTTTATGGCAACCTTTTTGAGCTAGGAGCGGAACTCGCGTAACGTGAAAAATAGCCAGAGCGAAATTGCATTTTTTGACAAAGGCCAAACTTTGGCCTTTATTTCACCTAGTTTTGACCTGACAAGTCTCCTAGAGCCAAAACTAACTGAAACTAGCATATTTTATGGCAACCTTTTTGAGCTAGGAGCGGAACTCGCGTAACGTGAAAAATTGCCAGAGCGAAATTGCATTAATTGACAAAGGCCAAACTTTGGCATTTGTTTCACCTAGTTTTGACCTGACAAGTCTCCTAGTGCCAAAACTAACTGAAACTAGCATATTTTATGGCAACCTTTTTGAGCTAGGAGCGGAACTCGCGTAACGTGAAAAATAGCCAGAGCGAAATTGCATTTTTTGACAAAGGCCAAACTTTGGCCTTTATTTCACCTAGTTTTGACCTGACAAGTCTCCTAGTGCCAAACTAACTGAAACTACCATATTTTATGGCAACCTTTTTGAGCTAGGAGCGGAACTCGCGTAACGTGAAAAATTGCCAGAGCGAAATTGCATTAATTGACAAAGGCCAAACTTTGGCATTTGTTTCACCTAGTTTTGACCTGACAAGTCTCCTAGTGCCAAAACTAACTGAAACTAGCATATTTTATGGCAACCTTTTTGAGCTAGGAGCGGAACTCGCGTAACGTGAAAAATTGCCAGAGCGAAATTGCATTTATTGACAAAGGCCAAACTTTGGCCTTTATTTCACCTAGTTTTGACCTGAGTGTGCGAACTTTATTATTGGTCATTGACCCCTGCGCCACTGAGCCACTGCGCCACATGAAGTTTCAAATAAAAATGGCATCCACATGCCCACAAGCCACAATCGCGCGCGGACCGGGCAGGCGTTAGAGGGTGCGTAGGCTAGCTACTCGCGGCCATTGACCCCTGCGCCACTGAGCCACTGCGCCACCAATTGTAGGCGCAAGTCATTCTGTGTGACTGCTCTGGGCTGGCCTGTATGGCACAAGTTTCGCGATTTCTGTGTCCCTGGACACCTGGCCACTACCCTTTTTCTGAGCTATCATAACATCAGAAGTAATAAAAAACAGATTTTGAAAAAGTAGTTTTCAATGTGAATTTACAGCGCTCGCTTCACTCGGGCTCAGAAAGTTTCACTGGGGTTTTTCCAATTGAAATTCTTCGCCTTTTTAAAATAATTCCATTTTCAGTTTGTAATACACAAAAACAGATATTTCAAGCAAAAAGAATTTAATCAAATGTAACACTTTAAGAAATGTAAATCTTAAGTAAGAGACAAAATACTGAAAGTTCTACTCCAATATGAGAAATAAGTCTTATTTGGTGCATTTGAAGTAAAATATGAGAATGTTATTTCACATTTAAAAACAGTAATCAAAAGTGTGGATTTTCACAAGGCATCATTAATGTGAACTTTTCAAAAGTAGCAAAAAAAAAGGTAGGGAGAAGCTCATTAGTCTTGGAAAACTGCAAGCATCTGAGGAATTGCATTGTTCACAAAAAGCATCAGGTGTCACTAGTCAAACATGAGTACTTTAACAGGGTGGGAAAATTTCACAGCAGTAGAAGAAGAAAGGTTTGGTGACCTGTCATGCTGCCTTAAGGGAATAATCCAGGTGAAACTTGAGTTTACCCAACAACATCAGGTTTGCTACTACTACCAGCAGAAGCCTCAAAATTTGTGCAAACACCTTCTGAGGTGCTAAAATGCAAAATTCCCATCTGTTCTGCTCCAGCAGACTGACACATGAGGCAAGTGAATATTTTTAAGGAAAAAAAGCCTCAGGAACACATCTAGGCATAAATTGTCAAAGGCAATGAGCATGGAGCAGAATTAAAGCTGACATTTTGGAATTTTTGCTTCACCCAGTGGGACAATTAGTGGATATTGTTTTCTTTTCAGCTTTCAAGCAACAAATGTAGGCAGATGTAAGACTATCAGTTTGTGGAGCACAATGAACAAGTCAACAGGAGTTTTGGCCATTCTAGTCCTATCCTTGTCCATTGTTTGTGTGGGCCTCTTGGTGGGCCTTTTGCTCAAGCAGCCTCCAAACAATGAAGGTAGTGAAGACAAGGAAGTGCATCATCAATCAGGATCACCAATCATCTCAGAGTCAGTGGAATCTGAGGATTTTGCCAATGAGAAGTACCCACAGTCCAACACAGACACTTGGAGGCCAGATTCTGAGTCTACTACAACCAAAGCAGCTCAATTCCCATGGGAGAGGAATGTGAGGCTGCCTCAAACAGTGCTGCCAATCCACTATGACCTCTACTTGCATCCCCAGCTGGACAAGGGGGAATTCCTGGGCAGTGTGGACATAGAGGTGAACAACCAGGAGGAGACTGACCACTTCCTGACTCATGTCAAGCACTTGGAAGTGCTGGTGGCTAAGCTGTTCAAGAATGGGCTTGAAGTGGAGCTGGCTGAGACTCTGGAGTACCAGCCTAATGAGTTTTTTGTCATGAGAACTGCCAAGCCTGCTCCACCAGCTAACTATGTGATTCACCTGGGTAATTGAGCAATTTTCCATTAGAGGATTTGTCATTGAAGATTTGTTCATCATTGCAGAATTCAAGGGGAACCTCACCAAGGGCAATGTTGGCTTCTACAGGAGCATCTACACAAACAGCAAAGGAGAGCAGGTGTCCATTGCCACCTCCAAGTTCCAACCCACCTATGCAAGAAGAGCTTTTCCCTGCTTTGATGAGCCCAGCTTCAAGTCAACATTTACAGTGACTCTTGTGAGGCCAACTGAGAAGTACATTGCACTGAGCAACATGCCAGTCCACTCTGAGACTGTTGACAGTCCAAGCAAAGGCTTGACTGAAGTCAAGGTAAGATTTGGCCATTGCCACCAATTATTGTTGGCACAAAGGTTAGCTCCCTTGATTTCAGTTTGACAAGTCTGTCCCCATGGTGACATACTTGGCTTGTTTCATTGTCTGTGATTTTGACTATGAGGAGAAACTGACTGAAATCCACAAGACCAAGTTTAGGGTGTATGCAACAGCCAACCAGAAGGAGAGGCTCAAATATGCTCTGGACATTGGGGCCAACATCACTGACTTTTATGAAGACTACTTTGATATTCCATACCCTTTGCCAAAGCAAGACATGATTGCCATACCTGATTTTGTCTCAGGTGCCATGGAACATTGGGGCTTGATCACGTGAGCACACATAATCTTTGATTATCATTGATAGAAATTTTCCTTCCGCTTGGACCTGAAGGGTCTGGAAGACACAGAGCCCAACTAATAAAGAAAATAATTATAGGTACAGAGAAACTAATTTGCTCTTTGATGAGAGGCAAAGTTCATCTGGGAACAAGCAGAGGGTGGCTGCAGTGGTGAGCCATGAGTTGGCTCATCAGTGGTTTGGCAACCTGGTCACCTTATCTTGGTGGGATGATCTTTGGCTGAATGAGGGCTTTGCCAGCTACATGGAATACAAGGGTGTGGCCAATTACCACCAAGACTGGGACATGGAGTCCCAATTTCTCACCTCAGACCTACACTCAGTCATGGACTTGGATGCAACCATCAACTCCCACCCTATTGTCCAGCCAGTGGACCATCCTGACCAAATCACAGAGATTTTTGACAGCATCTCCTACTCCAAAGGAGCATCAGTGCTCAGAATGCTGGAAAGCTTCATGGGACCAGAAGAGTTCAGGATTGGAATCAAGAGGTTCCTGGACAAGTTCAAGTATGACAATGCTGTCACAGCTGACTTGTGGGCTGAGCTGTCAGCTGTGTCAAGCCACCAGCTGAACATCTCAGCAATCATGGACCGGTGGACCAGGCAAATGGGATACCCTGTCCTGCTGGTGGAAAGAGTCAAAGCCACTCAGTGGAGGCTGACTCAATCCAGGTACTTGTTGGACCAGACTGCAGCCAACCAAAGCGAAGAGTCCCCTTATGGGTACAAGTGGGACATACCCATCACTTGGGTGTCCAGTGCAGCCCCAACCCAAGAGTCCCAGGCTTGGTTGGAGGTTCAAGACCCTTTCATTTTGGTGGATACTCCCAGTGGAACTGACTGGATCAAGTTCAATGTGGGCCAGTTTGGATACTACAGAGTCAACTATCCCCTGGAAGAGTGGATGAACTTTGCACAACTCCTCTTGACTTCGCATGAGACCTTGAGCACCAAAGACAGAGCCAATTTGCTCAATGATGCCTTCTCACTGGCAGAGTCAGGCCAGTTGCCTTATTCTGTGCCCCTCTCAATGACCAAGTACATGAAGGTGGAGAAAAGCCTGATTCCTTGGCAAGCAGCCTATGAAAAAATTGTCTCCATGGGCAGACTCCTAGAGAACACCAAAACATACCCACTTTTCAGAAAGGTAATAATAGTATGTGGGGTGAGCACAATAACGTCGACTTTAGAGTTGTTTTTACGTCGAATGAATTAGTAGTATTAGCGTCGACATCGGGCATTCACTTATGACGACACTTTTGTCATAGTTGTTTTAATATCGACACCCGGGTTTACAATTAAGTCGACAGATTTGCTCATGTTCTTTTAATGTCGACACCAGGCGTTTTAGCGTCGACAAAAGATATTTCAATGTAGACACAAGATGTTTTTATGTCGACACACACCAGCTACCGCGTATTTGCCTCTCGAGAAGTAGTTCTAAGTAAGGACCAAATCAAATAAATGTTCTCATTTTTTTAAAGGATTACTTCATGAGGGTTAAATTGAGTGGTTTTAAATCTAGAATAAACATAAGACACTTAGGCCTGGTTCACCTGCGATATTATGATCAAAATATCGAGCGATATTATGCTGATATTTGCAAATATCAGGTACTTCCAAAAACATTTTTTAGATTTTTTCTTCGGATTCGGTCTTTTGGTACCAAAATCCATCCTACAACAGCATCTAAATTCTCAGTTTCTCAGCATTTCGCTCCGATATTTTGACAAAATATCAGCCATAATATGCAGGTGAACCATGCCTTAGGCCTGGTTCACCTGCGATATTATGATCAAAATATCGACCGATATTATGCTGATATTTGCAAATATCAGGTACTTCCAAAATCATTTTTTAGATTTTTTCTTTGGATTCGGTCTTTTGGTACCAAAAGACCTCCTACAACAGTATAACAATTCTCAGTTTCTCAGTATTTCGCTCCGATATTTTGTCAAAATATCAGATATTTTGAGCAGGTGAACCATGCCTTAGGGCCTAACCTAAAATTATAACACAAAACGACAGCTTAAAAAAGTTAAACATTAAATGGTTTTATCATGAATTGCCTAATAAGGCCGATTGTGGCTATACAAAAATGGAACAATAGTGGCTTAGTCTTTCGCAAGTTTTGCATAGTCACGCTATTTAAATAGCTCATAGCATAAAATGTATTTAAATAGCCTCGGGATGTATTAAAATAGCTGCTATTTAAATACGTTTTATGTTATGAGCTATTTTGTGTAAAATAATCTGGTAACGCTGCTACGGGAAAACAAGATTGTAAATAAACAAGGGAGTTTAGTTCCACAAAAAACATCACACCATTCACATCGTTCTAAGTATTTATTTTCTTTCTTTCGTCAATAACTTTCCGAAACATATTTAAATAGCGTGACTATGCAAAACTTGCGAAAGACTAAGCCAGTGTAAAAATGCGTAAATTGGCCAATTTTTAGTAATATTTGGCCGTAATATTGCCAATAATTAACTGACCAGGTGAACAGGGCCTTATTATCAAGATGTTAGAGTCATGTACTACACATAAGAAAAAAACCAAAAAACATGATTTTAGTTTATTACATTTTAAAATACCTAAGCTAGCCCTTGATCAAGCCAAGGTGAACACTAAAAATGGCTGCAAATTCTGTCTACGCAAAAGCATTATTTGTCAACATAAAAACATCAAGCGTCGACATAAAAACACGAGGTGTCGACATTAAAGCATGATGTGTCCACGCTAATGTTATATTGATGTGTCGACACAAAAGCAACTCTTGCAAAAGTGTCGACGTAAAGATATCATGGAGCCAAAAAAAATTCGACATTAAAATACCTCTCGCAAAAGTGTCGACACAACTGCAACTCTCGCACAAGTGTCGTCGTTATTGATGGCGCCCTAGTATGTGCACATAAAACTTATAATCTACTATGATTTGTTTCAGTATGTCATAAGTTTGGTTGAGAGTCACTATGACAGACTTCAGTGGAGAGATGATGGCAGCCACATTGAAAGACTGAACAGGATTGAAATTCTCTTTCTAGCATGCAAAAACAGCTACAAGCCATGCTTGGACAAGGCTGGAGACCTTTTCCTGGCCTGGATCAGAGACAAATCAGCTTACATCCCACCAAATTTGAGAGAAGTGGCCTATCAGTAAACTCTTTATTTCAAGTCCCTCCAATTGCATCATTCAGCAAAAAACCATGTTTCAGGTATGGAATGCTCTCAAAGGGAGATGAAGAGACTTGGGGCATCATGCTTCAAAGGTACATGGAAGAGACCAATCCCCAAGAAAAGGTCAAGCTGCTGAAAGGATTGGCCTGGATTGACCAGCCCTGGGTCATTTTGCAGTTCATAAGATTGGCCAAAAATGAGACCATTGTTAGGAGCCAAGATTTTCTAGTCTGTCTAAGATACATAGCACAAAACCCAATAGGTAAAGACTTTATTCATGCTTTAAGTCAATATATTCAATAAGTCTTCTTTTGTCGTCAAGGTTTGCCAATGGTTTGGGAGTTCTTGAGAGATGAGTGGCCTTATCTTGTGGACAGATATTCACTAAATGACAGATATTTGGGCAGAATGCCCAAATTCATTTCCTCCACTTTTTCAAGCCAATTAAGACTGGATGAATTGCAAGCTTTCTTTGCCAAATTCCCAGAAGCTGGAGCTGGTGAGCAATATTTAGTTAAGTCTATGTAAAATTAGATTCCAAGTTTTTAAGTCATTTTCAGGCAAAAGAGCTAGAGAACAAGCTAGTGAGGCAATTCAAAATAACATAAACTGGTTAAATCGCCACAGTGAGCCAATTCATAAGTGGTTTGAAGAAAATATTGTCTAGATGTGCCATTTTTATCCGTCACAATGACTCAGCCCCTTATTACAATCAATAAATTATATGTTATTTATAAATAAAAACTGAGTGAGATTTATTTGGGTCATCCTTTAATGTTGGACTGTTAACAAATGAGCTATATTAAATATTAAAACCAGCCAATTTCAGGGCCTTTCTATTAATTGACAATATTGGTATTCTTGGAAATAGAAACTCAATCAACTTTGTCATACCCCATTCCTATCAGGGCAATATCTACATTATGCTCAGCATAATCTTTGGTAGTAAGATTGAATTCAAAAGAGCATACTTCCATCAACTCATTTCTCATAACATTGACATTTATTGGGTTTGCAACTTCCTCAGCAGACAGCTTTCTTATTGAAGTCAGGCATTTTGTACCATTCACTCCCTACAACAATGGGGATACAATATCAGCAATCTGAAGAGGCAAAATCACTATCAGAAATCAATTGCCAGAAATCACATGCAGCATACTTTGCCAAAGGGAATGTGTATTAATTGTCAATACAATTAGGCAAGTATTTTCATGGTACAAAGTTCCACTACTGTACACTTGGACTGCAAAACACTTCCTTACACACACTTAAAGGAAAAGGCCATTAATAACCATGTAACAAATGTATTAAGATACACATGGAAGCATATAGTATTGCCAAATATGAGTAGAGGGAAAGAACAGCAGACTGGGCCTTCTTTTGCTGACTTTTGTGAACAAGTCAGCCTTCATGGGTGGAATTTCTTTGTGTACAGCAAGTTCAAGCCATTGCATGTGGCCTTTTGGGCAGTGGTGATTGCTGCTTCATTCATCAGTGGCATTTATGTCATTGCAAACCATGTCAGGGGTAAAGATTTCTACTTGTCACTGAAGCTATTCGAAAGCAGCAAAAATTCTTTTCGCTTACAGAATTCACATTGTCAACTGTATCTTACAATCTGGAGTCTCCAACTATACCATTGGATGATGTCTACTTCCCATCTGTGGTCATTTGTAACATGAACTCATTGAGAAGATCATTCATTCACTCTCTGATGACTGACCCAATCATCAAACAGCTCATAACTTTCAGAGACTTGTGGACCCTAATTGATGAGGTTTACATTGATGGTGGCAAAGATAAATTCACAGCCAAGGAGCAGCTAGTCATCAACAGTAACAAAAATAGAGCCATAAAAGTTAAAATAAGAATCACAGAGTCTATTTTTAAAGGGATTTTTGAGAGTGAAGTCTATGATCAATTGTATTTGGAATTCATCAATGCAACAACTTTCAATCCAAACAGTCTGAGAAATTATACAAATGTCAAGGAAGTCTTTTATGTTCATGCCATGAAAGAATTGACGCCTGAAGAGAGATTCAGCATGACCAAGAAGAAAGCCTTCATCAATGAAATTGCATCACAATTCAGGCCTCAGGAAGTCATACTCAGCATGAAGTTCAATGGGTACGGAATTAATCATGATGGGGGAGGTTTCACGACAGACATCAGTGAAACTTGTCATTGGCTGACCCCCTTTGTTCTGGAGCCAGTCAACGGATATGATCTAACGTATAAAGAATACCAACTTATTTTTAATTCAAATACTGACATACGCTTATTTTCTGCAGTAAAATGAAACCATTTGCAAGGAATGGGCTGAACAATGGCCTACAACTGCTTTTGGATGCCGAATCTTATGACTATGCCTCATCAAAATCTGCGGGTGAAGGCTTCGCATTGAGCATTTTGTACCAATTGGACATCCCAATCATGAAGCATACAGGGATAGTCATAGAAGCAGGACAAGCAAGCCAAATTGCTGTAACTCCAACATTAATCAACACAACTTCAGAGGTGAAAAGGAGATTCATTCCAACTGATCGCCAATGCTATTTTGAGGATGAAATTGAATTGCAACACTTCCCGCCCAAAAACAGCTTCAGGTTTTTAAATCAAGTTATCAAATTGGTCTTGTTTTAAGGTGTATCGGCTTTAGGTATGAAATGTCCAATTGTTTATTTGAGGCAACTTTGCAAGAAATCAGAAGGATTTGCAAATGTGTGCCCAATTATTTTGCAAAGATATTACCAGCCATGGCTATTTGTTCTGGTGAGTCAAAACAATGCATGAATGAACTAAGGCAATTAATGGGGGATAATAGAACCATTATAGACAAAGGAGTGTCAAAGGTAAAACACTCTTAATGAAAAGCAGCTATACAAATAGAAATAATCAATCTCAATTTTGAAGACTTGCCTTGCCAATTGTGTGGACCAAAAATACTCAGCCCAAGTGACTCAAGCTTCATATCCAAATCAGCAATCCTTTGTGCAAAGCCAAGATTTCTGCATTGTCCTGCTCAAACTGGTTAGATCTTGCAGGGGTGACAGGGTGACCAGTCTGAACAAAAGATATCCAACTTTATGTAAAGAAATCTTCAATTATGCTCAAAATCAGCCATATGACAGCATCAAATGTCCATATTTTGATGACTTGGATGAGGTAGAATAATAACAGTTCAATTTATAATTTATAATTTTTTTAATTTGGGTTGTAGGAGCAAAATTTCAGCTATGAGTTTCAAGCACTGGTTTCAAAGTATGCCAAGGAAAATATAGCCAAAGTGAGCATATTCTTGAGGGATCCCTATGTCCAAAGGACCATCAGAGAAGAGAAAATAACTGAAATTACCTTTGTGGGCACAGTGGGAGGCCTCTTAGGCCTTTTCCTTGGTTTCAGCTTCATTTCAGGAGTGGAAGTGTTTTATTTAACAAGCTTGAAGGTCTTCAGCAAATGTCAGTCATGCAATAGTAATAATACCAAAATCAACACCTTCTCTACTTCTACCAACTTGTCTGATGCATCCACCATGAAAGATATATCACTGATGCAATCAAAACGCTTTATGCAAAGAGCACTGAACAAGTATTGAAATAAAAAATTATTCTACCATGGGAAATCTGAGCTGTCATTGTTAATGGTTGTATTATATCAGATACTAGCATGTTCCTTCATTATTATAAGAATCAATTAATTTCATTTGCCTTTCTTCTTACTTTCATTATATCAACTATGCCTTCTTGAGAATATTGAAAAACACTCAGTCAATATTATTAATGCCTCCATGCAACATTGAAAATGGAGAAGGAAGGTTCCAAAATAAATTTTGCCACCTTCTGTCACATGACAAGTCTCCATGGCTGGAATTTCTTTTCATACAAAGTCAACTCTAACTTGTCCAAGGTTTTCTGGCTCATCACAATTGCTACTTCATTTCTGAGTGGATCTTACATGATTACCACACAAATAAAAGGTGAAGTACTAGCAAGTTTAAATGAGTGTCAATTGTTGTGTGAAAATGATTTATTTCAGATTTCTTCAAGTCAACTGTGTCTTACAATCTGGAATCTCCAACTGTCACATTGGATGATGTTTTCTTCCCATCTGTGGTGGTTTGCAACATGAATCAATTGAGGAAATCATTTGTCCACTCTCTGATGAGAGATCCAGTTCTACAAAACCTGACTAATTATGATGAGCTTTTGCATTTTATCAACAGTCATTTCATCAGGGGTGTCAAACAAGACTTGTCTCCCAAGGAGACCATTGTAGCCAATAGGATATTTGAGTCTGAAGTTTACAATAATCTGTATGATGAATTTGTTCAAGCATCGACAAGCCAAGAGAAAATTGCTGACTTTTCAAATTTGGATGTGTATCATTGGCATTCCCTGCTTGACATGGATGAAAAGGAGAGACATGATCCAAAGTACAAGGTTGCCTACTTTTTGGAAATTGCCTCACAATTCAGGCCAAAGGAAGTGCTGTTACATTTGAATTTCAATGGAAAAGGAATCAATCATGATGGAGGAGGTTTCAGCACTGACATCAGCGAGACTTGTCATTGGCTCACACCTTTTGTTCTGGAGCCGGGAGATTTTAATGATCTAAGGTAGCTAACTTACTTTTAAGACTTTGCGACTATTTTAGAGCCTCTTTTTTGTTATTCAAAGAACTATGGTGACTTTTGCGAGAAATGGAGTAAATAATGGATTCCAACTTTTGTTGGATGCCGAGTCTTATGACTATGCCTCAACTCAATTGGGCAGTGAAGGATT
This sequence comes from Paracyclopina nana, assembly GCA_019096065.1. Classification (NCBI taxonomy): domain Eukaryota; kingdom Metazoa; phylum Arthropoda; class Copepoda; order Cyclopoida; family Cyclopettidae; genus Paracyclopina; species Paracyclopina nana. The sequence continues at coordinate 420,027 of JAGUCH010000004.1, forward strand.
CACGCTTGGGGTTTTGCACCAACTGGACATTCCAATAATGAAGAATACAGGCATCAACATAGAGACAGGACAGGCAAGCTATATTGTAGTTGTGCCAACTCTCATGAACACAACATTAGGAGCAAAACGAAGATTCACACCAATTCAAAGGCAATGCTACTTTGAGGATGAGATTAGCCTAAAGCATTTCCCAGCAAGGAATAGTTTTCGGTACTTTTAAAAATAGCGCTTCAGCCTAAACATTCAGTATAAGTCAGTGTGTTCTGATGCAGGCATGATATTTCAAATTGTTTGTTTGAGGCATCTTTGCAAGAAATTGAAAAGTGGTGTGGATGTGTTCCCAAATATTTCATTGATGTCATTCCTGATGTGCCTGTCTGCAGTGGAGAAACAATTCAATGCATGAATCAAATCAAGGGGAACATAGGAGAGTATAGGACCATAGATGACAATGGAGAAAAGAAGGTAGTTCCTACTTAACTACCACATTAGTACACTCAAAATCAATTATCCTTTTGACAGGTTTGCTTGTCCAACTGTGTGGACCAACAAAATACAGTTATTGTATCACAGGCCACTTATCCAAACCAAAATAGTTTTGGCAAAAGTATCCACTTTTGCTACATAGCCAAAAAGTTGGTCAGATCATGCAATGGAGATAGGAGATTCAGCCTAGACATGGCTTATCCCAAACTTTGCAATGAAATTGACAATTACTATTCTGACATCAACCAAACTTTGATGGAAACAACAGAGTGCTCTACAACTTTTGGAACCTTCAAGGTAAATTATATAACACTATTTTTCACTTGAATATACAGTTCAATTAGGAGCCAAACAATGAGCTGGAAAGGGAAATTGTGAAGTATGCTAGGCAGAATATTGCTCTGGTTAGCATTTTCCTCAAAGATCCATATGTCAAAAGATACTTGAGAGAGGAGAAGATATCTGAAATTGCTTTTGTTGGAACAGTTGGAGGCCTTCTGGGGCTGTTTTTGGGCTTCAGCTTCATTTCTGGCATTGAGATTCTTTATATTCTGTGTCTGAAACTATTCGGGGGGCATCCAACAGAATTAGAAGACACCATGAAAGAGGGCAGCAAAGATGTCTTGTTTCACAAAAGAACCGAGGCAAAATTCAAACCAACACACTCTAAAAAATATTGAATCTAAGCCTCCATATGTTGAACTCTTACCTTACTTTAGCAGCAGATTCAGTCATTCCTCCTCGCTTTGACATTCATTTATGGAATTCTTCAACACTTGCACTTAAATGATGCACAACTCACTAAAAAACTTGACTGAATTGAAAAAGTTGGGCGAGAACTGAGACGCAATAAACTGAATGAAGTTAGCTAAGTCAGCTTTGAGCGCTTCAACTGGTTTGTCAAAAGAAATGCTCTATTTTTTTTAAGGCACCTTGCACAAATCAGAAAGCAGACAAACCGACCAAATTTGCCGGATTCTCATAAAATCTACGTTCATTTTGCATGAGACTTTCCAAATTCATTGCATAACATCATTTTGTTCCAAATTAAGCAAGTTTCAAGCCAATTTCACGCGAAATATGTTTGCTCGAGTCAAATCGATCCGCTTTGTTTACGTTACGTTACGCCGCAACGTTTTGACAGAAAAATCGCGGCCGAAAATTAGAAAATGAAAACATGAGTGAGCATCAGTACACAACAGATCCAGAAACGGGAGATTTGATGTATGAAGATCCCGCGTCGAAAACTCAGTTCATTTGGGACAAGGCCAAAAATTCGTGGAAGCCTCGCGTTGATGGCGGCAAAGACTATGATTTCGACGGTGAAACCTACTTGCACACAGACTCCCAAGGCAACAAGCACAAATGGGATTTGGAGGCAAAACAATGGGTGAAAATGTAAGCTATTCCCAATTTTAAAAAGACATTTCCTAAGACTACATTTTTCAGCTCTGTTGAGGAGACTGCCAAGGCTGCTCCAGAGGAGGAAGAGTCTGAAGAAGAGTCTGAAGAGGATGACAACACCACCGACGAGCAGAGGAAGGCGAGAATGTACCGAAAGCGAAAAGCTCAGCCCGGTTTCGGCCTTGAGGAGAAGAGCTACTTCACTGATCCGGAATCGGGCATGAAACTGTACAAAGATCCCAACGATGGCATGACGTACGAGTGGGACGAGAGCAAGAAAGCCTGGTTTCCCCGGATCAACGAGGACTTTTTGGCCCAGTACCAAATGAACTACGGCTTCACCAAGGATGGCATCGCTGAGCCGACCAAGCCTGAAGAGCCGAAAGGCGAGACCTCGGCTGATCAGGGCAAAGTAGAGGCCAAAAAGGCCAAGTCCACTCAACAGCAACAGGAAAAGGCTCAGTGGTTCGAGGAGGACAGCCAAAAGTCGAGGAAAGTCTATGTGAGTGGGCTGCCAGATGGCAAACCCGAAGATTGGGACGAAGACGCCTTTGCCAAGTACATGTCCAAGTGTGGAGTGGTCGACATTGACGTGAGGACCAACCAGCCCAAGGTGAAGTTGTACAAGGACCACGATGGGTCGTTCAAAGGCGATGGCCTTTGCACCTATGTGAAGGTGGAATCTGTCGAGCTGGCCTTGACCATCATCGATGGGGCTTCGATCAACCCTGGCCAAGTGATCAAAGTGGAGCGGGCCAAATTCGAGCTCAAGGGAGACTATGATCCCAAGCTGAAGCCCAAGAAGCTGAGCAAAAAGGAACTTGAGCGAAAGATGAAACGAAAGGAGAAAATGTTGGCCTGGGAGCCAGACAAGTTGAGGGGGGAACGGTCGAAGAAGGACAAAGTGGTTGTCATCGAAAATGTCTTTGACCCCAGAGACTTTGACGAGAATGCAGCAATGATCCTGGAGTGTTCGCAAAGGCTGAGGGATCATTGCTCCAAGATGGGATCGGTCAAGAAAGTGGTGGTTTACGACAAGCATCCTCAAGGCGTGTGCCAGGTTTTCTTTGGATCTCCAGAGGAGGCTGACAGTGCCATTCCAATGCTGGATGGCAGGCTGTTTTCCAAGCATAAAGTGCCCATGAAGGCATACACCTGGGACGGCAAGACCAAGTACAAAATCAACGAGACTGAGGAAGAAGAAAAAGAGCGACTGGCCAATTGGGAAAAGTTCCTCAAAGACTCGGAGAAGGAAGAACATGACAATGAGTAAAAGATATTTCCTGGTGTAACAAATATGCTGCATCTGTCTTGATTTCACAACATCCTTAGCTTTTGCTGACTTAGAGAGTGGAAATTTCACTCAATAAAGCCAGTCAGAGGCTTGTTTTCGCAAGAGCCAACATTTTCTTCTTGGTGACACTTATTTCTGCATCATCTTTAAGGCTGGCTCCAACTAACTTTGCATATTTACAGTCAGTACCCTTGATGTCCGCAAGGAGGCAAGGCCAAGAAAAAAACCATGAAACTGATCAAGAAGATGGGGATACAGATTCACCAATTAGCCAACCAGAGGCTTGTTTTTGCAAGACTCAACATTTCCTTCTTAGTGACAGTTATTATTACATCATCACTATGGTTGGTTCCAACAAATGTTGCATTAATACAGACAGTACCCATGAAAGCATAAGCTAGTTTCCCAGCCTTCATGTGCCCAAGAAGGCAAGGCCAAGAAAAAACCTATGAAACTAGTACAAGAAGATGGGAATACAGATTCGCCAATTAGGAAAAGATCCTCGAGGACTCAGAGCAGGAGGAGCATGACTATGAGTAAAAGATTTATAAGTGGTGTAACAAATATGCTGAATCTGTCTCGATTTCACGACATCCTTTGCTTATGCTGAATTTGTGGTAGAAAATCTCACTAAATGAAGCAAACCAGAGGCTTGTTTTTGCGAGACCCAACATTTTCTTCTTGGTGACAGTTATTCATGCATCAACACAAAGGTTGCCGCCAACTCTTTTTTCTGAGCAAATGCAGAACCCATGACTGCAAATGCCTGGCATCATAAAGATCGATTCCCCAAGTGGGAAATGATCCTCAATGACAATCAAGGAGGAAGATAAAAATATTTATACTATTGATGCAACAGAAAGGCTGAATCAGTCTCGATTTCACGACATCCTTTGCTCTTGCTAAATTTGAGGGTGGAAATTTCACTCAATAAAGCCAGCTTGAGGCTTGGCTTAGAAAGCCCAGACATTTTCCTCTTGCTGACACTTATTTGTATGTCATCACTGAGGTTGTTTCTTAGCCTCTGCACAAAAGCCTTCATGGGCTGAATTTCATCCGCATAAAGGTCAATCCTGTACGTAAAGTCATTCACTTGGAACAGTACACATATCAATGACAAAGACTCGTCCAGAAACACATTCGCACAGTCAGACTTTTGAAGGCTACACAAGTTGACAGGTGTCGTGATGTCAATTGACCTTTCCAGAATTGAGTGGACTTCAATCGTCTTTTTCACGTCACTGAGGATCATTTTGAGCGGGACTCGTTCACTTTGGGCACAACTTTGCATATTTCCCAGCATGCTTTGAGGCAGCTTCTGGAGGTGAATTCTGTCCTTGGCTGAGAACTGCAAACTCAATTGAAACGAAAGGTCAAACACTTCGCTCACTTCAATGGCAAACACGAGTGATTCTGAAGGGGACAGGTTGTCAGCCTTGGCAGGATCTTCACTCGACAAGCCTAGCCCATCCAAAACACAATCAGCAATCTGCTGCTTGACCATTTGGCCGAGATCCAAATTCTTGACTGATTTGACTTTTGTTGTGCCACCAGCTCTAAAGTTGCAAATGAGCAATTTTACATTGCTAGCATCGAACCTTGACTGGACCTTGAGCATCAATTCAGCTTTACGTTGCTCCGGATCAAAATGCCCTTTGAGTTCAATCACATCAAGCTCCATTCTTTCGATTTTTTCAAAGGCCTCGTCGTTGAACAGAGTCACAAGCAAGTCTTTCTCCTTCACGAAAGAGCTTGAGTTGGTCAATTCTGAAATGGCCAAATCATACACTTGTTTCAGCCTTTGCACATCAGCTTTGGCAATGTCGACAGCCTTCTGGGCATCCAATCTTTGCTTTTCAATCACTGACGACACACCTGGATTGGGGCCACGATTGACCTCATCGTTGAGTTTCAGCTTGGAAAAGTAGTCTTTGAGCTCAACATCTCCAGCAGCAGACACTTGCACTTTGAGAGCCTCATGCCCTTGCACATCTGTCACTTCCAGCACTCGATGCTCACAACTCTCGATAAACGCAAAGCTTTGACTGTACACCTCAAAGCCTTTCTCCTCCTTCACAAGCACAATCACATATTCACTCAGCCCGTGCACAATTTTGATGTCACAGAACTGTTTGACATTGGCAATTTTCTTCTCGTTAACTATGGAGCTCCCATTGAGCTCGATTAAGAGTCCATTGTTCGACACACAAATGAGCTGACGTGGAATCACCTCAGCAACTAAATGGAAGCAGCCCTCATACTCTGAGGGAACTTGAGGCTTGGCAGTGCACTCGAATCTCCCTATGACCTCCATATTTTGGGCCTCAAGGCCGAAAGTGTGACCAGAATGGCCTCCTCAGTCCTGATGGTTCTTGAGCCCTGGCCAGGACAAGTGTTGAAGTAGAGATCAAATAACGGCTCTGGATCGAGCTCGCTCGTCTTGAGCTCTGGATCAGCTGCTAGAGCCACTTCCAGCCCTTTGACGCCGCCAAAGACAATGAGTAAATGCTCGAATTGGGGCAAATCTTGGGCGTCGTCAATGTTTTGGCCCCGCTCAGACGTGCCAATGGTCAAATCGTATCCCCCTTTAAACGGACACTTAGTAAAGACCTCAGACAGGGTGTGAGCCGATCTCACTGTGTAGCCCCAATAAAGGCCAGATTCCTCACGTGGAACGCTCGGAGCAACGATTTGACCTTTGATGACCTTCTTCTGCTCCTCTTGGATTCTGATCGTCACTCTCACGCCGGGCTCAATTTCTTGGTCCAACTCGCACTCTTTGCCCAGGCCAATGTAGGCAAATTTGGACTTATTATCAGAGTCTTTTTTGATCACCACTCCCTCTCTGTACTCACATTCCTCAAAAGCCCTCAAGTGATGCGGCATGTCCGTTGGGTTGAGCACACCGGCATATTTAAGATCCTTTAGAAGAAAAACCACATTTTTAACGAGCATCATTATATAATCATGTCCTGATTACCTTGTGAATTGGGAAGAACTCCTTGCGCAAGTACTGAGGACACTCCAAAAACTGCAGTATATTGGCTAGTTGAAAGCTGCCCTCGGAAGCTTGCGACTCGTCGTTGAACACGATGACTTCATCCACATTGAACACAGCCAAAGCACGTGCGACTTGGCCGGCCAAATACGTCCTCAGCTCGGCACTTTGGGCATTGTCCAAAATCGAGCCCGGAAGGGCCAAGCTGACCGTGAATCGACGGCCTTTTCGGCCAACAGCCTTCTGGGCGTCGAAGACGTTGTCAAACTTGATTTTCTTGGCCTTTTCGCCGCCCTCCTCAAACTCGGCAAACTTTCGCTTCTTCTCCAAATTGTCAATGAGCTTTTGCTGCTTGGCCTTCTTTTTCTCCTTCTTCCGCTTGATGACTTTACCAACATCAACGTTCTCCGTTTCCATGCTAAATCAGATCTCGAATTTCTCCAGTTGCATGCGTTCCGCGTTGATTTGTTTATCACCATTCAATTTCGCGAATTTTCTCGACAAAACAAAGTTACCAGATCTTATATTATGAAAACAGCTGCTGATTTGGCGGAATTCAAGACCAAATGATTTTTTTTTCGTTAAATTACCTGGCGTTAAAAGAGACCTTCTGAAAAGGTAAACAAATTGCCCTATCAAGTATGGCAGCTTTTGCAGCGGCCCTCAGATGCAGGTCTTTGGCCTTTGCAAGGGCTGGCAAGGCTCATGGCGTTTTCAAAGTGAGTCAACGGCCAATTTCGATAGGATGTGCAAAATGGCAACAGAGCAGCGAAGGGAGCCTACCTCCGTTCAACCCTGAGGAAAATGACAGGCTCATCTACGAGGGTATCTTGAGCACCCAAATCAAATTGGTCAAGGGCTTCAGCTTGATGACATCAATCATTGGCCTTTCGTGCCAGCCAGTGCTGCTCATGCAAATGCAACAAAGCAATGCCAACTTGGCCATCATGGCTGGTGCTGGAGCCTTCCTGTCCTTCTTCACATTCGCCACTCCAATTTTGATCCACTGGGTGAGCAAGAAGTATGTCACTGAACTGAACTACGACAAAGTGACTGACACGTACACCGCAATTACCTACAGTCTGTTCTTGAGGAAAAAAGAGGTATGACAAAGTTCAAATAGCTTGCTGAGGTGTTTGGTTGATGTCAAGTGACTAATATCACATGATTTTTAGTGCAAAAAAGGGGCATTTTCTGTTTCTTGAGTGTCAATTTGCTGTAACAGTTTCATTTGGCAAAATGTCTGATGTGAACATCTTTGAGAAGAAAATCACAAAAAGTGGAAAAAGTACTTGTGCCATAAAGTATTTTGTTAACATTCCTGTTTATAACTTTGTCTATGAGAAGAAAATCACAAAAAGTGGAAAAAGTACTGGTGCCATAAAGTATTTTGTTTCACTGTCAGTGCCACCCTACACTTTTAAAATGAAAAAGGATGCAAAAAAAGTGCATGACAAGCTAAGTTTAGCTGCAATGAATGTGCAAAAATTGAGTTTTATACTCGCACTTTCAAAAGTTTTCCAAATTTGTGAACACTTATTTTTTTTATCCAAAGCGATCAAATAATTTTCAGATGGGTGCCTTATACAAGGGGTGCCAATAGTGTTATAAAGTGCCTTTTATTAAAGTGCTTTTATTGTATGGTGCCTTTTATTAAAGTGCTTTTATTGTATGGTGCCTTATATAGTAGTGCCAACTTATGTAGGTGCCTTTCCCCAAAAGTGCCTTTTACCAGTATACCCGAACAATGTGGCATTCATGATGATGTTGTTTCACTTTTGCTTTTAGGTTACTTTCAAACTCAACGATGTCCAAGTCCCAGACATCCCTGGCATGTTCACCACCTTTCGAGCCAAAAATGTCCCACTTTTCGTGGACGGCAGCCAGTTCTACAACCCTGAACACTTTGGCAAAATCATGGGCTACGACAAGCCAATCAATCTCAGATGGGACACTGAAAACGACATGACCGAGGCCGAGTCGAAAAAACTGCGCGAAAAGAAAGAGTAAATTATAGGTGTACCATTTCTCAAGCTTTGGTATTGCCATCATCATTGTCATCGTCTTATAAAGAATGTTTGAAGGACATGTTCCCTTTTATCTTCAGATTCCATGCTAGTGCTTTGAGTTTAGACATTAGCCTCATGGTTGGATTTTAGTCGTGAAACAATGGATTATTGCATGAGGTCAATGTGCTGACCTCAAAAAGGGTATACTGGTTCTGTTCAAAGTCTTCCGCAAAATGTCCCACTTATCATGTGTCGTGAGTAACAACAAGGTATGCAACCCTGAACGCTTTGGCTAAATCATGGACTACGACAAGCCAATCTATATCGGATGGGTCCCTGACAACAACATGACCGAGGCTGAATAAAAAAAAACTGTGCGAAGAGAAAGAGTAAAATACAGGTGTACCATTGTCATCATCGTAGTCATCGCCTTATGAAGAATGTTTGAAGGACATGTTCCCTTTTATCTTCAGATTCCATGCTAGTGCTTTGAGTTTAGACATTAGCCTCATGGTTGGATTTTAGTCGTGAAACAATGGATTATTGCATGAGGTCAATGTGCTGACCTCAAAAAGGGTATACTGGTTCTGTTCAAAGTCTTCCGCAAAATGTCCCACTTATCATGCGTTGTGAGTAACAACAAGTTCGACAACCCTGAACACTTTTGCAAAATCATGGGCTATGACAAGCCAATCAATCTCAGATGGGACACTGAAAACGACATGACCGAGGCAGAGTCGAAAAAATTGCGCGAAAAGAAAGAGTAAAATACAGGTGTACCATTTCTCAAGCATGGTTGAGATTGTCATCATCATAATCGTCATCATCATCATCGTCATCCTCGGCTGTATACACAATGCGCGTAGGAAATGTTCCTTTCACGTCTTCGTCATCTTCCATGCCAGATTTGATCCTTTCAATTTCGGCCTCGGCCTCATGCTTGGCTTTTTAGCAGGGCATGCAGTGCATTGTTGCATGTGGCCATTGTGCTGGCAAACACCTCAAAAAGAGCTTTTTGGTGCTGCATGGCTTCTTGACGCCATTGGTCGATGGCAGACTGGCGTCTTTTGAAGCGTTCACTCTCCATTTTCACATAGCTCTCAGCATATCTTTTTGAAACTCTTGAAACTGCTCCATCATGTCCCCGCTCAATTTCTCCCCGTAGAGCCGACCTTCAGCTACCGAATCGGAGTCCTTGATGTGGCGGAAATACTCTGCATGCGTCTCAACTCGTCGCTTTTTGGCGTCCTGGATCACTGACGATTTCTGCTGTTCGTTCGCAGGCTTTTGCGCAGCTCTTTTGCGTTTCCTCTGAAAAGCGGAGATCAAAGTTAAAAAAACAGCATTAGTTAAAAGAAGCATTGCTCACCATCGTGCAGTCGTTTCTTGGTGATGATTTCAGTGATGTCAGGCTTCTGGCCGAGGATCGAGCGCATCTCGGTGAACTGCATTTCGTCGATGGCGTTGTAGAACTTCATTAGGTACTTGACATGCTTCAAATGGGACGGTTGAACGCCTTTGGCTTGGTGCTCCAGGATGAGAGCCTTGACAGCTTCCTCGTCTTCCAAGTCGATGTCGTCAATGTGCGGAATTCTCTCCTTGACATATCTGTATTGCGAGCGCAAATTCTTGAGTTTCACTCGGCAAGTCTCCCACGTTTTGTCAATGCCCTCAGCAGCCAACGACTTTGCCACTTTTGTAAATGCCTACAGCATAAATAGTGAGTAAATTCTCTTAAAAATTATCGGAGCTCAAAGCTCACTTCTCTGTTGAAGTTGAGAGACAAGTCGGTCAAGACGGATTTCTCAGAGACAGAAGGCAATGAAGCGCTTGAGCTCAGTGTCGGTCCAGTTGGGATTTCGACTGCGTTTGTCCATGAAATCCAGGCCGAATTCATTGCCCAATGCTGGATTGAAGTACACCTTGTTTTCGCCGCCCTCCTTTTCAGCCATTTCTAAAAATTATAAAAAAGCAAATTTCACCAATTTTTTGTTTACACTCAAAAATTTAGTGAAGTATCGAAAAAAGTCAATCTGAACCGAATAATCTCACTAGTCGAAATTACAGCATTTTTTCAGGTTTTTTCTAAGATTGTCAAAATGAAAAATAATGAATGAATGAAAAATAGCATTTTCGGCCAAGATTCATAATATTTAAGCACTTATCATTTTGGAAAGAAAAGTAGTTCATGCCTTAAATTTGACCACTCACTTTGCCGTCAAATTGGAGCAAAAACAAATAGACAATTTTTTCTGCGAAATGATGGAGGGCGAAAAACCGCCGCGATATGTCGTTCCCACTAAGCAAATCAAGACAGTCATGGACATGCCCAAATGGGACAAATCTCAGGCATATCAGGTATGATCATCAAGTAATTTTGCCCTGTTTGAAATCCTTTTAAATTCTTTTAAAAGGAGTACTTGGGCTTCATTCAAACTGTCGGCAGTGCCATCAACGGACGGCGAATTACAGACGAAAAGCTGGACAAGTCTGAGGCTGTCATGAAAATGGTGGCCATTTTGGATGTATTGAGCTCATGGGTGGATGAGATCAAGCTTGCGGAGCAGCAGCAAAGGTTCGGCAATGTGGCTTTCCGGGAGTGGCACTCACGTTTAATCGAAGTAAGTCTATATCATCTCTATTTAATGCACTCATTCCAGTTTTGAATTTCAGAAGGCAGACGAGTTATTGGCTGATTTGATCGCTGACAAGGAAGCTCTGGCCGAAATCAAAGTCTATCTCTTAGAGAGTTTTGGCAACTCTACGCGGATAGATTATGGCACTGGCCATGAAATGGCCTTTGTCATGTTTCTCGCATGCCTCTTCAATGCGAAAGTTTTCGACGTTCACACTGACACGCCTGCAGTTGGCCTCACTGTTTTTGCCGCCTACATGACTTTGGCCAGAAAGCTCCAAATGACCTACAGAATGGAGCCAGCTGGATCTCAAGGGGTAGTGCAAATATCTCATGATGTACAATACTTCTATCTATTTCCCATTTTTGTTTTTTTGGCTTCAGGTTTGGTCGTTGGACGATTACCAGTTTGTCAGCTTCATTTGGGGAGCTGCACAGTTCGTCTCAGACGAGTGCGTCAGCCCGAACGCCATTTGCGACTATGAGAAGGCAAACGAGCTGAAAAAGGACTACCACTTCTTTGCATGCATTGACTACATCAATCAAGTGAAAACGGGCCCTTTTGCCGAGCACTCCAACCAACTCTGGAACGTGAGCGCTGTTCCGTCCTGGACCAAGGTGTACGCCGGACTCATCAAGATGTACACTGCGGAAATCCTGAGCAAGTTCCCAGTGATCCAGCACACATTTTTCGGCTCCATATTTCGCCTGGATCCAGCCCAAAGCTGTGCCAATGCAGCTGGAGGAGGAGGATCTGGTGGAAGAATGCTGGGGCCAGGCCCAAGGCCCAAATTCAACCCTGCCAACATGCCCCCTCCCCCCTCACTATCCAGGCCAAAAGTTTGACTTCAAAATGTATTGATTTTAAGGAAAATGCAAATTATTCAGGATCTTTGTAGTCTGGTGGGGGAGGTGGAACACACCATCCCATGGGAGGTGGAATGTCCACCTCCGCTGAGCTGTCTAATAGTTCACTGGGTAGCACAGGTGGAGGCACCACAAAGGGCCCAGGGGCTGGCAAAATGGCCCCATCACAAGCTGGGCTGAATGCACTGTCAAGCTCCTCATTTGAGACTCTGCAGAAAAACAGGGAGTGCACATCATTAGGGCACTCGATGCCATCGTTCCTTTCCATTTTCTTGGCTGACAAATCTAGGGAGCAAATCAGCTTCCACCCCAGTTCATTGGCTGCCTTGATCAAATGGATGATCATGGACCTCCCAAGGACTCCGTCATTTTTGCAATCTTCCCAAGGATCTCCCTGCAAGTTTCAATAGAACTATTTTACATGAGGCGGAGGAATTCCTCCTCGCGTCAGCCAATCAGAGGGCAGGAAAAACGAGTGGCCATCTAGCGGCCAACTGGCCAAGCTTTTCACCTGCAAGTTGAACTCTGCACATCCATGGTGGCCACTCTCCACAAACTGGTCCACTCCTTTCATGTAGGTCTTCTGGATGACCTTTGAAAGCCTCACTTTCTCCATGGTTGGCCAGGAGATGAGCCTGATTTTGTCATCATCATGCAGGGACACACAAGCAAAGGGCACATGGAGGGGATTGCACCTGGAGAAGGCAATGACACTCTTGTCTGAGGTTTTCCTCGACACATCAATGCCAGTCACTGGGAACCAGCCCAGGGGGCACAAAGTCTCCTAAAGAGATCCAGGTTGTCAACACTGAAGTATTTTTTAATCCTGATACACATACCATGATTTTGGCAAAGATCATCCTGGTCTGGACTGATTCTTCACCAGAGCAGTGGAAGGGGCTGTCTGGAAACTGGAACTCAAAGGTGCCATAGTATTCATTGGAAGTCAGCTGGATCTTGAAGGTCTCCAGCAGGCCAACCTCTATGGCCTTGATGACAGCCTCATCCTTGAATCCAATCAGCCTTAACCTGTCATGCCTGTGCAGGCTGAGCATGGCTGTCTTGTAATAGTGAATGGCTTGCTCGGGGAAGTGGATGAAGAAGAAGGCATCAGTGTTGCCCTTGAGGTTGATGGGGGCCAGGAGCTGCCAGCCCAAATTGGCCATCTTCTCAATGATGGCCCCGACAAGTTTCCTGGTGGGAGTCGACTCCTCCGAGCTTGAATACCAGGGCATGCCATTCACCTTGATCCTCACAACTTCCTCGTGGCAAATCACTTCAGTTTTCTCCCTGTCAACGCCCAACTCCCATCCAGCCTCAATGGCCTCCAAAACAGCACCTTTCACTTGAGCATTGTGATGCACCAGGATGATCCTGTCAAATCCTCCCGGAGCAACACAGCAAACTTGGCAGGGTTGCCTTCCAGCCTCACTCTTCTTGAATATGATGGTACTCTGAAAATTATATATAAATATTCTATATACTATATGCTATAAATATAGTGTTTTAGAATGATGATGAGCCTTACTTGGTCAGTGTGCTTGGACAGGTCGGATGCCAGCATGACATCGTAGCCAGCTATGTACATGGCCTGAATAGTGTCACACAGGAAGATTTTGCCCACTGCGGCAGAGTCTTTGTTGCTCGCATCCGAAAATGGGTCACCAGGCAGCTTGAGGATGGGTATGAGGTCGATCCATATGCTGCCATCCGGAAAGGAGCTGCCCCAATTCCGCTCATAAATTATCCTTGAAGAAAATCTTGTATTTTCCCCCCTTTTTTGCCACATATTTCCCCACTTACTTGGTCACCCTTTCCAAAACATCATAAACAGTGCCATCATTGCCATGCAGGATTTTCACCCTGTTTGGCTTCCTCAGGATTATGGCAGGATAGCCAATGTCCTCATTGACACACTCCAAGGTTCCTCGGGCACTGTGCTCATTGCCCATGTCTGCTCAGGTCTGGTTGAGTGTGTGTTTGAAAGAAGGCAGCTTTCTTGAGTTGAGAAAGGCACCACTGCTCCAGACTGCTGGCATCACATACATCATCACTTTTCCTCAAGTTCACCAAACCTTGCATTGAGGCTGTGAAAAAGGTGGAAAGTCCTTTGTGCCCCACAAAAAAGTCAATATACTGCAATTGAAAAATCATTAATTATGAAAACTATTGCAGAATTTGAGAGGAATTCAGCAAGCAACTTTAATATTAAATTATTTGATTTTAGAACATGTGAAAATTATTTTATTTTAAATAAAATTATTTGATTTCAGAAAAAAATATTTGAATTCACCTTAAATTATTTGATCACCAATAGAATTATATTATTTTTGGGTAAATTATGAGATTGAAGATTAAATTATATTTTTTTTTTGGCTAGTTATATTTTTTCTGGTAAAATCATATGGTTTTAAGAAAAATCTTTTGATTTATAAGGTAAAATTATTCGATCTCAAATAAAATAATAAAATTATGTGATGATAATTTGATTTTAGATCACATATGTTTGATTATAGATAAAAATATGTTATTTTAGGTAAAAATATGTTATTTTGGGTAAAAATATGTTATTTTAGGTAAAAATATGTTATTTTAGGTAAAAATATGTTATTTTAGATAACATATGTTATTTTAGATAAAAATGGGTTATTTTAGATAAAAATAGGTTATTTAGGATCAAAAATTATGTTTTTTTAGATTCAAAAAATATGTGGATTTAAATAATTATATGAAAATTGCCTTCAAAAGTAATGTCCATAATAATAAGAAATATTGATTTTGAATTTTTATTTATTAAAATGTTGGGATGTATGAAAATATTGCAATGATTTCAGAATCTGCTCTATGAGATCATTCCAATGGTGTAATTATTTATGATCTCAAACATTGAAGGCAAAATAGATTCTAGAAATACAGAATTGATTCAAAGTTGCTTATCTTGAAACATTGGTAATTATGTATTACTATTACTAATATGCATTATTAAAATCATTATTATTTTGTAAATGAAGGTTTTTATTAAAGTGGCAATTATTATGTGGCTCAAATAAAGGTCAATTTTCACCACATAAAAAAATCATTTGTGAGATCAATGTGATTTCACCTTATATTATCCGAAAATCATCACAGCTCTCAATTATAAACTTAATTTTTAGGAAATTGCTATAAAGTAAACTATTCATTCTGAAAATTCGTACTTTATCACTTCACCGCCTTTTAGTGTGTGAAATTTCTCTCTCCTATTCAAAGAGAATTATCCACGCTGCGCTCCTTTGCAGCTTGACTTCATGTGGAGAGTGAGAGAGAACCGTTTGGCAATTTAGAAATCTCATTTGGAACGGTTCACTTTCCTCATCATGGCAGTAGTTGAAGAGAGCTTGAGCAAGATGGAGCTCATGATGACAACTCTGATGAAGCTTTGGCTGGTTTGCCACCAGATTGCTCCCTATGCTGCCCTCCACTTGTCAGTGCCCACAGCTTCTTTTGCCCTGCAAATTCCAAATGCAAAGTAAGCCAAAATTCCATTCCGGAGATTTGAATTGGGCTTTGCTCACGGAGGCTCTGGTAGTAATGATTATTGCCGCCAGGAGGAGCTAATGATACCCCAGCTAATAGCAGCGTAAGCTAAGCGGGTAGAAAATTGAATTTCGATCTGTTTCTGTTTCCACCCGCCCCGCTACTAGCCCCGATCTAAAAATATTGAACCTCCGATCAATTTTAAAAGCATCCAGATTTGATATATTTCAACTACTTCACTAATATTTCAGTCTTCTAATTTTTGACAAGCAAGTTTTATTCATGTTCTGTAGTTCTTTTAAGGGCAAATTCAGGTATAATTGCATGCTTTGTATGACAATTTTCCCAAGACAATCATGCTTGATACACAGTTGAGCTTACTGGTAAAGGCAGAAAATCTCTACTTTCTTGACAAAAACGCCAAATATTTCGTTTTTTAAAGTCAAAAAGCCAAATGATAACGATTATGCGACGAACTAGTTTAAGCGACTTTGAAAAAGAATCGGAGGTTACTTCTAATGCCATCTTTTTTACATTATTCGGAAAAATGTAACTACACCGTGAGCAAAGCCCAATTACCATGAAATTTTGGATTTTTCAGGCCAGAAAAGGCCGAGTCCTACCTATGCACTCCAATGAGGCTGGACAAGTCCAACACCTATTACATAGTCGGGTTCGAGCCCACTGCCCACATGGACACTGCCCACCACATGATCCTTTATGGGTGCAAATCTCCAAGCAGACAGGAAGCAGTCTACAATTGTGGAGCCATGGCCACCAAAGATCCCAATTTCAGCTCTGCTTTCCAGCCCTGTGGTGATGGCCAACAGGTGGTCTATGCTTGGGCCAAGAATGCTCCAGAGTTGGAGCTGCCACCAGGAGTGGGCTTCAGAGTGGGTGGACCAGACTCTGAAATCGACTGGCTGGTCTTGCAGGTAATATTTTTTCAAGATGAGAGGTTGCGTGACTCCCCACTGAAATGTTCCGAATGTTCTTGACAGGTTCACTATGCCTCTGTCAAGCATATTCCAGAGGACGGCGATACATCCGGAGTGATTCTGCACTACACCAATGTGCCTCAGCCAAGGTCGGCCGGAGTGTACTACACGGGGACAAGTGGACGATTCCCAGCCCAGACCACCACCTATGCTGAGGCAGCCTGCAAACTCAATACGGACAAGACCATCCACCCGTTTGCCTTCAGAGTGCACACCCATGGCCTGGGCAGAGTTGTGTCTGGCTGGAAAGTCACACCGGACATGAGGTGGACCCTGCTGGGCAAGCGGAACCCGCAGAAGCCGCAAATGTTCCAGGCCATCAATGACACCTCGGTGACAATGGCGAATGGGGACATCTTGGCGTCAAGGTGCACCATGAAGAACACCAAGGATTTTGCAGTGTCTGTGGGCTCCACCAACGAGGATGAAATGTGCAACTTCTACCTGATGTATTGGGTCGAGGGCACCGAGGTCCTCTCCCAAAAGTCTTGTTTCAGCTTTGGCCCTCCAATTTACTCTTGGGGAGGCTGGATCCTCGGTGGAGGCTTGTCAAATATTCCACCCGACTCTGAGGCCTCGGCTCTTTAACTAGGCGTATATTCTAATCTTCTAAATACATATTTTGTAAATCGCACAAAGAATCACTTGTCATTGAGGGGGTTGTGAAATGTTCGCAAGGCTTGCCTCTGCTTGGTGAGCAGCAAAATGTGAGGCCTTTTCAACCTCTTGGCCTCCACAGCCTCTTCAGGGCTCCACCCATTTCTGGCCAAGAGGTATCAGCCCACAAATATGGAACCCACAGAAGCTGCAGATGTTCCAGCCCGTCAATGACACCTCAGTGACAATGGCGAATAGGGACATCTTGGCCTCAAGGTGCACAATGAAGAGTACCATGGATTTTGCAGTGTCTGTGGGCTCCACCAATTATGATGACATGTGCAACTTCTACTTAATTGTACTGGGGCGAGGGCACTGATAGGTTCCCTCCCAAAAGTCTTGTTTCAGCTTTGGCCCTCCGATTTACTCTTGGGGCGGCTGGATCCATGGTGGAGGCTTGTCAAATATTCCATCAGACTCTGAGGCGTTTGCTTTATAACTAACTGTAAATTCTAATCTCCTAAATATTTATTAAGTATATCACACAAAGAATCACTTGTCGTTGAGGGTGTTGTGAAATGTTCGCAGTGCTTGCCACTGCTTGGTGTGCAGCAGAATGTGGGGCCTTTTCAGTCTCATGGCCTCCACAGCCTCTTCAGGACTCCACCCATTTTTGGCCATTAGGTAGCAACCCACGAGGGTGGCTGATCTGGTCCTGCCAGCTTTGCAGTGGACATAGACGGACGCCTCGGGATCCTTGTCAACAATGTCATTGATGAAAGTCACGCCTTTGAGCAGTTTCTCCACGCTGGGAGCCTCAAATATGTCGGTGGTTGCTAGCTGCAGGAAATGCTTCACTCCCAGCGCCTCCCACTCGTGTCCAGAGTTGGAAAAGAGCTTGAGCTCATAGGACTCGTTCATGGACACCACTCCTTTGATGCCTTCCCGTTCGATGAGCTGAAAAGTGCATAAAATAAGAAATGAAGGCGACCTAGAGAAATGGGGGAAAATGCGGATAAAAACCTACTTTCTTCGACGTTTCGCCGCGAAATGGCAAGGCGCCCAAAACGACATTTTGGTCGATTCGGTCCCACCAATTCCGGAGCGAGACTCTTTCCATCAAAACATTGTATGCC
The DNA here is from genome assembly GCA_019096065.1 of Paracyclopina nana. Taxonomy (NCBI): domain Eukaryota; kingdom Metazoa; phylum Arthropoda; class Copepoda; order Cyclopoida; family Cyclopettidae; genus Paracyclopina; species Paracyclopina nana. The sequence continues at coordinate 437,967 of JAGUCH010000004.1, forward strand.
AAGGTTGGCAAAAATGTGGCACGAGCGAACATAGCGCCGCACAGGCTCTTAATGCACTCCATCCAGGTGAATTCCTACTACCCTGCCTGTTGCTACCAAAATTGCTTCAGCGCAATGTTTATTGTTTACGTTATGCAGTCGGTATTTCGCAACATTTTTATTGCGCTCACGCAACCTTTACGAGCATGCGCAACTATTTGATTAGTCTGCGCGCGTGCAAGGTTTGATCAATGACAGCATAGGAAACATCATGGCTGGGGATGACCATGAGAAAAACGATGATGAGAAGGACTCCGAGTTGGATTTGCTGGCTGAGCAAGAGCTCATTCGGCTCACGAGGCAATTCAGGGTATGTATAACTTAATTTATACATTTTTGATTAAATATACATGTAATTAATGATGAACAGGTCATGGAAGGGGATAAAGAGGCTTACTTGGAAGAGGCCTCCAAAGCCCTGAAGAGGCAAAGGGCCAACATCCATGAGCTGGAGGTTGAAAGGCGCCAATTGAACCGGAGCCTGCGGGTGTCACGGTCCAAGCAGAACCGGAACAAGGATGCGGAGAACGCGGCCAAGATTGCCAGGCTGGCCGAGGATCAGGACACCATTTCCATCATGATCAAGCGTGAGAAGCAAGCGCTCAAGGATCTGGAGGGCGAGATCAACCGCGTGGAGAGGCAAATCGCCCAGCAACGGAGGGCTGCGAACAATGCTGGCAAATCCGGAGATGCGAGCGCTCCACAAGCTCCTGGAGGAGGAATGACAGTGAGGGACAAGAAGGACATTGGCAAGAAGATTGTCCTGCTTGAGAACCGTCTGGACGGAGTCATGATCAGCTTCAACGCCACGCTGGCCCAAAACAGTGCTGTCCGGAAGGAGATTGATCATCTGGTGCAAGAGCGGGCCACGTTCAACGACATGATTGCCCGGCTGCAAAAGAAGATTGCGGCCAACAAAAAGGTCGTGGCCGACATCACGGAGATGGCCATTTTGGCCTTCGACCAGCGGGACGAGGCCCAGTCCAAGATCACTGCTTTGCAGGACAGGAACGAGAAAGATGCTCAGCAGTACGCAGCGGAGCTCAAGGAGCTCCAGAGGACCTTGGACCACGACGAGAAGCTCAAGGACTTTTTGTTCCACAAGTCCAACGACAGAGCCTTTGCTGCAGACTTTGCTGAGGAGGAGCGCGAGCGGGACAGGAAGGAGGCCGAGGCCAAGGATCTGGAGCACACGAAAATGTTCAAGGATGCCTTCGACCGGATCAAGAGAGTCGTGGCCTCCGACTCGAGCCTGGACAAAATTGTGGCCGACTTCATCAAGGTGGAGGACCAGAATTTCGCACTCTTCAACTACGTCACGGAGATGAACAACCAGGTGGAGGGGCTGCAGGAGTCGATCGCCAAGCTGAGGTGCGACATCAAGGAGGCCAAAGGCAGAGGAGACGAAAGGGAGAGGCAGCAAAGGGACCAGCTCAACAGCATGGAGAGGAGAGTGGCCATGTCGATCCGGGAGGCTGACACCACGGAGGCCAAGCTCGACCTCATGGAAGGAGTGATCCAAAAGCTCAAGGTACATTTTTTATATGATGGAAAGCAATTTTCGCATGTATAATTCAGTTTACCAATTCGTCTCAGTTCATATTACTATACATATATAAAAGCTCTGACGTTTAACTTTATCAAGTGACACGCATTATAAAGTATTTTATAAGGTGTGTTGCTCCTCTGTTTGACCAGAGACCATGATATTGAATTTTTACCGCACCTTCTCAGTCCCGAAAAGCAGCATGTAAAATACTATTACCATGAGTAACCTCCAAAAAGTCTCCACATTTATCATTCTTGATGGGAATGTCAAATGACCGAAAATACAAGTAAACACTTTAATTGCTTGGCAAGTGAAATTGGCTTTTGCAACTAATATAAGGAAAAAAATAGAAAATTACTTAAGGAATGTTGGGGTCAACTATATTAACTTTACTTTAACTTTGGGTCATAAGTTGATGAGCAATGAAAGTGAGGAGAAGTGATGACATATGGCTCAACTGGTTAATTTCATGGAAATTGAAAGCTTTTGTAATATTTGGTGGAGCAATGCAATCCACAAATTTAGGGCTGATGTCCTCAACAATCCATTCCGGATTAATTTCAGAAATGCATAGAACAGGATTTAAGTTAATAGCCTTAAAAGTAAAATTTCGAAATAAAACTTTATCAATAAAAAATAAAAAAATTACAAGTAAAGCAATGAAAAAATCAGTAAGGAGTCGTAGTATGTCACTATATAAAATATGTTCATGTTCATAAATAACAAGGTCCATATAACAGCTGTGAACCAAAAGACTGAGAAAACAATAATTTTATGCTGCTATGAACATGCATTTTCTACTTTCAGATTGGATGTGAAGAGTTGTACATGAACTGTCAAGTTGGATCCACACCAGTGTTGTCCCTTTTAGGTGGCCTCTCCAAGGCCTCAGAGCCAGAGAGGCCTTTTGTCAACGAAAACAACATCATCATGTATCTGGATATGGTCAATGAAAGAGCCATCGAGCTCAAGGGCATTGGTCAATTTGTGGACTTCCAAAGCAAAACCAAGTCCGGAGACAAGAGAGATCCATATGCAGTGGATCCCAAGTCCATGGTTGGCCTTGGCAGCTTGATAGGAGAGAAAAAGAAGCCTTTGAAACGTATGCCATCGTGTGCAGCTCTTTTGGGCAAGGCTGAAGAGGAGGAGCCGAGTGACCTTTCTGAGGCTGCCAACATCACACCCTTCGAAATGGCCACCCTAAAAGCACGAGCCTTCAAGCTGACCAAGAAGGAGAGAGAAGAGGAGCTCAAGGAATCTGAAACTGCACTCATAGAAACTGCCAAAATCAACAAGAGGAGGAACAGTCGTATCGTTGGCAAAATGTAAATTGACCTTGTGAAAGAGCATGAATGTACATAGGAAAATGAAAATATCACATTTACCTTGATCGCAATAAAAACCTCACAATTCATTATCCTATTATTAATTGAATACAAAATCAACTATGCAGTCAATTGTAAAATTGTAAAATTTGCAAAATGTAAATTGACCTTGTGAAAATTAACGTACTTAAAGGATAAAAGACATTTAACCTCTCAATTATTGAAGCCTCGCATTTCATTAATGTGACATTTTGAGTAAATCATTAAGTAGACTCCATTAAGATGGATTTTTGCTCAAGCAGAGAAGCTCAAAAGTGGATTACATTGCTCTTTTGATATATGTTTTTCGATTTATTGCACCTGGACTACCAGGTTGCTAAGCTACATTTTTGATCACATTTAATCAGAAGATGAAGAGGTGGAGGAAGGATTGGAGTGACGTTTCTTGCTTTTCTTCTTCTTCTTCTTTTTGCTCTTGCTTCTATGCCGATGCTCCTTCTTGTCCTTCTTCTTTTTCTTTAGCTTTTTCTTCTTCGATGACTTTTCCACCCACTCATCATCTTCTTCATTTGATTTTGAGTTGTGTTGACTGCCTTTCATAGAATCCACGCCCTCCTCTGGTTTTTTGGGACCGAAAAAGTCTGGCTCTGTGAAGAAATCCGTGGCTGACATTCGAGTTTTAGAGCTTGGCATGCCAGTCAAGAAAGGCTTGTTGGCTTCACTGCTGACGGATTGCTTCAATGTCGAAGATGAAGGCGTTTTCTTGTTGAGCTTGTCGAAATCGATGTTGGCGAAAATGCCTTTGGCAGGAGCCGGATTCCTGAGGAGGTTCTCATGCGGTTTCTCCATCCAGGATGAATTATGAGCAACTTTGGAGTTTTGCTCACTTGTCTCTTCCTCCTCCTCCTCTTCTTCTTCGGAATCTTCGCTGGCCAGGAATATCGACTTGAACAGATCCATTGGCGGCTTCTCTTCTTCCACCTCTTCTTCCTTGCAAGCCTCCAAGTCTGCATTGATGGGTTCTTTTTCCTCAGTTGTCACGCTGAGCTCTTTAACCGGCTGTTTAGCCTCGACCACATTGAGTCTGCCAAACAGGTCAAACTTGGACTTGGCCTCCACGGCCACTCCGACCACTGAGGCATCGCCAAATGGAGGCTTGACGTTGAAGCGGACGCAAAGGAGCCTCGCGGGATGCCATTCCAAGGTTTCGCGCGTTAAATGTCCGTACAGCTTCATTTTGGCAGCCTTCTCCGCCTCGCTCAGCTCCTGGTCTAATTGGCCAGCCTTGTCATTGTCGTCCATGCCCGCGGAGACAAACCGCGAGGACATGCTAAAATTCAGGGGGCGAAAGAGCATGGAGGCCCTGTGGAACTCGAGGCGTTCTCGCTCGCGCTCCCACTCAGGCATGTCTTTGGGCTGCAAAATGGGCAGGGCATTTCCATGCTTCAGGCAAGCCATGAACTGCTCGTATCTCTTCTGCTTCCCAGCATCGCTGGCAAAAGGCTTGAATTGGCTGGAATCCTCGGCCGGGCTCCCGGACAAGATGGCCTTGACTTGCTCCTCCGTCATGAATTCTTCTTCTTGGTGATCGTTGATGGCTGACCTTCGCTGATCCGGAGTGGGATTGGTGGTGCTCAATTCTTTGGATGAGGGCTCAAATCGGGATTTCCGCGCCAGACCTTTGGGCTGAAAGCCTTTGGGGATTTCGGGCGGCTCGAAATTCTTCTGCAAGAGCGTCAAGCTCTTCTTGGCCAAGGTGAAGCCCTCAAGGCAAGCGACGAGATCCTTGTCCCACCTGCTGGCCTTTTTTGGCCTCTTTTTGTTATTTTGATCATCGTCGTCTAGGAGGGCAAAGTCGTAGCGAGACATGTCGTCCCTTTGGTAGATGTCGTCGTCTTCCTCCTCGTACGCCCCGACTCCAAAGGCTTGGCCGGAAATCTTGAGCTTCTTCTTGGCAGCATTGTCGAATTTCGTCATAGGGAGGCCAAACAGGTTAATGTGACTAGAGCTGCTGAGCACTGAGGAGCCCCGCTCAAGGCCGCTGTAGGCGATGCCAAACAGGTTCTCCTTCGGCTGGGCGACAAAATCCGGAATGTCGTCCGGCGCAAACAAAAAGTCCTTGTACTTGTCATCATCCTCATCATCCTCATCTTCTTCATTATGGGCAGATTTCGCTTCTCTAGTGAAAAGGGCTTTCGTTTTTCGACTGACGGCTTTCTTGCGATTGCGCAACAGTTTGGGCCCGATGCCCTGGCCGGGTTTCCAGCCCATTTCCTTGAGCAGCCGGACTCCGATGGTCTCTTGAGCGGGACGAATGTACTGCTCCAGGACGGGATCACCCGGAATAATGGGAGCATCGACCGTTGAAACCTCCTTCCGCTTTCTGCTGCTGCTGAACTCTTTGGACGTTTGCAGCTTTCGGTGAGCAATGCCGAATTCGCCCATGTCCTCATCGTCCATAAAGTCCTCCGGCCTCTGCTCACCCGGCTGGCCTATGCGGTTGCTCCTCGAGGACTTGAAGTGCCGCGGAGTCCAGCCGTCCCGGGATCCGGCGGTGTTGAAAAAGCCGGCGGAGAAACCGCCGGTGAAGGCGCCGTGAAATCGCCGCCGGCCATTTTCGTCCGTCGCAATTTGCTCCTCGATGGGAGTTGGCTTCATTTTCTTGGCAGAGGCATTCTCCTCCTCCAACGGAGGCAAAGCGTTGCCATAGATGACAAAAGAGTCCGGATCTTCCTCCATCACTAAAAATCTGATAGCAATTTTTTTTCCCGTCAAAGTGAAAACGTAAACAAAACAAACGCAGCGTTACCCGAGCAGAGCTGACGCAAAAGAGCCAATTTTGAACGCGTTTCTTCCATCAAACTAACAATTCAGCTTCAACTACGGTTTTGAGCAAAAGTTTGTACTAATTTTGTACCATCATAATTATTTTTCTCTACCGGTAACCGAAAATCCCTGATAAGGTTTCAATTTATAGATAGTTCTTAGTTTATTTCTCTTACAAGGCTAGCACATAAAGGGGCTTTCCATGTGGTGCTCTTTTGACGTTACCAAAACTCGACACTACAATCAGTGCTAAATTTTCCAAGTAACCGAAATTTGGGGCTTTCCATGTGGTGCTTTTTTGACACTAAGTTACCAAAATTCGACACTACAATCAGTGCTAAATTTTTCAAGTTACCAAAATTTGTCACATCACAGCACAGCACAACCCAACACAAGCCAGATGGACAAAAGCATAAAAGTTTGTTTTTCATCAAGAGTTACCAGACTAAGCAGAAAGTCACATAGCTTAAATTGGTGTTCTTTGTAAGAAAAAGGGGATAAATGAATTGAGGTATGAAATAAAGTGTGTTTTGGTTGCTTGTTACATGTCCATCTGCCAGTCACTCCTTGACACTGTCACTATGGGGAGCAAAAGACAGACAAAATGCAATAGATGGTGCTGAATTTTTGGTTCTTTGGCGTACGAGTAAGCGTGCGTACTGCGTAGCAATTGCGGCAAAAATAGCGCTTCGAATAAAAAGTAAACAAAAAGTTTTTTAGAGTTGTAGGCAACAAAATGACAAAGAAAGCTCTCTTTTTGAGCTTGTAACAGTACAATTGATTCAAGGAACATAATGGTACCATTTTGAGCAAGATTCATGAAAGTCAAGAAATTTTGGATCATGAGTCACAAAATATCCAGACCTGAGCATGAAGGATCGAATAAGAAAAAATAGCCTTACTTTTTGCAGCTCCACTCTGTACGAGTTCAAAACAAAAAAGTTCATCTAGTGTGGGTTCAATAAAAAGAGCCAGTTTTTTGACAAATAAGCCATTTCTTGCAATGAATTGAGGAAAAAGTATTATCTGGTAATCATGATGGCCATGCTATAGTTGTTGTACTGGCATGGCAAAAGCTAAGAAAATTGGGAAAAGCCAGCCCAAAAGTAGTGAATTGTCCCTAATTTTTAGAAATAGTCCTCAAAAACTTGATAATATCTTTGAATCTAGGGCTTTGAAAATAGGTATATTTAGCATAGGAAATCTTTTAAACTACAAGTAGTTTAGAGAACCAAAGAGAACCAAAAGATACTGCACCTCTATTCAGAGAACCAGCCAATTTTAATTGTGAGTCCACCTAGACAAGGCAGTTCTCAGCCCTCCATGGTTTCAACTAAAATCCGCTAGCAGAAATATGGTACTTCTAGTTTCGCCCTATTGCGCATTGCATAGCACACAGTTACCATTTTTTGACACGATCACTCATTTACTGTTTGTTGACACACCACATGGAAAGGCCCATTAGGGAAAAACGAAATGAAAACAAAAATATTGGGAAAAAAATTTGACCAGGGAAATCTTCTCATCTTCTTTTAAAGTTGATATTGGGCTAATTTTTTTTGTCTGAATAGCTCACTCTCAAACTGGTTTATCCAGTTCTTGTATTTGAATTTCGCGATATTTTTATGTACTAGCGCTACTGAAGCGCTCCCTAGCGGAGCACGAAATAACTATCATAGTTTCGTGATTCAAAAGTAGAATGGTTCCGTCAGGATTGCTCGTTAGAGATGCTCCTGGAGTGGCCTTAATTTGTAGTCTTGAGTGGCCTTAATTTGTAGTCTTGAGCAGCCGATATTTGCATCTTGAACAGCCTCAAATTACTGTCGTGAGCTGCCTCACTTTGTGGACTTGGGTGGCCTCAATTTTTACTTGGGTGGCGTCAATTTGTAGTCTTGAGCAGCCACAATTTGCACCATGAAAAGTCCAAATTGTAGCAATTTGTGGTCTTGAACAGCCTCACTTTGTTGTCTTGAGCAGCCACAACTAATGGTTTTGAGCAGCCCTGTATGAAGTCTAGAACAGCCTCAAGTTACAGTTTTAGTTTTATATCATTGGTTAAAAATGTGCGATGCAAAATTGAGTTTACTTACTTATAAAAGTTATAGAGAATGTCAATACAAAAGCATAGCACAGAAGGGTCACTCCTAACAAAAAAGTCGCATCGTTTTCATTGAAACTTAAGCGAAAAAGGCTATCACTAATTCGGCTCTAGATTGATGCTAACACTTCAAAATTGACTTCCATGATGTTTTTGGGCTACTAAAATGTTATCTTTGGAGATTTTATTTTATCAAACTCAGATTTTGTCTATGAAAATCTGTCTCAAAAGGCTGCACGAAAATCAGAAAAAATTCATATCAGTCAAGATCCCTTGGACCTCAGCATTCCTCAAAGATGCTTTCCAAAAAACTTCAGTAGGACACCATGGAATAATTTTGTACCCATGTTGTGTTCATATATCCACATTCTTGTGAGATTCGACAGGGTTTTTGCAAACCAAACATGTGGCTATTTTTATTAAAATTGGTATGTTTTTGATCAATTTAGGCAATTGGCTGCCTAAAAACCTAATTAATTTACATTTTTCTGGCTTTAGAATGACTTTCATATGATTTAGAAGGGGATTTATCAAGAAAATGCCAATTTTTGGCATTCTTAAAGTTATGGCGCATTTTCACGTACTTTTCAATGATGCGACTTTTTTATTAGGAGTGACCCTACTGTGCATAGCTGCAAAAAGTAGTGAGCTGGAACGCTCCGTTGCTGAGATATCGCTCCTCAAAGTTAACTACTATAGACTTTGTTTACTTTTTCATTTTGGGCCTGAATTTGACCTGTTTTGGGGGCTAAAAGTGACGGGAAAGGGGCAATTCTGGCTGCCAAGTCTTTCTTTTGGTCCTTTCTTTGACTTTTTCATGAATTTTAAGACTTTATTGCATTCTAAAGTGGAAATTCCTGCGAAAAGCGGTTTGTGTCAAATTTCGGCCGATCAATTTAAAGTTGAAATGCGGGCTTGGACTACAAATAATTCTTGTAGAGCTGATGGCCCTGACTTCATAGGTTTAAATTGGAGCCAGATATCTGGTCTAGAACCGGAGATATCGGGCGCCAAAGTTCACCGCTAAATAGCAGCCTAACTGCTGAGTTTTACGGAGACAAGGAGCTGATATATCTTGTTTGCTATAAAACTAGATTTAGGCGTCCATAATGTGGACAGCAGGGAGCGGGCGTTTTGAAAATCTTTACCTGGCCTTGGCTTTAGATGGCATCTAACAAAAATTCGTATTCTAATTCAGCACCAGATTCCTTTTGAAGCGAAGATCGAAATAAACAAAGATCTGATTGCCAGTTTAGCACTATTTGAGCCAGAGACTTATACAGACTGTCCCGTAGATTTCTGTACACTTTGAAATCAAAAGTTTGTGTTAAAAATTCGGGAAATATTAGACACAATGGATATCATTGGAAAGCTTGAATCTTTGGCCATATTTTTTTGCTTCAATGGATAAGAGAAATTAAAAGTAAAAAAATGAGAAAACTTAATTTTTTCTGAGGTACCCTTAATTTTTCTCCCAAAATAGCAAATTTGCCAAAACCGGCTATTATTAACCAAATTTTCAGCTGAGCTAATCCTGGTTTTTTTTGATATTTTTTCATGAAAAAAAATCTTGCAGCACTGTGCTGGCTCATGAGAAAGATGTATGATTGGAAAGGATATTTTTTCAGTAAAAAGAAAAAAGACAATAAGGCCACTGCCTACTAAAAAAGTTTCAAGATAAGTGTTTTAAACATCACATCTTTGGGATTTTTCGTTTATGAAGATCAAATGTTGAACCAATTTTATGTGATATTGAATTAATAATTTTTTTGCAAAAGTGACTATTCATCAAAAAAATCAGCGAAAATGGGCGTGAATTTGGAGTAACTATCAATTTTGTGGTCTAAATCAAAATTTGAATTAATACTTTTTAAAAATCTCAAAACTAAAAAAGATGGCTTAAGTTTCAAGCTTTCCAACGGTATCCATTGTGTCTAGTATTTCCAGAAGTTTTAACACAAACTTTTGATTTCAAAGTGTACAGAAATCTACGGGACAGACTGTATAACAAGAGAAGTGCTACTGGGCGAGGCTAAAGATGTCAAAGATCAGAGCATTTTTCGAATTTTGGCAGTTTTAAGTACTATTTACTACATAGGGCTTTTTGTTAAGAACTAGCGCAAGTAAAAGCGGAGATATCAATTTTGCTATGAAATGAAATAATGATCTGCTGAGTCTCAGAATTCCATAGCTGTAAACAGTTTTAAAATCAGACAATTTCAAGCTGAGATAGCGCTGAGCGCTCAGCAGTACAGAACAAGCTGAGACGCTTTGTTGCTGAGATATTGATCGTCAAAGTTTACTGCTGCTGAGGAATGTACTGTTCAATCATACGCAAAAATCCGTAACATAAAAATCTGTTTAGTAAAAATCCCTTCGGAAAAAATCCGAGCGACAGTTTAGAAGAACCATTTGGGAGTTGAGCTCAAAATCAACTTTAATTTCAGCGGGTCAAGTCACTTTTTTAGGGCGAGTAATCTTTATAAATGGTTACTTTTTCTCTAAACATCTTGATATTTTAAATTATCTTTGAGATATTTTAGATTTATAACCACTTTGTTTTTATGTCATGAACTAATTATCTCAAAAGTTTGGTGATACAGAGTTGCCCCGTTTTTTCTGTTAGGTTTTTGTTTATACCCTACATAGTTATAAATACCTTTAAAAGTAATACAAATCAATAGTCCACAAGAACCACCTTATTAATTGCCTTTGAGCCAAATAAGTGTAGCTGGTAACCAGGAATGGTAACTTTGGAAAAACTGAGCTATACTACAGCAAATTGCTAAGCTATTTTTGGTGAAAGCCCAAGTTAGAAATCAGAATGTAGGCATTTTCCAAAGGTTTATAACAATTTACTAGCTGAGAAAACTTTTTGCATGGCGGACTTTTACTGAGAGGAAATTCATGTATGCACAGTGGGTCAAAAAGCCATTTTCACGCGCACGAGAAAATCCGCCAAATCGCCTGAATTCTCATTTAACCACCAATTTACAACTTCTAATTGGGTTGACTTATAGTCAATAAAAAGAGCCAAAAATGGTTTGAATTGACACGGCCAAAGACGGCCGAACAATGAGGAGAGTTGGCCTGGCATGAGTCAATTGCCAGAATATAAGCCATTTCCCATGTATCAACCCTCCATGAGCTTTGCGCAAGTTGTGCCAAAGCTCTCCAACCGAGGAAGACATCTCCTTCAGGTATTCAAAAGTTAATTTTGTGCTGAGCTCACTTGTAGATTGCAGTTCATTGTTGTTGTAGCGATTGCTTCAGTGCAATCCTAGCCAGAGAATGTCGACAGATGATGCCATGATTCACCCTTACTTTCTGGACTTGAACCCTGCCATCAGAAACGGACAATAACCATCATGGACCTCACTCTATTATTCCCTTATTTGAAGCAACAATGATGATCTAGTCAACTTTTTCTTTTTGAATTCCGGATTAACTTTTATTTCACAATTGAGGTTGCCGAATTGGGGAGAGCCAAAAACTAGGATTTCAGGGTTACATTTTGGGAACAAAGGTGACCAAGTAGTTACGGCCTGGGGGGATGACCAAGGATTCTAGGTCCAAAGAGGAACCGATGGGCATGGAGGTGTCGGGAGATTCCATGGTCAAGAGGCCTCTGGTTGCCACATTCCTCATCAAGCTGGGACTGACAGTGACTTCAGATGATCCCAAGTTAGAAATGACAAGGTAACCAGGATTGCCTTTCTTGATGCGAGCCAGCATAAAGACAGTCTCAGTGACATTTGTAACAGTGTCCCCAAACAGAATGGTGTCTGATTGCCTGAGGCTGGCCATTTCTCTGTAGATTTTGGTGTGGCTATTCAAGACACTCTCTAAAGCTTCAACGTTGACCGTGGTGTAGTCGCCATTGACTGGTATCCAGGGGGTGCCATCGGTGAATCCAGCATTGGGGCTGTCACTGTTCCACTGCATTGGCGTTCTGAAGGGATCTCGTTCTCCAGACCCAGACCCATCTGTCATGCCAATCTCCTCGCCGTAGTAGGTGAATGGAGTTCCTGGCAAAGCAAGCAGGACCATGTTCATGAGATCCACCTTGTCATCTCCAAGCCTTGAGGCGACCCTTGAGTGATCATGGTTACCAATGCAGAAGTTTGGCCAGGAGTTGTTGGGCAGCTTACCAAGGTAGTTGTGGATGCTCTCATTCAGCTATTAATAATCTTGTTGTTATATTGATCATAAAAATTGAAAATTATATCATCTACATACCGCGAGGGCTGTCAGTGATCCTTTGGAGCCAAAGTCTGAGATGAGGTTAAAGTTCAATGGCATGTGCGAAATATCTCCAATGGAGTCGGCCACGTTGCCATAGTAACGAGCTAGTTTGCTCGCCCGCATATACGATTCGGTCATCATAACCCTGCATGATAAATATCATTAGCATATTGCTTTTTTAAAATTCCTCAGCTTTTACTTGGGATCATTTTCCTCGGTGGTGGCATCATCTAAAACTTGTCTGAAGGTTTTCAAGAGCTCCAGCACTTCGTCCAAGTCATAGGTCTTGTCATGTACGAGGCTCTGGTATCCGGATCCACCATCAGCTGCAGGGGCTTCATCAGCCAGAGACTCATCCTCGAAAAAGTGCCCCACTGAGTCCACCCGAAACCCATCAACTCCCTGGTCAAGCCAGAATTTGAGGCCATCCTTGAGCTCATCCACAACTTTGGGATTGCGCAAATTGAGGTCTGGTTGCTCAGTATAGAACTGATGCAGATAATATTGGCCTCTCTCAGCATTGAAGGCCCAAGCTGATTCGCCAAAAACGCTTTTCTACAAAAAATATGAGTAAATATTAATGTAAATAAGGTAATTATGCGTAATTATGTACCCAATTATTAGGTGGTCCACCGTTCTTGCCATCTGCCCAGATGTAGTAATCAGTGTAGGGTTCCTCCTTTTTGACTGACTTTTCGAACCAAACGTGCTTGTCCGAGGAGTGATTGGGGATGAAATCCATTATTAGTTTCAGCCCCAAATCATGCATGGCGTTCACGAGGTTCTTGAAGTCCTCCATTGTGCCAAATGTCTCGTCAATGGCCTTGTAATCAGACACATCATATCCGTGATCTTTCATAGGTGACTTGAAGATTGGTGACAGCTTCACAGATCCGATGCCAAGGTTGGCCAAGTAGTCCAGCTTGGAGGTGACTCCATTGATGTCTCCAATGCCATTTCCATCCGAATCCTTGAAGGACTTGACATAGACCTCATAGACAGGGGCCTTTTGCCACCACTGCTTAGGGTTGGGACTTGGGCACTTGGGTGCCATGATGATGATGACAATGGACACAACAAGCATGGCAACCCAACCAATCCAGAAGAGGATGAACAAGGTCCATCTCAACTTGACCCAAAACGGATCCGTGGCATACTTCATCAGTTCAGACTTGGTCAAGGAGCCCTGTTGATCCTTGAGCTTTGCTCCGGACTCCACATCCACAGTGGCCTCTTTGCCACCAATGAACTTCACCTTGGGATCAGAAGAGGCCACAGGATTGAGGGGTTCAGTCTCGGGGTCAATGATCTTGGCAGCGGCTGCTGCAGCCGCAGGGGGGTCTGCTTCGTTGGGAGGCATGTTCAAGTCTGAGACTTTCTTGTTCTCCTCAGCAGCACTCATTGGGCTTCCTTTAGGATCTGGAGTACTGCCAGCTTTGTCACGCGGGTGAATACGCCCTATATACTAAGTGGACGAGACTAGTATAGAATAGCTATGCAGTTTAACGATGCAGTCAGCCCATATAGAGAAACTTGTTCCAGCTATGTGCACCCCTGCAGCCCTAGCTGTGGACAACTGTGCTAAGACTCGCGGACGATCCAGTACAGCATAGGAAAGACTCTTCGCATCAAGGCTAATATACTGTATACATAGCATATGTAGCTGGCTTTCCTTTTTCATAGTATTGTAAAAAGTGCGAAAATTGGCGCGCGGGATTTCTCCACAAATGCATAAGAGGAAAGAAGCAAAGTTAAGCGAGCTGCAGAAATCCCGACTATTTCTTGAAACCTATGCGGTATTTTCAAAAATGATGAAATTATAGTAATTTATTTCAAGCAGGGGCACGCTAAAAGTAGGGTCATTAATTAGCTGAGCAAGGGTTTTAAAATGGGAAACCTCAAGTGCAGCTTTTTACGCACTGTAAACCGAATTTCCTCGTGAGTAATTCACTTTGCCGGTTGACTCAGCTTTGTTGCGCTCCCGATGCGCTATGAAGTAAATGATAACCCTAGGGATATTTTTTACTAAGTAAATGATAAATGAGAACCCTTGGGATATTTTTTACTGAGTAAATGGTAAATGAGAACCCTAGGGATATTTTTCACTTAGTAAATGGTAAATGGAAACCCTGGGGTTATTTTTTACTTAGTAAATGGTAAATGGGAACCCTTAGGTTATTTTTTACCTAGGAAATGATAAATGAGAACCCTAGGGATATTTTATACTTAGCTAATGCTTTTTACTAAGTAAAAAATATCCCTAAGGTAATCATTTACTTCATAACACATCAGGAGCCAAAAAAGGCTGTTCATTTTATTGTCAACTATAGAATGATAAGAGAATATAAAACAAATTAGCAGATTCTTTTGAACAAACTCCTTTAGTTAAAGGCCTTGATTTCGGCAAGTTCATTACTCACTTGGAAATTCGGTTTAAGTGCATAACATTTGTACTTGCTGCTTTTTGGGACTTGTTATGGGCCATTTGGAAGGTCTACCCTTAAGTAGTCACTTTACCAAAGGGTTTTGCCCCGGGAGGGGCGATATGGGCCCTCAAAGTTTAGGGAAATTCTTATGTAGCAAAACTTTGGACCCCTCTCACAAGCCATATGAATCAACTATTGTTTTCCCATTTTTTGTGCATTGTTAGATCCCCAATGGGTGTCTCTGATCATGGGCTAAAACTTGTTGTCATGCATGCCAACTTTGCTCCAGGGGCTGAAATGTGTTTTTTTTGGGTGGTAACTTTGGAGCAAAATTGAGTAACCTTCTTCTGGTGGATTTTTTTCATTTTGTTGCCCAGACCTTTTAGCCTGTTTTCTGAGACACTATAAGGGGCTTATCAATGCTCTTCATGTGAGTCAGTCCTTCAAAGGCTTAATGTACCTGTGGACCATTTCTGCTCTTTCATGTCCAATATTTCAACTGAATGCAAAACAGGTCCATTGCTTATACCTCCAGCTATCACCACAAAAGTGAGCATATGAAAGCATTGGCCAAAAACAGCCATTTAGGCTGCCCAAGACTACAAATTGAGGCCGTTCAAGAGTACATATTGAGGCTTTCCAAGGCTGCCAATAACACGGCCTTTGAATTGGCCGCCCAAACAGCACAAACCTTCCAGCTGACCAAGAAGGAGAGAGAAGAGGAGCTCAAGGAATCCGAAACTGCTCTCATTGAAACTGCCAAAATCAACAAGAAGAGGAACAGTCATATCGTTGGCTAAATGTAAATTGACCTAGCAAAAAAGCATAAATGTACATAGGAAAAAGAACGTCTCACATTTACCTTGAACGCAATAAAAACCTCACATTTCATTATCTTCACGATTATTGAAGGCAAAGATCATGAAGCAGCTGATCCCTAGGCCATGGTTGGCCTTGGCAGTTTGATAGGAGAGAAAAAGAAGCCTTTGAAACGCATGCCATCGTGTGCAGCTATTTTGTGCAAGGTTGAAGAGGAGGAGCTGATTGACCTTTCTGAGGCTGCCAATATCACGCCCTTTGAAATGGCCACCCTAAAAGCCCGAGCCTTCAAGCTGACCAAGACGGAGAGAGAAGAGGAGCTCAAGGAATCCGAAACTGCTCTCATTGAAACTGCCAAAATCAACAAGAAGAGGAACAGTCATATCGTTGGCTAAATGTAAATTGACCTAGCAAAAAAGCATAAATGTACATAGGAAAAAGAACGTCTCACATTTACCTTGAACGCAATAAAAACCTCACATTTCATTATCTTCACGATTATTGAAGGCAAAGATCATGAAGCAGCTGATCCCTAGGCCATGGTTGGCCTTGGCAGTTTGATAGGAGAGAAAAAGAAGCCTTTGAAACGCATGCCATCGTGTGCAGCTGTTTTGTGCAAGGTTGAAGAGGAGGAGCTGATTGACCTTTCTGAGGCTGCCAATATCACGCCCTTTGAAATGGCCACCCTAAAAGCCCGAGCCTTCAAGCTGACCAAGAAGTAGAGAAAAGAGGAGCTCAAGGAGTTCGAAACTGGCACTCATAGAAACTGCCAAAGTCAACAAGAGGAGGAACTGTCGCATTGTTGGCAAAATGTAAATTGACCTTGTGAAAAAGCATAAATGTACATTTTGGATAAAAAACATTTAACCTGCCTCACATTTCATTAAAATTGATTTTGAGTAAATCATCACTCTAGCCAAGAATTGTGTTTTTTTGTTGCTAGCTCTGCTAGAGTACATTGCCAAAAAAATACACAGCTGCTTATTTATAGCATATGAAAGTACTACGCAGCTTGACAGTGAAAAAACTGGTTTTCCACTTGAATTAAGGCAACATTCAAGATGGGAGCTCTGCCTTCAAAGTCAGGCTTGGAGTGTGGAATTATTGGGGACAAGTCCTTGGTCAGTGGTCCATACCCAAGTGACACTGATCCTAGGTGGACATTATGTGGCAAAGTGGACAAGCTCTATGTCTACCCAGTGAAATCCTTTTGTGGAATTTCTGTGCATAATGCAATAGTGGAAAAGCATGGTTTGAGGCATGGATCCATCATGGACAGGCAATTCTTGGTAGTGGACAAGAACCACAAATTTGTCACTGCCAGGCAATATCCCAAGCTGGTCTTGATCAGGGTGAAAATTGAGGGGAGGTCAATCACATTGGAGGCTCCAAACATGGAAAATCTTAGGTTGGAATTACCTGATCCCAATGAAGGTGTCAATGTGGAGGCCCAGGTAAAAATTGTGATTTTCATAAAGGGAATCATTCAGCATCACATTTTCTCAGGTTTGGGGCAGTAAATGTTCTGGGCTGGATTTGGGTCCTGAGGTGGGCCAATGGATTGGGCAGTACTTGGACAAGCCTCATTTGCAGTTCCAAATGCTCTATCATGATTATGGAATGAAAAGTTCAACAAGGGACCTTCAAGATCCTGACAGTCCATTGCTGCCCATGACAAAAGCTGACGATGTGCCTTTATTTGCTGATGGGTATGGATTTCTGCTGATTAACAACCAGTCCATTGATGGGTTGAATGCAATGCTGAAAAAGAGGAAAGTGGATTTGGTCACTGAGCATACAAGATTCAGGCCTAATATTTTAGTTGAAGGTAAAAATGACGTAGCTTTAAAAGTAATATTTCAATATATTGATATAAAAAAATATTTCATTATATGTGAATTATTATAGGAACTGATGGGCCATTTGTCGAAGATGACTGGCTTTTCATCAGAATCAATGGCATCATTTTCAGAAATGCATCTTATTGTGCCAGATGTGTCTTCACCACTGTGGACCCAAGCTCTGGGCAAAAAAATCCAGAGGGAGAACCCCTCAAAACACTTAAAGCATTTAGGTAAATAGTTAAAGAATTTGATTTTGAGCATCGACAGTGACTCTTTTGGTCAAGGTCAAGCTTGGATCCTCGAGAGATAGCAGAGTATCAGAACTCTCCCTTTTTTGGCATTAATTTGGGAGTGGAGAATTATGGTGGCACAATTCACACGAATGATCAGGTGTTTGTCATCAAGAGGGAAAATCAGTCGAGATCAAGCATATGGAAACTTCTCAAGTGGCTGCCAATTCCTATTGTGATCTTGTACCTCATCAGAGAGAAGAAGATGCCATTTTTGAAATGAATTCTCATTGTCTAACAGAAAAAGAACATTGAAAGCTCACTTGATCATAAACACAAATCCTTGATGGCTGATCTGCTTGTGATGTAATCCTTGAGGTCATCATGGCCAAAATTTGAGTCCACTCCATGCAACTGAGCAATCCTCTCCCAATTTACAAGCTGATCAAGGTCAGAAGTGTCCCTCAGCTCTCCTTGAATGAGAGACTTGATCTTTTCCAATTTGTCCCCCTGTTTGTCCTCAAAGACAGCAACAAGGATATCTTGGCAAGAGTCACTGATGCCAAAAGTGTTCAGGGAATCTGTCACACTTTTGGATGGGGACAAGTTGAACAAGAGTTCAGTGTGAATTGTTCTGGTTCTCTTCTTTCCAACTTTGTCACTCAAGCATGCTTTGTCAGCAGCCACCAGGACTTGAAGCAAACTTGGGACAAGTGTGGCATTGATCAATGTGGCATCAACTTGGCCTTTGAGCAGCAAAGCTCTGATTTCAGCACTGTTGGACACATTCCTGAACAAGTGAATGCCAACTGTGTATCCAGATGAGTCCAAATGCATCATTTCAGCCTAGGGGTTTTCTAAAAAGATAAACAAACTTTGAGAGAGTTACCAGAGTGTACAAAGCATGAGTAGCAAACAGTGTAGCACATGTTTTAATAATGCTAGAAATCAACCAGTTTAGGCTCTGGAGGCATTGGCAGCAATCCTTCTGTGAGATCTTCATTGTTTTGAGCTTGCAGCAAACTCAATTTCATGGAGGCTTCATTGAGAGCTTCACTTTTCAATTCTTTGAGAGATTTCTTGCAACTTTCAGCACTAGACTTTGACAAGTCGAGGCTCCTCAAAAGCTTCTCCATAATGTCTAGAAACTCCAAGGAGGAATTGGCTTGTGCTCTTTCACCTAATTTGGAAACACCAGCAAAGTTGCTCTTTAACACAGGCTCAATATTGTCCACTTTAGCACCATGAACAGGAAGATTATGTGTGCAGCTTTCCAGAGCTGTAGCCACTTGCTTCACCTCACTCTTGAGCTGTTTCATGGCCTAGACTCAGAAATTGTGGCAAACTTTATCATAGTAAAATAGGGAAAATAGGAGACTCACATCGAGGGTCAGTTTTAGTTTTTCGTGGTTTTCCCCAGCCTCTTTGTGAAATTTTATCAGTTGGATCATTTCAGCATTCGCTTTTTCCTGAGCCACAACCTGAAAAGAAAAAAGATGAATAACCAAATGATCAGCCAGATGCCAAGTTAACAGACTTGTGATCGAATTTTCTCAGTGGCTGAATAGAGGTCCACCAACTCTTTGTTGGCAGCTTTGATTGCATCCTGGCAGTTCTTTTTCACGTTGACACACATGAGGCTGGAGAGCAAGTATTCATCATAGAGAGCCTGATCTTCATCTTCTAAGAGGGAAGAGCTTCCATCGGAGGAAGAGCTCTGGAGCCGTTTAAAAACACTGTTTAAAGGCTTCGAAGCCGTTTGAGTTGGCAACGCCCTGAACGGGCCTCTGGGCTTCATAGCTGTTGAAGCCGACGATTTCGGCTTGAAGCTGCTTGTTCCCATTTGGCTCGCCAGAATTGGATTTGAGCCCAATTTTTGAGAAACGAGGCTGCCATCATCTGCGAAATAATACTTAGCTCTCAAAAATAGCTATTTAGAAGTGAAAATGAACTTGCCTTTATTAGGTGGAGCAATGGCTGATGCATCCCAATCTGGCACAACATTTTCATTTTCTGCAGTGGAATTCAAAACCACTTTCTTGGCCGAATCTTGGTTGGCCTTAAAACTCCGGTTTTCTTTACGACCAGACCCAAACCTAAAGTCCTTGATATTAAACTAAAGAAATCTTGATTAATAACTTCAGTTTGTTTACGTTGAATTCCGAGCGATTTTCCCCGTTGGAGTTTGACGAGAATTCAAACTGCCGAATTTTCTCGTCAAAGTGGGCGTGCATTTTGCCGAGGAAGCTGCCGTATTTTGCATCAACCTTGAACTGAGGCCAGCCACTTTCTTTGAAGTTTCTAAACCTCCTTTTACGCCACTGTTGTCCGCCATTCCTATCAAATTGAGGAAAAAATGAATTCCCGTCAAAATCAAGTCAAGTTTTCCCCGCTTCAATTCGTAAACATTCAACAAAGTGAAAGTTAAAACCATGAATATTGATTTTTGATGAAACAACTTCAATTCCTTTTTCATAATAAAAAACAATAATCATTCAATGCTTTACATTAAAATTGAATCAATGTGGTAAATGAGAGATAGTTAAAATCATGGCGGTTGCATTTTACTCGCTTTGACAATTTCTACAAAAACAGAAAGTAAACGGGATTTGGGACCTTTCCATGTGCTTGTACAAAAAATATATCTCAAAAACGGTTTTTGATGGTACAAAAAATTGGTCTTGGCCAAGTAGCAAAAAAAAGTAAACAGCCAGTACGCAAAAAGTAAACAAAAACGTAAATAAACAATGAAAACGGTCTTGCGAAAACGGTTTTGCGTGGTACATTTTTTTGTACCTGAAAACCAAAAGTGAGCACATGGAAAGGACCTTATATGGTCTGAAAAATCAGCGAAATGGAACGTTGAAGATGTCAAATTCCAACATTCCGCCGACTTCCACCTCGGCCTCCTCCATTTCACCCGAAAATGCAGCCAACATTTCGAGGCCGCCATCGCCTCCAGTCCTGGGCCCCACCGCTCCTTCTCGGCTGTACGAGGCTGCCGACTCCACAATGGAGGCCAATCTAGGGCGTAGCATGACTTCACCCATGACGTCGCCGGCGCCAAGCTCTTACCACAATTCAGACCCGGCCGTGGAATCTTTGTCTGACGTTTTCAGATGCTTCATTTGCATGGAGAGATTGAGAAATGCTCACCTTTGCCCACACTGCTCCAAACTCTGCTGCTACCTTTGCATCAGAAGGTGGCTCACTGAGCAGAGGCCACAATGTCCTCACTGTCGAGCATCCTTGCACATTCATGAACTGGTTAATTGCAGATGGGTTGAGGAGGTGACTCAACAATTGGACACTCTCAAGGTGGTTTGACAAGTGATTTTTATTTATAATTATTATTTTTGAAAACTTTCTTTAAAAAGGAGAGTGGAGCTTCTGGGTGCTCTAAGCTGGTTGATGAATCCTTGGACTCTGGCAAGGACAAGTGCAAGTTGCATGCTGAGAAAATGTCAGTCTACTGCAGAACCTGCAGCCAATGCATTTGCCACCAGTGTGCTCTGTGGGGTGGAACACACACTGGGCACACTTTCAAGCCTCTGGATGAAGTGTATGACCAGCATGTCTCACTGATCAAGGATGAAGTCAGTTTGCTGAGGAGGAGGCTCATGGAACTCATCAGCCTTGTTCAAGAGGTTGAGCACAATGTTGAAAGCATCAGGGCTGCCAAGGACGATCGAGTCAGGGAGATTCGCAATGCTGTCGAACTCATGATTGCTCGCCTGGACTCTCAACTGAAGCAGAAGCTTTTGCTGTAACATTAGAACAAGACTTTTAAAAAGCTGTGCCAAGTATTTGACCAATTTTTACTCTTTCAGCCTAATGTCACAAAAGAACTCTTTGTCACTGGAAACTGAACAAATTGAGAATCTCCTGAGTGAAATTGACCAGTACATCAATGGAAAGACCAGATCTGAGCTGATTGTCAAGTCCCAAGAGCTTCTCCAGTTGTCGATGGACTTGAACAGGAAGCCGCTGTCAGCCTTCGCTGCTCCACAAGTTCATCCTGATTTCACTTCTGAGATTGTCCCCCAATATGACAGCTCTACATTTGTTCTCCACCAATTCAGGCATGTTATTAATCATCAAAATTTGAACAGTTTAATTTATTTTCTTGCTGAATAGTTTGCTCCAGCATAAGGCTGATCCAGTATACTCTCCGCCCCTGAATGTCAATGGACTCAGCTGGCGCCTCAAGGTCTACCCTGATGGCAATGGAGTGGTGAGAGGCAACTACTTGTCTGTCTTCCTTGAACTCAGTGCTGGATTACCCGAGACTTCCAAGTACGAGTATCGAGTGGAGATGATTTACCAGAGCCCTCAGCGATGCAGCTTGAGCAACAGCTCTGATGCTCCCTTTGGCAACCCTGCTGCTGGTGCAAGCAAAAACATTGTGAGGGAATTCGCCTCAGACTTTGAAGTTGGAGAATGTTGGGGATACAACCGGTTCTTTCGCCTTGATCTTTTGGCCAGCGAAGGATACTTGAACACTGACAGCGACACTCTGATCCTTCGCTTCCACGTTCGAGCACCAACCTTTTTCCAGCAATGTAGGGATCAGCAGTGGTACATTCACCAGCTGCAAGCCCTGCAAGCTGGATATTCTGCCCAAATTGCTGATATTAAGGACCAACTGGCTTCGCAGATTTCCAGGAGTCACCCTTCATCGAGAGCGCCTCTCATGGCGCCCAACATTTCTCTAGGTTATGTCTCCAAGTCATTTTCATCAGTTGTTCCCCATCCAGACAGGCCTGGAACAGCTAGTCCCAAAGCTGCTGCTGGCAAGCATGCAAGTTGCTCCAGCCACTTGGCATTCCATAGGCTGTATCCTGGAAGAGCGAAAGCTGAGCAAGAGCCAGTGGTCCCACTTGTCCCATTGGAGTGTGGGCAACTGTCTAGCTGTTCAGACAGTGATGACAGTTGCTCTGAGGAGACCCTGGATATTGTCCTGGGCTCCAATGCCAGGTCTGGAGACCAAATGAATGATGTTGATGAGGAGACCATGTCTGGAGACAACGATGTCTCGTTTTTGCACCCCATGCCTCCAGAATTGGATTCACTGACCTGTACTGAGCCAAGTATGGAGAGCTTGACCAGCCTGACCACAACCACCACAGCGAATACCACTTCTGCTTCGGTTGCCACCGCAGCTTCCAACATGTCATTGGAGGATGAAATGCTCTTGTTCAGGCTGATGAGTCTCAAGGACAATTCCAATGCTGTGGCTCACAGGTTGGCCAGTTTCCCAAACCAATTGGCAGCAGCCAATGCACACAGGGAAGTCAGAAGCTTGGCAAAGCCTGGCATTGCTCCGTTGCCAAGCTTGGTGTCGACCAGGAGCAATGACAACTTGTCTGATGAAGCTGTACCTTTGCCATCTATTGCCAATGAAGCCTCAGGAAGGTTCTGCTTTCATACATTTTTTTAAAGTACATTCATAATGTAAACATTCTATTTATTTAGTGACCTGCAGCCCTTGACCCGTATGCCCAGTTTCCAGGAGCATCAGCTGCCCAATCAGGAAAAAGGCCAAAGGCCACCATCATCTGCAAATAACTCTACTCAACAAGGTACTTACAAGATCTTTCCTTAATTTTAATGAGCATCTTTCAAAATTAATTTCAGAACCCACCTCCACTTCTGTGGTAGATGCATTTCCTCCAGGATTTGGACCTGTCCCTGACCCAAGTGCTGAATCCAATAAATAATCAAGTCATTTTTATTTAGAAGACAAAAACATGTTTTTATCATGGACTCTACATTTTACCTGTTTACTTTTACATGGTTCTCATAGTTCACTCACCTTGAAAATAAACAATGTACAAAACAAATTTTGAACATGCACAAGATGACAATAATGAAGTCAATGATATTCTTGAGCAGATCAGTGAATGTCTTGCAAATTCAGGTCAGATGCAAACACAGCAAGGTCATGCGCAAACCTTTGCAGAAATTCAAGCCAATTTCAAAGTGGGAATCTCAGCAAAACATTGAGTATGAAGAAGAATTCATTGAGCCTAAAGTCATTCCTGCTAAGAAAGATGAAATCAAGGCTGACTTCCTTCCCAAAGGAATGAAAATGTCTGATTTGCCAAATTTTGACCGTATCCTTGGCTGGGATGTCAAAAATCCAACACTCAGGTGCTTTTTAATAATTTTATATTTTTTTATTTATTTAAGATTTTTGTTACAGACTTTTGAGGAAAGAAATTGGAGCATGCAAAGATCCAAAAGAGTCCAACAAAATTCTTGTCGAAGGCAAACGATTGATCATCGATGCCATAAATGCTGGATTTTATCCCAAAACCTTTCTCTTTTCTCGCTTGAGCCTCTTGGAAAATCTTCCTCTTGATCCAAATCGTGAGCTGAAAATGGTGCAAATTCCCTACAACAACATCCAGTCTTGGTCAAGCTTGTCCACTTCTCCAGGAATCATGGGTAATTCCATACTTTTAATTTGAACATGATCTGGGTAACCACTTTGTCTTTCGTAGCTATTTTTGACCTGGATGCAATCCAATCTGCAGTTGAAGCCTGTAGCACAGCACTACCCATAACAGTCATCATGGACAACATCAGGACACCTGACAATGTTGGAGCTCTTGCAAGAGTTGCTGCCTCAGTTGGTTGCAAAGAAATCATCACTGCCAGTGTAACTCTCTCTTTTATATTAAGACATTTTTTAAATTTCCTGATTCTATTTATTTTTCAAAATTTTAGTTTATCATTGAAAAATGTGGTATTTGTAAACTATCACAGATTTTAAAAAAGTGCTGATATTGTGAAGCTCCTTTCTTTTGTAGCCTTGAATTACTTCAGATATTCAGCCAATTTTATGGTAGTTAATTTTATCATAAAGTTTGCATTTTTCTACTATTCAGGGCTGTGCTGACATTTGGAGTGCCAAATCTTTGAGAGCTGGAGCAGGAGCTCATTTCACAGTTCCCATCAAGCAATCAGTACCTTGGTCTCAAATCCCAAGTTTGGTCCCCAAATCAAGCCAAGTTTGGCTTGCAGATCTCAATGACATCCAAGTTAACCAGGTAACCAACAATGGAGTCATTGGGCAGAAGCTCCTTGATCTGCATCACAAATGCCAGAGGTTTCAGGTTGACAACGAAGACATGAGCTACTATGAACATGACATTCTAGAAGAGTTCAACAGCATTCCTTTGGAGAGGATTTCTGCATTGGCTCTGGATAATATTGGCACTGATTTAGTAGTTGTATTTGGTGGTGAAACTCCTGGTGTGAGTGGAATGTCAGTCAAGTTGGCACACGAAAGAAGTGGAGCAAGGATTTTTGTGCCTCTGAAAAACAGAATGGACAGCTTGAATGTGGCTTGTGCTGCCAGTGTCATACTTTTTCAATTGCAGGCCAAGATGACTTCTTGTATGCAAACATAGATGGATTGACGAAGAATCAATAAAATGCATCATTGCAAAGGTTGACCAAGCATGTCACTGCATTATGCTAAAAGTGTGTCAGTATTTCTAATTTCGGTTGATATTTTTCTTCATTTCAAGACTGAAAATCAAGCACCCACATTCAAAGCCATAGCTCATATCCATAATGACATATTTCGTTTTTTGATTCCTTCTTCGTTTTTTAAGGTTACCTCAATGAAAGTGAATATCATGTTTGGTTTTTTATGTCAAAACTTGATGCAACATGATGAATGCATGTGCTTTAAGTGTCAACACATGCATGACACATTTTTATATAAATATGACATGTTGCCAATTTTGCATCTCCAGTTTTCAATCATACTTAGCAGTGAAGACTTTTTTCCTAAAGGTGAGAAAATTCAGTCTTGCAGATTTTATTGCAATATTCCTTAGCCAAAATGCTCCTAGGTTACTCCTTACAACT
Source organism: Paracyclopina nana (assembly GCA_019096065.1). Classification (NCBI taxonomy): domain Eukaryota; kingdom Metazoa; phylum Arthropoda; class Copepoda; order Cyclopoida; family Cyclopettidae; genus Paracyclopina; species Paracyclopina nana. Next base: position 463,252 of record JAGUCH010000004.1, read on the forward strand.
TGAGCCAATTTTCCTGGCTACCTCAAAAGCTATTAGCAACAGGCGACAGCTCTAAATCTGCATAAGCTCTGATAGCATTTGTGAGCCAAAACAGCTTGGAAGGAAGCCTAGGATTCCATCACCATTATCATCTAAATAAGTCCCAAGAGTTTTTGGATTTTTCTTGGGAGATGTCAAACTTGAAATAACAAGCCCTGGTTCCAATTCCTTTTTGACAATTAAAAAATTCCCCCATTGAGGATCAACTATCAACTCCATAGACTTACTGCTAACAATCTAACAACTTTCAGCTATTAATCTGCATGCTGACATCCATGATGACACTAAGTTTAATTGGGATATGGCTGCTAATTTATGAAGTGGCAAGTCATGCAGAGACATCAATGACTTCTTTGGATTTTAGACAAAGAGACGATACACCAAAGTCCAGATCTAAAAGATCCATCATTTTCCCTTCTGGATCCGACCTCTCTGTTTTTGTTGGTTTGAGCATTCCCATGGCTGCTCTCTCTGCTACAAGTAATTTCTGTTAAATTATCTCCAATCATAACTTGAATTACCTTTATTGGTTTTAGTCATTTCCTCATGTGTGAAAAACATCAATTGATTTCAGGCACTACTTTTGACATCAATCTTCCATTCTCCTTCAAGTTACCCAATTCCACATCCAGTTTGGTGTTTTCTGGAAGGAAAGTCGAGGATGAGCACTCTGCAGTGTTTGAAATGGCAGAAAATCTGCTCAATAAGTACATACAGCATTTCCATACATACTCATGGTTACAATTTGGATTGCTCTAGGTTTGGAATTGATGGAAAAGCATGCATTTTGAGGCTGATTTGTGAACTGGGAGAATCAAGAGGATTGCCTTACAATGGCTTGCTTGGAAGGGCTTTTGAAGCCCTCTTTTTGTAATCTATTATAAGTTGGATCAGACTTGAGCCATTTAATTACTTCTTTTATGTTAGACTTGATTACGGCTTGAGTAACACTGAGCAACTTTATGAGTACATCAATGCGAGAATATATGGTGAACACCAAGGAGATTGCCACATTGGTTTTCCTCAGTGCCCATTTTCGGCCTTCAACCTTTTTGACCCTGAAGAAGTCAAGGATAGAATGAGTTCTCAAGTTCCTTAAAATGTAATATTTGTCTAAATTCCCTTTATGATTGCTTAAGAACAATTAATGGAAGAATATATGGTGAACATGGTCTGATTTCATTTTCGCTGATGCCATTTTATCATTTTTATGTAGGAGATCATGGCTTACCTGTCAAATGCACATTTTCATCAGTTCTAGTTTGCATATTTCAAATTTGCATTTTTGCACTCAACAATTTCGCGGAAAATTTAAGAACACATTTTTGAACTTTGAAGAGCTCACGATTCGCGTCTCAAACTTTAAGGCTAATTTTTACCTATTCTACGCCTTGATTTTGCTTAAAAAGCCTAATTTTCAAAATATCCTAGTTGACTTCATAAAAACTTTGAACTTGCCAAAAAATAGGACTCTGAGTGTAAACTCAGTCAAAAATTGATTTCATAATTGAAAATGTTACTATTCGCTTGTGGCATAATTCGATTAGTTGTTGTTGACAAAACAATAGAATTCACATGTGTATCAGAGACTTAAGTCTCTGATGTGTATGTGTGCTCACAATTCCTGAAAAACGCGTGCAATATCAGTCAAAATGACGAGATACGCGAGAGCCAAAGGCTCCAAAGCTTCCAATGAAAGAGTGGAAGAAGAAGCCACGCCATGGGAAGAGATGAAGGCTCAAATAACTCCGTTGATGAAGAAAAAATCACCAATTGATGTTGAAGCTCTTGAAGATGATCTTGATATTGAGGATCAAATCAATGATGAAGCCATAGAAGACGTAGAGGCCAATAAAGACAGTGAGGAAGTAGAAGAAGTAAAAGACAAGATTGTTGACAAATTGGTTGATGCCTCTGACTTGAAAAAAGCCAAGAGAAAAAGGTCACAAAATAAGTGCTTAAACTGCAAGCTTATTGGTCATCTAAAGAGGGAATGTCCTGAATTGAGTGAGGAAAGGCGAAAAGAGCTCCAGGATTTGGTTCAAATGAAGATTGAACGCAAAGGCCAAGGTACAGGGAGGAAAAAGTCCAAGAATAAGAGAAAACTTGCTGAAAATCTTGAAGGACAAACCGAAGAAGTGCACACTCAGCAATCTGCAAAGAGAGCAAAAATCACCGATGAGAATGGCAAAAAACCTGACAATCGCATGAAAGCCAAAATCACCAATGAGAATGATAAAAAAGTTGATAATGGCAAGAATAAGGACCATAAGAAGGTGCTGAAAGACAAGACTGGTCAAATTGTTCAAGACGGTGAAGGCTTGTTTCAAGGCTTCAGAGTCCTTCAAAGTGATGTACAAAGGCTCAGAGACTTGCATGCAAAATTGGTCAAAGAAAAAATCCCTACCCTGGAAATTAAAGAAGCTCTCAAAAAGGAGAGGCGCAAAGCTGAAAGAGCTTTAGCAAATTCTAAGAAGAATGTGTGCTTTCAGTGCCGACAACCTGGACATTTGGTCAATGATTGTCCTAAAGTTAGAGTTGGCAACAAAGCTGTTCAAAAGATGGGCAAATGCTTTAAATGTGGCTCGGAAGATCATACTTCTAAAAAATGCCAGTCAAAGCTAAAAGGTGGTGATGCATACAAGTTTGCTGATTGCTTTGTTTGTGGGCAAGCTGGACATTTGGCCAAAGCATGTCCTGACAATCCAAAGGGATTGTATCCAAAAGGAGGTGGGTGCAGATTTTGTGGCAGTGTGGAGCACTTGAAAAGTGAATGCCCTAGAAAAGCCCAGAAAGATGCCAGGACTGAAATCAGAGCTGAAAGGCAAACTGATCTCACAAGCATAGAAGAAGAAGCTATGGATAGAGTGGTCAAGAAGCCCAGTGTGGCCAAAAAGGCCAAAAAAGTGGTCAACTTTTAAATTGGTGACACTATGTTTAATGATTGGTTACAGTTTCTCTCAACAGAAATTACACAAAAATATATTATAGGATTATACACCTCTAGGCTGGAGGATAACACGAATTATTTTTTAGCTGCCTTAATAAACATTAATAGTAAAATTAATTAACTCTTCAGAGTTGGATTTTAGAGAAACTGCTTTTTGGCTTTTTTTCAACTGCAAGGAGTGATATGTGAGGTAGATTTGACAAAGCTAAAAATACAACTGCAAGTTAACTTTGCCGAATCTACAAAAAGTTGCGCAAAACAGCTGAAATTCGACTGAGTTGAGAAAGCCGGGGAAAAGTGAGCAGTCAATTTTCAATTTCTGTGTTCTAAATCAAAGAGGTTTTGGCTTGAAGCGTCAAAGATGACCACACTTACTCCCTTTGAAGATCCTGATGCCATTTATGACCAAGTTATTTTGGTCTTTTTGAAAGAGTCTCCTCCATTTTCCCTTTTTCCTATGAGTTGGACTTGTCCCTCTGGAAAATCTCTTGGTGAGATCTGTAAATTTAATCTAACAAAACCCTTGACAGATTCAACCAGACTGAGGACATTCAAGTACCAAACTTTGAACGAAGAAATGAAGGAATTTTCTGTTTTTGCCAGGGTTGAGAAAGGTGAGTAAAAGTCCTTTTCATGGCTAGGAGAAAGTACCTTTCTTTTTCATTGCAGGAGTTGATTTGAGTCGAGCCCAGGAAATTTGCAAGCTTTTGAATGAGCCATTTGAAGAAGTGACTCATCCTAGTCAGAGAATTCGACTCAAGGTTGATCATATCATCAACTATGCTGAGAGGATATCAGTCATGTATGACTATCCAAAAAAATCCCCCATCTATGGCACCTTCATTTGCTCACTCTTGAACAAGGATGACCGAAATAAAGATGGGACTTCAAAGAGACTTAAGAGAATGGGAAATGAATTCAACAAAGGCCCCAAGAATAAGGTATACTCATGGCAATCATTTGATGCTGAAATAATTCTTTTGATCTTGTTTCTAGATCCTTAAAATGGGAGCAAAAAAAGAGATATCTATTCAGAGTCAAAAGAAAAAGACATCATTTCAGTTGGAAGCAAGTGACAAATTGAGACAAAAAGATGAAATGAAAGAAATGGTAAAAAATGCAGTTCTTGAAGTGTACAAAGAAGTCATTGCTCCACAAATCAATGATATGAAATCCAAGCTTGACTCTTTTGTAGAGCAATACAACAAAGACATGTCAGATATAAAATCAAAGCCAGGGCGTGATGTAAGTTCATGACTCATTTCTTTGATCTGTACTACACTTACATCTGTTTTACAGCAAACAATCAAGCTTTGCCAAGAGATCAAGGATTTGATCTCAAATGTGTCTATAATTGACTCTGGCATTTTGAGAAAAGAGTTGGCTACACAAGTGACGACTGGTGATTCATTGTCACAAGCTATCGGGATCATCTCAAGACCTCTGCCTTGGGATCTAATGGGACCTGGAGCAGATGTATACTTTGCCAATAAGTTTGTGCAAGACTTGATTGTTCAAATGTTGGTACCCTCTTTCAAGAACGATGCACTCATGGGAAGAAAATATTGTATCTCCAGAGTTTCCTTTACCAAATTGTTCACCACATGTGCTGCAGCACACATGACTCACAAGAACCCTTCAAAGTAACTTCATAGGCTTAGATGTGATACTTATTGAGTCAATTCCTTGCATTTCAGGTGGACAAATACTTATTTTTTCAAAAGACCCTTGCCTCCATCCATTCTGAGGCTGGTTGAATATAAACTGTTGCCATGCTTACGTGAAAGTTTGAAGGAGAGGCAAGAAATCATTCTTGACAGCATTAGCACTATCAAGGATAAAATGTCAGAGATCATGACCAACTCACGAACAAGATTCATCAGAGCAGCATTTACTCGGTCACCCACCATTGATGGAGCGGTTCAAGCTCTGTTTAACGTAGACTTGGAATTCTACACTAACAATTGTGTAAGTTTTTTCCCCTTAAAAAGCACTTCAGCAGGTTTTTTTTTCCATAGCACCTTTTGGACTCACGAGTGGTGCCAAGCACTTTTGAAGAGTACACAGCAGAGCTTCACAAAAGAAGTGAATACAGAGAGGCTGTAGAGGCTCAAACTGCAAAAAGTCGCGAAGCAGTTGAAAAGCATCCAACTCCTGAGGAAATCTTTGAGACTCTTCGTGGACCTCATTGCCACTATGTTTGGTCAGTTCGAGACATAGTCAAGCTCATTGTTGCGGCTGGCTTCCTCCTTAACAAGAATGTTGAGGAAATGGAGTATGATCCTGTCCCAAAAGTGCCCCTGGTATTTGACTTTAAAAATACCGATAGCAATGATTAGCATCTTTTTCCATTCAAGCTCGACAAGGTGCATCAACAAGTATGTGATGAGTACAAGGGAAGATATGAAGTGCTCATTCAAGAGTTTGTTGGCATCAATGCCAAGGTGTCTTCAGCAGGAAATGCACATGCTCAAAAGTCAAACTTGACGAGCCCAAAGCAAAATAAGAAAAAATTAGAGAACTCTGAAAGTTCATCTGAGGAAGATGCACAAGAAGTCTATTTTCATGGCTTCCTTGACAAGTTTGATGACTCTAATTCCAATGCCTCCAACCTGGTCATTCCACCTCCCATGAGTCCCTAATATATCTTTCATTTTTCTTTGAAGTCAAGGCAAGTATTAAGTTTATTTGAGCTCAAAAAACAGGCTGATTAGATATTGAGTAAAGCTTTAGGAATAATTCACCTGGCTTTTACATGATTGTGCTGACAAAATGTTGATTGCTTATTGAGTGTTGGTTAAGGTCATAAGAGATTGTTAATGCATATTTAGTAGCTTTGGAAGACTTATTGAGAGGGAACTTCCTTCAAGGCCTCCCTATAACTAGGAGGAGCTTCAGTGAGGATCCAGGTTGGTCCTGGTTGGTGATGAACTTCAACTTCATTCCTCTTGCTTGGTGCCAAGTCGGGCTCAGGGAAGCGAGTGTAAGAGCTTCTGAACAAATCTTCAGAGTTGTCCTTGCAAAAGTACAAAGAGTGGCCATCCATCTTGACATCCGGAGCATTATCTCTGTTGATGTATTTAGATGACACATCCAGTGAGCACGTCAGCTTCCATCCCAGAGATTCTGCCTTTTTTATCAAATGCATCATCATAGCCACTCCATGAATGCCATAGACATTTCCATCTTCCCAGGGATTTCCCTAAAAACAAAAAAGCACATATACTTAATGTAATACTTTTACATTTCAGGAAGTTACATTTAAATGGAACTGCATGCATCCCATGTGACCATTTTGAACTTCATTGGACAACCCATAGCCATAAGAGGCTTTGATGACCAAAGCCAGGCTTTCTTTTTCACTGCTGGGAAAATTGATGAGTGACACTTGGTTGACATCACTAAGGGAAATGCAGGCAAATGGCAACAATTTGTGGTCAGTCCTTGTCATGGCTATGATGCTTTTGTCATGCTGTCTTCCAGCCACATCAATTCCAGTCAGTGGAATCCACCCATGAAATGTCAAAGTTTCCTAAGATGTTCCCTGATTACTTTTCATCTTGAGTGTCTTAACTTCCTGTGGATTCTTACCAATAATTTGATCATGCACATTTGGGTGCCAATGGCTTCCTCTCCAGAACAATGGAAAGGCTCACCAGGCAGCTTGAACTCTGTGGCTCCACAATATTCTCTGGTGGAAATGGTGTCTTCTCCATAAGTTTTATTCAGTAGGAGTCTCACTGCATTGAGCACTGATTCATTATGGAAATCAATCAGCCTTAGTCTATCTTTCCTGTTCATACTTATGGATGCCACAGTTCTGACCTGCAATTAGTCAATCATTTTTTATGAATAATGATTGTAATTTGAATAATGAAAATAATTTTATTAAAAAAATTAAGTCACAGCAAAAACTATTATTCAAAAAACTACAAAAATATTTTTTTCATTGATAAATAGTTTACATAAAAAAATAAACCTGAAAGTAATTTTCATTTAATAGTATTTTTTAATACTTTCTGATAATCCTTCTGTGGGGTAAATTGAAGTAAAGAATTATTCACAAAAAATAATTCACATCAAAAAATAATTTTCACTACCAAAACATTTTTCATTCAGAAATGCTAGTTTACATTAAAAAAGAATTTATATAGAAAAAAAAATTTCATTTACTAGCAAAGTGTAAATAGATTCTGAGTATACCTCTGTGGGGTAAATGGAAGTGAAGAAAAGGGCATCAGTTTTGCCCTTGAGGCAAATGGGCCCAGAATACTCCCAACCAATGGTTGACATCTTCTCAATGATCTTGATGAGCATTTGCTTGGCAAGGATGGACTCATCCTCTGTGTTCACCCAAGGCCATTCACTAATCTTGAACAGCTCAATATCCTCATTGATGATGAGCTCAGCATTTTGCCTGGAAATCCCACTCTTCCAGCCATCAATGATGGCATCCTCAACCACTTTCTTCACCTCTGGGCTGTGCCTGGCCAAGATCAACTTGTCATAGCCCCCTGGAGCTATGCAGCAGATCTGGTGGGGCTGCCTTTCTCCAGAGACTTTCTTGAAGAACAGTGTGCCCTGATCATTGATCCGGGCCAGATCTGAGCATCCCATGTAGTCATAGCCCAATGTGTACATGGTTTTCAAGAGCTCACAGGCAAATATTTTGCCAGTGGCTGCTGAGTCTTTGCCTGTCTCAACAGAAAAGGGCATTCCTGGCACAGTGAATTGCCTGATGCCATGCTTGATTTTGCTGTGAGTGCCATCAGGTCTGTGATGCCAGTTCTTTTCCATCACTCTCCTGGATATCAACATTCAACGCTATTCCATGCTATTTTCATTTAATTATAGTACCTGACAAGCTTGTCAAGAGCAGTGTTGACATGGGGGGGTGCATACAGAATCCTGACTTTATTGGGGACCCTCAGGATGACACCCACAATGCCAATGTCCTGGTTCTCCAGGTAGAGTGGCCTGACCTCTGTGTTGCCCATGGTGGAGTGCAGGAATGGTTTGACGTTGTAGAAGGATCATGAAGGCTGAGAAGGAGGAGCTTAGGCCTTAATTCCGCTAGTGGAAGTGTGCATCACTCAACCTTGTTGTACAAGGACATGCACCACCAGGGAGTCTCAAAGGGACAATTGAGAAAGCTCTAGAAAGAAGTGAAAAAAAAGGCCTTTTCTCCAAAGTACTACTGCGCACAAGGACTGGAAAGGCTGAAAGTGAAAAATCACTCTCGAGCCAACTGCACTGCAGGCCTTTGTTCTTCATGAAAAAATGATGAAAATTGTATCCTTGTCGTTCAATCATTATTTTATTGAAAGTCATGTTTTCAGCTTTTAAAAAGCTAAAAATAACCTTTAATCCACAGTGAAGATTGAAAAAATAACTGAAAATGGCGGAAAAAGTGATAAATCTAGTCAACTGGTTAAAGTCGCTACATTTTGTTGAATTCTAATTATTTTAAGGCCATTAAATCGAGTTTTTGTTAGCACACTCTCAGCTGCAAGAATAAATTCTGAAGCTCGAGGCTTTGACCCGATCCGATTTCGCGAACAAAAACAACAACAACAAAAACATGCGCACGTGAAACTACTAAACTCTTGTGAAGTTGTTCAAAATGGGCATAACAAAGCAGTATTTGCGTTACGTGTCCAATTCGGCCTTTGGCCTTATTGCCTCGCCCAAGGGTGGGATTGTGAGCCTTGGAGAGAAGAATTTGGTGGCTTGCGCAGCGGCCGAGAATGTCATCGTTTGGAACCTGAAAACGGGGCAAAAAGCTGCCCAATTCACCTTGACTTCGGGCAACCACGGCGATGTGACAGCCTTGGCAGTGAGTCCTCACTTTGACAAAATTGCCATCGGCCTTCACGACGGTGGGATCAAAATGTTCTCCCAAAATGACTACGGAGAATGGGATGAATCCGTGGACAATTGTGTGACCTTCAATGGCCACAAATCCGCAGTGACTTGCTTGGCATTTGACCTTGAAGGCCACAGGTTGGCCTCTGGAAGCCGAGACACAAACATCATTGTTTGGGATGTGGTCAACGAGTGTGGCCTGTATCGGCTAAAAGGCCATAAAGGCCCCATAACTGCAGTGGCCTTTGACGAGGATCGCAATGTCCTCGTTTCCGGATCGAAGGACACCCTCGTCAAATTCTGGGACTTGAGCGTGCAGCATTGCTTCAAAACCTTGACTGAGCACATCATGGAAATCTGGGACTTTATCCTTGTCAAGGACTACCTGATTTCTGGCACGAGTGATGCTGAATTGCGAGTCTTCAAACTGACCTATGACCTCGACAAGTCCTTGGCAGGGTAAGCGAAAAATTGTACGCTTGTCTGAAAATTATGCTGATTCACCTATGATTGCAGGAAAGTTGAGCCTCAGTTGAAAAAGCTGAAAGTTCAAGATGATGATGATGATGATGATGGGAGTGACAATGAGGAGGATGCCAACGAGTTTGATGCTGGAATGCTCAAGGTGGAACGCGTGGGAGCTTTGCTGAGGCAAGCCCAGGACAAAGTTGCCCACTTGACAGTTGATCCAGAGCAGCGAATCATTGCTTGTCATGGGAGTGACAACACTGTGGAGCTGTACCAAGTCTGCTCCGAAGAGGAAGTGAAGAAACGACTGCTGAAAAGAGCAAAAAAAGAGAGAAGGAAGAATAGCAACAGTGAGGATGTGGAGCTGCCCACTCCCACCCTTCAGGAGGAGTTTCGAAGGCTCAAGGTCATCAAGGCTGGTGGCAAAGTGAGGCAAGTTGAAGTGAGCTATGCGAAAGAGTCTGCCTTCATCCTCCTCTCGACTGCGAACAATCTCATCGAAACTTTCAAGTATGACTTGAACGATGCCAAAAATGCTGAGCCCGAAAAGCTCAGGTCCTTTGACCTCCAAGGCCACAGGTCAGATGTGAGAACTTTGTCCTTCAGCTCCTGCAACACTGCAGTGGCCTCAGTGAGCCATGAGTCGATGAAAGTGTGGAATCGAGCCAGCCTGCAATGCATCCGGACAATTGCATCCGGATATGGCCTTTGCTCCCTCTTCGTCCCTGGTGACAGGCAAGTCATTGTGGGCACCAAGGCTGGCAGCCTTCAAATCTTTGACCTTGACAAGGCTGAAATGACTGAGGAGGTGACTGGAGCCCACACGAAAGAAATTTGGGCCATGTCGTTACATCCGGACAAGAAAGGATTTGTCTCGGCCTCCGCTGACCAAACGGTCAAATTTTGGTCTTTTGAGCCCTTGAAGAGTGTGGAAGGCTGGAGCATTGTCCACACCAAAACACTCCAACTGGACGAGTCAGCATTGGCAGTGAAACTGAGTCCTGATGGAAGACTTGTGGCTGTCTCATTATTGGACTCGACAATCAAGGTTTTCTTTGTCGACACCCTCAAGTTCTTCTTGTCCTTGTATGGGCACAAATTGCCAGTGCTGTCATTGGACATTTCCTATGACTCAACTCTCATTGTTACAGCCAGCGCTGACAAAAATGTCAAGATTTGGGGCCTGGACTTTGGCGACTGCCACAAGTCCATATTCGCCCATGACGACAGCGTGACAGCCGTGACATTTGTGCCAAATACACATTACTTCTTCACAGCTGGCAAAGATGGCCTTGTCAAGCAATGGGATGCTGACAACTTTGAGAGGATTGTCACCCTCAAGGGCCACGTGGGTGAAATCTGGGCACTGGCCATCAGTCCCAATGGGAAATATGTGGTGTCGTCAGGGCACGACAAGACCATCCGGTTATGGGAGAAGACTCAGGAGCCCTTGGTCCTCGAGGATGAGCGTGAAACTGAACGAGAACGTGAGGAAGAGCAGCAACTGGCAACCGGAGACCATCGGCCTCAAGATCAAGACCGTGAGGCTGGACTGCCAAGCAAGAAGTCAGCTGAGACAGAGAGGAGTGCTGAGAGGCTCATGGAGGCCATTCAAACATATAGGCAATACCAAGAGGAGTGTGCCGAGGCCAAGGCCCAGAATGCACCTACACCTGCCTTGCCTCTCATCATGTCAATGTATCCGGATGTGAGCTCTGCTGAGGAGTTCATCACTGTGGCACTGACGAAGATCAAATCGAGTGAGCTGGAAGAGACATTGCTGGTGTTGCCGCTAGACTTTGTCATCCACCTGATTGAAATCATCCACGTGCTTTTGGAGTCAAATGTCAAGAGTGAAGTGATTATACGCACTTTCTACTTCCTCGTGGAAATCCATTTTGGACCTTTGTCCACCTCGACAAGTGCAAGGAATCTGCTGTTGTCAGTGAGAGACTTGGTGCTCAAGCAGTTGGGTGCACTCAAGAGTACAGTGGGTTTCAATTTGGCTGCACTGCGACACATGCAGTACCAACAGGATGAGGATGAAAAAGTGAGAGCGCTGCTTGAGGCCACAACAAAGTACAAGGACAAAAAGCGGAGGAAAAAGCAAAAACAGCGAGCTATACAAACTGCCATTATTTCCCTGTAATGACAACTCTTTTAGCTCAAATACATTTGTAATATTTTTGACATCGATGATTGAAATCATTTGCTTGCTTTTGCAGTAAGTTGTCTAGATAGAGGTGATTGCATGCACTTTTTACTTCCTTGTGGAAATCCATTACGGACATTTGCTCACATCGACAATTTCAAGGAGTCTGCAGCTCTCAGTGAGATACTTGCTTCCGAAGCAGTTGGGTGCATTTAAGAGTACAGTGGGTTTCAATTTGGCTGCCCTGTGACACATGCAGTACCATCAGGATGAGGATGAAAAAGTGGACTGACAAGTATTTCCTATCACCCTTGGTTACAAAAACCTGCATTTTGCCTAACATTTTGACAAAATATAAATGAAATGATAAATGAAATTGGACTGTCAGCCGTTCTGAGTGTAATTTTACTTTCCTACGCAAATATACGACAAAGTTCACTTCTTGTCTTCCTCCAGGAATTTCTTGTAAGTTGGGCCAGGATCAGCATTGCGCACAAGATCTTGGCCCCAGGCATATGACCACTGGTTGTATGTATTCTCTCGAGCGTACGGGGGCTTGTACATCATCCAAACGTTGTTGTCAAACAGGCCATTGCCTTGAGCAGCAATCTTGATCAGAGTGACTAAGAGGGCAGAAACGCCAAAGAGTTTGTAGCCCGAAGCCACACTTTGACCTGCGGAAGAAGTCATCATTAAAAAAGCACTTCTAAAGAAGGCAAAGGCCGCTGCTCACGAAAGATTCCCCAAATTGTCGCTCCAGGGATGCAAGAAGCGGGATAGATCCAAGTTTTGTCTCCAAACTGGTTGGCCAGAGCCTCACGAGAGGCTGTAAAGGAAATGGGGATCGACATGACAGGCGGAGTGATGTACAGGAACCTGGCCAAATTCGCCTTGAAGTTGGGCGACCGCAGGATGATGAAGCAATCCACATACGAATACAGGCAGCCTGAAACGTCAAAATAGGGATTTCTGGGCAACTTGACTCGTGTACAGTATACACACTACGTACCGACGGTAAAGCCGACGACACCTGAATTCCAGAGCCTTTTCACGAAAGGCCCTTCATTGAACATGTTGTTCCTCTCGCCCTTTAAAGCCCACTGCTCAAAGTCAGGCTTGTAGATTTTGTAGGCCGCGTTGTTCACCCCCATCAATTGGTCCAAGGGACTCGGCGGCTTGTACGGATTCGGATGCGTCGAGTCCTTGTTCAAGTTGGTAAAGTCATACAGGCCAGACGGGTACTGCACGTCGGGCATGGTGATTTTCTTCCCTAACTTTGTTCCCCAACACAAAACACCATTTGTTTACGTTTCAATATGGCTCCACGTGGAGTTACCGTAACGCTCGCCCATTTGACGGACAAACTTTAGCCGAAAAAGCCAAGCAGAAAAAACAAAACTTCACATTATTATTTTTACATTTTGCGCAGATAAAGCTCGATGAGGTGAAGAAATATTAAATAATTGTTGGCAAGAAAGTGTACTGGAAAAAAAAGACATGAATACCAGTAAAAAAAAGTGGACTGACAAAGCCATCAAAGTATTAAAATAGTGGATTGGTAAAGATTTCTTATTTGGGTTTGCATAAAATGGGCTGCGAAAAAATTGTGATAAAAGTGGCAAGAAAAGGTCATCTGAAAAGTGGTCAGAAAAGTGGTCTGAAATATGGTCAGGTAATGGCCAGAAAAAGAGGTCTGAAAAGTGGTCAGAAATAGCTAAATGAGATGTGGTCAATAGTGTGGTCATTGAAAATGTTCGGAATAGTGGTCAATATGGCAAGTATATTTTCATCAGGATAGAGACAACATTTCTTGCTTGGTTTTCCTATTTTGCTCCATGGATTCCAGCATTGACTCCAGAGCAATGTGGAGCTTGGTCTCTTTCGTAGATTCTTTGGCTATGTAGCTACGAATTAGCTTCACTTTACCCGACTCTGTAGCCAACTCCTCACGAACTTGGTCAACCTTTGCATTGGGATGAATCCATGAATAAAGCTGGACGAGCTTCAAATGAGAAAACAACGGGTAAGGTTCAGAAGAAAATAAACTAATCTAAGCATACCCTGCATGCATCGTCTAAATTGTGCTGCTTGAAGTAATGAAGCATCAGATTATCCACCTTCTTCTCGTAAGCAAAGTAGAAGACCATCGGTCCAAAATGTCTTGTGGAATGTAGCACATCATAGTCTCCGTGGGTGTCAATGAAGTCATACACAAAATGAGCTGTCCGGATGTACACAGGATGGTCTGGCTCGAACTGAACACAATTTCGATCAAGGACATAGATGTACTTGTCTTTTCGCAAAATCTAAAAGAAAGGAGAAATTTTCTCTTGGCGATTTGTCGCCAAAAATAAGGTGATCTTACTTCGGCCAGATTCTCAATGTTGAACAGCGGCGGAGGCTTACTCAGTCGACCTATCCTAGGGAAGTACACTTGGTTCATTCTGTCTCTCTCTGCTCCAGATGCTTGTCTCAAGGTTCCATCAGGCTCGCGGCACACAATGAGTCGATCCCGATCATGGATGCCATATGTGATGTCAGTGAAAATGTACTTGGCAGCGTCAAAACCTAAAGCAGCAAAATAGAATTGGAACTTAGTCAACATTGGCATTGGGATGATCCATTGACTCCAGAGTGTTGTGGAGCTTGGTCTTTGTAGATTCTTTGGCTATGTAGCTCCGAATCAGCTTCACTTTACCCAACTCAGAAGCCAACTCCTCACCCGGAACTTGGTCAACCTTTGCATTGGGATGAATCGATGAATAAAGCTGGACGAGCTTCAAGCGTGCAAACAACATGTCACGCACAGAAGAAAATAAACTAAGCTAAGCATACCCTGCATGCATCGTCAAAATTGTGCTGCTTGAAGAAGTGAATCATCAGATTTGGCACCGAAGGCCGAACACTAACCTTTAATGGCCGGCTCCTCGTCCAAAACCTCAAGGTTGTCTCTTCGCTCGCTCATGACAGGTGGCATTTGGAGCAACTTGAGGGCCTTGGCTTGAGCTTCTTCTCGTGCTTTTGCCAGCTCTGCATCAGTCATGAAAACGTAGCTTGGCGGCGTGATAGTTTGGCCTGACTTGGCCACCCTGAAGACTTTGGAGTAGTTGAGGCCTGTCAACGCTTTGAGAGCAGCTTGAACTTTGGAGTCGAAGAAGGCTCGAGCAATTTTGTCTCCTCCAACTTCGTGGCTTAAAAATCGCCTCAGTACAACGGCAATCATCTTTTTTGACATGAAAGTGAATTTAAAGTGAACTTTGTTTACTAATATTGCAAAGGGCGACCAGTGAACTTGAGCGGCTTGTCGCCAAATTTTTCCGGAAAATTGCCACTTTTGGCAATCTTAGAAAAAGGCTCAAAAAAGCCACAAATTGTTGGGACTTTCTACATTGTTATTTCATAATGAAAATTTGATCACATTTTCGTGCGGATCAATTTATGGTTTTCTTCCTTTTTTTTTGGTGTCAAAAGTGGGAAAAATTAAAGGGCGTTATCATTTAGTGTGTTCAAAAAGTGGCATTTTTTGGGGCTGTTTTTGCAATTAAGTACCAACGTAGGACATAACTCTGAAACCAGTTATAAACGGACCTGGAAAATGATTCTTTTTTTAGGTTTAATACTTTATTTTTTTCGCTCTGCTTTTATGAAGATTTTCAAGCGTTTACTATGCTTATATATCAAAATTTTTTTCAAAAAACAAAAAAGGCAATATCCATAGCCACACCTGGATAAAAAATAGCCACTTTGGCTATAAGTAGCCACATCTGGTCACCCTGAATCATTATTGAGTGAGAATGCCAGGAATTGCTAATTTATCACCTTTTCCTTTTCTCAATCTGCAAAATCATGAGTCAGATTCCATTAAGCTTTATTTACAAAATAAGTTTAATTTATTAAAAACTTCACCCTTATACTAGTAAAGATGTGAAAAAGGATGAACATTTGGCATGTTCTCCTGGCAAGTCAATTTAAGATGAATCAAAATTGCTGTAATTTATTTCATTATAATACATGGAAGAACATTTAGAAGAATAATCACACTCTTTTCCTGTCAGTTAGAACCCGAACAATGGATCCAACGTCAGCTTCATCAAAGACTTTTTCATGCCAAAAGAGCAAATGTGCTGAACTGTTGTCAGTAGGTGTTTCAAATCCTCGATAAATGTATTTCATGAGTAAGTCTCGTTGGTCGTTGTCAAGGGCTTTCACCACGGATTCTACCTGATTCTGCTTCACTGACATCAACACCCTCAAAACCAGTTGCATGGCAGCATCCTGCAGCAAAAGCAGAATTATATCATTATTTCAATAAGAAATGGAAATTAAGTCAGGCTTTTAAATGAGCTCCAAGAAATCAAGCATGAGAAGAAAAGTTTTTACAACAGATTTTCCTCGCTTCGTTTTCCCTTCAATTTTTGCTGGTTTTTAAAATTAAAGGTGCAATTTGAAATCAAGTCATGCATTGATAAGACCTTATTTTAGGCCAAGTTTCATCCATACTAAAAAGCTTTTTTAAATACTTAAAATCAAATGCTGTTTGCATCTAAATATCAAAATTGAAATTTATGACGTTTCATTCGATATTTTCCTTACTTTGTCAGCTTGATTTTTGCTGCCAATTGGAGCCGAGGCCAAGAGGATTTTGAGAGCTTCGGCTGCATTTCCCTTGTTCAGCAAATTGGCAACCTCGGCTTCGTTGACTCCGCCCGCTGTCGTTTCCTGGTTATTTTCGTCGTCTTTGAAGTTGTCTTCGTTGAACTGGTCTACGTCGATCTTGCGAAACGCTGAAGAACTCGTGTTTTTCGACATTTTCGCTACGAATTCAGCGAGAAAATTTGACACTTTTTAAAGCCGAGGGTGTAACTTTTGTTATCATGCATGGAAACGGATCGAAAAATTAGGTCAGCTCTCCTCATTCCTTTTCGGAACATCGCATTGAAATTCCAGATTTTTCCATAACATAAAAGTTTTTTGTTCGATATTTTTTAATTATT
Organism: Paracyclopina nana; assembly: GCA_019096065.1. Classification (NCBI taxonomy): domain Eukaryota; kingdom Metazoa; phylum Arthropoda; class Copepoda; order Cyclopoida; family Cyclopettidae; genus Paracyclopina; species Paracyclopina nana. Next base: position 479,720 of record JAGUCH010000004.1, read on the forward strand.
ATGACAGCAAATGTTCACTTTTGATTTTTCATTAGAAAAAACAATAATGTTTCGCATTTGAAATAGACGTTGGCCTTAGTTTTTGTTTACAAAAGTTTTGTTTAATTGATAGCTGCTCAGATGAACTCTAAGCTTCATGAAAAAATAAGCGTGGTAATTATAAATGCAAATTCATAAAAAATTATACTATCTATTAAAAAAGTGTTTATTCTTAATTTTTGGAGCATTAGTGACTCTTTTTAAGTCGTATTGTTTTTCATGAGGATGACATTTCACTCATTTTTGTTGTTATTATTTCGCTAGTTCAGCTGATGCGTCCTTTTCCGCTGTAGTTTATAACAGTCAAAATGGTGAGTGAAAAATATCTCGGGAAATCTTCTATTATCTCGCGCATCTCTCGCTTTTCCTCAATTTCGCGTCCGTTTCTCAACTCTGCTTGCATGGAAGAGTCTTATAGAGTCTCAAATTGATTTTCAGCCTCGCGTCAAGTGTTCAGAATTGAGGTCGAAAAAGAAGGAAGAGCTGACCAAGCAGCTCGAGGACTTGAAGACCGAGTTGGGCAGCTTGAAGGTCGCCAAAGTGACCGGCGGTGCCGCTTCCAAGCTCAGCAAGATCCGCGTTGTGCGCAAGTCCATCGCTCGTGTGTACATTGTCATGCACCAGAAGCAAAAGGAGAACCTCCGAAAGCTCTACCGGGTAAGCCTCAGCTGTTTTTTATGCAAGGCCATGCTCTTCTTCATGGAAATTCGTCAATTTGCCAAGCAAAATTCAAATTTGTGCCAAGGTTGGAGCGTTTTTAATCTGTAATGAGTAAGGTCGATTATGTGAAGCAAGGAATCATTGAAATTTTGAGTGTTGTTTTAAATATGGATAAACTCTTTTTTTTAAAGGCTGTTATGTAAAAGGTACTCAGCTTACTATTGAAGAAACTCTGATTAATGGGGTATTTTTAATTTTTCAGAACAAGAAGTACAAGCCTTTGGACCTCCGCCCAAAGAAGACCCGCGCTATTCGCAAGGCTTTGACTCCCTATGAGGCCAGCTTGAAGACCGCCAAGGAGCTGAAGAAAATGAGGGCCTTCCCGCAAAGGAAATTCGCTGTTAAAGCTTGAATAATGTAATTTCTATGAAAGGCCACTCTTTATCAACACCATCAAACTGAAAAAAATACAGCTTGCTCCGTGAGTTGACCATTCTCCAAAGTTTTCATTTCTGTGGTTCATCTTAAAGCAAGGTATTCCGCAAATTCCAATTCGAGTTCACAATGGTTACGCATTGTGAAATGTGAGCCTTTCGATCTAAGGCACATTACGTAATGAGCTTGTTAGTGAAACATATGTTCCCATGAAACAGGGTATTATAAGTATCGTCTTAGCTGTTTTGCAAGGAATGGATTCCCACTGCCGAAGAAACTTGCTGTTTAAGTTTATACTACTATGTTTATTTGATAGGCCTCTCGTCATCAAGCTGAAAAAATGCAGCTTGCTCCATGAGTTGACCATTCTCCAAAGTTTTTATAGTTGTTGTTCTGCATAGAGCAAGTTATTCTACAAACTCCAATTTGAGTTCACTTGGTTATGGAACCTTTGGCATATTAGGCCATGAGTTTATTAGTGAAAGCTGAAAGGTTCCTTCCCATGACATAAGCTATATGAGTATCATCCTAGCTGAAACGAAACAAATGGATTCCCGCTGCTGAAGAAACTTGGTCTGAAAGCTTGAATAATGTAAATTCTATGAAAGGCCACTCCTAGTCAGCACCATCAAACTGAAAAAAATGCAGCTGCTCTGTGAGTTGACTGTTCTCCCAAGTTTTCAATGCGGTTGTTCATCTTAATGCAAGGCATTCCGTAAACTCCAATTCGACTTCACAATAGTTAAGCTATGTGAGATATGAGCCTTTAGGCCTTCGGCATATAAGGTCATGAGCTTTTTAGTGAAAGGCTCCTTCCCATGACACAGGGTATTTTAAGTATCGTCTTAGCTGTATTGAAACGAATGGATCCCCACTGCTGAAGAAACTTGCTGTTCAAGCTAAAAATACGATATTTATTTGATAGGCCTCTCATCGCCAAAATGAAAAAATGCAGCTTGCTCCATAGGTTGATGATTTTAGCTATTGTTGTCGTCGCCTCCCTCAAAAAACATGTAATCCTGTAAAGGAAAGGAATCTTTCTTTTAGTTAATATTCCTTAGGAAAAGCTCAACATAGAGTTTAACTTTTTAGTCTTGGCACTTACCACAAGCATGGTTGCACCCATTAAAAGGGCCTTGGTGGTCACATCAATGTTGTCAGGAAACTCAATTTTGAAGGAGTCCATATCAGTAAAAGCCTCAACTCCACAGCCTCTCCAAAGCTTGGAAATCTCCCCAACAGCAACTCCACCCTGGTTTTCAATCTGCAAAATGCATGTGCTGAATTTTCAGCAAAATCATTTGTTCTTGAGCAAATCTAAAATCTTACTGGGAATTGGACAGGACCTCCACAGCTGATGGGACAGCATGGTCCGGATATGTCATAGATTTTCTCATCATTCCTGTCAAAGACTTCCAAATGCTTTTGAGAGCAAGGGCAAATGGGCACCTCTCGGACTCTGCCAAGGACTTGACCATTGTGGTAAACCTCCAGGAGCTGAGTCCAGCTTGGATAGCAGCAATCTGAACAGCAGCCCATGCACCTCAAAGGTCTGGAGAACCTCAGCAGCTCTTGGCCAGTCATGTCCTGAAAGCTGATCTCCAATTCTCGAATGTTGCCACAACACCATCGCATGAAGCAATCGGATTCCTCCTTGAGGAAAAACACCTTGGTGCCATCCTCAGTCAGCACATCATACTTGTTGGTGTACTCCCAGCAATTGAGCACTGCAATATGCAAATTCTCTTTATATACTTCTATAGAGCTGGGAAACATAAAGTAGGATTTTGATGAAACACGAGCGAAGCTTTACTAGGCCGAGCCTGCGATGGCTGTACTTTTATGAGTGAGCTCAGCCATTTGACAGCCCTATTTTGTGCTCCCCATCAAGGAAAACATGCATTTTTACATGATGTAAAGTGTTTTTAGAGCGTTTAATTGGAGTTACTGGCTGCGCCGTGCCTTAAAAAACGCAGCTCAATTTATTTTCAGTTGCTATGTGAATGCCACACAAATTATTCCTGTGGTAGCTAGCAATTAAATAGACTTTTCAAAGCATATTCTAGCAGGTGCTCTAATAGCTCAGTGGTTAGAATTTGCATTCTAGTTCCAATCATCTAAGGTTCGAATGCTGGTCACGCCTCACTTTTTCTATTTCATTGGAATTAGTCAACCTCCAAGAGAATTAATAAAATTACACTATCTCCCCCAAAATAGAATTCATGGCCATAAAATATTAGATATCCCCCAAAATGCTTAGAAAGAACTGTCAGAGAAAAAACTGAATTTTAGCACGAGGAAATCGTCTTACAGTATGTAAAATGACTCATGCTCTGGAGGAAATTTTTATAGCATAGAATTATCAGTCAGCTATATTGTTTTTCTTTAAAACGTGCAATTGCAAGTTTTTTCAAAATCCCTCAATTTACCTTGAAAAATAACCAATTTAACTTATCATTCCATTAAGGTTTTTCTTGTATGGAATTTTTTTTGTCAATTTTGTGTACAAAATATTTTTTTGCTCGGACTTTAACCAATTTACAGACAAGCTTACGTTCAAGGCAACCAGGTCTGATTTGCTTGACTTTCAGCTCTGGTAAAGATGCGAGCAGTTCAAGGCCAGGGATGTCCCCACTTTTAGCTGTAAAGCCAAAATTTCCCAGGCCAGGTTGGGCAGTCACTGGATACTCCATTTTGCTGACTAAGCTTTGGCTTTCTCCTGTTGAATGTTTGCTTTATACAACTCGAGTTTTTCCATGGACTGTTTAGCTGCAATCAATATAATTATATCGGATTTGGGCTGAGAACTGCGCATATAAAATCAGCTGTTATCTTTCCTTACCTGTTGCTGTTGGAGGTTATTGTGCATTATAAGCTGGTGCTTTATCACTTATTTTTTGATGTTTCGTCACTATGACTACAGAATAATATCACATCAGTATCATAACAATAGCATTGATGTAGGGCGATCCTAGCGGCCGTCATGGGCAACATCTGGGACTTTTAGCTGCCACTGCTAGAGAATAAGAAACTGAGGTATAATTGAGTCAAGGAGAAAGTCATTGCTATTCATTTTTATTTTGGCCTGCCTGTCACTCAGCTAAAAATAACATCAAATCAATAAACATTTTCTTTGAGGTTAAATAATGGTTTGATTTGGGGTGAAGATACCCCTCATCCCTACCGAGAATGGCCACAGATGGAATTTTAAGTCAAGAGCAAATTTAGACTAATTTTCAGGCAACTTTTCGGACCACTCATCTGACCACTGTTTCATCGTTTTTCAAAGCCACAATTTCTGGCATTTATTACCTGCTTTTCTTAACTAAATAGGAGTCTTTGATTGTCAATTACAAAGTTCGTCCGCAATGTGGACGTGACATCTGGTTAAATAGCTGCAAATCATGGATTGAAGAAAAGAGGAGAAGTTGTTACTGGGAAGTTTTCGTAAGTCATGGTCAAGATAGACATTTTAAAACATTCATTAGATTTCCAATGTAGAAAATGAAAATAGCCAATATTTTCCGATTGCGCAAAAAGTCGCGAAACCTCCCACGTCAAAACTCAAAAGTAAACAAACTGCGAAATCGCGAATTTACGCGTTAGCCAGGCGATTTTGGGTGATTTCGTTCAAACAAGGACTGCAATTCCACTTATCGAGAAGACCTTGATTTTCTTCGCTCACCGCGAAATAGCGAAAGAAGCTTTTTTTTCGATATTTGATGGCGTTGTGCAAGCCTGCAGAGAAGCTGTGAAAGGCACGCGCTCAGACGTATGGACATCCAGTGCGTACTTCCCTCCAAGGTCTTTAGTCCTTGATGGGCAGTGGTCCAAATGCCACATAATTTGGCCTTGCTTAAGCCAGTTTAGTCAAGGTGACAATGTGAAGCAGAAGCATGGCTCAAGTCACGAATATCGCTTGTGTCGTCGCCAAGTCTGCGGAGAGTCTGGAGATGGCCAACCAGAAGCCGTGTCACATGTGCTTGAAAGAGTTCGCGTCTATGCCGGATTTGCATCGGCATATTGAGCAGGATCACGACTTGAAGCATCCAACCTGCAGGACGTATCGGAAGATCATGACAAGCAACGTGGACGTCCTCAAGCTGCTTTGAAAATGGCTACTTTTTCCTATGAAGATCTTGAAATTGTCAATTATGTCCTTTGAATTTCTATCTGCGTGCAAATCAATGGTTGTCATCCAGCATGGTTCCTTGATTTTTTTTGTATTCGAATTCATAAAGAAACTGTGTGAGAAATGATGAATATGAAATGAGAAGTTATTTGGATCCTCCTCCGGGCTCTTCCTTCAGCTTTGTTCTCTTTTTGGCAATGGCGTTCTCCACAGCTTTCAATTGCTTCAGGAGTTCTTCTCTGCGATCCGCCGCCGATTTCTTCTCCTTCTTCTCCTTCTTTTCCTTCTTGATTTCGCCAGCCTTCTTCAGCTTGTTCTCCTCTCGTTTCGCTTTGGCATTTTCGAGGATCTCCGCCCCCGCAGCGTCGTTGCCCAATTTCTCGAGCACATTTTTGCTGACAGCCTTCGACACCGCCGAAGAGCTCTTCAAAGTCATTCGTATCTGCTGCTTGGGCATCGCCAAGGACTCCTGAGCAGCATTTTGCTGAGGAGGATTTTTCACGACGATCGGTTCCTCCGGAGGAACTGCGGGTTTCAGCGAGTTGGAAGTGTGACGTTTCCTCCTGGCTGGAGAAGGAGAGGACGAGGAGGAGCGCGATGACCTGGATGACGACCTCCTTTTCCTCCTTCCGGATTCCTTGTTGTTGATGGGAGGAGGTGACGGCGACAAGGATGATCGTTTCCTCACCAGTTCGTTGTCAGCTGCACTCATGTTGGCAGCCTTGGCCCGCTTCTCCTCCGGCTCCTTTTTGATGTTCTTCGCCAGGTTCATGAGCCTTTTCTGCAGCGGAGCCGCGTTCTTGGACGCGGGGCTCTCCGAGCGGCGATCCCGCCTGGGAATGCCTTCCGGAGTGGAGGACCTCGACCTCGACTTGGAGGACTTGGAGGAGACAGACGAGGACCTGCGGCCCCGCCTACGCCTCCGCTTGGGACTGCGACTGCCTCGCGATCCACTCGAACTCGATCTGGAGCTGGACCGCGACGATCCGGAGGAGTAGCTCCGTTTGCGCGCTGGCTTCGCAGCGTTGTTCCGACCTTCTCCACCTCGCATCCATGGGTCAGCCCATTCGTCTCCCCTCCGGTGTCGGGGGCCTCCGAGCTCGCCGCGTTCCGGAGATCTGGGTGGTGCCACTCTTCGTACACGGTTGGGAGGCGGAGAAGGACTTCGGTACCTGTTCCGCGGGGGAGGACTGCTCTCCAGGGGCGGATACCTTCGGGTCGGCCTCGAGCCCGCCTGGAAGTCCGGAGGGGGCGGGGGAGCCACCCGACGCAGCCTGGGGGGGACGTCGTTGATGACGTCATCGTCGACAAAGTCATCGTCTGGATCGCGGAGCGGACTGGCGGGTCTGGTGTAGTAGTCGTTCTCCCTGTCCAGCTCTGCTTGCGTGAGACTCATGGTCGTGCGCTTCTCCTCGTACTCGATGTCAGTCTCCTTCCTTTGCTGCGACAGCTTCTTCATCTCCTTGGCTTGCCTCAGGCCCCGCTCCCAGGCTGTCTCTGGCCTCCGGACGGCTTCCTTCACTAATGGAGAAATATTGTAAAAACAGCCGCAATGTCAAGTAGTTGAGCCTTACCTGGACTCGCTTTCTCCTCCTCGACAATCTTCTCGATGGGATCCTCGTTGGGCAGAATGGGCCGCGGCGGAGCGAACATGTTGTAATTCCCCTTGTCAAGCACTCCGGGATGGACGAACCGACATGACGCGCCCCAAGTGCACTGGCCTTTGCTGTAGAACCTGCAGACGGGCTGCGGCTTCAGCCGCTCTTTCCGCGTCTCCTCGTCCTCGTCACTCACTTCGCCTTCTTCGAGCTCCTCTTCTGGTTCCTCCGTTTCCTCCTTTTTATGAGGCGAGAGCTGCTGCGCCTCCGTCACTTGTTGTCCGATGTCGACTTTTTCAATTTGCTCCTCGTCGGGCTCTTCGGCCTCGTAGTCCAAGAGAACGTCGCCATCATCGACACTCAACGGAGGCGCACTTTCAGCCTCATTCGGCGGACTTATCGGATCTTCCATTTCCAAGGAGGCAGAAAACTAGAAATTGTAAACAACTCGCGTGTTTTCTTTCGCCAAATGAACGAGATCGAATTTACTACAATGCTCATTTTCTAGGCAAAATTATTTTTAATTTTTAAAATCTTTTTGGTTAAGACGTGCCAAAAATTGATGAACTTAATTTTTATTTTAACCAAGGGTGTCGTAAGTGAATTAATTTCAAAAGTTGAAGGTGGAGAAGCAGAAAAAAGAAAAAGTTGTGCCTTAGATTTAACAAACTGTTTCCCTTGTTTCACGCTAGCGAAACTAGGGCACGACAAACAGTTGAAACTCTCCCAATGTGAATACTTCTTTTCAAATTGAAATATTTCTATTTTTGAACTATCTACTCTGATTAATTTATGAAACATGGATAACTTAATGGCAAACATTATTTATGTGCTAAAAACAGGAAAAAGTGCAATATAATCCCAAGTATTCATTCGGCCCTAGGTAATCTACGTTTTTTACTTTTCAGAGCTGTTAACTTTTCTCGTCAAATCATCGGGGTGTTGACATAAGTCACTTATTTCATCGAGCCACTTGAATTTAAACAGCGTGGATACTTACCATTAAAAATGGCCGAAGCAATGGACGATTTGGAGCCCTTGGATCCCACCGTGCAAAACATTCTCGACCAAGAGTCGCTGAGGTGGATTTTCGTCGGTGGAAAAGGTGGCGTGGGCAAGACCACGTGCTCGTGTTCCATCGCCGTGCAACTGGCCAAAGTGCGGCCCACAGTGCTCATCATATCCACGGATCCAGCCCACAACATCTCCGATGCGTTCGACCAGAAATTCAGCAAAGTGCCCACCAAAGTCAAGGGCTTTGACAACTTGTTCGCCATGGAGGTTGACCCCAATGCCGGATTCAACGAGCTCCCCGAGGAGTATTTCGAGGGTGAAAATCGCGAGGCGCTTCGCATGTCAAGAGGCGTTTTGCAAGTACGTTGTTCAACATGGATGCCTATACCAGGAACTACAAACAGAACGCACGCAAAACTACAAATAACGGATGCGCACATGGATCTACAAAACTTTTTTTTACTAAACCAACCGCATATGGACCTACACTGAACCAAGCGCACTCAAGCTACATTTAGCAGATACGCACATGAACCTACATAAAAAGCTGTTAGCAAAAGGAACACAGATGATTTGCACAGGAAACTACATTTGACTAAATGCACTTTTGAAAAAAGGGACCTCATAAAAGGCACACAATTCCCACAATTTGGCACAAACAATTATTCCAAAAAGTCCAAATATTCCAAAAAGTCCAAATATTCCAAAAAGTCCAAATATTCCAAAAAGTCCAAATATTCCAAAAAGTCCAAATATTCCAAAAAGTCCTAAAAGATTAAAAAACTAAAAATAGTGAAAAGACCAAAAAGTCCAAAAAAAGCCTAAAAGTCCAAAAAAACCAAATAGTCCAAAATGTACTAATAGATTGAAAAAGCAGAATTTTACCCATATTATTGACTGCTATAGAATGATCAGAGATTACAAAATAAATTAGCAGATTCTTCTAATTACTTAATAAACTAAGAGAGTGGACAACGCCAAAAGTTAGCACTGTGGTTTCTGTTGCCAATTTCAATAATGGATTTGATTGTAGTTTAGTGTGCGTTTCCGTAATTTGTAGTTCATGTGCGAATAGTTGTATGTAGATTCATGTGCGGTTGGGGTTGTTTACATTCTAGGCCAAAAATCTTTGTAGTCTGACGTGCGCACTGTTTTGTAGTTTTATGTGCGATCGGTTGACTGTAGGACAAAGTACGCGCCCCCTTCAACATTTCTTCATGTTCCCTCATGTCAGATTTTTGCTATAGGAAGTCCTGGGAGCGTTTCCTGGAATCGACGAGGCAATGTCATACGCAGAGGTCATGAAACTGGTCAAGAGGATGGACTTTTCTGTCGTTGTGTTCGACACTGCGCCCACTGGCCACACATTGAGGCTTCTAAGCTTCCCAGCTGTTGTCGAGAAAGGCCTGAACAAGCTTCTGAAGCTGAAAAATCAATTTGCTCCGCTCATCGGAGGAATGGCGAGGATGTTTGGCGGTGAGGCCAATTCAGCTTTCGACCCGGATATGCTTTCCGGCAAACTTGAGGAAATGCTGCCAGTCATCAGACAAGTCAACGAGCAATTCAAAGATCCAAATGCAACGACTTTTGTGTGCGTCTGCATCGCAGAGTTCTTGTCGTTGTACGAGACAGAGAGGCTGGTGCAGGAGCTCTCCAAAGTTGGCATTGACACTCACAACGTGATTGTCAATCAGCTCTTGTTTCAAAAGGAGGGCGAGAAGCCGTGTCGGCTGTGCGAGGCGCGTTGCAGGATCCAAGCCAAGTATTTGGACCAGATCAGTGATTTGTACGAGGATTTCCACGTGACCAAGCTGCCCTTGCTTAAGCGGGAAGTCCGTGGTGTGGAGCAAGTGAAGGCATTTTCCGAAAATCTGCTGAAACCTTACAAAACTTGAACCATATAGCCACTCTTGTTTTATGCTTATTACATTTTCTCTGTTGGCATCCAATAAATTAAGTTCTTTATCATTCCCTACATTTTCATTCAACTGAGATTGACTTGGTACATTTTTTCTTTCGGCTTTTTATAATTAACATCAGATGTTTTACCTGTAATTAAATTATCCTTCAAGTCACGTCCTTTGATTACGAAATCATGTTTAAATTGACATTTCGTAAAACTGATTTTTTTGGACTCAATATTTTTTCCATCTTTATTAAGGTAGTACTAAAATCAGCTGTTTTTATGATTAAGTCACGTGCTTCGACCACGTAATTATATTTCAAGTGACAATCCTAATAAAAGTTGATTTATTTTTTTCGTCAAATTGGCATCCCAAAAACAGAGTTACAACTGGAAAAATCAGCTATAATATTGCGTAATCAAGTGTCACACGTGTGCTATTACGTAATCATGTTTATATCGTTTAACGCTAAATCTATTAAAAATTCACCATTTCAGTTTTCACCTGTTACAATCCAAACATACTAATAACTTATTCCATGCCAACTGACAATTTAAAGCATCGAGCCTCTATAGCTCAGTGGCAGAGCACTGGTCTTGTAAACCAGGGGTCGTGAGTTCAAACCTCACTGGAGGCAACGCGGAAATTTTTTTCCTTTTTTTTATTAATGGCCCATGTGAAAAAAATCGCATGACATCTCCATTAGAAACTCAATAGTAATATTAGTGACTTTGGTGTGCATGTTTCTTCATACATATCTGTACCCACGTGCTTGCAGCCTCACTCGCTCCCGGATGATGATTGGCTCCTTGGGGTTCTCCTCGTTGGGCACATCCACCTCGAACTCACATTTCCAGCTTCCCTCGTGATGCTCCTGGATGTTTTCCACCACGATAGCGCAACTGTGCTGCAGAGTGTTGCTCGATTCCTTGTCATACCGGATCTCCGGGAATGAAGGGCAATTCACCATGTTTCCTGGGCCCTTGAAAAACTCGCATTTCAGCTAGGACAAAAAGAGGTGAATCCAAGATGCTAACTATGAAATAATATTGTCTCATTACTTGTCTCACACCGTTTCTTGGTGGCTTCCACCAGCACTTCTTCCATGGCACATTGGTCTGGCAGAACAGCTTGGCATCCTCATTGGTGGCCACCACCAATTGTGATCCACCTGCATCAGATTTGCGAATCACTCTGTACTGGTCATGATCACTGCTGCTGCAGCACTGTGCAACGTCCACGTGGTCAAAGAGGAGCAGGAGAAAACAGCCCAATGCTGCTGGATGTGCTGGTGTTGCCACCATATTCACTATATATATCTATATAGCTATATATTGTTGTATACTTGTCAGACGTCTAGCTCTATGAGCTACAGCAAATTTATTGACAAGCAGCAATTTGGTGGCTTGCAACGAGTCACACTCCATACATGCTCCATCATTGAGCTACTACACTAGAAATACTTTAATGTCCCACTGGAGCATCATTTTGAAGAACATCCACTGATTAGATCAAGATTTGTTCATGTGTTTTTTAATCTTCACTTCAAAAGTCAGATGGCGCCACCTTCAAATTGGGCAAAAATGCCAGAAGTGGATAATGCAGTAATTTCTGTCTTTTGGCATTTTTGAAGATGAAATGGCTAAAATTGCAAGGTCTTGTGCACAATTTCCGCTGTAACCAATCGCTGCGCCATCTTGCGGATTTGTTTAGCAATAATCCGCTAGATGGCGCTGCAATTTCTCATTGTGGAAAAAGACATTCCATAATAATATTCGCCATTCCATTGTCAAAAATGCCAAATAGTAAGAATTGCGAAGGAATACAATTCTGGTATTTTTGTCCAATTCTAAGGTGGCACCATTCAAAGTGATCATTGTAATAAGGTCTCTTGAATCGGGATATGCATTAAAAAAAGCCCAATCAGTGAACTTAAAAAATATTGCTTTAATAAATATTCAGAGATGTCAGTGGGGAAATTTTGAGTGATGTGACATATTGCTCCCTTGAACTATTGGTGAGTTTTGTATACTATAACTGCGTATTGTGCTGTAGCTGCATTTTAAGGCTGCTCTGCATTGCTTTAGAGCTCAGTTGAACACCATTCCTGGCTATTTTGGTTGCATTTCTTCTAATGGAATGCAATTCAGCAACTGTCCTCACAAAAAATATTAAAAATATACATAAGCACACAGTCATTATTAAAAAATGCACGAGAGTTCACTTATTAAGCATTGGAACCTAGCATCAACTTAGCCAAACTCAGCAAATCTGACATGGATTCCATGAACTGAAACCAGAAAATACAATGAATATATGGCTTTAAAACTGATAATGTAGGAAAATGACATCCCATATAAAAAATCATCAACTTTATGCAATGCAGACCGGTTGAGCTTCATTTGTTTTGTTTATAGGCACAGAGTTACCAAACTCTGCAAGTTGCAATTATTCATTTATTTTTTGAAGTAGCCAAAACATTCCTCTTCTTCTGCAACAGACTTGAATTTAACTTTAATGCTTCAAATCTTTCCTCATCATTTCAAGACCAAATTTGCATTTCTTGAACTTCACAACTAACATAGAAGCTCCTAGAAAAATGTTGATTCAAAAATGATTTTACTTTTTTCAGCCTTAAAAATCGCTTGTAGTTTCTTGAGGTCGACGCACATTTTCGAACCTTCATTCGCGTAAAAGTAAACACACAATAAAAAGAGCATCGAAAGGGGGAAAAAAAGGTGCAAAAATGGCTGATTTCCTCGGCTCCATCCTTGGCTCCATGTCGGCCCCGCCACGTGCAAGTGAGAAAGAGATCGCCGAGCGCAAAAAAGCCCGAGAAATGGCGAAAAAGCTGGAGGAGAAGAACAAGCAAGATTCGAAAGAGTTCAGGCAGAAAGTTGAAAAGCGCATCGATGACTTCCTAAAATTGCCGATTGGCGAGGAGAAAAATCGCCGACTGATCATGGAAACCATGCCCAAGTACCACAGATCCGTAGTTCATGACGTCGCTGAAATTGCTGGTTTAGTTGGTGAGTTTGTTTATCGATATTCGACGAATTCGAAAAACTCGCGAAACCGTCGCGGTGAAATTAATATAATTTGAAAAGTCGCGAAATGGCTGAAGTGAAAAGTAACGGAATAAACGAATTTTGTTTTGTTGTTTTTTAGCTCATTCGTTTGGAGAAGAAGATGTGGATCGACACTGTGTTATTTGGCGAAAGGAGTTCGCGCCCTGTGAAGACGAATTGGATGCTTTCAGGCAGGGGATCGAGTGGGACCCCGTGGCCTCTGCCAGACTCAAATACGAAGCTTTAAAGCGACAAAAGCAGGAGGCGGAGGAGGAGAAGGAGAGGGCGAAGAAGGAGAAGAAATTCGTGCCCAAGTCGAACTACAAGCAGAAATACGAACACTTGATCGGTTCCGATGCAGCTCTGGACGCTGCCCGAGTGGCAGAGGCCAAAAAGTCCTATGGCATGGTCTCTGCAGAGTCCAAAAAAGACAAGCGAACAGTGGAAGACATTCAGGCAGACATCAAGGCCAAGAAGAAAATGAAGTTGGCCTCAACTTCGCTCAGTTAGAGAACACAATTCTATTTATTGCTATCATACACGCATCATCAATGAATTTATGTCCTAGTAGCTTGGAATAAATTCTTGATTTTCACATCAGCTTTAGGCTGTCCATGAGCTTGTAATTGCAGAACTTGGGCAAGTCCACGTAGACCTGCGAGTGCATCCATGAGCATCAAGAACAAGTCCAAGGAGGAAATGCTCATGAACATCTGCATGAAGTTCGAGTCCAAGTCCGACTAAAGTAAGGTGGTCAAGAGGAGCAATAAGAAGTTTGTGCCCAAGTCAAACCACAAGCAGAAATGCAAACACTTGATCGGATCTGATGCAGCTCTGGACGCTGCCCGAGTGGCAGAGGCCAAAAAGTCTTATGGCATGGTCTCTGCAGAGTCCAAAAAAAGACAAGCGAACAGCGGAAGACATTCAGGCAGACATCAAGGCCAAGAAGAAAATGAAGTTGGCCTCAACTTCGCTCAGTTAGGGAACACAATTCTATTTATTGCTATCATACACGCATTGTCAATGAATTTATGTCCTAGTAGCTTGGAATAACTTCGTGATTTTCACATCAGCTTCAGGCCGTCCATGAGCTCGTAATTGCAGAACTTGGGCAAGTCCACATAGACCTGCGAGTGCCTCGACATCATGAGCATCAAGAACAAGGCCGAGGAGGAAATGCACATAAATATCAGCATGAAATTCGAGTCCAAGTCCGACAGTAGTAAGGTGGTCAAGAGGAGCAAGGACAACGTCACGAGGAGGACCAAAGGAAGATAGTACAGCCAAGGCTGCTCCCCTCGCACCTTCGTGAACATGACATCCACCTTGTAGTGTCCCAATATCAAGTCCATCGCATCTTGTCTGGATCCGTCGCTGAAGTTGTTCTTCACGTATCGTGTGAGGGCGGCCTTCAAGTCCCGAAGCCTTCCAGTCCAAGTTCGTTGGCCAGTTCTCGTGATGTCATTTTTCAAGGCCTCCGAGCTGGCATACTGAAGGGCAATCACATTGGCATGCTCCACCCAAACATGCTTGAACAGCCTCAAAAAGTCTCCATGATTCTCGATGACATCGTGCTCACTCAAAACTTGAATATGCCTCAAAACTGAAAAGAAGAAATAATACTCATTTGATCAATTTTTTCCAGAGTAACAATTTTACCTAGTGTGAGATTCTCGGCTGCAATCAAGGACTGCACCACATTGGTTCGGTCCAGGCAGTCCATGCAGTTCGTGCGCACGACTCCGGTTTGCAGCCTTGACACGATCCCGCGAGCCTGGAGGAAGCAGCCAAAATGGCCAAGTCGGGGACGAAGGCGAGCGACGAAATGGGTCAAGTTGTCATAGTCCGCATGGAAGTCAAAGGCCTCATAGTCCACATGCTTGGCCCAGGGACTTGATTGGTGCAGAGACCTGAACTTGCTCTCCAGCCTCCCCTCCGACTTGGCATGGTTGATCAGGTTGACAATGATCTGAGCACCGTAGTTGTGAATCAGCCTTTCCAGGTGAGCGTTGAAGGCCTTGTCATGATCCACGTGGTCGTATATCACAGGTTTGGGCAGGTAGGACAAGTTGGGGCTCTGCTTCCAAAAGAACGGCATGGATCCTCTGATTTGCACGAAAGATGTCATGGCATCCTTGTGCTCCACCAGCTGCTCAGTCTCCACGAAATTGGCCACGTTTCCCTCGAAATCGCAGCCTCTTCGGAAGAACCGCGTGCCAGCTCTCTTGGTGGATCGCCTCGACAAAACGCTCCACCTGAAGTGCTTGCCATTCAAGCTGCACTCGTGGATGAAGACAGCGCCATGCACCAAGGCAATGCACCAAGGGTGGAAGTCCTTGGACTGCAGAAATCCTCCGGAGTAGAGCATGAAGTAGTTCCACGTGAAAGCAGGGCTGGCAGTGCCAAGCACGAAGTAGCCTTTGGCATCGTTCTCCATGAGCCCATCCAGTTTTTGCTGGCTGTTGGTGATGTCGAGCGTGTAGGAGAAGTAGAAGTGCGGCGTGCTCAGCATGTCCTCCACCATTTTTCGCTGTTCACCGCCAGCCTCCTTTTGGTCCGACCTGAGGAACGAGTCCGACCTGGAAAAGGCCAAGAGGTTCACCCCGTCCAGCCTCCATATTGGGTGATTGTCACTCGTGAGGTGGCCCACTTTGGTCTTGGACAGGGCAATCACCAGATAGCTGCAATTTTCCTTGTTAATCGATATTATGTGACTATTTGACGAGTTGACACTTACGGTCCGGAGACGAGGTAGATCACGCCCAAGATGCCGGCAATTGTTTTGCGACCAACAATCGAGGGGATTTGGTGCTTGTGCGGCTCCACAGACAATTGGCCAGTGACCCTGTGACAAAGATGTTTAGGAAAAGTCAATGACTTCTTTTTGTCAAGTACCTGTCAATGATCAAAAGCTTGGAGGGGAGGTCTTCTGTGGAGAAGAAGAACTTTTCGGGAGTCGTCCACAAAATGACGTCTCCGCCGAACGAGGCAGGTGTCATGTTTGCGCCCAGAAAATCCTTCACATTTCCAACTTGAACTGCTTTTTTAATGCAACGCTGCACATTTCAATTCTGAGAATGACGTAAGAAATAATGCAAAACCGAGCGTTGTTTCCTCAGGCAATAAGCTTTTCCCATTGATCTGAACACTCTGCTTGAAACTAAATTAGTTGCTTGAAAAAACCTTGAAATGCGTAAATTATTTTAAATACGGCCAAAAAGGCCGGAATCCTTACTTTTATTAAGTAAAAATTCACTAAAGTACTCACTTTTAATTTGGGATGGGGGCAATGTTCGATGCCCACTTTTTGTTTACGTTATACTTTAGCAGCAGTGATTTCACGGAAAATTCGAAAGAGAGAAATGAGGAGGAAATTCAAGCTCCACGTGTCCAATTTGAAAGAGTCAACAACATCATGAGGCGAATGACGGGCGGCGGGAATTTCCGCTACACAGTCTGGGACCCGTTCATGATTCTGTCGCAAATGTCCACGCTTCAGTGCATTTACTACGTCTCCCTCGGATTCTGGATATTCTTTTTTGACGTCTTGTCCGGCACCCCAAGAACCCTTGATCACATCTTTCAATATCAGGTTCAAATTTCGAATTATCTTCCTTTGCTTCCAATTTGGAATTTGATTCCGATTTCCAGGCACTCTTGGCGAGCCAATTTCACGGCAAACTCCTCATTACCTCCTTCATTTTCAATGCACTCACCTGGTAAGCCAAACTCTTGAAAAAACTACATAACGCTCATGTCATTTTCGATTTCAGCTCTGTTGGGCTGTGGTATGTTGTTCAGAGGACGAAGCAATGCTTGGACTACACTTGCACAGTGCACCTGTTCCACGTGGTGTTTTGCTGGTACTACAACGGCTGCCTGCCAGCCTACTTGTCCTGGTGGGCAATCAATGCCATTTGCGTAGCTGTGATGTGTGTAGCCGGTGAATTTCTCTGCATGAGAACCGAACTCAGAGCCATTCCCGTGAGCTTGGGCAGCAAAGTGGACCTGTGATCCCCTCACGATGCTCTTCATCAAGTTTTTAGTGCTCAGGACACTTTTGGCCTTGCTGTCATGGGGCTACTTTGTCCCTGACGAAGTGTGGCAGAGTGTGGAAGTTGCCCACCAACTTGTCTTTGGCAACGGATACCTCACCTGGGAGTGGGACAAGGGGATCAGAAGCTACCTTCATCCAGGATTCTTTGCTATATTCATGTACTTGGTCAAAATCCTTGGCCTTGACCACCCTATGATCATTGTCATTGGCCCCAAAATCCTGCAAGGTACTTACCAACAAAAATAATCTTTGATATTCCAGGCTCTTGATTTTTCCATGATATAGGGCTTGTCAGTGCTGTGGGAGATGTGTGCATGGTTCGAGTCTTCAAAAGCCAATTTAGTGAGGAAAAGGCCAACTGGTTTGCCATGATTTATGCCACCAATTGGTTCATCCTGTATGCATCATCCAGGACTCTGGTCAACACTTTTGAAACAGCTCTGACCAATATGGCCTTATTTTTGTACTGCAAGCAAAACTCTGCTTATGTGGCCATCATTTCACTAAGTTTCATGGTGAGACCGACCACAGCCATTTTCTGGCTACCCATGGTCAGCTTTGACATCTCCAGGATGAAGCTGTCCAGGCTGGCATTCAAGTTGATTCCCCAGGCGCTGCTAGTGGTGGCAATGTGCACATTCATAGACTCTGTTTGCTATGGCAAGCTGACACTGGTCCCCTGGAACTTCCTACAGATCAACCTTATCAACAATATCAGTGAACAGTATGGAGTTCATCCCTGGCATTGGTACCTGACCAACTTCATGCCTGCTTTAACTCTGGGATTTGGGCTATACCCACTGGCAGTGGGCATCTACAAGAAAGCTTCTTCCAAGGATGATGACAAGCAGAGCAAAGCGCTACTTGTCAGTCTCATTTGGAGCCTGCTTATCTACTCCTTGCTTGGTCACAAAGAGCACAGATTCATCATGCCATTGATCCCAATGATCTTGGCCTACTTGACGTGTGGCCTCAAAAAGGCTGAGCAGCTATGGCTGTTCATGGGCCTGAATGTGAT
Organism: Paracyclopina nana; assembly: GCA_019096065.1. Lineage (NCBI taxonomy): Eukaryota > Metazoa > Arthropoda > Copepoda > Cyclopoida > Cyclopettidae > Paracyclopina > Paracyclopina nana. The sequence continues at coordinate 497,645 of JAGUCH010000004.1, forward strand.
TCTGGCAGCGTACTTGTCATTGTTCCACCAATCCGCGCCTCATTGGACAATGCAGTACTTGTCTTCCTTGAAAAACTCCCGAGGGATTCTTTTCCTCACTCCGTGTCATGGAACTCCCTACTACAGTCATCTCCATTGGAACGTGCCAATGAGGTTCCTCGAGTGTCCTCCAGACCTTGGGGACAACCCACGGGACAATTCAGCCCTGTTCCTCCAGGATCCTGTGAAATTTCTGAGCGTTGACATTGCCCTCGGTGAGTATGACCATGTGGTCTTCTTCGACAAGTTGGAGCCCATCATTGGCAGCCACTTGAGCGGACTGACACTGTGCAAAAAGTTTTGGCACACCCATTTTCCAGAGGAGAACACAAGCCAAAATATCCTGATCTATTGTCGAAATAAATAATTCACACCACATTAAATGTCATGCATGATTATCAATGTGATTCTGGCGGCGTACTTGTCATTGTTCCACAATCCGTGCCTCATTGGACAATGCAGTACTCGTCTTCCTTGAAATCCTCCAGAGGGATTCTTTTCCCCACTCCGTGTCACGAAACTCCCTACTACAGTCATCTCAATTGGAACGTGCCAATGAGGTTCCTCGAGTGTCCTCCAGACCTTGAGGGCAATCCACAGGACAATTCAGCCCTGTTCCTCCAGGATCCTGTGAAATTTTTGAGTGTTGACATTGCCCTTGGTGAGTATGACCATGTGGTCTTTTTTGACAAGTTGGAGCCCATCATTGGCAGCCACTTGAGCGGACTGACACTGTGCAAAAAGTTTTGGCACACCCATTTTCCAGAGGAGAACACAAGTCAAAATATCCTGATCTATTGCTGAAATAAATAATTCACACCAAATGTCATGCATGATTACCAAGCAGGTGAAAATCCACGTGTCCTCACGTTGTCAAAGTTGCACCGTAACCGTCTACCTGAACTGTCAACCATGAAGAAGCAGGAGATCCTACTCCTCCTCGCTCTTCTCTCGTTTGGCCTTTGCAAGGCCGATGGAGACCAAAGGGACTTTAAGCTGACAGTCATCATTTTAACCATGGACAGGCCTCAATCCTTGGCTCGTCTCCTGAGATCCATAGCTGCCACCGATTTCGAGTTTGACAATGACTACTTTGACATCGAGATCCACGTGGACAAATCAGTCGGACTCCACTACGAAGAATGCGTCACGTGAGATTTTTTTAGGACTTTTTAAGCATAATTTCTATAACTTCTAATTTTGCAGGCAAGCCGAAAATTTCACAATGCCAAACGGAAGGAAGGGCAAAGTGACTCCGAGGATTTTCGAGAAGAATCACGGATTGAGGCAAGCCTGGTTTGGATCCTGGTATCCCAAGCCTGATGATGAGTACTGCATCATCATTGAGGATGACCTGGAGATGTCTCCATTTTGGTACACCTGGTTGAAGAAGGCTTGGCTCAAGTATGGGCACAGGGAAGACATGGCTGGCATTGCACTCCAGAGGCAATTCCTCATGTTCAAGAAGCCAGAGAGGTCTGACATGGAGATCATCAACAACCATGAGCCATTCTTGTACAAGTTGGTTGGCACGTGGGCATTCTCTCCTCACCCCAAGAATTGGAGGGACTTTTTGGACTGGTTCAACTCTGTGGATGTGGACAACTTTGACCCCTATGTCAAGGGGCTGATCACGAGTGACTGGCTCCATATGCACAACTCGATGGGGAAAAGGCACATGACTTGGGAGCAGTGGCATGTGTACTGGTGTGAGCACCACAATCAGTACACAATGTACATCAACTTGCCACATTCATATGTCTTGGCCTCGAATTGGAGGGAAGCCGGAGTGCACAATAGGAGAAGCTTCAATGCCAAAGACTATCCAACTTTGGACTATTGTGCAATTCAACTGCAGGAATTCCCTGATGAGCTCAAAAGGTACGGTTGGGATGCCCTCGAGGAGAAGGAACATGACGATGATGATATTCGATATTGAAAAATTCATTCTGTGTACATTAAATAGAAATTTTGACCCTCAATATTTTAACTGATTCAGCCAACGCAACAATGCTTGAGTATAATAGATTTTCAAACCCACTCCCTTGGATTCTAAAGGACCTCGGTCGGCTTGGCCTCCCTTAAGCTGGAACAAACCTTGTTCTGGTTCTCCCATTTAGCGTAAAGCAGCTAGGACATGATAATGATTATCTCCAACTAGGAGTGACTTTGAACTATTGGAGTAATTTCCTGATTATCTCAAGACTATAAGCAGGATGACGATTTTCAATTTTGAAATATTCACTCTGACTACTAAAGAATATTAATTTTGACCCTCAATATTTTAACTGATTCAGCCAAGTATAGTATAAAAATTTTTCACATCCATTCCCTTGGATTCTTATGGAACCTGCGATGGTTTGGCCTCCCTAAAACCAGTATGTACCTTGTTCTGCCACTTCCGTTTAGCGTAGAGAGGCAAGGACATGAATATGATTCTCTCCAACCTAGCTCTTGAAGATACTTTGAGCCATTGCAGGAATTCCCGTAAGATCTCAAACTATAAGCACTCAAGGGAAAGGAAAATGACAATGATGAGTTTCGATATTGAAAAATTCATTCTGAAAACTTAGAATACTAATTTAGACCCTGAATATTTTAACTGATTCAGCCAACACAACAATGCTATACAGCATAATAGATTTTCAAACCCACTCTCTTGGATTTTTAAGGACCTCGGTCAGCTTGGCCTCCCTAGATCCGGGAAGCACCTTGTTCTGGTACTCCCATTTAGCATAGAGTGGCAAGGACATGAGGATACTCTCATACCTTGCTCCAGGCGTGTAGAGGCCAAATTTGGTGCCTCGGTCATACACCAAGTTGAACTCAGCATAGTGGCCACGCCGCACAAGCTGCCATTGCCTCTCCGCATAGCCATACGGACCCTCACGGTGCTTCTTCACGAGAGGAATGTAGCTAGGTATGACCGAGTCAGCGCAGTCCTTGACAAAGTTGAAAGCCGAATTCTTGTCAGGTGAGTCCAAGTCATCAAAGAAGATCCCTCCAACGCCCCTGGAGATGCCGCGATGCTTGATGCGAAAGTAGTCATCGCACCAAGCCTTGAACTTGCTGTAGTACTTGTCATTATGCCTGTCACAAGCTGCCTTCAAGGTCTTGTGGAATTGCTTCACGTCTTCCTCCACAAGATAGTAGGGAGTGAGGTCAGTGCCGCCTCCAAACCACCACCTCACTCGCTTGTTCTCCTCAGACTCGACAACCTCAAAGTACCTGTAGTTGAAATGGATCGTTGGAATGTTTGGGTTCCTCGGGTGGATCACTGAGCTGATGCCACACGCAAAGAAGGGCATCTCTTTGCCCTCGGGCAGATTTTTGCCCCTGGAATTCATCTGAGCCACGGCAGCTGGTGGGATCTTGCCGTGGACCACAGACACGTTCACTCCAGCCTTTTCGAAGGTGTGCCCATCCTGGAGAACGCAAGTTATTCCGCCACCGCCCTCAGACCTCGTCCACCTGTCAACCTTGAACTTGTAGGATGGATTTTCCTCATTCTCCAAGGCCCGGCAGAAATCCTTTTGCACTCTCATGATCATCAGCTCCATCTTGACTCTCATGGATTCTTTGTCGGCCTCTCGGGTCGCCGCGTCGGTGAGAGGCTCAGCCATGAACTCGATGGGTTTATGGCCGAGCTCATCATCTTCGTCAAAGGGTTGGGTGTGTACGATGACGTCTTCATTTTCAGCTGTTTCGGCCTTAAGGGTCACAAATCCCCTGAAATTAAGGCGTCAAGATCTCTTAACACTTTTCATTGACGCCATTTGACGAGAAAACAAATGGTTTTAGCCTTCGCTGATTTGACGAGAAAACCATCTCATCAAAATCGTGACTTTAACCTGTGTCGATTTGGCGAGAAATAATCTTAAAAGCACAATGACTTTTTTACACTCGTTCATTTGACGGGAAAATGAAAGATGTAAACAAAGGACAATTTTAGTCACGCTCGTTTGACGAGAAAAGAGGGTAGTGTTATTGGTTATAAAATACCTTAAAAGAGTGAATCCAGAAAAGGTAAACGTGGTCAAAGCTGTTCGTAACATGGCTTGCAAATGAAACCCACTAAACCAGTTTGTCAACTCTCTCAGAAATGCTCCATTTCTGCGAAAAGGCAAACAGGTGATGGAAGATCCAAGGAAATGCCACCACTGCACTTGACACTTCCCCGCTGATGTTTACTATTTACTAACACATTGCAATGGATCGGATTCCAAGTCGTGTTCCAACTTCCGTCATGAAACGAGCCGATAAATAAGGGGCATTTTACATTAAGTTATTTTTATTTATAAAAACGCTATTTTGGATGACAAATAGACCTTAAGCACTTTTTGGGATTCTACCAATAACTACAGCAGTCACCTGCAAAACATTGACTTGATCAAAGTGGTATCTACACTAGGCCAAAAGCTTGATGAAATGAAGAAGTATTTGATTGCTCTAAACATATTTGTAGCTGCAACCCCCTCCAAAATTGAGAGACCCGACTTTTTTGAATTCATACGCAAGTCTCCAAAATGCCCAGAAAGTGGTATATTAAAGCTAAATCTCTATTTAGCTGAAGAATCAACTTTGATTTTTGCAAGCCCTTATCTCCTTTCCTGTTCAACCAAGAGAGTCCTCTATGAATTAAAAAAAGTGAGATCTAACAATTTCAGAGGAGGTCAATTTAACTCATTATACCAGAAAAATGCCCCATATCTGAGACACACGCTTTTAAAGATTTTTTCTTATTGATAGGCTTGGATTTTGAATATTCTTCCAAATGAACTCTTTAGACTTAAGCTTTCAGGAAAGCCTATGCACGAATAGTAATAATAAAAGAATAAGAAAATGAGCAAAATGCTGGACATGAAAAATCGTTTGAGCAATTAGTGGTAACTATCACCGATTTATATTCTTGCATAAACGCCACACAATTCTCAATAAGCAATTTAGTCTAACTATGCAAGACTCACGGAGAGCAAAGCCCTTTTGCAAAGGCTCGTGTTATTATGTGTGTTTGATTGGATCAATCGTTCTCCTTGCCATCCTCGGATTGGTCTTCTTTTCTTTGTCCTCTTCATCCACTTTTGAGCCAGTAAAATTCATTTCAAAAATTAAAAAACTTGCCTCCACTTCCAAACTAAATTTCCAGGCCTGCAGAGCTTTCAAAGTAGGAGATGGAATTTGTGATGACAACCAAAACGTTGAAAAATGCTACTTTGATGGAGGTTTTAGTATGCAAAAAACCCACTTATAATTAAGTAATTAGTTCTTTTCAGGTGATTGCTGCTCTTATTCTGAGTTCAGCTTTTCTGCTTGTTCACTGTGCATTTGCTACAATGACAGCATAACAGAGAGACCAATTGTGGTGACACGCACGGAATTCAGCACAACCACAACTGAATTTATCCTCACGGATTCCACAACCACACCAAGTAATACATTCTTTATAGATGTCTTTTTCTTTTAATATTCACTTATGGGCATTTGTGTTGAAAAATTTCATAAATTGAGTGAAATTGAAAAAAATTGATCAATGAAATGGTTGCAAAAGTAGTCCGCTAGGTGGAGCTGCGATTTGTTTTTGTATGAGACCGACATATACTAGCCACTTGGTCGCTAAAAATGCCACAAACAACAAAATGCTAAAAATGAAATTCTGGTATTTTTCTCCCTTTCAATGGTGGCGCCATCTGGATTAATTATGAAAAATGCCTTTAGATCCAAGCAAAACAGTTTTGAGTGAAATTTTTTAATTAAAATTGGTAGTTTCTTCAACTTTCCCCATCCACACTTAAAAAACTTTTCACTGTTGAATATCATTATTTAAGTACCTGTACCATGGAGCAAGATTCATGGGATTGATGATCTGGAAGTGTACTATTATGAGGATGAGAAGGCTAATTATTATGTGGCAGCCAAGAAATGCACCCAAATTGGGGGCAAGTTGTATGAGCCCTCATCAATGGCAATGCATGCTGCAGTCAATTCCTGGGCATTCAACACTCATTGCTCTTGCTATCGAGGTGGACTGAATGGACTCTGGGTTGGATTTAATGACTTGGAACAGGACAACCAGTACAGGATTCTTTCAACTACATTTTGGCTGAAACTTTTTCACAGATGTTTTTAGATTTGTGTCAACTTCAAACAAATTGGAAGTAGGCCATGATCATTGGTTACAAGGGAAACTGGTCCAGAATGTCAACAGAGACTGTGCTGTCATGATAGGTGATTTTGATGTGATGGCTGACAACTGTTTCAGGCCAGACAAAGGCATTCTGTGCCAAAGAGAAAAATCATACATCACAGTTGAGCCAGTTCCATTTGCTGCCTCCACAGTGGAACTGAATTGCTCAAGAAGAGGCCATTTTGTCTCAACTGGGTACTTATGTACACAGCACAAATTGTGCAATGAATCCTATGTGTTCATCGCTGCTCTGCCCAATGCTGGCCTAGTCTTTGAATTTTCTCTTCGGGGTGATGGATTGGAATTCTTCTATTTGTACCTAAGACCCAATGGAAAGGTAAGACATCTCCCAAATTTGTGACATTCCTGATTAAAATCATGCAATGATATGACAGTTTCTTGAATTGGGACATGACCCTTATCAAGAGGGCCAAGCTAAAGCCAAGAAATCCATAGTTGAAGTTGGAAGTCATTGTCCAGAAGACACAAAAGGTTACATCACAGTAAGCATATTGACAGTTTATTGCATAGATCCATTATTAACTCCTTGATTTCTTTTCAAGAATGTAGGTGAAGACACTTCTGCAACTGCAAACCCTTCACTTGTGCCATTTTGAAAGATCAAAGGTGTCAACTGTTGATGTTTGGCTGCTTTTGTCTAAATAAATATTGTTGTCCAATCTGTTTTCTTGAAATAAGTCAAAATCACCAGAAAAACGCCCAAACTCGGACATTCTGAATCAAAACACATCCAGTGTAAGGAAATGATAAAAAACAAAAGAAAAGTTCAGTTGAAACAGCTTTTTTCTTTTCCAAAAAGAAAAAAAAAATATGGAAAAATGCCACCTGTCACAAGCAATATCAACAGGTGTATAGCAGTTACCACTCTAAAAAAAGTGGACAGTCATGAAAACCATAAGGCTTTCAAGAGTTTTCAGAATTTTAGAATTTGCTGGGCTCATCATAGCATTGGTTCTCATATTGGTTGCTCCCTTGATTCTATTGCTTTATGGAGATATCATAACCCAAGAGTCATTGAAGGACTTTAAAAGCCCCAAAGCAATCAAGGTTAAGAATATTATTGATGCTCAAAGTAACATCGAACTGGAGGAAATAAAAAATGATGTCTTGACTTCACAAAAAAGTGAGCAAGTAAAACAAAGCAATGAGTCAATGGAAAATAAAGAAACTCCTGAAAAGCAATCACAAGAGAAGATGAGCCACATTCAGACTTTCATTGACAGGCAATTGAAAAAGAAGCTGAGCTAATGTAATCAGTTATAGTTTTTACTTTTTTAGGTTTCCATCTCCACAAAGCTTGATAAACAGGGCTGCCAAAAGGGCATTTCAAATTGAAAAGGACATTGTCAAAAATCTCAAGTAAGTTTCTGTGTGATTATGAAATGTCAGTAACAAAGTTAATTTATAAATGAAGGAACAACACTGTTGGCCTGAAGGCTGGTACAAACTCATTGAAAGTAATGGTTGTTTCCCATTGGAGAAGTGGATCCAGCTTCACTTCATTGCTTTTGGCATCTCACCCAGCTTCATTCTTGATTTTTGAGCCCTTGCATCATTATGGCATTGAAAGGGTCATGACCACAGTGGAAAAGTCAGACTTGACCCAGTTGGAGGTTCTGCTACAAATGATAAAATGTGACTTTACAGCAGATGCAAGTATACACACTTTGATTTAAGGTTATTTGTGATAAAACTGGCCAAAAACAGGATCTGTGATTGGAAAATCATCAAATAATTTCCAACTGTGGGTGAAAGCGATAAGAATTGCCTTGGTGAAGCAGAGGAAGACAAAGAGCCTATTTTTTCCAGAATGCAGAGGAAAAGGCATTCGTTCCAGCTTCAGAAAATGTATCAATCCTTCATACTTGAATGAAATATGCAAGCAAATCCCTGTCCAAGTTTTGAAGTTGGACAGACTCTCCCTCCATGGAGCAAAATTTTTGCTGGAACACTTGCCAAATGAAGACTTTAGAATTGTGTATGAAGTCAGAGACCCAAGAGCAACAATGAGTTCCAGACTTGAAACTGATTGGTGCCCTAAAAAGCCCTTTTGCATCAGCTCTAAAATTCTATGCTATCAAATTCAGCAGGATTTCAAATCAGCCCTAGAGCTACAGGCCAAACATCCAAAAAAATTCATGTCAGTAGCTTGAGAAAAATTTTGTTTAGATAATTACCTAGTATGTTACTTAGGGCGGTGAGGATGGAAGATTTACTCACTCAAGGAGAAAAAATGGCTCGAATCATTATGGAATTCATGGGACTCAACATGGAACAAGCCACCATTGATTTTATCAGAAGAGGTGGGCAAAATCATAGAGATCCCATACCAATTTTGAACAAATGGAAAACTCACTTGACATGGGATGACATAACAAACATTCAAAACAATTGCATGAGCCCAATGCAAAATTGGGGATATATACCAGTGCAATCATTACAAGATATGAAAAATGTCAGCAACACATTCACCATTTTTCCAATGCCAAAACTGAGAAGCAAATAATTGTCATTTAACAAAATGACACTTTTTGCCAACTTAATCATGGAAATGATCTTTTTTTGTGATGCCAAATTAGCATTGACTCCAAGCTGTAAATAAAAATGTGACTGAATTTGAAAGCACATATTACTAGCTCCCTGTTCATACTAAAGGCTAGGCATAAGTTGCCCATCATCCTCAAATATTATAATGTAACATTAGAACTCATGAGCCCCAACTAAAATATACTTAAAAAATCATGAAGATCATCCCAAATCATGAATACCCAATAGATTAATTATGCTCTAAGGTGAAAAACAGCAGAGCATATCATTTAAAATATCTATTATAAGTGTGCATCATTTTTAAAGTTATGTAAACTTATGGTTTGCCATTGCATTTGAGTTAATTTATGTGCTACTTTTTAACAATAACTATGTATCAATTATACACATAAATAACTATTTTAGTTGCATTAATGCAACTGGAATGTTTAAAGGAAAAATGCATTAAGTGTTGCTATAGAGGCATTGGTACGTACCTCAGGAATTTGAAGCTTTCCTCACTTGCTACTTTTAGTTGATCTTGATCACTATGATGAAATGGGCATTAGGGGCTCTTTGCCTTCCAATAATATTGGAGTCAAATTTGGTTGCAAGCACTTGTTAGTTTATTACCTAGACAGCTCAAGATAATTACTTATATGAAATTGATTCACTTAGGTCTCACATTGAAACAAGAAGAGTGTGCAACTCAGTTCAGCTATAGTGGAATAGATTATGGAAGCTCAATAAGCAAAAGAAACTGCAAGTATGACTATGCTCACAACAAGTCTTGGTGCTACACCACAAGTGGAAATTGGGATTATTGCCAGAGAGATCTTTGCACTGATGATTTTTATGAAGGTAATGTATGCTAATTTAATGTTTTGTAGGCCAGCTTTATGTTTTTATTTGTGATGCTCTATCATTAATGTAATAAGAGCAAAAAGAAAATTTGAAAAAAATAATCCTTACAATTGTGTACCTTTAAAAAGTATAATGCTTCCCATAGAATGTTCTTCAAATGAGTTTGAGACCATAAACCCAGGCTCAATGTATGTTTACAAGGCAGTTACAAACAAGCAAACTTTTAATGATGCACCACAATTTTGTGCCAGTAATGGAGGAAGACTTGCTCAAGCTGAAAATGCACAGGATTGGAATGAAATCATGGAGTTTCACAAGCACAAATTTGCCACTCGAGTAAAAGGCAACATATGGTATCAGCCAGTTTACATTGGATTGGCAATAAGAGCAGTGTCCAGAAAACTGTACTGGTTGGCTGATAAAAAGAAGGGTGTAGATTGGGGTTTGAGTGAGTTTCGAAGAAATTTTGACACCGATATAATAATTGATAGGTCTGGTGGCTTCAAGTGTGGTAGATTGAAAACTGATAATACTGTATCTGAAAATGATGGCATAATATTTGATGCCGACAATTGTGGCAATGCAAGATTTTTGATCTGTCAGCGAAAATGCTCATTCAATCCATACCAAAAGTGTAAGATCAATAGTCTAATTGTTTCAATTGTAGTATTCCTGACATGATTACAGACATGGGAAATTATGGGGATTGGTCTAGTTGGAGCAGTTGTCACCTCTCTCAGACTAACAATGTTTGGATGATGTCCAGGGAAAAAGAATGTTTTAACCCTTGGTCACCTGACAATGATGCAGTCACTTGCAACCCAAATAATCTTCTCATGGAAGATACTATTTGCCCACCAGGTTAGAAATTTGTCTTCATTTATCCAGGTAAATGAAGAAAGAAAAGGTTTTCCTTTAGTTGATGGCAATTGGTCTGAATGGACAGTTGATCTTGATGACCTATGTCATGAAAATGATGACAAGATATGGGTTAAGACAAAGCAAAGGTCATGCAGCAATCCAGCTCCCCAATATGGTGGCAAGAATTGTGATGGAACTTTTATTGACTACCTTCAATGTGAGCCAGGTGAGGGACATTAAAAAAAATATGCTGTTCACATGATGTCAGGTCAATTTTTAGTTCCTGGTGGCTGGTCTGACTGGGAAATAACATCAGATGAATTTTGCTTCAAAAGTGTGAACAATGAGTGGATGAAACCCAAATCAAGATTTTGCACCAGCCCTGAACCAAGATTTGGGGGAGTGTGCATGGGGCCTAGTGAGGAAATGGTGCAATGCACTCCAAGTAACTTTTGAAAAAATCCACATTTCTGTTTCTTCTAATTTCATTTCTCTTGGATAATTTTAGCTCATGGTGCATGGTCCAACTGGACTATAAGTTCTGATGAACTCTGCTATGAAACAGAGAATGGGACATGGGTAAAACAAAAGAACAGGACATGCACAAATCCTGAACCAAGATATGGAGGCGATAATTGTGTTGGATCCAATGAAGAATTGATAAAATGCACACCAAGTAAAGAATTGAGTGTACCCACACACTTCCAAATCCCTTTTTTACATGCATCTTTTTTAAAAAGCCCCTGGTGGTTGGTCAAGCTGGTCTGTGAGCTCAGATGATCTCTGCATGGAAACAGAGAACAGAGCATGGGTAAAAGCTAGGAAAAGAACTTGCACAAATCCTGAACCAAGATTTGGGGGTCAATGTACAGGGCTATATGAGGAAATGGTTCAATGCACTCCAAGTAAGAATAAAATAGCGCTATTTTTTCACTTTATTTAACTAATCATACACACAGTTCCTGGAGGGTGGTCCAACTGGACTGTGACCTCAGATGATTTCTGCATGGAAACAGAGAACAGGACATGGATTAAACCCAAGAGAAGAACATGCAATAATCCTGAACCAAGATTTGGTGGCCAATGCAGTGGACCTTCAGAGGAAATGGTTAAGTGCACTCCAAGTAATGATAAAAGTTGAAGTCTTTTTTTGGCTGTTTCTCTAGAGAACATACTTCAACAGTTGATGGTGGATGGTCTAACTGGATTGTGAGCTCAGATGATCTTTGCAAGGAAACAGAGAACATGACTTGGGTCAAGCCCAAGAACCGAGTATGCAATAACCCTGAACTTAGATTTGGGGGGCAAGATTGCCAAGGACCAAATGAAGAATTGGCGCTGTGCACTCAAGGTAGCAGCACTTAATTTGAAAAGGTTTTTTTGAATCAAGTCAAATTTCAGTTGGTGCAGGACCTAAATTAAATGGTTCAAGAGATATAGGTATGTTTGTCAGAAATAATTTTGCCTTAACATCAAATGTATGCAAATCATTTTAGGCAGTGATGGATGGTCAGAATGGGCTATCAGTTCAGATGATTTCTGTTTTCAAACAATGAACAAAACTTGGGTCAAACCAAGAAACAGAACCTGCTTAAAGCAAGAGGCCCCACTTTGCATTGGGCCTGACGTGGGAATGGTTGTATGCAACCCAAGTAAATATGTTCTTAGAGAACCTTCCTTCCCTCAAATGTTAAAAAATTACCAATATCAAGACCTAGAAATGGCCAAACTTAATTGAACTAATTATTAGGTTTCAATCTTTTTTAACCCTATTGTGAACTAAGTTTCAGGAGGGTGGTCAAACTGGACTGTGAGCTCAGATGAGAATTGCATTGAATCAGAGAGCAACACATGGGTTAAGACCAAAAACAGAACTTGCACAAATCCTGAACCAAGATTTGGGGGCCAATGCACAGGGCCTTCGGAGGAAATGGTTCAATGCACTCCAAGTGAATTACTAATAGTCTTACTCAAACATTCCACATTTATCAATAACCTTTGCCTTCTACTTACAGCTCCTGGAGGTTGGTCCAACTGGACTTTGTCCTCAGATGAACTCTGCATAGAGACAGACAACAACACTTGGGTAAAGCCCAGATACAGAACCTGCACAATTCCTGAGCCAAGATTTGGGGGCCAATGCCAAGGGCCAATGGAGGATATGGTTCAATGCACTCCAGGTAATTAAAAAAATTGTGGCATCATGTTCACACTAGGAGACAATGTGTGCGCATAGTTCCAGGAGGTTGGTCCAATTGGACTGTCAGCTCAGATGAGAATTGTGTGGAAACAGAGAACCAAACTTGGGTAAAGCCCAAGAAGAGAACTTGCACTAATTCTGAACCAAGATTTGGGGGACAATGCACTGGGCTAAATGAGAAAATGGTTCAATGCTCTCCAAGTAATAATTGGAGTGCAGTTTTTACTGCCCGCTTTTGATAACTACTTTGCTTATGCAGTTAATGGTGGATGGTCTAAGTGGAATGTTACCTCAGATGAGCTCTGCATTGAAACAGAGAACAGGACATGGGTAAAACCAAAGAAAAGAGCATGCAATAATCCTAAACCAAGATTTGGGGGACAATGCACAGGGCTAAATGAGGAAATGGTTCAATGCTCTCCAAGTAATAATTGGAGTGCAGTTTTTACTGCTTTTGATAACTACTTTGCTTATGCAGTTAATGGTGGATGGTCTAAGTGGAATGTTACCTCAGATGAGCTCTGCATTGAAACAGAGAACAGGACATGGGTAAAACCAAAGAAAAGAGCATGCAATAATCCTGAACCAAGATTTGGGGGACAATGCACAGGGCTAAATGAGGAAATGGTTCAATGCTCTCCAAGTAATAATTGGAGTGCAGTTTTTACTGCCCGCTTTTGATAACTACTTTGCTTATGCAGTTAATGGTGGATGGTCTAAGTGGAATGTTACCTCAGATGAGCTCTGCATTGAAACAGAGAACAGGACATGGGTAAAACCAAAGAAAAGAGCATGCAATAATCCTGAACCAAGATTTGGGGGACAATGCGCAGGGCTAAATGAGGAAATGGTTCAATGCTCTCCAAGTAATCAGTTATGTTTACCACTTTTTGTTTCACTTCTTGACCATAACTTGTATTTACAGTTCCTGGAGGTTGGTCAAACTGGACTGTGAGCTCAGATGATCTCTGTATGGAGACAGAAAACAGGACATGGGTAAAACCCAGGAACAGAACATGCACTAATCCTATACCAAGATTTGGGGGTCAATGCTCAGGCCCCATGGAAGAAAAGGTCCAATGCAATCCAAGTAGTGATTTTAAAAACATAACATATTTCCTTCTACTTTTGACAACTAATTTGTTTGCAAAGTTGATGGTGGATGGTCCAACTGGACTGTGACCTCAGATGAGCTCTGTATTGAAACAGTGAACAGGAAGTGGGTGAAACCAATGAATAGGACATGCACAAATCCTGAACCAAGATTTGGTGGTCAATGTATAGGGGCTATGGAGGAAATGATTCAATGCACTCCAAGTAATGAGTTTTAAGGGTAACCTGTTTTCCTTCTGCTTCTGATTTCTGATTTGCTGATACAGTTGATGGTGGATGGTCCATTTGGACTACGAGCTCAGATGAGCTCTGCATGGAAACAGAGGAAAGGATATGGGTAAAGCCAAAGAACAGGACATGCACAAATCCTGAACCAAGATTTGGGGGCCAATGCCAAGGGCCAATGGAGGATAGGGTTCAGTGCGCACCAAGTAATTTTAAAAAAGTGCTATTTTTACACTCTAGCTAACTACTCATGCAAACAGTTTCTGGAGGTTGGTCTAGTTGGACTGAAAGCTCTGATGAGCTTTGCAAGGAAACAGAGAACAAGACTTGGGTAAAACCAAAGAACAGGACATGCACAAATCCTATGCCTAGATTTGGTGGGCAGTGCTCAGGGCCATTTCAAGAATTAGTTCAATGCACTCCAAGTAATTCTTAAAGTGTAACTCATATTTTTCACTTTTGCCATCAAATTATACCTACAGTTCCTGGAGGTTGGTCCAACTGGAATGTGAGCTCAGATGAACTCTGCAAGGAGACAGAGAACAAGACATGGGTCAAACCTGTGATTAGATCATGCACTGATCCTGAACCAAGATTTGGGGGCCAATGCACAGGGCCTATGGAAGAATTGGTTTTGTGCACTCCATGTGAGCAATAAAGAGCACACTCATCTATCTAGCAACACAACCAATTATTTTTAGCTCCTGGGGGATGGTCAGACTGGTTGATAAGTTCCAATGATCTTTGCTCAGAAACATTAAACAGGACTTGGGTCAAGCCAAAGAACAGAACATGCACTAATCCCAGTCCAAAATTTGGTGGGCAAGAATGCTACGGGCCCTACTTTGAGTTGTTGCCATGTGCTTCAGGTAAGTTTCCTGTGCTTGGCATCAATATTATTTAGCGCACTGGATTTGTTTTAGAGCCAGGTGGATGGAGTGATTGGACTATAAGCTTGGATGAACATTGCTTTCAAATAGAGAACAACACTTGGGTAAAGCCCAAAAATAGGACATGCACTAATCCTGAGCCAAGATTTGGTGGGCAATGCCCAGGGCCAGCAAGCAATATGGTGCAATGCACTCCAAGTAATGCATATAGAATACCAAATGTATTTTCAACATTTGAAACAACTTGCATGTACAGTTCCTGGTGGTTGGTCAGAGTGGACTGAAAGTTCTGATGAGTTTTGCTTTGAATCAGAGAACAATACATGGGTCAAGCCAACCAACAGATCATGTACCAAACCTGAGCCAAAGTTTGGGGGGCAGCCTTGCACAGGGCTTAGTGCTGATTTGGTTCAGTGCATCCCAAGTAAATTTGCTTGCCATGATCTTAGCAACCAATCCTAAGCTATCTTTATAGTCCATGGGGAATGGTCTGATTGGAAGTTTCAATCAGATAATGCAGATTGTTTTTATGCTAATGGCTCATGGATTAAGCCCAAGATAAGGGAATGCAGCAATCCTAGCCCTAAGTTTGGTGGCAAGAAATGCACAGGGTTTAATGCTGGTTTCTTAACATGTCCTCCAAGTATTTGTAGAGAAAATGTAACTGCTCCTTGTTATGTCAAACATATTTTCAGTTCATGGTGGCTGGTCAGATTGGACATTGTTACCAAAAGCTCCTTGCACTATGTCTTTTGACATTGATAGGCCACACATACTCCAAGAATCAAAAGATTGTCCTGGTTGCCTGCAAACTAATTCTGCTCATCCTTATGTGTTTGTTAGACCAATATCAAGATCTTGCAGCAGTCCTCAGCCTCAATTCAATGGCAGCTTCTGCAAAGAAGATGTGTATGGTATGGAAAATTCCACAACCATATGTAAACCAAGTAAAGTATCATGCCATCTACTTACTGATTTCTTGGTGATGGTTTCTTCTTCTTCAAGTTAATGGAAATTGGTCAGATCCTTTTCCAAGCAGCGATGACACTTGTTACCAAACTTATAATGGCACCTGGATCAAGGAGCTTATGCGTACATGCTCTAAACCTTATCCTCAATATGGAGGCTTAGATTGTCCTCCTTTGAGTGAAAGTCCCCAATATATTGATTGCAAGCCAGGTAGTTGACTGCATCATATTTTTTTCCATTTAACAAAACTATTGCTCAGTTCATGGAGGTTGGAGCCCTTGGTTTGATGAGCCAGGCAATCACAATTGTAAATTATTCAATTCAACCAAGTTGGTAAAACCTAGCCACAGGAATTGTACCAATCCAGCCCCGAAATTTGGTGGTAAAGATTGCATTGGAGGCTCAACCAAAAATGTCTCATGCAACATAACATTAGGTAAAAAAGAATTAAAATTAAAAGCAAAATAAGCAACATCTTTTTTCTGATTTCTTGCAAGATGAGTTAGGTTGGAGTGACTTTGAAGTGTATGAAAATTGCTCAGATCAGTGTGTAAGGACTATGGTGCGATTTTGTGACAAGCATGAAGTAAATTATGCAGAGGCACCATGCAAGGGATCCAATATGAGCTATGAATTTTGTGGCAATTGTCCTAAAGGTTCAATCAATCTATCAGGAAAAAAACATATTATATTATTTCATATTTCATTTGCAGATGACTGTTTAGAACTGGCTGAGTACAACTCAAAGCCTTTTGTCCAATTGAAAGACTTTTCACCAACAAACTTCCAAGGATGCAGAGATGAATGTTTGAGGCACAAAATTTGCAAGTGGTTCACACTGAAATTGACCAAAAGTAAAGACTCAGCAATTTGCAAATTGTTCAAGGATGCAAAGGCCAAAAAGAACATCACCATGAATGTGGCTCTATCTGGTCCTAAAAGATGTCCAAGTAATGCTTTCAATCAATTGTACTATATACTATTTCCTAGACATTTAATCTTAGTAAATGGGGGATGGTCTGAGTGGACAAAGACTAGGTGCTCTGTGAGTTGTGGTGGTGGAATTAGCAGACATTTCAGATACTGTGACAACCCAGTGCCAAGATTCAGAGGGTTGAGATGTCATGGCAGCAACTTTCAAGAGTTGCCTTGCAATAATTTCACTTGTTTCATCTCAAGTAACCAATTTTTCCCTTTTTTCTTCAAGTGATCCAATTTGCCAGAGAAAACTTAAGTTTTAGCATAGTTTTTAAGTCCTTTTTCCAACCAAAATCTCTGTTTTCCCAGGTTAATTGAAATCAAGCCAACACTGCAGTAACTCAAGAATGAAAATGAAGCAAAACATTACCCCACCAGAACTTTGGTTCCCGATTCGAGAACGAATGTTACACGATTCCTCCAGAGTACGTATTCGGTAAAGAATCGTTCTACGATTTTGTCTCGATTAGTCGGTTAATTTGACTCAAAGAAATAATCAGTGATGATTATTACTCAAATTCTTGGCAAAGAATCTTTAACACAAATCTCGATAAACATTCTTTGATGAATGTTACTTGACTATTCAAGAACTATTCAGTAATGTTAAATTCAACAACTTTTCAATAATGAATACTTTTTGATAATTCAAAAACTATTCAAGAACTTTTAATCATCAACTTGTCAACAATAAATTATGCTTCATTTTTCAAGAACTATTCAGTGATGTTCATTTCAACAACTTTTCAACAACAAAAGCTTCTTGGCAATTCAAGAAGTATGCAAGAGCTTATGTTCAGTAGCTTTTCAATAATGAATCAAACTTGAATATTCAAAAACAATTCAGGAATATTCATGTCAATAACTTTTCAAGAATGATCATTTTTTCTTAGTTCAAGAACTATTCACATACTTTTGCTCAAGAACTATTCATTATAAATACTTTTTCACCGTTTCAAGAGCTACTTATGAACTTTTAATTTCAGCAATCTTTCCATTATGTATGCTTCTTGAGCAGTCAAGAACTATTCAGTGACATCTGGACTTAAAAAATATGTCCAAGTACTCTAAAAATTAAAGCTAGCTCCATCTAGAGTATGTTCTGTACAATATTATAGCTATAAAAGCCCATATCAGTGTGAGACATCTGTGGTCTAGAGGCAAGGCACTGGATTCCAAATCTGAGGTTCATGGGTTCGAGTCCACCCTGGGTAAACTTTCATATTGGCTTTTCTAACTTTCTTTCCTTCAGTACTAACCATATCATTGTTTAAAGAATGAGTAAGCCTAATCAAAAAGCTAGAAAGCTGCAAAAAAATTAATTTTTGGGAGGTCCTTGAATAATAGCTGAAATCAAGTCCTTGAATACTAACTGAACACCAAGTGAACTCAATCCTTGGAAAGTTCCTGAAAAGTTCTTGAATAATCTGCTGAAAGTGACAAGCGTAAGAAATGATCAGGAAATAATCAACTTTGAATATCAGTTACTTTTCATTAGCAAATTGATTTCTCAGCATTGAATTCCGTCACCGATTTGCCACCGAGACAAGTAATCATCGAGAACTAAAATCAACCATGATAAGTAATCGATTATTTAACGAAAAAAAGGGAAAAGTTCTGGTGGGGTAATGTTAGGCCAGGTTTTAGCTTTGCATCAATGCACATTATGACACCCTAATATTCATTTCCAAGATGGACATTACAAAACTTAATTGATATTAAGCACAAGCTGACACTTTTGGGACAAACAAATTTAGCTAATGAATTCAATGTTTACAATTAAGTCTTGCCAAACACCATGAAAAAGCCAATAAATGCCTTGAATATTTATATCAAGAGCATGAATGTAAAATTGGGCAGTTTTAGCTTAATTCAAAAATTGCTGAGAGAGGAAAATTAAATGGTAAAACACTAGTGAAGCTTTACTAGCCCGAGCCTGTGAGGGCTGTAATCTTATTTTTTTTTAATCTGATGTATGCCATCGATTTAAACTTGCTTCCTCCCTTCTGCTCTTGGCACATTCATTTTTGAATTCTGTAATTCCATTTTAGATTACTTTAGTGAAGTAGCCGGGCTATCCTGTGGCATAAATAAGGCTGCTTTTCTGTTGCATTTTTGTCAAAAAAAAGAGTTGAAAGAGGATTTTAAAATTGTAAAAACAGGAGCTGAGGTTCGAATCCAAATCAAGCCTCAACTTTTTTCTAATTTCATCATCTGGCTTAAATAATGACAAAATACTCCTGTAATAGCAAATAAAATATGAAACTTTCCATAGCTCAGTGGTTTGAGCATTTGCTTCCTAATCCAACTGTCTGAGGTTCAAAACTAGGTTGATCCATCACTTTTTCCTTTTTTGGAATTTGATTGGTTCTATCGAACATTAGGGGTATAAAATTACTTTATGTCACCCAAAATTGATTCCTGGGCCATGAAGTATTTTTAATATCCTTCAAAATGCAAAGAAACAACTATGACAAAAAAAGGGCCTAGTCGATTTCGTAAACTGAATTATGGGATATACTGTGCGACATGCGCGACATACGCGACAAACTTCAATAATGCGCGACATGCGTATCAATCTACTAAAATGCGCGACATGCAAAGCACAATGCTCCAATGACATATTTTTAAAATAATTTTAAAATTATGTGAAAACTTAAAATTTATCATTTTGGCTTTAAAAAGGAGAGTGCTCATATTAAAGCTATTAAAAAGTGCCAACTTTCGCCAAAAAAGGCTCAAAACACAAATTGTGAATAAAATCTCAAATTGCTTCATTTTTAATCATAGCAGTCATCCCAAATTTTTGTAGGTTTTTTATAGTTACTAAAATGCGCGATAGCTATTTATATTTCCACCAAGGTTCACCTACAAATTACGTCATGATTTATTACTGAATACAAGTCCAGGGTTTTGGGCTGAATATTTCTAATTAACCTTAATTTAATAGTACAATTTCAAAGAAAAATGTATAAAGTTGTTTCGTCCCCTCTAAAATTGGCAAATATCAGCGTAACTTTGCTCAAAATTACACCATAATTTTGTAGGTTAGGCTCGGATCACGTGTACTTTTTTATGAAAGATAATTCACACTGCAAGAAATGCTTAAGATTCTGCTTCTAAGTGAAAGAACTATGCCATAATTTCGGCGGTAACTTAATTAAGGAAAACATGGAGCTCTATCATTGTAATATTTAAGAAAAAAGAATAACTAAGGCCTGGTTCACCTGCTGCGATATTATGATCAAAATATCAAGCAATATTATGCTGATAATTGCAAATATCATGTACTTCCAATAACATTTTTTAGACTTTTTCTTCGGATTCGGTCTTTTGGTACCAAAAGCCATCCAATAACAATATCTAAATTCTCAAAACAACCTTAATATTAACAGGACTAATAATTTTAGATAATTTTTCCCAACGGTGAACATGGGAATATTAAATGCATTAAATGTTGAGCGGACCTAAATTAGCGCGGGTACGGTATAAGTATTATTTGGTGTCAACAAAAAGTTAGGGCAGCCCGAAAGTCGGTAAAATTGGTGGCTATTCCACTAGTTTCCCATACGGATACTTTTTCGGCAAATTTTGATTTTTAAGCTGAATTTCAACTTTAATGGGTCAATTCCCACCAATTTGATTTATTTCTGCAGCCAGATGTTTTGAAAAAAATATTTCGGAAAAAAGCCACACACAAATTAGCTAAAAATATTTTTAGGAGTGTTCAAAATTACAATAATTACTAACAAATGAATGAAATGCTCTTTTTTGAATTATGTTGTAGAGGAAATTATGATTTTCGTCAAATTTTGAAGTAGTTCCATTAATTAAGTTTACGTAATTTTAACTTTTGTTCAATTTTTTTTTTGCGCGAAAACGGCTTTTTAACCAGACGTGAATCGGTTGCTTTTCCCCGATAGCATAAAAAGGCAATTTTAAGCCTCAAACTCGACTGAATTTTGCACTTTTAAAGCTTTTGATAAGACTTTGCATTTCATGTGCGAAATCCGGTTTTTGATTAAGGCGAAGTGTTTTTGGCAAAGTCGGAGCGTGAATAAGTTTAATAGTAGTACTTTAAAAAATCTGAAATCTGAATTTAGTCACATCTATGAAATAATAGTTGGACGAAAAATCCCTGAGAGGTCGGAAAGAATTGTTGCAACCGAGCAACTATTTTACAGCCGAGCGTAGCGAGACACTGAAAAATGTGCTGCTACTGGAACAGCTACTTAAAGTGGCAAACTTTAATTTTACAAATTTAATCAATTGTCAATTGTGATCCACACTAATATCAAATGCATCTCAGCCCTTTAGAACTTGATTTGATAACATCCCCATGAAAAAAAGTTAATTTTGACCATTTTTGAATTTTTTAAATACCCTTAATGTGCATTGATATTTAATGCCAATTTTCGGATGATTTGCTTAAATTAAATGGGCAGACAGAGCTTCAAAATTGCTGAAATGATGCTCCGCTCAAATAATCAGAGTCATCCCGTCTCGGACTTCTAACAGGTGCAACCGAGGTCATTGTGCACACTGCAATGCATTGAGGCGAGATAGGTAAAACGCAGCTTTTATCTGGGCGCGCCTGAGTCTCTCAGTTTCCACCGAAAAAACAGGGAGTGTTTCTCAGTTATTGCAGAAATGGCGCCACGCTTTGGATACTGGAATTTGCAAGGGGTGAGTGATCCTGATTAATAATTACTTTAAGCTTTAATTAATAATTTTCCAAATAGTTCTTCAATCTTAATTCCAGTTTCTGCAAATTATGAACAATCCCAAAGTTTCACTTTTTATTTAGAATTGCTCTAAAAAGGTTCTGATTTGAAGAAAACTTAGTGAATAGAATTCTAGAAAAAGTGTAAACAAAAAAAAAATGCTACTGAATGTCATTATTGAGCTGTTGAACATTATTTTCAGCAAAAAAGGACATTTTAACTCTTAGTTATGTTTCTACAAAGTATCTCCTAAAAACACTAAGTTTCTGTAAAAAAGCATGAGATATGCTAGCTTAGTTTATATTAGAAAGCCTTAAAGCAGCAATGCTTGCATTTTAGATTTAAAAAGTTGAATTTCAATTCTTACTTTGTTTAAGGCTCCTCAAAATAAAATTATAGCCTTGTATCAGTTCTCCAAGCTTTTAATCTAGCTTTATTGCCTTCCAATATCTGTTTACAATTTTTTAGCTTGGCCAAGCATCAAGATTGCTGCTTGCCTTCACTGGAACAGAACATGAGGATGAAGTCTTGGACATTGCTCATAGGGAAGTGTGGATGGACAAGAAGTTCAACTTGGGCCTGGATTTCCCCAACTTGCCTTACTACATTGACCAAGATGTCAAGTTGACTCAATCCAATGCCATCTTAAGATACCTTGGAAGGAAGAACAATTTGTATGGCAAGAATGCCATTGAGGCTGGAACCATTGACATGCTCATTGATGAAGCTCAAGACATCAAAATGGCTCTCATAAAGACAGCCACTTCTCCTGACTTTGTAAATAACTACCATGATATTATATTATCTTTCAATCAATGAGACCTTTTAGGAAAACGTCAAGGGTGATCACATCAAGGCCATGGAGCAAAAGTTGAAAATAGTCTCTGACTTTTTGGGCAACAAAAAGTTCTTCATGGGTGATGAAGTCACCATTGGAGATTTTGCAATGATTGATGCTTTGTCCTGGCACCAAATCTTTGATGCTGACCTGATGGGCAAATTTCCCAATTTGGTGGCCTTCATTGATAATTTCAAGGCCTTGGACAAGATTAAGGCATTTTATGAAGGGCCAAAACACTTTAAGCTGGTTCTCCCACCAATGTTCCCCTGGCATGGACAATAATAACACCTTGTTGTGTGTCTAATTGCTTCTTAGTTCCAGCTTTCTACACATTACAATCTTTGATGCCTATTGATCCAAATTGTACTCAAATGAGAAGAATAAAACATCATTGATCTACAGATAAAAAACCCAGTTTTATTAAGTACATAATTAACAATCAATAATCAAAAGCTTTGATTAAAAGCAAATGTTGTCTATATTGGCTTGTCAGTGATGAAGGTATGACACTAGAGTTATGCTGCAGACAATTAGTTCAATAACCTTTACTTTGCCTGACAAGAAGGTGCATAGGTCTGAGGGGCCCCTTTTACCAGAAGAAAGCCATGGTTACCATGGAGTTGTTGATCATCATGCAATGCTTGATTGATACCAAGACAAAAGAAAGCTCCTTATGAAAGAAGTGCAGATTGTGAAATAACTAAAATGTGGGGTCCACCCAGCCAGCTTGACCTCCCTTATGAGGTTAGGCATATGATGAGGTTCAAGGACAAGCATCAGAGACCTTTGACTGATAAGGAAAAGGCCATATTGGAAAGGATCAAGAAGGCTGATCCAGAGAACTTTGGCAAGAAGTGCAAAGGCATGACCATGCCTCAGGTAAAAGGGGCAAATGCAGATGGATTTAGCAAGCTACATTTGAGTGTGCTTCCAATCATTTTCTAGATAAAAATCATACAAGAACTGGACCTACCATTGAGAGAAAGAAGGGTAATTGTGGATGAAGTGGAGGGAAAAACTGGCAATGAAAGGACCATAAGGCCACCTATCATGGATCCCGAAAAGGAGAAAAAGAAGCCCATCAGCTATTTGGACTTGCTTAGATGTGGAGGCAGATCCTACAGACTAGCTGCAAAAAAGAAGAAAGCCAAGCCTAAGGCTAAATACAGATCGTAATAGCACAGATTGCCCTATAGTTTCATGGGACCCCTCAATGCCGATACATTTGTTGTTTTGTTCATTTTAGGTACACTGAGGCCAGGAAGGACAGGGAAAAGTTCAGGAAGCGCCTAGTTGAAGTTATAATGCATAGAGATGAGTGGGATGATGAAGATGCTGAACCAGGTTAACTAGATTTTGTCCCATCTTTGAAATGATATATACATATAATAATTATTGTAATATCTATTGATTCATGTTCTTCCATGTAGCTTCTGCTGGTGCACCTTTGACCACAAAAGAAAAGGACCTACTTAGGTATTACTACTACATCCATAATGGCATTGACACTAGGTTTGTGGCTTCTATCAACCAAGCTTGGTTCAAGAGGATCATGGCAATGGTGCCTAGGAAACTTCTAAAGAACCAGGTATAAACATAATCAGGCATGTTCCCACAACATTCATTGTTGTTCTTTTCAGAAAGAGATTAAAAAGATCCACGAAGAGATCAAAGATGACTACTTGTTTGCTGTAAAGAAGTCAATTGTAGACTTTGTCCTCAAAGAGCCTGAAATTGATGCTGATGAGAGATTTCTGGTACTAGCTCATTTAATGATAAAAATAATTTTAATAAATTAATAATTTAATTTAGGATGAGGATGATGAAACACCTCTTTCCATAGAGTTGGCACATGTTTCTAATTCCTGGAGAAAGCAATTCAAAATCTCCAAGAAATTCTTACGACTCAATCTTCATCCAATTAATCATTGTTTGCTACTCACTCTAACTTTATGGTACAAAGAGTATAATCTTGTTAGGTTTATCAATATTGATAAAATGAGACAAGGGCCCAAGATGGAGATGATACTATACCAAGACTTCATCTATCATGAAGTTGAGAGAATCAAAACTCTGCTGAAGGATAAATGGCTGCAAAGCATCCTTGACATCTACAGGACTTGTGAGAAGAAAAAACAACTGCCACTAGAAGTGAGGAAAGACAGTTTCTTAAGAAGCTTGTCTGTCCAAATGACTCTTAGTATTCAATCCTTGACCTTGTCGTCAATGAAGGATTTTGACAAGTTCATTGAAAGTCTTAATACTGACAAGGCTAGTACACAAAGAGCAGGATTCATTATGACACTGAAGCTGATCAACAATCAAATTGTCTTCCAACCAGGATTCAAAGATGTTGAAGCTGCTTTGCTAGAGACCTATGATACAGTTCTTCGAGCTGCTTCTGAGATACCAAGATTTGAATATGCATTGGATCCAGATGAAGAAGAAAAACCACCTTGCTTGAAGCCAACATTCCTTCCTGAAATCATTGACAGCATCAAGACCAATGTACAGAAAGTAATTGAGTCTCAAAGCAAAGGTCCTCAAGAGTACATTCAAGAGTATGACAAATTTCTTTACTTGATTGATGGTAGGGCTGAAGATGAGATCAATCAGTACATCAAACAGTCCAACACCTTTGATGAGCTGAGTGAAAAGGTCAAGTTCTTTGACAATCTTGGCTCAACTCTGACTGAATCCCTGCCCAAAGATGTCAACTTAGGAATGTTTGAGCTTCATTGCGAAGACTTGATTCAGAATCTCTACAGAAAAACTGGTGTACTTAGAGAACTCATTTTGAAGAAAATGTCAATGGATCACCAAGATGACAACAAAAGACTGTGCACAGAATATGAGGAAATCTCTGATACAGCTCTGTCTAGTCCAAGCAACACTGAAGAGTTGGTAAAGCTTAAGCAAAAAGTTCACCACATTCAAACTGTGACCATGAAGGAAAAGGAAAGGGAATTGATGAAAGCTGCTCAAAGATTAGTCTTCCTGAGTGACTATGTTCAGTTCACAACAGCAGAGATGAAGTTGAACACAAAGACTTTTCAGTGGCATGCCAAAATGCCTGAGGTCTTCGAGGAGCATGGTCAAATAATCAAAGACAAAACTATGGAGTACCAAAAGGCACTCAAATTGAGAAGAGAGAGATTTGTGGAAGAATTGGAGGCATACAATTTGCAAGTAGATGATTTTTACACTTATGGCAATGTTGATGAGCTTCCCAAGTACTTGAAAAAGGCCCAAACACTTAATACTAAGCTGGCCCTCTGCAGGGAAAAAATTGAGCAATTCAATATGGAAGAAAATGCTTTTGAATGGGAGCTCACCAATTACCCTCTGATGCAAGCTACTGTGGATAAGTTGAACCCATTTTTGGGTCTCTATGAAACATCCATGGAATTCATGAATAAACAAAAGACCTGGTTTGAGTCTCCTATGGGAACACATGACCCTAAAGACATTGATGCAGAAGTTAATAGTTCCTGGAAACTTGTTTCCCACCTTGAAAATGAATTTTGTGATATTCCAGCAGCAAGAGAACTTGTTATTAATGTGAGAGAGAAAATTGAGGAATTCAAGAGCAAGATGCCTGTAATCAGAACCCTGGGCAATCCTGGTTTCAGGGAGAGGCACTGGGAAAATGTTTCCAATACAGTAGGCTTCCCTGTGAAAGGTGGCTCCAACTTATTTCAAATTCTTGACATGGGTCTTGATGAGTATGTGTCAAAGTTTGAAAAAATCAGTGATGCTGCAACCAAAGAGTTCAATCTAGAGAAGTCTATGGAAAACATGGTCAATGAATGGTCTGACATGGAATTCACAATCAGCCCTTATGGTGAAACAGGAACCTACACACTGTCCTCTGTTGACAGCATTCAAATCCTACTTGATGATCACATTGTCAAGACTCAAACAATGAGAGGATCACCCTATATCAAACCTTTCGAAGAGCAAATTGGAAAATGGGAAGTGAGACTACTTCTTTTGCAAGAAATCATGGATGAATGGCTCAAGGTGCAGAGCATTTGGCTCTACTTGGAGCCCATTTTTGGGTCCCCTGACATCATGGCTCAAATGCCAGAAGAAGGCAGAAGATTCACAACTGTAGATAAGAATTGGAGGGATATAATGAAAGCAGCTATAGTGGACAAGCATGTGCTGTCTGTGGTAGAAATTGACAGGATCCTTGAGAAACTCAAGAAGTCTAATGAGTTGCTTGATTTGATTGGAAAAGGTCTCAATGACTATCTGGAAAGGAAAAGGCAATGCTTCCCAAGGTTCTTCTTTCTTTCCAACTCAGAGTTACTAGAGATCCTTTCGGAGACCAAGGATCCCACAAGAGTTCAACCCCATTTGAAAAAGTGCTTTGAAGGCATTGCAAAGCTAGACTTTGATGAGGACCTTGAAGTGATTAAGATGAAGTCCTTGTCTGGTGAAATTATTCCTCTGGTCAAGCAAATTTCAACTATCAAAGCTAGAGGCCAAGTAGATAAGTGGCTTGCAGAGTTGGAAGTACAAATGAGGCTGAGCTTAAAGCAGCAAATTGAGAGTGCAATGGAATCCTATGAAAAGATGGAAGTAACTGAAAGCTCCAAGACCTTCCCAAGCCAAGTTTTGCTGTGTGTCAACTATGTCTCTTGGACAGCTAAAATTGAACAAGCCCTTCTTTCAGGCAACAAGGATGATCTGATGGCAGTCAAAGATAAAAATGATTCTTACCTAGAGGAACTGTCAAGATTGGTTTTGACGGAGTCAGACAAGAAGCAATGCCAAAACTTTGCTAACTTAATTCTTGCTCAAGGGTACACTGACATAGTGTTACAGGAACTTTTGTCTGAGAAGTCGCAAGTGACATCTCAGTCATTCCCTTGGCTGTCAAGATTAAGATACTATTGGACTGATGGCACTGTGGAGCTGAGAATGATGCATAGTTCTGTGAAATATGGCTATGAATATTTAAGTGCTTATACCAAGCTAGTTATGACTCCTTTGACTGAACGATGCTACAGAATTCTTCTCATGGCACTGGATTTGCACCAAGGTGGTTTAGTGTCTGGTCAAACTGCAACTGGCAAAACTGAAACAGTCAAAGACCTTGCAAAAGCTGTAGCCAAGCAGTGTGTTGGATTTAATTGTACTGAAAATGTTCACTACAATGCATTTGCCAAGTTTTTAAAGGGTTTGGCTTCATGTGGAGCATGGTCTTGTTTTGATGAATTCCATCGAATTGATTTCCAAGTGCTATCAGTAATTGGGCACCAAATCTTGAGCATACAAAGAGCAATACAGGCTGGCATGGTATCAATGATGTTTGAGGATTCAGACATTAAGATCAACCCTGGATGTGCAGTATTTGTTACCACAGAGTCATTGCAGGCTGAGCATGATCTGCCTGATAATCTCAAGGTGTTATTCAGACCTGTAGCCATGGCAAACCCTGATCTAGCTTTAATAGCTGAATTGATGCTGAAGTCATATGGCTTCAATGATACCAGAACATTGTCCAAGAAGATTGCATCAATGGCTGAATTGTGTGATGGGCTTTTATCATCACAGCCTCATTATGAATTTGGTTTGAGGTCAATCATCTCCATTTTGAGGTCAGCAGGAGAACTCAAGAAGTTAAAGCAGAGTGAAGATGAGCACTACATCATTTCCCAAGCCCTTCAAACTGTCAAATACTGTGAGCTTTTGCCACAAGATCAAAAAATGTTCAGAGAAATTCTAGACAAGGCATTCCATCAGTGTCCTCCAGATCAAATTCCGGATGATGTTCTCAAAAATGCAATTGAAGAGCAATGTATCAAGAATGACTTGGAAGGAACACCTCATTTTATGTCAAAAGTGCAACAGCTGTATGACATGATGGATTTGAGTGATGGAGTGATGCTCTTGGGAGAGTCTTATGGAGGCAAAACTAAAGCATGCAAAATATTGGCTGCATCACTCCAATCATCTCAAGGCTCAACAGGAAAGGCTCCAACTTGTGTCATTCTCAACCCAAAGGCTATCAAAATTGATCAATTGTATGGCTACTTTGACAATGATGAATGGAAAGATGGCATTCTTGCAACAAACTTTAGGCAATTTGCTGGGCTCCCAGACCAGGTAATGCTTTTAAAAATTCTGAAAACTTCAGAGAATTTAACAGTTCACTAAATTCTTCGTAGGAAAGGAAATGGCTCATATTTGATGGCCCTGTTGATTCAGAATGGATAGAAAATATGAACACAGTTCTTGATGAGAACAAGAAACTATGTCTTATGTCTGGAGAAATCATCTCATTACCACCTAACACTAACCTCATTTTTGAAGCCCAAGATGTTGAGTCAGCATCACCAGCAACTATCTCACGGTGTGGAGTGCTGTACATGGATCCCCAATGCCTTCATTGGAACTTAATTGTCAAAACATGGATAAACACTTTCCCAAGGTTTATCCCTGAGTCAATAAGGCTCAAGCTGTCTGGCATGTTTGATAGGTTTTGCTACCCTCTTCTGACAGTAAGATGTGGAAGATATGAAAAATTATGCTTATTTAAATACTTTTATTTGTTTTAAAAGCTTGTCAAGAAAACAGCCACATTGAAGATAAGTGGGCATCATTTGATTTCATCACTTATCAAACTTTTTGATTGCTACTTGGTTCCCTTGATTGAGAGTGGAGAATTGAAGGGGAAATCTGAAACAGAGCTGAACCCTGTTTTTGAGGGAATGTTCTTCTTCTCCTGTATTTGGTAGGAGATCAATCATATACATTGGTGAAATTTAATTGATCATTATTTCATTAGGTCATTGGGAGCTGTTTGTGAAAGTGAAGGAAAGGCACAATTCAACTTGGTGTTTAATGAGCTATTGAATGGAGACTTAACACAAACCACAAGGGAGTCCCTTAATTTACAAGTTGATGTTCCCAAGCTTGAGGCACCATTTGTTTTCCCACTCCCTAAAGATGAGTCTGTATTTGGCTTTAAGCTCTCCATTGGAACAAAATCAGAATGGGTGAAATGGGAAGAAGACATTGATACTTCAGCTCAACTTCCCAGGGATATTTTTGCTTGTCAGGTACTCTAATTAAAACAACTCAACCTCAAATTTTAACTTTAACAAGATTTGTGGGATTTTAGCTGATTATCCCAACTGCTGAGACTGCCAAGTACTACCACTTGATGAATCTCTTTGTTGAAAATGGGAAGCCATTCCTGCTAATTGGAGCATCTGGAACTGGGAAATCATCCTATGTCAAGGATCTCCTGAACAGGAAACTGGATAAAGATAAATTTGCTTCTGCATTTTTGTACTTCACTAGGTAGTTATTCTATGTTATGAACTTTCAGCAGGGTTTTACCTGAACATATTTCAGCAACACAACCCCAACAACAACACAGGACATAATCATGTCTAAGTTGGACAAGAGGAGAAAAGGAGTATATGGGCCTCCATTGGGCAAAAAGTTTATTGTTTTTGTTGATGACATTAACATGCCAAATAAGGATGATGTTGATTCCCAGCCTCCAATTGAGCTGTTGCGCCAACTTCTTGACCATCAAATTTGGTATGACAACAAGGAACTCTTTCCTATGAAGCTGATTGAAATGCAAGTTATTGGAGCTATGAGGCCACCAGATGGCAGCAGCAAAGCAATGACAGGAAGGTTCATTAGACATTTCAACACACTAAATATTGACTTGGTAAGCAAAAATGAAATAGTATTTAGTCAACCTTTAATAAACTTGTGTTCTAGTTTCAAGATCAAACAATCACAGCCATATTCAGCAGAATTGTGCTATGGCACTTGGATACCAAGGGGTTTGCAAAAGAGTTTGATCCATGCATTGATCAGGTATTATTTTAGTATTTTGCAAATTGCAGAAGATTTTTAATAATACATGCTTTAGGTTGTTACTGCAACCTTGGAAGTGCACAAGTTTGTTGTCAAAAATTTACTTCCAACACCTGACCATACCCATTACTTGTTCAGCTTGAAAGAGTTCAGCAGGGTTATTTGTGGATGCCTTCTATCAGTCCCAGAAACAATGGAAGATCTGAATGCCATGAAGAGGCTGTGGGTTCATGAAGTCTTCAGAGTTTACTATGATAGACTTGTTGCAGATACTGACCAGGACTTATTTGTCACTCAAGTGTCAAAGATATGCAACCAAAGATTGAAAATTAGCTTTACAGAGCTTTGTGGAAGGCTTAAGAAGCCTGACTATGAAAATATTGATAAGGATGACATGAGAAGGCTAATTTTCTGTGACTTCAATGACACAAAGAGTGAAGATAAGTTTTACAAAGAAATCACTGACATGGAGAAATTCAGGGAGGTGTCAGAAGGATTGCTAGTCAAATACAATGAAGTGAGTAGGAAACCAATGGATTTGACTTTATTTGATTTTGCTCTTGAGCATTTGAGCAGAATATCAAGGGTTCTGAAACAACCAGAGAGCCATACATTGATAGTTGGTGTTGGTGGATCTGGAAGGCAATCTCTCTCTAGGCTCGCAACTCATATTGCTGGATATGAATTCTACCAATTTGAAATGGGCAAAGATGATGGCATTAAAGAATGGAGAGACAGCATGAAGAATATTCTGAAGAAGACATCATTATCAACAAATCAAAATGTTTTGTTCCTCTATGAAAGCCAGGTCCATACTTGACATACCTTTATTATAAGAAATTAATTTTATCTTAACTGCTCTTTTCTATGTTCCAGATGACAGATTTGAGGTTCATGGAGGACATCAATAATATCCTCTATTCTGGAGAAGTACCAAATATATTTGCAATTGATGAGAAGATTGAAATAATTGAGAACATGAGAAATTTAGAAAAGCAGCTTGACAAATCTCAGCATACAGATGGAAGTGGGCCAGGTAAATAATTCAGCAGAGAAAAAATCAGCAATAAATGAAAAACTTTGGTTGATTTTCAGAGCTTTTCAAACTTTTTGTAAAGAGAGTTAAGGAAAACCTTCACATTATTCTGGCAATGAGTCCACTATCAGACACATTCAAGTCATTTATTGCTAAATTCCCAGCCTTGATGAGTTGTTGCACAATAAATTGGATGCATCAGTGGCCAGGTGATTTGGACTTATTTAACATTAATTGCTTTCCATTCAAACATTTTTCTTGCTTCAGACGACGCCTTGAACTTTGTGGCATACAGATTTCTGGGTGACATCCATTTCAATCCTGGAGAGCTTGAAGGTTGTGTGGAACTTTGTGAATACTTTCACAACTCAACCATCAACCTATCCAAGGAAGTAAGATGGAAGTATCAGTTGTATAACTATGTCACTCCAGCCTCCTACCTAGAACTGAACATTTTGTTCAAAAAACTTCTTAAAGAGTACAGGGAGAAGGTACAAAAGACCAAAAATATGTATCAGGTGAGCCTTGAGAAGCTTAAAGGGGCTGAGAGTCAAGTCACTGTCATGCAAGCTGAGATGGCAGCTCTCCAACCAAAATTAGCAATAGCTTCAAAGGAAGTAGACTCAAGCATGACCTATGTGGAAAAGGAGCAAACTGAGGTGGCTGAATTGGAGAAAATAGTCAAGGGTGAAGACACAATAGTCAATGAGAAGAAGAAAGTGGCTGAAACCATCAGGAATGACTGCGATGCTGAGCTCACTGAAGTCAATGCTGTCATTGATGGTGCTCTTGATGCACTCGCAGCTCTTACTCAATCAGAAATTGCTGCAGTAAGGGGGGCCAAGACCCCATCATTATGCTTGAAGTTGATCATGGAAGTGGTTTGCCTTTTCAAGAACATCAAGCCAGACAGGATTCCTGACACAGCAGCTGGTGGCAGCAAGATGATTGATGATTATTGGGGGCCAGGAAAAAGGATTCTTGGTGATCCAAAATTTGTGGAAGTCATGTCTACTTTTGACAAGGACAACATACCAGCTAAAACTGCAAAGCTAGTGAGGGACAAGTATCTGTCAAACCCTGACATAAACCCAGACAAGAGTAAAAGTAATCTGGCAGCCATGGATACTTGTGCAAGGGCAATGTACAGATGGGTGCTGGCTATTGACATGTATGAAAAAGTAGCCAAGAATATTGCTCCAAAGAGGGAGTCTTTAGGTAAGGCTGAAAGTGACTACCAAGAATCTTTGGAACAATTGAACAAGAAGAAGGAAAACTTGAGGGAAGCCCAAGACAAACTGAAAAATGTCCATGATGACTTGCAACAGAAGAAACAGAGGAAGGCAGAGCTTGAGAATGAAGTTGATCTTTGCACCAGAAAGCTGGAGAGGGCTGAGCAGCTCATCACAGGATTTGGTGGAGAGAGGGAGAAATGGGCAGAGACTACAAGGTCTTTAGAAATGAAGCTTAATCAGCTGACTGGAGATATTTTGTTAGCAGTTGGAACAGTAGCCTACCTAGGTGCTTTCCCAGAAAATGAGAGGCAAAGTCAAATTGAGAATTGGCAAATGAAAGCAAAGGAGCTGAATGTTCCCTACTCTGAGGACTACAGTCTCCAAGGAACTCTTGGCAACCAGATCACCATACAGTCCTGGTACATGAATGGTTTGCTAAGAGACAACTTGTCCACAGACAATGGAATCATTTTGTCCACAGCAGAGAGATGGGTCCTCATGGTTGACCCACAAGATATAGCTAACCGTTGGATCAAAACCATGGAGAAGCAAAAGAATCTGTCTGTGCTTAAGCAATCTGACAAAGATTTCTTAAGAAGCTTGGAAAACTGCATTCAGTTTGGCACTCCAGTTTTGCTGGAAAATGTTGGTGAAAGTTTGGATCCTGCATTGGAACCACTCCTGCAAAAGCAAACTTTCCAACAGGGAGGATCAGTTTGTATCAAGCTGGGTGAATCCACCATTGAGTACTCAAAGGACTTCAGAATGTACATAACAACAAGGCTCAAGAATCCTCATTTCCCACCAGAGACAACAGCAAAGATTACAATGGTCAATTTCTCCATATCTAAGGCTGGATTGGTTGATCAATTGCTTGGCATCATTGTTGCCAGGGAAAGGCCAGAATTGGAAGAAGAAAGAAGCCAAGTCATTGGTCAGATCAATGAGAACAAGAAGAATTTAGGAGACATAGAAAACAAGATTCTCAGTGTCCTGTACACTTCCAAGGGAAATATCCTTGAGGATGAAAATGCCATTAAGACTCTGAGCTCTTCCAAAGTTCTTGCAAATGAAATAGTTGAAAAGCAGCACACTTGTGAGATAGCCAAGGGCAGGATTGATGACAACAGGAATGAGTATCTAGATTTGACCCACTTTGCTGTCTCCCTATTCTTCACTGGGAATCACATCTGCATGATCAATCACATGTACCAGTTCAGCTTGGCTTGGTTCATCAATCTTTTCTGCACTTCCATCGATGTCGCAGACAAATCAGAGGAGCTTGAAGAAAGACTAAGTAGCATCAAGGATCACTTCCTCAGAAGCTTGTTTGTCAATACATCAGCTAGCTTATTTGAAGAGGACAAGATTATCTACTCCTTCTTGCTGGCTTGCAGTTTGGGCAAAACTTGCCAAGGTCTTCTTGAGACTGATGAGTGGCAGTATCTCCTGAAAATCATCAAGGATGGAGATTCCAATGAAGAGTCAGATATTGTCCCTGATTGGATTACACCAAAAGTTAAGTCCAAATTCAATCAGCTCATAAAGTTGGACAAGTTCAAAGAGTTATTTTCTGAAGACAATGAACCTTTGCTTAAAAAGTTGTGGAGGAGTTTCTCCCCTCATGTTGACCCTGAGTATGATGAACTATGCCAAGACCTGAATCCATTTCAAAAGCTCATCTTTTTGGCCACATTCAGGCCAGACAAATTGGTACCAGCCATCAGAAGGTTTGTGTCAGACACTCTGGGAATGACTTTTGTTCAGCAAGAGCCCCTCGACATTGGCAAAGCATTTCAAGAGACAAGTGCAGCCACTCCTTTGATCATTTTGCTCAAGGAAGAAGTCAACCCATGCAAATACATCTTCAGATTTGCAGATGAAATGGGCTTCCAAGGAAGAAAGCTAAGAATACTCTCACTTGGCAGTGGTCAAGAGGAAAAGGCAAGAGAAACAATCAAAGAGTGTAGTCAAACAGCAACTTGGGTTGTACTTCTCAACTGCCATTTGGTCCCTGATTGGTTGGATGAATTGGAGTACCTCTGTGAGGATCTTGGTGCTGAAACTACAAATCAGGACTTTCGGCTTTGGCTCACCACTCAGACAACTACAGCATTTTCAGTCCCAACACTGCAGCTGGGAGTCAAAGTGGCCATTGAAGAGCCAACCATGGTCAAGACAAGCTTGGTCAGACACTTGTTCCCTGACAAGTCATTCATTGCAACTTACAACAAGACAGTCCCTCCATGGAGGAGAATTTGCTTTGCCATCACTCTGTTTCATTCTTGCATCAATGAAAGAACCACTTATGCTCACTGTGGGTGGAATCAGGACTACATTTTTGGAGAGGCTGACTATGACCTGTGCTTGTTGCATCTGAACTCTATCTTGCAAGAGAAGGACTTTTCAATGAGCACATTGCAGTACTTGATTGCTGAATGTACTTATGGGGGAAGAATGGAAGATGAGTGGGACATGAGAACCCTGACTACTTTCCTAGAGAGAATAACTTGCAATCTCAGCTTGGATGATGAGTGTGTTTTTGATGAGGACTCTGTTTACCATACCAAAAAGTTGGCAAGTCATGAGAGCATGATGGAGTACTTGAATGGACTTCCAACTGAAACATCTCATGCACTCATGGGAGTAAATGAGCCCAACCACTGGAACAAGAATGAGGCTAAAGGAGTGGAGTTCATCAAAAAGCTAAGGAAGACTCATGGACTTGATCTGAAGGAGGATGAGGATGAAGAAAATGATGTGGACATCAGGGAAAAAATTGTCAACATTCTTGCTATGACTCCAGATGAGTTTGAGCTAAATGAGAACCTCAATGGAATCATGGAACTGGTCCTGGACCAAGAATTACAAAAATACAACACTTTGCTCTCAGTAATGAAGGAAAGCTTGGAAAATGCACTCAATGGTATCGATGGCAAAAGCCTAGTCACCGAAGAGATTGAAGACTTCATCCAGAGTTTGAAGCAAGATGAAATTCCATCCATTTGGCTGGATTGTGCTTATCCAACCATGGAGGACTTAACTGGCTACTTGAGTGACTTGGCTGAAAGAATTGAGTTTCTTAGAAGTTGGCTGATTGATGGCCCTCCAAAATCCTTTTGGGTCACAGCTCTTTTTGAACCAGGTGACTTTTTCATTGCAATCATGTACATCCATGCATTGGAGAATGGTATGCCGGACTTCCATGAGCTCTCTTTGGAGTGCAGATTTGACAAGTAAGACTATCTTAGGGACTTATTTAAAATGGTGACAAAATGTCACAAGTTTACCTTTCCTAGTGATGATGATGGTCCAGGTATCCTAGTAAGAGGCTTGTACTTGGTTGGAGCATCTTGGGACTCTGAAAAAAATCAACTGGCAGAAGCTGACAGAGAGTCTATTTGTGCACTTATGCCATCAATTAGACTAGTGCCAGTGCAAAATAATGATGATGATGAAGAAGAGGAAGAGGATGGTTCAAGTAAAACATACACTTGTCCTTTATTTCAAAATTCTGAAAGGTCTGGAGATGAAAATTTCATCATTGATTTGGAGTTGCCCACTGATCAGCCTTCAGAGCACTGGATTTTGACTGGAACTGCACTGCTTTGCCAGAAACCAATAGATTTAGGTTAGCACTTAAAAGCAATAAAAGTGAAATGCTGAATCAAGAAATAAAGCTTACTTTACAAACTGTCCAAGATAATAGATAACATTGCCAAGCATAAAAAAACAGTTGCTAATAGTGGTCAGGTAGTTTGAAAAGTCATTGAAATCATTTTTATGCAAACATTCCCTGTTTTATAAAAGCCTTTTCTTGTAGAATATTGGCATCATCCAATTTTGTGCCCACTGGATTTCGAAAATGTACTTGATTCAATTTGCTATATTGAGTAAAATCAATAAGTGCTGTTTTTTAATGCAATGCTGACAGCTCCAACTGTTAAAAATAAAATGCATTTTTTTTCAATAATTGACATAGGTTTCCTTCATATTTCAGTTATGATCCAAATAGGAAAATTAGGCTTCCTAATTCCAAATTAGATCCTTTGCTTCTTTTTAACATTGCTTGATCTTTTTTCAAATAATCAAATAAAAATGCCAGTATGCATGCTCATCTCTACCACAAATGGCCACAGATAGAATTTTTAAGGCAAGAGCAATTGAGAGGAAGTAGGACGCTTGAAAAGAAGAGCATATATGGAAGTTAAAGTAGCCCACAGTTCACTAAGTTGTGCTTTCACCTTTTTCTGATCACTTTTCAGACCACTTTTTCTGACCACTTTTTCTGACCACTTTTTCTGACCACTTTTTCTGACCACTTTTTCTGATCACTTTCTCTCACACTTTTTCTGACCACTTTCCTGAGCACTTTCCTGAGTACTTTTCTCTGACTACTTTCTCTGACCACTTTTTTCATTGTCTCTGACCACTTTTTTCACTTTCGTATTTTGCCGTCGAACTAAGCTTTATTTCGGGTTTCTATGAAATCTGTTAATACTTAAATTGATTGTTTCTTATTTTAATTTTGCCAAGTGCGTTCGCCCCCAATCAGTCCACTATGTGGACGTGTACATCTAGTTCAAAATATGCAGCAATATGTTCAGCACAAAAGTTTTCAGCCTTGCTTAGAGGCAATTTCAGGGAATTAACTTTTGAGCAAGCTCTAAAAACTAGTGCAAGTTTAAGTAAGTAATGGTGGTGTGCGACCGGTACGCCCTCTAGAACCTAGGAAGGTTTCAAAGCATCGGTTCAAGTCTAGTACCAGTCCGCAGCACCGGAGCTGCCAGGTCTCGCAAGCCGCTATGCAGAGGCCGCAGCCTCACGTACACAGCTTCTGGCAAGGAACCTCTCGGCACGCTTATGAGCAGTTGACCAGTGG
This sequence comes from Paracyclopina nana, assembly GCA_019096065.1. Taxonomy (NCBI): domain Eukaryota; kingdom Metazoa; phylum Arthropoda; class Copepoda; order Cyclopoida; family Cyclopettidae; genus Paracyclopina; species Paracyclopina nana. The sequence goes on from JAGUCH010000004.1 coordinate 535,081, forward strand.
TTAAGTGTCGCCCTTTCACCCTGATCATTCCAGGGATCAGGACCTCGCTATGAGTCTGAGCACTAATATACTTCATTAAGGTCGGGTGGAATTTCCTATTCATTAGCAGGCACAACACATCACAACAGCTACTTCAATCAGAGCTCAAAACAGTATATAACAATAAAGCTTCTTCTCTGTGGCTGCCTCTTCAGTACTGTACTCTTCAAACTTGGTGAGGATCTTCAGGCTTCAGCTGCTAGCAGAGTTCACCCCAGTCAACCTCCTGCAGTGAGGTTGACATGTTGTTTCTCTGAGGTCCCCTGAAGAACTCCCTTCTCTTTCCTTTTCTCCTTCACTCCTTGGCAGTGCACTCTCATCATCTCAAGGCTGGCCCAGCTGGTCCAGGTAGCTTCATAGTATTCACAGCTACTATATAGCAGTATGTAGCATGTGAAGCAGAATTTGGCAAGGCAACCAGCCACCTGTGAAGCATGATGAAATGAAGGCAAGGTTGTGTGGTCCAAGTTGATACTGTTGCGCTGAATAGTCATCTTCTTCTTTCTTTCTTTTCCTATCCTTGCACCAAAGGCTATGATGGAACTCGTTGTCCATCATTACCCCGGCCCTAACTTTTTCAGCTTTTGTCATCATTTTAAGAACTAAAATATGAAAAAAGGTGAGTAAGCACTAATACGGTTAGAGAAAAAAGTGAAACTGTGGCCTTATACTAACGTAGCAGCGCCAAGTGCTTTCATTCCAATCAACAAGCCCACCGAGGCAGGCTCTTCCCTTGTGCCACTACGGCCCACACCGTTTCGTCGACGATGAGCATCCGGCATGACATAGTCGGGCTCACTACAGCATCGGCGTAGTAAGGCTCGACGTTTCCAGATCAAAATACACACTATGAGGATCAAAATGAGCCCAGAAAGTGTGCTTATGATTAGGATGATCTTCCAATTGTCAAACAAACCCAGAGGCTCTTCCTCAGGAAACTTTGTGAAGAACTTGCGTATGTCACTTTCCCACGGATAGTCTTCATAACCAGTACTGGAACTGCCCAAGGTAACAAGACAGTGACTCAGTACCAAATAGGACCCTGGCACTAATGTAATGGAATTCTTATAATATTTTAGGCAGGTCCTGTTAATGAACACATCCTGAATGACATTCAAGAATCCACGGTATTCCGGACAGGCCACTTCCTCCAACACATTAGAGGAAAAAGGAACCATTTCACACTCAGCAAATGGGTCACCCAAGGCTGAGCCTAGCAACATTTTAGCACAATGTCGAGACTCTGGCTGTACTTCTAAATGCCTGTTTCCACAGACTGTTACATTGGCATCATGCACATAACAGTCACCATAAATGGGTAGGTCTCTGATGACATACCCCAAATCCTTGTACTTTGTCAAGAATATGTTAGCAAACACTTGTCCACCAATACTTCTTGACACTAATCTATAAGTCAATTCAGGTTCAGGATCTAGGCTATGGAACCCCAGCATTCCTTATGACACACTATCGCCCACGACCTCAGTGTTGGCCAAGGGGTCATACACACTGTTGGTCATGGCTTGACTTTCCAAATCACTCACTTCATTTACTCTGGGCAAACTGAAGCGTTTGTTCATTTGCCTAATGTTTTTAGCAAATAAGACTATTTTCCCCAGTGTGTCTAGTACTTCTTTATAATCTTTAGGCAGGAACCCAAAGCTTACACAAGCATCACTAAACTTTTGCAGTAAACGTACTGCCAAACTTATATTGTCCGGAATGGTCAATCTTTTGACCTTTTCCATCATTCCATCGGTGAACTTTGATGTTCTGCCTGATTCAGCAAGATTCTTCAAGGCAGCTAAAGCTCTGTTTACAACACCTTTAGCTCCAGATAAGGTACTATTAATCTGAACCTTGTGGGTAACATCAAACTTATTGCGCACACAGATAGTGCCCACAGGGTCAGTTCCGTCAAACACATGAGACTTAGCTTCTACAAGCTTTTTGTCAGCAAATGTTCCAGTAATACAAGGAAAGCCTGGTTTAATTGACGCCTTAGCAGTATCTTTCCAAGGTATTCTATCAAAAGGCACACTACCCGAAAGTGAAACTGGGGAGTTGCCAATAAATCTAAACTTCATACAAACAGTGAACTTCGCAGCAGCATTAGTGTCCGCAGCCTTAGTTAACAGTTCTAGAGCTAGGTTCACGTCAGCTTGGCTTTCCGGAACAAAAGCCTTAAAGTCAAATCCTAACGACTGACATTTTTCATCCAAATTAGTCGGTAGAGCACTCACACCAACATATTGTTTGTCATGGTGTGTCTATATATCCGAGGGCACATCTACAGTAGCCACTTTTTCTTTCAATTGTTTCACCCCATTTTCTAGCTTAATAACAGAGTCCAGGGTGTTCTCAAGAAGCAGGCGAAAGTTGCTCGTATCTATCACTACGGCTTTTCTGTCTGGCTTTGGGTGATAAATCGTTCGTAGCGGGACCAAAGCATGCCCTTTATGGCCTATAGGCCCTTCTAACACAAGTTTCAGCTCAACTCAACCATTGCCAATCGGCAAGCACACAGTTAAGATGAATATTATAAGCATGGTTCCTAGTCGACTGTAGCTGCACTACTGACTAGGCCCCAGGCCCGACATGCCCATTTTATACTATCTATCTCTGTTCTCCAGGCACGGTGGGCAAGGCCTACCTGCCTGGCAAACATTTATTTGGTATAGTCAGGTGCGCACAAGACCACAACTTACAATACATACAATATACTCGAGTCTAACCTACTTAAAACTCAAGGTCCATTCAGCTTAAAAGGTGGAAAAGTTTCCACAATCAAGTCCAAAATCAAGATCAAGGTAAACATAGTTAAAATTGATCAACAAACTCATTTATCGCAGCTCCAAAGGTTCTTAGGTCATTGGACGATAGCGATTCCATTTTGGCCACGATTAGCTGTCCCAATCGGGCTTTTTCCTTGTCACCCCTGGTACGTTTAGCCTTAGGGGCTCCTTGCTTAATAGACATAGCCCCCGCAGACTGGTTAGTGGCAGCCTCCAAATAAGTGCGAGGCCCACGCCTGTTTTTCTGCGGTCTGTCTTGGAAGACGGCCAATCTCAAAGAGCGGGCACCAGCAATATACCGCATAGCTTGCGGGTTGGTGCGCTCCACTCGCTCAACAAACCTGCCCATGTCCATTGGCAACATGGCAGTCATGTCAACCTTTAGGTCAATCTTCCGAGGAGCTTGGGCAACCCCGTGCATCAAGCAGGATGGAGTACCCACATGCAATTGGAAATGGGGCGAGCTCACGTCCAGAAAGAGCCTCGTATCAGCAAAAGAAGCATCCAGGGTGGGTTTTAACTGGACAACCCCATGCTTCGCCATGTGCTTGGACACCACAACAGGAATCCTAGCGCCGTTCATTCCATGGACATTGTACACCGCATAGCTGAGAGCAGAAGGACTCTGGATTGCAGCCCAAGTCCTAATGTTGGCTCGCCGATGATACTTGTCATCATACTCTTTTACTTTGGGCAAATTGAATACTGGGAGAGCTCCCAGCATCAAGAAAACCACTATGAAGTCAGGCAGTGGTCCCCCCTCAGATATGGGTTTAAGTATCAACTCGAATGACTCAAAGTTGCACACCTTTAGAGGCCGCCGAAAGTCTGATTGCTCCAGAACCTCTCCATTGCAGCGGATAGTGACGTCAAATGCCCTCTCACGATTAGCCGTTTGGGGATTGTCGGCAGCTACCTTCAACATGGCCTCATTATAACCCCGCTGGGTCACGGCCCTTATGGCACTTGCACGGCGCGCATAAGTTTTGACCGTATCCGGAAAGGGCGGGCGGATCAAATCCTGGTAAGCCACTGGGTATTGCAACCTCGCAGCTTCTTCCTTCAAGGGGAGCTCAACAATGCGAGGCCTCCCCACATAACCTCCAGCTCGGACTGCCTCGCCATTGCAAGGAGTGGCTGGTTCTCCATCGTCCTGATCCATGTTTGCCACTTCACCCCCATTACTAGGGGCGAAATCTGTGGTGGCAATTTCAACCTCATGGTCCACCTGGTCAGGAATAACCTGATCAGCGGCTCCTTCCCCAGTTCTATCCAGAAGTGGGGCATCTACCTTGTTTGTTTCTTCCCCAGCTTGGGTTTCTACAAAGAGGGCCATTCGATCCAGCCCAGCACTTTCTTCTTCCCAGTACTGGGCATTGGCTTGGTACGCATCCTGATCCATAGTGGGAGAGGCCCCGTCAACAGGCACCTCATCCATCATCAATGCGTCATGATCATGGTCATCCATTCGCGGAATCATGACCATAGAGTCAGGTCCAAGCTTAAGCGCATTGCTTAAGTCACCTTTTCTTTGCTTGCCTTTTCCCTTCTTGGGGAGCTTGCCAGGTTCATTTTCGGCCAGAGCTTCTCCAAGTTTAACAAGGGACGGCAGGGTGGTGTTGGAATCAGCGTTCATCGTGGACTGTAAGGCAGCCCATCTTTGACGCGTCTTTTATAGCTCTCAACCAGGTAACCAACAGCGCCTCACAGCATTATTATTACCATAATTTCTCCTGCACGTTCATATCATTATAGTGCGCAATCTTCTTGTTGCCGAGGTGAATCATTTCTCCTTGCTGTATTTGTCGCTCTTGTCTCCAAGATGCTGAGTTGACAAATTCCACCGCTCAAGACTCTGCCAAGTGACACAGGCCAAGCTCTCCAATAAAAAGCAAAGCCTGGCTCAGCTTTCACTTCAGTCTTTAGCAGTCCATCAATCCCACGACTTTTAATAGGCCAACTTTTCCAGTTGCTCATAACAAGGAGATGGGATTTCTGCAGTTACCAGCTAGCACTACACCAGTAACTACTACACTTATGACGACGAGCACCACTATGCGGCCTCAGATCACCACTTCCCGATGGACTTTGCCCGAGTCTTGGACTCGTACATCCACTTACTCGACAGTGGCCCCCACTGAGGCTACCACAGTTGCGGATAGGCCTTCGCCTGTGACTCCTTCATCACCAGCAGGGCTTCCAATGGAGCCAACAGAGGATTCGGGGCCGGAGACTCCAGCCTCATCCCGTGGCTTCCTCGACTTCAAACATTATAGTGCACAAGACTGGGTCGGTCTGACCGCAGTCCTCACTATCATTTTGGTAAGCTATATTTTCGAAGCTCATTGTAATCTGTTCCAAGGCTTATTCACAATCACCAATCGGTAATTTGAGCTCGTTTTCTTGCAGATTCTGATCATCCTTATAACATGCCTCACGTACCGGTTGTACAAGAAGTGTAGAAGCTGTTGCCTCTGCCAGGCATGCGTGGAAAAGATCAAGACTGATGAACCAGTGGAACTGGAGCCACTGGCCCTGCCCCTCCCTAGCCCCTCGGCCTCAGGTATCTACGAGACATTGACCCGGAGGCCATTGTCATCGCTTCCACCTTTGCCATCAGACTTCGAGGGCATGATTGTAGTGCGAGGTGGGGTGCCGACTTTCCAAGTGGCTACCCTTCGCCCCCAGGCCTATGTCTCACCCATGCACAAGCCAGTGTATGATGTGCTGCGGCCCATGAGACAAGTAAGCCCTTTTTATCCTAGTGAAGTTAGAAATCAACAGTTAACTTTTGCCACGTAAACTTGATTCTCTTCACCATTTTACTATTTCCAAAATTGTAGGAACCCGAGGATCTAGTCCCCAGCTCGCAGCGTAAGAGGAACAAGAGGCGCCGGAATCGGAGCCAATTCTATGTGGAGGTTCCTAGGACTGCTGGAGCAGCAATCCAAGAGCTTCCAACTGAGGCTGCCAACGCTGTGCCAAGCACTATCGCAGAGCCCTCCAATCAATGAGCAAAGACTATTTCATTAGACCTCGCGGGGCCCAATAGTCTTATACGTAGTCATCCCACTCGTCAAGTTCAACTTTCCGGGGGGAAATTCTTCACCTTTAGCGGTCTGTTTTAGCACTATGTTATTGTTTTTATTTACATAAACCTCGACAGATCCAATAAACTAATAAAAGCACTAATGCCCTAATAGTCTTATTTTCATAACAAAAGTCCGATACCGCCAAGTGTGGCAGCAACATCGACCAAGTATACCAGCCACAAGACCAGCGTTACTTTCCATTTCAAGCGCAAGACTCATGTGATTTCGGCTCTTTCAAACAAGTTCTGTACAAACGAGTATCACATAGTCCGGAAGCGCTGCTCAGTAGCGACTCAAAACAAAAATAGCTCCATTTATGGACGACTTTTTCGTAAGTGCACCAAAAATCAGTGAATTCTTGTGCATTCCAGTTCTTAACAGTCTTTTCCTGTGTATTTTCAGGCAAAAGCTTCAAGTTCGGCGGCAGCAGCAGCCACAACGGTGGCTCCGGCCCTCACCACCAGCGACGGGAGGCAGGCCGCGGCTGAGTCCGTGGCCCTGCTGCCCCAGGATCCTGTGGATCAGCCAGCGGGTCTACAAGGCCAAACCTGCCAGGGGGATGGCGTTGTGAGTTCCTTTCTAGTGGCAAAGGCCCCATTACAAGACTTAATTCGTTCCTTTCCAGGCCGAAGAGATTCTCTAGGGCATCGCCATAAACATGGCAGCGGCGGCCACCTATTACGGGTTGGTGCTCCAAAGGGGCGTGGCAAGGCGCACCTCCGGCCCATCCCCATGTCGCGACCGGCCCCACCTCCCTTGCGGGAAATAAAAACCAGCGCCACATATTCTCAGTCTACCAGTTCTCGCAAGTCTTTTCGCGATCTTGGGCTGAGCAACTTATCGCTTAGCTGACTCATCCATTCTTTATCTAGACCTCAGCAAGAAAGCTTCGACATCTACGAGTGCTGATTTGTACTGCCTGCCTTATCTTGTCATATCATATTTACATTGGCATGGCATAACTTGAGCCCCGCCAAATATGATATTCGCCATGTTCGTGCATAGCTAGCACGCACTTTTTCAAGCACCTCAGCGAGATGCTGCGTTTTTTGCTCCAACACGCACGAGCAGCTACTTGTTAACCACCTGCAGCTTCACGGATGGAAAACAATAGCCATAAATTCGAGGTTATGATCTTATCTCATTATCTATTATGAGTGGACAATAACCTTCTCATGAGCAGCCCAGCAATCGCACATAAACTTCTGTACACTGCTGTTACTCATATTCGTCTTCAATAGGACCCTGGTTGAGTCCACCAAAGATTATGTGCATAATGTAATTTTGGCAGCCCAAAGTACAAGCTCCTTTTAGAACACACCTTTTCCCAAGGTGGGGAGACAACTACTCATTTGGGCCCCAAATACGTAGCACCTCAAGCTGGCCATCGAGGGCAGAACCCCAAGTCCAGGTGAGTCATAAAAATAGAAATGTAGCACAAGCACACTTGTGTTAGCATCATATTTCACGTTATGTAAGCTCTTTTGCATACTCCAGCATATTTTCGAATGCTATTCCAATCTTTTTGCGGAAAAGCCAGTATTTATTCCAAAGCCTGGCTTTTTCCAACTTCATACAAGAGCCTGGTGCATGTGTTCATATTATTGAATACAAGACACATTTTCTCAACGTGCCGCAATAACCTACGTGGTAATGGGCACCATCTGGCGGAAATTCCTGAGCTACTTACGTTTTCCCATTAGGGCGTGGGTCATATTCGCCCACTAACGTACTCAGTTCTTTCTTTCGTATTTAATGTTATTATTCCAATGACTATCTTTGTGGGGCAAGCTTACTTCTTTCACCGGGAAAGTGATTTCAGTTAGGTCCGCTGCTTTACCTGCAAACTCTAAAATAGTGCCCGTAAATTGCCATAACTCAACTCATGGCTTTCGGCAATTATCCTTCACTTCTGAAGTTACTAATACTCTAATATACTAGCGCTTCAACCTCATTATCAGCATCTCATTTTAATGGGCGCATTGCCCTATAAAGATTGCGTGACTTGTAGCAGCAGTGGCATTGTGGCCATAAGTTAATACTAAGCGCTTTAACTGAGGCTGTCTGGAGATTCCAGTGTACTGCTATATGAGTAACCACTGACTGCTACTGCACTGCCTGATCCCAGGGGCAGAACCCCAAGATCAGACTGGCAATAAAATTATATTTGGACATAGACTGTAGTTATCAGCACGTCTAGTCTCATACATATGTCTACTTTGAGCACGCATTCAGTACTCAGTGAGTTACATATGCAAGATTCTAAACAAAGATTTGGCCAGACATGACCAAGTCTTCTTTAGCATAATTCGGCGTTTTCCCTGTCATTGCTCCTTTACTTTTGGAAGTAGGTAGCATTTTTCCAGGGCACTCAAGAGTTGAAGCTTCGGGGCGCCCCCTGGGGGGACCCACTGCTATTATCGCATCAACGTTTTTGCAGCGTTGAGCCATTCTCAACTCATTTTGACGTTAATTTGAGCTCTCATTATTGCCATCATCAGCTTATTATCTGTCTCGAACATAAGCTAGATTGGCCATAAGATCGCCATACCTTATAAGTAAGTCTCAGCAGGCGCAAAGAAGTACACCAAAGATATGACGTCATATCTCCATTTGTTATTGTAGCTATGATTAGATTATTTTCCATCATGGCTTTTATTTGTATCAAAGGGCATAAGCCCGGCAGATATATCTAGGAGCATAGAGGAATCCGAAATCAGGTGTCATAAGCGACGAAAAGAAGAAAGTTCAAGCACATGACCAAGGGACTGCCCATGGACCTTCGTTTTTTCTTCCGATTCCGGATGCTCATGCAGCTTCGCCCGAGTTTAGGGACAAAACCCTAAACTCAGACTTAGAACAAAAATGAACAAAAAGATATGTAGCCCAGCACGCACCACTGTACCATCTTTTTCTCATTTAGCTTATCATTTGATATGGAGACCAATGCATACTAGTCCCAAAGCACGTTTGGGAGGTAACAAGGTTTCAGACGCCCATTCTCAGTATTTCTACCTCAGTGGGCTATCCACAACTTTTCATGCCATGGTACTATTGTAACATGGCATTACCATTTTTTTGTGGGCCATGACCACCATCCGTGGCGCCCACTAGCACTCCTGTAGCGCTAGCTTAGCGCAACGTTTTTCGCTTAGCAATTTTCATAACTCAATCTTGACAGTTATTACTAGCGTTCGTTCATGGCGAGCGTAGCCATTATTTTACTAGCACTCTCTTTTAGGTACGCCGAGAATTGCGAAGCCAAGCTTATACAGGTGGGCTAGGCGATTATACTGCCATTCCACGTAGTCTGTATCCACATAATTATATGCCTCTCATCCTCATACTTGTTACATGTTAGCTATGGACTACACGTATATTTTAAGCATGGTAGAAGTCATATTATAAACTCATTTCATCTTATCTTTGGCTCTAGAAAGTGCCGTACAAAGATTTTGCACCACCTAATAATTTGTGTGCAAATAACTCGATTGTCTGATGGAATAAGGTATGGATCATATAATTGTATTGATTCATGAATCCATCATTTCTCTGTTTGTTGGACACATTTGCTTTTACACAAGTATCATATTCAACATGCGTCTGCAAAGTTATAGCCAGCGTAGCAATGCTATTTTCCTTTGCTGACATTATCAAAGCTCAGGTCATTGCTGCACCTTTATTCATGACAAAATTGTTCACCAAAGCTTTCTATTGGCCACATAGACCGCTAGCGGCATCTGGCAATCATTGCTATTTTAAAAACGTTTTTTATGTTTCAACACAGGTTAAAAATAAAACGTTTTTGTCCGCACCTCACCATTATAGTAGCAAGGTGGAGCCACCTTCCTTTTTTGTATTCACCCCCAGCCACAGCTAGGTTGTCTACAAAAGATTTAGTGCTCTTTGTTTCCATGCCATTTATTTTGCTTTAGGGCATAGTTCTCATTACTATTTACAATCAGCCAGTCAGCTTCCCCCATGGTACGGCGAAGGCTTGAATACCGGTTCAAACTAGAAATAGTCGGTTCTGTGTTAAGCAGGTGAACTTTTTTCAACTACTTTTTAGTACTAGCTCGCGCTCGCTCTATGGCTTGCGCGTGCTCTCTCTGGGTTTCCCCCCCAGCCCAAGATTGTCAGGTTTTGGGTAGCTGAAGCTTCCTAAAACTTGTCAGTATCCTGGTAAGTATCCTTTTGATTAGTACTTCTAAAATACTTATTATTTTAAAATAAGTTTTTTATTTGAAGTAACAGTGGGTAGGCTCTAGAAGCCACCACTATTTGAAGGTGTTATGTGCAACTAAAAGTGGCCTACAAAAGGGCACTCCAGTTAATACAGTAGTAGCTCATGCCAGTTTTACTGGCTGAGTTTTGAAGAAAGGAGACCCGCTCGTCACCTTCTTTTTATTTATTTTTATTCCGCCCAATTAGGGCCCGAATACCTTATGTAGCCTCACTAAGATTCTCGTCAAAGGGGCGTTCAACTCTGAATTCCATAATGGAATCAAGTTTTGTTTATTTCTCTTCCCAGTGCTGCTTAGCACATAAGATTGCAAGGCGTCCTGGGTACTTTAATCACCTCCATTCGCAATGGCAGTTGCACACACTGGTATGTAGCAAGTCACTCCAGTGCTTTTTCACAAAAGCTTGCAAATGGGGTTGCACTGAGCATTTTTTGCAGACAAGTAGTGTCCCCAAGGCAATGGTATTTAAGCATGACATACATATATGTTATTTGCTGCTTTTTATTGTAATGCTGACACCAGTTCCAGTGTTGTAATTGGTGGAACACGAGGCGCCACCTGGTGGAGACCACGGCATTACTTGCCTCAATGTTTCCAGCATTACTAACTTTATTCAGCTCTTTCTACTTTTATTAGTGGAAATTGCTTCTAACTTTTGCACATGTATCATGAGCCAGTATTTACTAACTAGACTGTTTGTTAATGAGCCTTGAGCTCTGCAAATTTCATATACTTTTTCCATTCCAGCAGAGTGGAGGAGGCACGCCAACTCAGTGGCGTCACCATCGAAGTATTGCAATATTTTTTGTCGCACTTAAAGCATCTCCACTTGGTCGGGGAGAGCCATGTGCCTTATTTGCAACAAAGATGGAACACATAATCCGGAAGAATCTCAGCTAGGTCTGGATTGAAGTATATATATATACATTCCTCCTTTCCATGACATGCACGTGATCTCCATTCGCATTCAGTTCGTCATGCTGCAACATATCTGGCAAAATATGCTTCGAGCTCAGCATTTCTTTTCTGTGTGGATCATATTCCACCAGTTCGGCAGTTGTAAAATCCAGCTTCTATTCGTAGTCGAATAAAAACTCGGGTTTTTTACAGCCTTTTTTATCATTCTCATTTCCTGGCAACAATACATCGAGGCTGCTTGTTTTTAAGCAGGAAGATTCCTACCAAGCATAGCTCCGTTTGCCACCTGTTGCTAGTATCGCAGAAACGTTTCCGGATGGTTGTGCACACCTTAATTGCAAGGTGGCGCCACATCCTGTTCTGGGTTACTTTTTGTCTAACAATATCGTAGGTATAACAAAGTACCAGTATTTCTTGCTCCTAGGCGTCATAAGTTAGCTTCGGGGCAAAAAACTCGCCTTTGTTCTTGAAGTCAGCCACTTTCTTATCACGTTGTTTCCACCGGAAGTTCGAAACTGCTTCAAACTAAAAATAGTCGCGTCTTTTTAGAGCACAGCTATTATAGCTCTAGTGTCATATCTTAAGCTTGCCACATTTAGGCTTTATATAAAGCCCAAATTATGGTAGCATCTCAGCTCGGTCTGGGTGTACGCACATCAGTCCAATGCTTGTAACCGGCATTAGCCAAAAAGGTTACAGCCATCTTTTTGGCTAATTTCGGTTGGCATTTATTAATTTTTGTCAACTTGTAAGCCAAAAGTGGTTCAAGTGAAAAATGGCAAATTGCAAAAGTCGCATTAAAATCGCATTTGCGGCTCACGCCCGCTCTACGGCGTGCGCGAGCGTTCTTCTGTCCAGTATTCCCCCCCTACCCAACTTTTACAGATTTTGGGCGGCGAACAGCCTCCAAAAACTGTATCAGTTAGCAGGTAATTATGGGTTCGAACAGTACTCTAAAAAGTTTATTTGTGGCTGACGGAGGCCACTATGTAATAGAGTATGTTATTAATTATTGCCCACCTACATTTGTGCATGAACAAACGTAGGGTTATTGTGTGCAATGAACACAACTCATGGACCAATCGTTCACAACATAATATAAGTATATTGTGGAGGTGACATCAGCCTTAACAAAATCTCAGTGGCCTTTATGGAGGCTCACGAGGTGGAATGTGTCAAGTTTTAACTTTTTAACTATCACCAACGTATGTTTTATGAAATAATAGAGCAATGTATGCACCTAATGGCCAACAAAGCGCATGGCCCTAGGGAAATAACTTTATCCTTTGGATTTAACTTGCTCCAAGACGGAGGTGTTAAAAACAATTACTTCATAAGGCATCAATCATAACATTGACAGGCCCTTATTGCAAGATTTCATTATCAAGCAGAGTCTCATTTACATAGGCATTTAGCTAGTGTCTAGAACACTAGCTATGCCACATCGCGTAACGAGAATGCGTACGTGATGTTTATTTTCGTAGAAACCAAGAGCATGTAAACCAGTCAAGCTCGTATAGAGGTGCCCCTAGTTAAGGAGACCTGTAATTATGATTACTTTAGACCTTTATCGAGCTTATTACACCTTACCAGGTGCAATGGTACAGCCAAGGCCATTCTTTTGGTGTTGTCTGTTAATGTTTAACATTAACCATTAGTGCAAACATTGCGGAAAAGTTGCGGCTATTATATGGGTGCAAAATAAAACTCGTAAATTCATTCTTATATAGAATTCGAGACGAGTTATGGCCCTCATTGCCGTCAATTCGAGCCATAGCCATTTGAAAATAATTGCTAGCATATTCAAAGTTACTAGACTTATAATTTTATTTTAGGTTTGTCTCGAAGTCCTTCGCAAGGACGTTGGAGAATCCTAACAGGCGGTAGCGCAACAGCCCCTTCAGGCGGAGAGCCTTCAGGAGAGCTCGGCACAGCCTCTTTTAATGGCGACAACAATTCATCATCTGGACTATCGCGACCAGAAGACTTGCTATCATTTGTTACAGTTTTAGTTTCATATATTTGCTCTCTAGTAGGTGCAGAGGGCAATATAAAACTCCTGTTTTCAATGTTTTGCTCATCAGCTTCGACTAGGTTATCCTTTTTTGGGGACATAGATAGTCTTTTCTTAATTAGCTGAGAAACTTGCCTAAAGGCGTCTAGAAAGCGATTTCTAGTGTCAGGCGAGAACTTTCTATTCTCAGCCATAACCTTAGACAGTGTTCCTTTAAAATCTTCTTCGGATTCAAAGGTTTCAAGCACATCTGCGATAGTAGGTTGATACAGAGGTTGACTGTCAGAGTACTCATCGTCTATGAATTCACCCACATTTTCTAATTCAGTAGCGAGCGATTCCAGATCTGTATCAAATTTATTGCGACTAATTAGCGAGGAAGCCTCGCTTAGCACTTTTTGATATGTCTGCCTCCTCTTGTTCCAGGCTCTTAGGGCTCATACGTGGCGATCGTCGGCCTCTAAATGCACGTGAAACTGGGCTAACATATTCTGATAAATGTTCAGTTCCAACAATACTATTGGGTGTAATAATTTGGTCCTGATTTCTTTGCTGAGGCGTATTCGGGACTTCAAAGAAGACCTTGCCCTTTCCAGCCAACTCTTTAAACGTGGGGAGGTCCTCAGACTGGAAGGACCTAAGCTCCTCGTAAAGAGTTGTTTCATATGTTTTTCGGCCATTGTCAACCAGTTGATCAATGACTTTATCAGCTTTCTGTTCTTCTGGAGAAAGGAGCGATCTCTTTTCACCCAAACCAGCCGCTGAATCTGTACTGTAATTGTCATTAGGCGGCTTGGGCACATATTTGTCCCATTGCTGCTTGACAATTTTGCGATTTTCATCCTGGATGCGACGAACATCTGATGGCTTGAAAGGTCGGTGGCTTTCTTTTAGTAAGATAGACCCGGACCTTGACAAGGTTTGGTGATTCCTTATAGTAGAGGTTCCTAATGAAGACGTGGCGGTTATGAGATCCTCAGTTACATTAGAGGCCCATTCGCTTTTCGCTTCATCACAAGCTGCAATGCTTTTCGAAACTCTATTTCTCAAAGCATATTCATCCACTTCAGGCTCGTCTTCCTCTAAGAATTTGAGCATTTTATCGAAGAATAAAGAGAAAGGGGTAGGTATTATCTTAACCCCATTCTCATCTGTATACGATAAATACGTCAGGGGACGGTTTTTTGGCTCTGCTGGTAAAAGGCACTTTTTGTGAAAGGCACCTACATAAATTGGCACTATTGTACAATGGCATTGCAATAAATGGCACTGCAATAAAAGGCACTGCCACAACTAATAGCAAGCAAGACAAATGAGCTTTATCAGGTACTCAAAATTCCGCAAGGTGGTGACACGGTATTTCTGGGGGGCAAATAGCTTGCTGAGGTGTTCGCGAAGTTTGCAAGATTTGCATGCATGCGCTCAATGGCAAGGTAAGTGACCAACATCACATGATTTTTAGCACAAAAAAAGGGGCATTTTCCGTTTCTAGAGCGTCAGTTTGCTATAATAGTTTCATTTGGCAAAATGTCCGATGTTAACATTACTGATCAAAACTTTGTCTATGACAAGAAAATCACAAAATGTGGAAAATGTACTGGTGCCATAAAGTATTTTTTTTCACTGATATAGCAACCCTACACTACCCAACCAAGGTTTTTGAATCTACACTTTCAAAGCATAAGGCCTCTCAGCAAATCAAGTATTGTTTCTAGCCAATTTAATCGACATCTTTCATATGTTGACCAATCTTATGTCATTTCAGCCAAGTGTATCAGAAAACACAGATTTTTTTAATCCAAAACGATCAAATAAATGAGATGGGTGGCTTATACTAGGGGTGCCAATATTATATAGTGCCTTTTATTAAAGTGCTAATATTGTATGGTGCCTTTTACAGTAGTGCCAATTTATGTAGGTGCCTTACCCAAAAAGTGCCTTTTACCAGTATACCCGGTTTTTTATAGCGTATACAGATAGCTTAAACACTTCACTCATGGGTCTTTTATAAGACTTTGAGTTAAGAATTAATGCATTTCGTAATACACGAACACTGTTTTCAGCGTAAGCATTCGAATGCTTATGTGGCGACAGTGTTCTGTATTGGCATAATTCCTTTATCTTATACTTATCAATCAAGCGTTAGAGTGCATGATTGCTCGTAAGCTGCGCTCCATTGTCCGCTAATAAGGTCTTAGGTACACCAAATAGTGACGTGACCTCTTCCATTGCATTCGCCACTTCTTTATAAGTGGAATTAAGCAAGGGTTTAGCTATTATCATTTTCGAGTAAACATCAATAATGACTAAGCACACTTTAGCATCCTTGCCTTTGACAAGAGTCTCATCAAAATATGCAAGGTCAATCATGACTAGCTCAAAAGGTTTATCCGGTATTCGGAATCTACCTTTTCCAACAAACCGTGTGTTGGCTTGCCGATACAAGGCACAATGCATACAAGCTCCCACTATAATCCTACTTATTCTAGCTGAATAAGTTGAAAACATAGATTGTGTGAACAAAGTATTTACCTTCTTACTACCTAAATGGTTATGTAAGAGGTGAATACACTCCATTAGGTAAACACAATTTTGCATACTCATGTATACTTTCGTGTTTGTGGCGACTGTGAATGGAAGTTTCACATTCTTCCTGATCACAAGTAACGCACAATCAATAACTCTATATTTAGCAGCTATGCTCGTCGGTATCTCATCTTCTGGGGTGAGTACTAGCATATTTACTATTTTTTTGTGTTTCTTCACAGTTTTGCTGTAAGCGTAATGGCAGGTTGCGTGTGATGCCGGGCAAATGTACCGATATCTTACGCTTTACAGTAATTGCGTCAACAACAACATTGTTTTCTATTTCAAAGACAGGAGACTCTGGGTTGGCTTCTCCTTCAAATGAGTGCGAAACCACCGTTAACCTGTCAATTTCATCAACATCCTTATGGCGAGCATGAAGAATGGTTGAAGTATCGTCATGAATGAAAGGTGGCGATGAGCCAATCAGCTCGACCCACTTGTCATTCAAACATTGTAATCGTTTTTGTAGTAGAGACTTTGACATTGTACCCGAATTCAAAGTGTCAAATATGTGTGTCAACAGCTCTTGTGTGGTTATCACTCTCGAAGATATTCCCTCAGGAAGCGGATAAACACCTGCATATATATCCTTAGTTATTTGCGACTGTATAGAATACGGTGCAAAGAACACAGTGTTCCCTTCAGTTTGATGATATTTGTTCAATAAAATGTCAACAACTTCTATTTCAGTTCTTGGCACAGCACGTATTTTCCATGCAACAGGCAGGGAGTATATACAAGCTGCTAGCCTTTTGTGTAAAAGCATCCTTGCCAGTGAAGGAGCTAGCCAAAATGCTAGCTTTAGATAGGCAGTCTGTGACTATCACTAGTCTCTCAGGATACTTTTATAATGCTGTATCATCATCAATACTCCCAGAGCTTCCCTCTGGAAAGAGTGATACGATAAGCATACTGACAAAGGGAATCTAGCACTGTGAGTTCCAACGCACACAGCCTTTCCGTTTGCATCAATTTCCATTAGTAGGGCCGAGGTACTTATTACACCTGAGTCCACTACTAAATACGCTTCTTTGAAATTAGGTAGCGCTAGTGCCATACCAGCTTTAATTTCATCAATAACCCTGAAAAAGCACTTCTCTTGGAAGAAAGAGAACGTGAACTTTCCAGTTTTTCCTTGTTTAGTTGACATCACATCCAATAAGGGCGCAGTGTACATCGCCATATTGGGACAATATTGGCTCAACCAGTTGGTCATACCAATAAATTTTGCAACTGTTTCTTTGTTGTGGGCATTGGGAAGTCATCAAATGCAGTCCTGTATTTCTCATTTCTCAGGCATCTGCATTGTCATCACTCCATTATTAATCTTTATTAAGTGCCCGAGCACCGTTGCTTCCTTAATCCCTAATTGGGTCTTTTTAATTTGCAACAAGGCATTCAACTCACTCAAAATGTTCAACAGTTTTCTGAGCTCATTCAAGTTAGGCCAGGTGACAACATTAATGATGTCTTTCTGTCCACTTGAGTAGTTTCATATTCTGACATGTTAAACACCTTTGGAATCAAGGGTTTATCATCCTTCAGTTGAAACTTTACAGGCTCAACATTCCACAGCCTGAAAGACCTTGGATCATCAGAAAATATGTCCTTGTATTCTATAAGTACATGCCTGTAGTCTTCCCTAACTTCCACTGGTATGTGGTCTAGGTCAAACTTTAATACAGTATCCAATTCTAATGGAAAGGTGTTTTTGTAAACTAGAGTGGTCATGTAACCTACATCCTTTGACTTAGAAAGAGGCACATGGACCATTAGTTCAATATCATTAGCTATCTTATACATAATAGTGGGAGCACCCAATATTGTGTGTTCATAGCATTTGTCATTCCCATTTCTTTGGTAAGAAACTGGGAAGCAATCATAATTGTGTACCATAATTGTTAGGACAACCTGCTCCATTCCAGCTAGATAGCTTTCTATAGGAGTGAGGGCTATGGTCCTACATTTATCATGCACATTTTGTACTTAATCCAAGCTACATACAACTTTTCAACCATGTAGTTGGGCTTCAGTACAATGCGCTTTTGTTCACCAGACAGTAGTTTGTCACTGGAAGCAACAACTACCCATGGTAAACTATTCCAATTCCATTTACTCACAAACTCTGTTCATAGTTATTTCCTCATAACCATCAGACTGATTGGAAACAATAAAAACATAATTCCATTGTCTGATTAGTTTGTGTTTGATATTACCTTGTATGTGAACTTGTTCATTAAAGGTATGCATATCAGTAAACGACAATCCGTTTATATCAACAAACTGCACCAAAATGTGCGTGTCAATGTAATCACAATAACACGTATCCATTATATGCCGCAAAGATTTTAAACTAAGGTTTAATTTATACGCATCTTGAGTAGGCCTGTAACGTTGCTTTTTAACAATGTTAGCCTTCCTTATGACATAATGAGCCTCAATATATATGGGCTCATCTGATTTATTGCCTATCTGCACTGGGAATGTGCCTTTTCTGGTCACAGAAGTGACACATCCCTCAGCAGTAGTACTAACATAATCCTCATCAGGACTAAATTCCAAGCACTTATCATGGAAGCTGGAGTAAACATTTCTACATTTTGGTTTCACTCCAACGTCATCATCATCAGCCTCAGTGTCCAAATCCTCGTGGCTAAGCTCAGCCACAAGAGGTATTTCATGAGGAAGACTAGCATTTACTGTCACTTCCATGCCAGGCAGCACAGTAATGCTTTCATTTATAGCTACTGGATAAAACGCCTCCTTTGTAAGGACTAGGGGAATCTTTTTATATTTTATTCGCCCTGGGAAATCAATAAAGTGTTTTCCATCCTTACTAGTTAAGCGCAAGTTATTATCCACTAATAACGAGTTGCCAATCATCAGCAATGTTTCACAGTCAGACACTAGAAACACTGCTTGGCGAATTAGCACTCGGTCATTAAAAGCAACTTGTAACGTAATTCCTTCAGTACTGGGAAATTCTTCCCCATTGAAGTTTTTTGATGAGGTAATTAGTTTTTACTCTAGGTAAAGCATAACCTAATTTCTCCTTAATTAACTTAACTAGGGTGCAAGATATAATTTGAACCATCGCACCACTATCGAATAAAGCATGAAGCCTTATTTCGCCAGTAACTTGAACAGGTATATAGTACCTGTCACACACATTGTGTAATTTTAACGAAAATACACTCAGCGTGTCATCATTATCTTTTATGGTCTCCTCAGGAGGTACATATTTTAAAGGTTTATCACCTAGTATATCTAAGCTTGCTACGCGAGCAGGTTTTTTATGATTTGTGGTGCCTGGGTGGAACCAGTACACGCACAAGCATACCATTATTATAATGCATGCTATAACCAAATGCGGGACTAGCTCATTATCTTTCAGCCATAACAAAAGAGCTAGCATGGCACTTATCCATAATAATAACCCCTTCCACATCCTGGCTGGGGTTTTTTCCTGTTTAGCTTTATCTAGGTCATGAACACCAGATATGGCCAAAACAATGGCACTCGAGCTTTCATTCTGGCTCTTTGCACATTGTTTTTTCTTTACTGAGAGTGCTTTCAGATGATCGAAATACGCTCTCCCTACTTCTTTATTACATTCTCCCAGCATAAATGACGGCAGTACGTATCAATCATTGTCCATAAGGTCTGGTTTTGATTTTTTTTCAGAAGCAGACATTATCTTCGTGCTTGGCGCGTTATCCAACACGGGAATCCATTTATGACCTTGTGCAATCCTCTACAGGAACCACACACAGTGCCATCCTTCTTTAATTCATCCAGTGAAACTCCTGGATAATTCTCGCAACTTTTGGCATAGTGGGAACCATTGCAGAACAGGCATCCACCTGTCTCAAATGGATTTCCAGCCGGTAGCTTGCTAATATCAATGTTGAAAGTAGCAGCAATTCTTTTGGAACGCTCTGCTTCAGTCTCAGCCTTTAAGGCGGCAACTTCAGCATTTTGGCGATCAATCTCACAATTCTTTCTTGCTAGCTCACCGTGAAGAGCGCTGATTATTTTAGCACTTTGTGAACTAACATGTGACATTACAGAAAGCATATTAGCACTTTCTAGAATGTCATCATCAGCAGTGACCATAGCAAGTCGAGCCTTTTGTTTGACAGTAGGAGCCATAGAGAGCCTAGCACCCTTAGCTATTCCTGTCACGATCAGTTCTTGGGACATGCTTCCCAACTTGACCACTGATAAACCAGATCATGTCTTGCAGGGCTGCCATACTCCTCATAGGAGTGCCCTGTTTCATCAAGTGGTAATGGTACATATTAATATACAACTGATATTGCTGAGGCCAATGCCTTTTCAATAGGGCATGAGCATCAGTGATAGTCTCAGAGATGGCATGGAATTTGCCATCGCTGTCCAACAAATCCCTGTGGATGCGCAGCCTGAGTGTGTAAATCTCCCTGACAGAGCAGTCAAGGGTCTGGTCGGGTACCTAATAATGCTATGGATGCGATTGAACTCATCTTCATCCTTCACATTCTTCGTGTAGGCATAGATATCATTCCAAAGGAGCTCTACACCTTCACTGGCTACTCCCCTAAAGTACTCAGCAATACTGGGAGTGGCACCTTCGCATAATCCTTCAATCAGTGCTTCATGGCTCCAATCAAATCGGTTAGCCAAAGCACTAATTGTTCGCAAAAACTCAAGCACACTGTCAGCAGTGTTTGATGAGCTCTGCATTTCAAACCGTTTGCTAATTTTAGACCTAATTTCCTTTAACGCACTCGTATTGGCATACTTTAGGTGCCCATTCAGCGGCAGAGGAATATAGTCCTTATTGAACTTTGGATCATAGAAGCTTTTCGAATTTTCAGAGTACGAGGGAACAGCATAGCTGACCTCAGGACTCTTTAGGTGGCATTCTAAAAAGATTTTGCGTTGCAGCTCCGAAAACTCAGGTCTGGTCTGCAGGGCTTGAAAAAGCTTCTGCATCTCGGTGACCTTTTTCCCAGGCGACAAAACCGGATCCACCATTTGCAGTACTACTCTCCTGGCAGATTCAACATCAACAATTTCGTCAATGTTAATAGCCTTAATCCTTTCATCCAGTGGGGCATCTTCTACATAAACCGATTCAGCCACTGGAATCAACGAATCCTTAGAAGCAGCATCAGCTAGCTTTAGGACTCGTTCAAGATTCCTTTCATAAATAGCATCCGGCTCAGCCCCAAACATATGCTTTGCAGTCATTTGGGCTGTGGCTATTATTTTGTTTGCAGTGCTCGCATCATGTAACTCGGTGTAATGAGCTCGCACTACTCCCAATTCATATGGACTCTAAGCTTTTCCTTTTAGTAATTTCACCACAGTGGACTCAACCACATTACTGGGTGGCAGGACTACCGAACTGTTGAGGATAGTCAAGTCTTTCAACGTCATTTTAGTAGACGTGAGCAATGATTTCTGTTCATCTTTAAACCCAACTTTCTTGGGGATGACAGAAATGTCCAATGATTTATTTCTTTTAGAGCCCCCCTGTGGGTGCTCAACATCAAAAGATGTAGAAATCTCCAAATTATCATTATCCTCCTCAGACTTCGTGAAGAAATCTGGCCTTAGATCAAACAAGGCTGCCACGGTGTCAAGCCCAGCAGAAGGACTAGTGAACTTTTCTTTATTGATCATAGTAACTAAGGCCGTTATTATCGGCTCCAATTCTTCAGTGGTACCTGTCTCAAGCCCAGCTGCTTGGTCAGCAGCCTTACTAAGCAAGATCGATTTTTTCTCACTGAAAGCTTTATTCATATATTCCATCCCAAAACACTGCAGGAGCAAAGCACACGTTGCCGAGTTCCTGTTAGGGGGGTCAATGGCATTGATATACCTGATTACCACCAAGATCTGCCCAAGCAGATTATCATGAGGCATCTGGTCAATGATTTTCATGAGGTGCAAATCAAGAGGACGAGGCTCATCAGTGCTGATGACAATGATGCTAATACCATTCCACGCCTTGATCACACGTTTTTTGTTAACATTCAAGACTTCAGAGGTCATTGGGTATTTTACCCATGACAAAAAGTCCCTTACTGTGTAGCAGGATCCCGAGCCTGCGCACCTTCGCTCCCGCCTCCATCCCTGGGGAAGTCGTTGTTTCCGACAACGACCAAATAAGACCGGGAAGAGGAGGCAACAATATTAGTGCGTTCCGGCTGAAAGTATGCCACGAACATCAACCTCACCCTCGCTGAGGCTACGGTGGCTGAGGCTACCAAAAGCTCACGAGAGGGAGCAACTTGGGCAGCAGGTCCCGCCACCCGCGTCGTCCCCCGTGAGACACCGAGTGCGGATGCTGTGCCCCCTGGGTCCAAACACCAGGACCGTTTCCGCGTCGAGGCCGGGGTGCCCTTGAGAAGAGGCCATCTACCCCGGGCCACCGGAAGCGCGCTACATAGTCGGCGCTGCATCACTCTGCAGAAGAGTGCAACGAGCCACTATATGAGAGCTAGTCACTATACATGCATCGCAAATGCTAATAAATCAAATTCGATCAACACGATCAATTCTTTGCTCATTCTCATGCTCCCAATTCGATTCGAATACCTGCGCAGCGAACTGCCGGGTCGGCCACACCCCCGCACGTCACGATCGACGGCCTCGAGGCCGCGGTCGCCCAGAGCCACACAGGGCGGGCCAGCGACCCCCCCTGAGGCAGAGCCAGAGCCGCTCCACTTCAATGCATTTCAACGCATAATTGCCGCTGCTGCAATTTACGCATCGGCCATCTTGCAGTGAGGCAAGAGAGCGCCAATAAACAAGCCGTAAAACTGGCCCCTTTATGAGGGCTGCATGCTGTGCTTCACATGTGCAAGGCAATTATCGAGATTGTCTGTCAACGCACTAAAAGCCATTATTCTCGCATGCACAGCAGTCGCTCCAAACAACCTTCTTGTTTTACGATCGTCAAAATCTCCTATCAAGGACCGGATCGCACAAACAATTTCAATTGCCATGCTAAAACGATCACCCGAGGGTCGGAAAAATGCAGCGGATGCTGCGGGTGAGCGGTCGCTGCACAGGGGACGAGAGAGGCTATAAAAGATCGAGTACCAGGGGGAAAAGACCCAGTTCTTTGGATTCACTCCAAGTTGTTACACCCCTGCTCTTGCGCTTTTTACGCCACTCTCGGTAAATATTCATTCACTTGCTTTCACCAGGGC
The DNA here is from genome assembly GCA_019096065.1 of Paracyclopina nana. Classification (NCBI taxonomy): domain Eukaryota; kingdom Metazoa; phylum Arthropoda; class Copepoda; order Cyclopoida; family Cyclopettidae; genus Paracyclopina; species Paracyclopina nana. The sequence continues at coordinate 557,977 of JAGUCH010000004.1, forward strand.
CTTAAGCCAACCCCTTTTCGCTTCTGCAGCCGCCGCTCACTCATCATGCCTGTCGAACGATCTCCTCCTCACACCTCTGCGAACGAGGAGCTCGGGACGTCCCCAGACAGCCACGAGTTGGGGCCCCACCCCACCGGGCTTCAACAACGCTTCGAAGCCGATTTAAGCACCCTCGGGGCCCACGGGGCCGCCGCCGGGAGCCGTTCTGGCCTAGACCCTCTTGGGTTTCCACGGAACCACGGATCGGCCGCTGAGACCGCCACCGGGACCAGGCCGCGCCCCGGGCCCGGGGCTAGGGTGGATCCGCCAAACCAACCAACTGAGACTGACCCGGCTGGCGCCGGCGCCAACCCCGACACCGAGGGGCTGTCGCAGTCGATGCTGCTGCAATTCCTGAAGTCCATGGAGGCTCAGCGGCAGGCGGATGCACAGGCCCGCAAACAGGAGGCCGAACTACGGCTCCTGGAGATCAACACCCGCCGTCTCGAGGCTGAAAACGCCGCTGCTCGTTCCGGGCGCAAGCGCAAACTCGAAAAGTTCGAGGACACGGAAGCGGACAAGTGGCTCACCTTCCGCCTTCATGTGGAGGCCACCTTCTTGGGGTCCAAGGATACCGAGGCCACCAAGAAACTGGAGGTCAAGCATGCCATGGTGGGCGCGGCACTTCGTACTATCAATGAGGTAGATCTGCTCCTGACGGACGAAAGCTTCACCCTCAAGCACCTGCTCGACGCCTACGAGAGGTTCTTCGTCACCGCTACGTCGTCCCAGGTGGCCCGTATAGCCCTCGAAACGGCCCATCAGCGCTCTGATGAAGGGATTCCCCAATGGCACGCTAGGCTACGCAGCATCTTCGTCCGCGCTAAGCCTGAGCTAGCCAAGGAGGTCGAGACCTACCCCGACTTGATCCGTATGTTTGTGACCAAGCTTCACCGCAAGGATGTGGTCATGGGCATCGCCGGACACAAATTCACCACCATGGCCGACGCCTTGGAAGCCGCCAGTCAAGCCGAATGTTGGTTGTCGTTGGGGCAAGGTAATGGCCGCGTCGCCGCCATGATTCCCGGAGCCGGCGACGACTCCACGGTCGTATGCTTCTACTGCGAGCGTAAGGGTCACCGCAAGAGCGAATGCAGGACCCTCGACTCCGACAAGCGTAATGGCCGCTACGACTCCAAGATCGACAAGTGGGCTCACGCAGCTTCCCTCAACAAGGACCAGGCGGCTCGAGGACAGAGTTCCCGAGGTCGAGGACGAAGGCGCGCCTCCGACCAGAAAAGGACCTCCGATCGGCAAGGCTCGTCGAACAAAAAGCCTCGAGTCAATGAAATCTACGAGGCCAAGCCCAAGGAAGAACCCGAATCCGAGGCCTCGGATGATGCGGCACCGGGAAACGACTCGACCCGGTTGTAGAGAGCTCCAGCCGGGTCCCCTCACCTTCCTCCATATTAGCAGCTCTCGACCACATCGCCAGTCATCAACGATTCATGGCCCAAGTCCCGATCCGCATCGGCAAGATCAAAGCCAGGGCCCTGGTCGACAGCGGCAACAGCTGGCGCACGTGCATCTCCGAGAATTTTGCTCGCCGACTTGGAGTTCTTCCACACGGTCTCCGGCCCATGCTCGACATGCCCGCGGTGGGCACCGCCCACGCGCAGCAACGCCTCCAGGTCCTGGGGGAGTTACGGCAACCACTGCGAGTGCAGCTGGGTAATCACCCTCACTCCTTCTCTATCCGACCCGCGGTGGTACGAAACCTCTCCATGGATTTCAACTTGTCAGGGCCATTCCTGAGCCACCACCGCATCGACCAACTCCACTCCCAAGGGACCCTGCGCGTGCACGGGAAGCAGATCCCGCTGGTGGGCGCCCTCCAACCCGCTGAGGATCAGGAAGAGTACGAAATCCGGATTCTGCGGCCCGTCAATATTCCAGCCCGCACTGTCACCCTGGTGGCCGCCGTAGCCCCTCACTGGCCCCACGGGTCCACGCGGGCCGCCGCCCTCGAAGCAGGGCCCCAGTTTGCCGCGCAGACGCAGCTGGCGCCCTGGAACGTTGCACTGGTCCAGCCGCGGGCCGGCGGCAGCCTGGCAGTTGGGGTGCTGAACCCCCTGGATCACCCGCTCCGCCTTAAGGGCGGAGTGATCTACGGCACCCTCCGTGTCTACGAAGAAGACGAGGGCCCCAGCGGAACCGAGGCTACTCCCTCGGTGCGCGCGGTGAGCACGCCGGCCACCACCCGCAGTACCAGCCGGAAGCAGTCGGAGTCCGATGCCAAGCGCCGCTACGAGCAAGCTGACCTTATCATCGACACCTTCAAGCTGAACGAGAACGACATGCTCAAAGATAATCCCAAGCGGCTGGCTCAAGCCGCCACCCTGCTCGCGGCCCACATCGGAGCCTTTTCATTTGACGGCCGCACGGGGCAGACCACACTGGTCGAGCATGCCATAGATCTCAAGCCTGGGACGAAGCCCATCAACATCCGTCGGCGACCCATCAATCCGAACCTCGAGGCGTCCCTGAAGGAACAGATCCAGAAGTGGTTGGATGAAGAAGTCATCACGCCCATCACTTCGCCGTGGTCCGCTCCTCTTGTTCCCGTCCGCAAGAAGGATGGCACGCTGCGATGGTGCGTAGATTATAGGGAACTCAACAAGGCCACTGTAGTCGACTCACACCCCATCGGAGACGTCAGGGACAACCTCAGCCGACTGGCCCGCTCCACGGTGTTTTCGACGTTGGACGCGGTGGGTGCCTTTAACGTGGTTCCCATTCGGGCAGAGGACGTGGAGAAGACCACCTTTTCCACAGGGGACGGCTCATACGCCTTCCTCAAGATGCCCTTCGGCCTCACCAATGCGCCCAAGACATACAGCCGCCTCAATAGGATGGTTCTGGAGGGCATATCATGGGACGTTGCCCTGCCATATCTCGATGATTGCTTAGTCCATTCAACCGACTTCGAGTCCCACCTCCGCAACTTGCGCCTGGTGCTGCAGGCCCACGAGAAAGCAGGACTTCTGCTGAAGCCGTCCAAATGTCACCTGTTCCAATCCAGAGTGACATACTTGGGGCATGTTGTCACTCCTCAGGGCCTCGAGGTCATGCCAGCCTACATTGACCTCATCCGTGAATGGCCCTTGCCTAACACCAGGAAGCAGTTGCGTATCTTCCTTGGCAAGGCCAATTATTACCGATCCTTCATCGAAAAGTACCAACATGTCGCGGCGCCCCTGTCGGACAAGCTCTCCAAGGACGACGGCACCAGCGACAACCATGTTTTCCAACCCAGCCCGGAGTTCCGGGCCGCTTTCGACGAGCTCAAGAAAAGGCTGACCTCCGCGCCTGTACTGGCCTATCCGGACTTCGCCTCGCCTAACCCCTTCATCCTGGATACGGATTTCTCACAAGAAAACAGGGCTGTTGGAGGGGTCCTCTCCCAAGTCCAAGATCGCAAGGAAAGAGTCATCTTATACGGCGCCAAGAAGCTGAACGCCGCTCAAAGCAATTATTCCGCTAATCAGGGCGAGCTGGTGGCCGTCATAATTTTCATCAAACAATTCAAGTATTACCTGCAACACCGCCGTTTCATCCTGCGCACCGACCATCGGGCCCTCCTCTGGATCCGCTCCATGGAAGCGCCCACGGGAATGCTGGGCCGATGGCTCGACACCATCTCCAACTACGACTTCGAAGTGGTACACCGGGCAGGAGTGAAGCACGGCAACGCCGACTCCCTCAGCTGAGCGCCCCACCTGGCACAGCGGGGTGACCATATCAGCTCAGACGTCTCTGATGATGACTTTTTCCGGGTGGCTAATCTCAAGCTGATTCCCACGAAGCCGGAAGCGTGGGCTGCGGCCCAGGAGGAGGACGACGACCTGGTCCTTCTGAGACAGCTAGTCCGACTGAAACAATCGCCTTCGCAGGAGAACCTCAACGCTGCATCACCTCGAGGTCGCGTGCTACTGGAACAACTAAGTTCCATGACCATGGATCGGCAAGGTGCTCTTCGCTTGCTGGATCGGAAGAGGCAAACCTCGCGACTGGTGGTGCCCCGCCAGTGGCAGGAAGCCAGCCTCCGCCACGTACACGACACCATGGGACACCAAGGGCGCGACTCCGTGGTCCACAGGGCAGCTCAGCACTTCTACTTCCCAGGCATGACGCGCCTGGCCGATGAAGTCGTCAAGTCCTGCCTCCTTTGCCAGCGGTCCAAGCCGGGCCAGAAGAACCAGCTGCACACCCTCAAATCGCACTACGCGGGCTACCCGTTCCAGATCTTGAGCCTCGACTACGTAGGGCCGTTCCAGCCTTCGTCGAACCGTCACCGCTACTTGTTCACTGCTAAGTGCGTCTTCACCAAATGGATCGAAGCTTTCCGCGCGGTTCCAATGATGCTGAAACAGCCGTGCGGTTTTTGACGACCGAAATCATCCCTAGATTTGGCCTTCCAGAGAGACTGCACACCGATCAAGGGACTCATTTCACAGCCCATCTCATGCGGGAAGTATGCGCGGCCCTTGGGATACAAGCCACCACTACTCCTTCATACAACCCGCGCAGCAACCCGGTCGAACGGGCGCATCGGGATCTCAACGAGCTCATCAGGAAGATGGTCAAAGGTCGATACGCGGACTGGGCCGAGGTCGCCCTTCGCCCTCTTCGTCCTCCGTACCACCAAAAACCGCTCCACGGGCATGGCACCATATGAAATGGTTTTCGGTCGCCAACCGTCGACCAACCTGGACTTGATCTTTGGGGACCCGCAGCCGGCTGTAGCGAAGGCCACGCAAGCAGGCCGATTCGCCAAGCAACTAAAGGAGCGAATACAACTAGCGCATGAATGGGCGAGGAAGAACATCTCCAACTCGATAGAGCGACAACGACGGGCTTACCACATGGACAAGCGTGCGTTCGTAGTGGGACAGAAAGTGTGGCTGTTCACCCCGAAGGTTATTCCACGCATCTCCAAGAAGCTACAAACCTTCTGGACAGGACCGTGGACAATTGAAAGACGAGTGAACGAGCTCACTTACGAAATAGCACCAGACCCGTCTTGGACTCGAGCGCGAAACCAGGTCGTCTCGGTAGACCGCCTTAAGTTGTACATCCCACCTGACCAAGATCAAGGCAACGTGTCTACTGCACCACCGGCCGAGGATTTGGATCTGTCTATGGTAGGACCCGCCACATGAAGTCGCGGCGGAGCCCGCTAATGACCTCGCTGTACCTTATGAATATGCGGTGGCCCCGACGGACAGAGAATATGGGTTCCCAGAAGCCCGAGATGACCCCCTCCCGGCCTTCAACGACGACCCCACGATACCTGAGTACGACTGCACCCGGTACCAATCCGATCCGGATGAACGCCCATCCACACCGGATAATGAGTCTCCACCAAATACTCCGCAACTGCCGAGCCCTACTACAGGCAATGATGAGCCCAGGCGCACTAGCACAGTGGTGAAAAGGAAACGACGATCAAATGCAGAAATGTTGCAGGCTGACACCGAGCGATTCTTAGGTGGACCAGAGGCGGTCACCAAACGGTCTAGATCCAAAACACGCAGCGGTGACAGGAGAAGCACGACCGACGAAGATACGTTGCCACTGCAGCATTTGCAGGACAACCCGCCAACTGTGCACCAAGCTACTAGATATCTGCTCCCGCCGCTAGAACCGCGGCCACTACCTCTTCGACCGTCCATTCCGTCACCGATCAAAGAGGCCTCTCACTCTACATCATCGTCGGCGCCGTCAGCAGCTACCGCAGAAACGTGCGACGACGTGTTTCAGGACTAATACAAACCAAGTGTAAAAAGACTATAATACGCACCAATATTGCTCCCTCATGACAAAGTTTGGGGGGGTGCACACCATTTATGCCACATTCATGCCATATTTCATATCACATATGTATCATAACTGCATTATTAACACATGCTCATGCTATATAAACCATGACATTCGGGCGCAAACACTAACAAGACAAACAAGCGTATAATAATCGTTTACCTTCTCTCTTGCAGTCTGAGTTAATAACCAACTACCTCCTAGCAAAAGGAATTCATAAAGTGTTTATAAAGTGTACACTAGCTCACCACTACGTACTACGTCCACCATGCATCCAGGTCATTGTTTGTGCAGTCCCACGCTGATGCTCCTCGTCTTCTTCGGGTACAGCTACTGGATCCTCCTCAACGAGGTGGCCCAAGCAGCAGCCTTCCCGGGGCAGTCACCACGACCAGCCGATTTGTACACCCCAGACGCCAAGGTGACCTCGTTCACCACCTATGACTGCGCGCATCCGGATGCCATGCACGAAGCTATCGACCTGAGCCAGCCTGAACTCTGTGAAGATATTCGCAGCTCTTATCAGTCGCCGGTTAATATCACGATTCAGGTACTGCAGACGGCCTCGACCCTCTCCGTCAAGGCATACCGGTGCCGAGTGCACATATCGCGGGAAGTTACCCGCTGCGGTTACGATAGCATCAGTTATGGGAGTCAAATGACGGACGTAAATAGGCCCTACCTGGTAACGCCGCAAGCCTGCCGAGACGCCGCCGAGAAACGCTTCCTGCTGGTGGAAAATAAGAAGGTCCAAGTCACGCTCAATACCCCCGTGTCCCTGTCATACTTCTCCAAGGGTGGGCTCGATAAGGATCACAAATGCACGACGACTACTTTCATCAGTGGTGGCGTGACATTCTACAAATCGTATGAAACCACCACGATCCACGCGCTGGTGGAGCCGATCTACGGGAAGCTAAACACGGCCAATGGGCGGGTGGTCTTCTCCAACCACCTTACAGCCAACTTCCAGGACTTGATCGTGCAGGACGACGCCGAAGGCACCATTGTGTGGCCTAAGCGCAAGACCCCCCGTTGCGAAGACGAACTGAGCGAAGTATACAAGGGGCCGGCCATTCTGTATCCTCACCGCAACTCGTCCAGCTTCAGCGGCAACGCGGGTCACCTAGGAGACCTGCTCCTCCTTGCCCACGAAGAAGAATCGCGGTTCGCGGGATTCGTCCTCAAGGGCGTGCAGTCCATGTGCCAGCGGCGGCTGTTCACCACTCAGCTCCGCGACTTCGCCGCCTTGATCGTGGGACCCGGGATGGACCCTCCAAGCCAAGTACCTTCACCCGGAGGACATGGACGGTGCGAATATACAGACACAGCTGGCATTCGTGCATTCGCAGCATGCGCTGCATATCCAGGGACCGGTTCAAGTTCCTCCAGGAACTTATTTGCAAGAACGAACGAGCGATCCTGCACTCCAAGCTGCAGAGTATGGCTTCCGGCTCCTCGTCATACGCCACCCTTGATAGCCACGGACCAGGCCATCTAGTCACCCGTGCCGGGGCTGTAGCCTATGTTACCTCCTGCTACCCGGTGCAAGCCGTCACCAGGTCTATTGCAAACTGCACGCAGGAGATTCCGGTGCTGGTGAACAACGAGACACGATTCGCGGACCCTCTCTCCTTTGTGCTGACTGACCGGCCCAGCGTGGTCCCATGCGATTCCATCACCCCGATTAAATGGAAGATCCACAATCAGTGGATGTGCGCTACCCCCAGATCCACGCCTGTATTGCCCCTACGCAACTCAACCCCATGTCGGACGCGGCTCCCCGGAGCGGACATTATGACATCAGTCGAGGACTAGGGGTGGAGTGTTCTCGGCGGAACAGCGGGCTAACCATATCCTCTACCTCCACTTGTTTAGCAGTCGGGAGGCCGTGGTGAACACTATCACTAGTAACGTGCTCCACAACTCGCTTATCACGGGCAGCAGGTCGACTACGCTTATGGACGCAGGAAGACATTGATCAAATGGTGGATCATGTCGGCAGCGCAATTATTCCTTTCTTCAGCTCAGTGGGGAAGTATTATTCCTACTTCACAGGGACTCTCATCACCATCGGCCTGATCAAGTTGATCCTCGGAGCCGTCATCCGGATGATCATCCTGTACCGACGGAGCGGACTGGGTTGGTGGATGTTCTTGGCTCTGTGGCATACGGCCTTCCTGATGGTCGAGATGCCGTGGCGGATGCTTACCAACCTTGGGCACGACCAGATCCTATTCCCTGGCGGGGACGACGATGACGAGGATCAACCCCCAACACGCGGCAGGCGCCGACCTCGAAACCGAGAAGGACCCGAGGCGTACCCCCTGGCCGCCCTCAGCGACGGAGACGAAGAGGATGACGACGAGGCTCCCCCTAAGTACGGGGTCGCAGAACCAGGAGAAACCGATGGACCCCGCCGGACTGGATTCCGCCAACGCATGAAGGAGGCTCTATTTAAAGAACAAGACGGCCTCTACCGGAACCTGCAGGCACAGGTCGACGCGCTGGCGAGGCAGAACGAGACTATGCACAACTACATTATGGCTGTGCTTCCCTCGGCTCCGGCGCCCAATACTGTGGCTTCCGCGACCTCGACGCCCCTGAAGTCACCGATGGAAGGAGGAGCGACCACCGGTCCACCTATCTCCCCTGTACCTCCGGCCGCGGGATCCCCCCGACATAGGGTGCCAGCATTGCGCCGTGAGGACACGGCCACGCTTCAATAGGGGGAAATTGTAGCAGGATCCCGAGCCTGCGCACCTGCGCTCTTGCCTCCTCTCGTGCGGTAGCACTACAATTGTACAGCAGTAAATAAACGACTGTGCGCGAGCAAACAGCTCGACGACATATATCCTTCCAACTAAGATGGAGTCTTATAAGCTATAAGTTAGTAAGGTGTAACGCGTAGGTCTCAGAGTGTTCGAACCCCTACAACTGCTTCCTGGCTCTCTCCTGACGGAGTGCAAGGTTTAAGCAGCTCAGCTAATTCATTCTCATTGACATTCAAGTGCACTAAAAGTGCAGCTTTTAAGTCATGAGCCATACTTCCGTTTTGTCTAAGAGATTACTCTCAGAGACTCCACTTGTCCTTTTCAGCACAACGTCAACACAAGTGTCAACTATTGTACTCTCTTAATGTGTGTGAATTAAAAGCTTGAAGCCTTTAAGGGTCACACTGCTTAACTTACTTTTGTACTAAGTCAACACAAATGCTAACTTTTTGTACAAGGCTACTTCGCACGACTTAAAAGCACTAGGCCTCTAATCGTACTCAATTAAAAGCTAAAAGCTTCTAATCGTAAGACTGTTCAAAGCACAGTTAGCTTCCTACCTACGCCGGTCAAGTGACTCGGAGGTAAGGTTGCATTTGCTATGACAAGTTTTTATTTCAATGATTAAGACCACTTTTACCTAAAGCAGTCTTCACCAAAGACACACACGCACACAAATATACACACACACACACAGGAATAGAGATGAGCACTTGCTCAGAAGAGAAATTACCAAACCTAGGCACCAGATGTCCAACAGAATCCTAAGTGCCCACAAGCTGAAAAACAAGGGTTGCATTCACTTTTACCAATTATGAACGCCACTAAGCTGAGCAAGCTCAACAAAGTGAAAGGAAAAGTTTCTCTCACACACACGCATGCATACACTAACAACGCCTGCCCAGGCGCGCACTCCTGCGCCCCAGGTAAGCTCTGGTCCAGAACACCATGCACTTTCCAAGGTGGCTTCCACCCCAAGCTCCATGCACGTCCTACGCGCTCCAGGTTTTTTATCTTCCATCTGCTTCAGCTCATAACGGGTTCAACTTTCCAAAATGGCTTCCATCTTGAGCTCCATTGAATCCATTAAAGCCCACAGGGGCAATGACACGCATGCCACCACCCGGCCACCATTTCCGGCTGCTTGGCTCCCATCTTCCAGCTTGAACCAAGCAAGGACGTCCCCACGGGCCTTCTCCCTTAGGAAATGGTAGTACCAGGCCACACAAAGTAGGAAACTTGTATGGCTAGGGTCCATGGAATTGTCTTCACAAACTAGGGCTGTCCATTATTAGTCACACTCTTTAGGCACAACCTCTAAATGTGGCAACGATGCGGAATGTACGTGCGTCTTTTTCATTGCATTTACCGCTAGCCCACACGTAGACACTCCCATCGGGATGGCCTTCTTGGCTCCTCAGCCTCAGGACTTTTACAGTATTGACACACCCCAGTCGCAACTAAAGTGCCGCCCAACCATCGCAGCCTCGCCCTCGGCAATTCACAGCCACAAATGGGTACCTTCAGGACGCATCCATCCAGCATTTTCCAGGACTTTTCTTTGGTCTTCAAACCACTAGAGAGAAAGTGATCAAGTATCCCTCCGGGGCCTCCAAAATGGTGTGCGACCGGTACGCCCTCTAGAACCTAGGAAGGTTTCAAAGCATCGGTTCAAGTCTAGTACCAGTCCGCAGCACCGGAGCTGCCAGGTCTCGCAAGCCGCTATGCAGAGGCCGCAGCCTCACGTACACAGCTTCTGGCAAGGAACCTCTCGGCACGCTTATGAGCAGTTGACCAGTGGTTAAGTGTCGCCCTTTCACCCTGATCATTCCAGGGATCAGGACCTCGCTATGAGTCTGAGCACTAATATACTTCATTAAGGTCGGGTGGAATTTCCTATTCATTAGCAGGCACAACACATCACAACAGCTACTTCAATCAGAGCTCAAAACAGTATATAACAATAAAGCTTCTTCTCTGTGGCTGCCTCTTCAGTACTGTACTCTTCAAACTTGGTGAGGATCTTCAGGCTTCAGCTGCTAGCAGAGTTCACCCCAGTCAACCTCCTGCAGTGAGGTTGACATGTTGTTTCTCTGAGGTCCCCTGAAGAACTCCCTTCTCTTTCCTTTTCTCCTTCACTCCTTGGCAGTGCACTCTCATCATCTCAAGGCTGGCCCAGCTGGTCCAGGTAGCTTCATAGTATTCACAGCTACTATATAGCAGTATGTAGCATGTGAAGCAGAATTTGGCAAGGCAACCAGCCACCTGTGAAGCATGATGAAATGAAGGCAAGGTTGTGTGGTCCAAGTTGATACTGTTGCGCTGAATAGTCATCTTCTTCTTCCTTTCTTTTCCTATCCTTGCACCAAAGGCTATGATGGAACTCGTTGTCCATCAATGGAAAACATATCTTGCTTTTCTTCCTTAGCTCACCCCAAGAAATGTCCCCAGAATGAATTTCAGCCCTGATTCGTAAAAACGGCCAATAATTGAAAACTGAAAACTGAAAACACAAACAGTCTAAACTGAGTGTGCTCTCATTTCACTCAACTTCAGACTCAACTAGTTACCAAAGTTACCAGACAATTTCAAATAAAAAGCTGTAGTTCTCAAAAAATATCTTTTAAAAACCCAGATGAATTCTCAAACTTTTTTCGGAAAAAGCCTAAGTCTATTATAGCGAGAAGAGGCATTAAAAATCGGCAAAAAGATATTAAAATACAGTTTAAAAAACATATTTTGGCTATTTTTGGAAGAGTGCAACTGTTTTCATGCTGCCACGTCTGGTAGCGCCTGCGTCGCGGCTTCAAATGTAAACAAAAACAAATCCACATGTAGTGAAATGCTATCATGGCTTCTGCAGCAACTATGATGAAAAATAGTTACAAAAGGGCGCCAAAGCGCCAATTTCAAGAGTCCTCTGACGAAGACAATGATGACAACGAGTCCGTTGAAAGTGAGCAAGAAATTGAGGAGACTCCCGAGGAGAAACGGCTGAGATTGGCTTCCATTTACTTGGAGGAATTGCAGCGCAAAGGTGGGAAAATTTTGATTTTTACCTTGGATTCACCACAATTTCTCATATTTTCAGAGGAAGAAGCTCGTGAAAGCGTCAGCCATGATGATGTCAATGCTCGTTTAAGGAAAGAGGAGCTTGAACAGAGCCAAAAGGTGGTCAAATTTGTGGCCAACAAGTTCAAATCTTTTGGTAAGAGCTTGCTATCCCTGCTTGTCCTCATTTAAAGATCTTTTGCTTTGGTTTTTCTAGGTGAAATCAGTTGCCACAAAGACAAGATCCACAATAGATCTTTGACTTGCTTGGCCATTGGCAATGCTTGCATTTTCACAGCTTCCAAAGATGGCTCAATAGTCAAATGGAGCCTTGAGCCAAGGCCAAAAATGGCCATTAGGCAGAAATCTCTGGCTACTAAGAAGGCTGGAGGAAATGATAAAAAAGGCCATGATGCCATCATCAATGCCATGGCTGTCAGCTCTGACAATAAACACTTGGCCACTGGAGATGACTCGAAGAACATCTTCATTTGGAAGTGCTCTGATCTCTCCTATGTGAAATGCTTCAAAGGCCACCGAGGCCCCATCACTGGGCTCGCTTTCGCAAAGGACAAAAATGTCCTTTATAGCTGCTCAAAAGACAGATCAGTGAAAACTTGGGACCTTGATCAAATGGGATATGTTGAAACATTGTGAGTATTATACTAAAAATCACAAATGAGTATAAGACTTACAACTCTATTTTCACATGCATTGCATCATTCTCTCTTGATCAAATAAGTTTATATTTGTTCAAGTTCACTTGATATTTAATCAAAATTTGCTTGATTGTTAGTTGGCTTCAAATTAAGCCTTCGACAAAATTGCTTTATTTACATCCATTATTTCTTGGATTGCAATTTTTTAAACTTGACCAAATTAGTATATATAATTTATATTTATAAAGTCCACTAGAATTTAAGGTCTTGCTAAAAATTGTATATGCCTGTGAATCATTAAAATTAGACAATTTCAATCTTAGGTTTGGCCATCAGGACAGTGTCAGTTGCATCACAGGTGGAATCACTTGTGATTTTCTCACTGGTGGAAGCAGAGATGGGACTGTGAGGCTTTGGAGGACTGCAGATGAAGTTCAATTGGTGTTCAATCACTCTCAAGGAGCCTCAGTGGAAGCTGTGGACACTATCAATGCAGAAATGTTTGCCACTGTGGGTGATAATGGGCAAATCTCCATCTGGAGCACCAGGAAAAAGACTCCACTCACCTCAAAGCCATTGTCACATGGCATCGATCCTAGCAACAATTCACCTCGATGGATTTCATCCTTGGCTGTCTTTTCATGCTCAGATTTAATTGCCACAGGTATTATTCATATGATTGCTGAAATCAACCACACTTGATCTGAATCTAAGCTCACTTGAGTTAAGATCCTGAAATTTTGTTTTACAAGTCTGCTTGAATTTAAGCCCAATTGTTGTAAAGTCATTGGTAAAATTGCTATTTTCAATTATCTTTGATAGCAGATTGCTAAATTCTTAGTATATATTTTATTAACTTCAGTTTACTTTTTTCCATTCAAGGTTCTTATGATGGATTTGTGAGGTTATGGAAGTTCAATACAAAGACCAAAAGTATCGAGTCCATTGGTGAGATTGAAGTGAAAGGATTCATCAATGATTTGGAGTTTAGCAGTGATGGGAAATTCCTCTTGGCAGCCTCAGGCCAAGAGCACAGAAATGGAAGATGGTGGAGTATGAAGGATTGCAAAAATCAGTTGGTTTATATTCCCCTCAACTTTGAAGAAGATATTCAAGCATAAAATAAATAATCAAGTGAACCAAGAAGCTTTTTATTTTCACAATTATGAAGAGCTCTGCTTATTCCAGCCCCAAATGATCAATGATTTGTCATATTGGCCAGCTTTGAAGGTTTCCTCATCAAACATGTTGGCCATGTAATTGTTCAAGGCTTCATGCTTGTTGACCTTGTCCAGTGTTTCAGCATAGCAATTCTCAAGGATGGTCAGCATATGATACAACTTGGGAGCTAGGCTCAAGTCCACCAGAGACAATTTGTTTCCAGCAAAATACTTGGAATCTTGGGAGGCCAAATGGTCATTGAGTTTGCTCACTTGGGCCAAAAAAGCTTCTTCCAATTCAGTGCTGAAATCTGGAGCCTTGAAAAAGGCTGCCAAAGCTGGAAAAAAACCTGATTGGACTTGGAAAGCTTCATCCATGTTGTCCACAGTGAGAGAGGGCTCTGGATGAGTTTGCTCCAGATGCTCAACAATGGCAGTGCTTTCAACCATTTTAAAATCATCACCTTTTTTCAAGCAAGGCATTTTCCCACCCATTTCCTTAAGTAACCATTCTGGTTTCGACTCTGGAGCACAAGGAATAACCTGAATGGAGGTAATATGAAGAATATTGATTAACTTTTAAATAATACTTGTTAAAAGAGAACCTTATTTTCTAACAAAATTATACATAATTGATTCTCTTTGCCTTAATATTAGCATCTTGCCAAAAAATAGATATTTCACTTACTAACTTACTTTTATGAAAATGATCAAAAAAGTACTTTTGCCAAAATCTACATTTAAAGTCTGGAACCTTGATCAAGTACTTGATCAAGACTTCTTAGTCAGAAATAAGCTTAAGTGAAAATAATTGCTTCAAAAACATAGAATTGAGGGTTTTTTTTATTTAACTTAAGCTAAAAAAGTGTCAAAGTTGACAACTTACAGCACAAGCTAGACCCTTGTGATGCAAAACTGCCCTGATGTAGTGAGCAAAGGGGCAATCTCCAATTTCGCCCCGATTTGGCCCGGATTTCACGTAGAGCTCCATGATGTCCTCAAGGTCAGAGTCTTCGCTGTCCCAAGAGGACTTTAATACTTCCAGCACATTCTTGGACGTGCAACTACTCAGCCTTCGTTTGAAGAAATCTGCCAGGGGAGTGAAGCAAGTTTCATTGACAGTTCCAGGCAAATCCATGGTGAAAACTGGTGAACTGCTTACCTGCTTTCTAAACCGCTTTGAAGCCAAGTTATCACCTCTTGACAATCTTGAACCTATTTTCCGAGATAAAATCGTAATTAATATTTTGCACTCCACCTTGATTTACTTTTAAAAAGTGCTGCCGTTGTCTTTCAATTATTCCTCCCTTTATTGGGCAAAATCGCCACAAACAAGTAAAAATTAGCCAGAAGTGAGCATGTCTGGCACCTCTGTTTGAAAACACTGCGTCGTAATTTAGCCCAATCTTGATGTTTTTTGTTTAATTGGGTTTAAATATACGCTTCAATAACTGATTTTAAGAGCTTAAATAATTCCAAAAAAATAATTTAAAACATAAGCATAACATTGACTTAGTTTTTACTGTGAAAAGTTGATTTCTGAAAGATTTTCGGAAAATTGATTTGCCTTAAATGTGGCTGTCCGCTCCACCATATTTTGTTGTTTTTGTTTGTGTCACTTTGTTGGCGTCAGTTAACGCAAATTTCGGTTCCGAAATCAAATCATGGACAATGACAGGGAAGATTTGACGTTTTCCACTCTGAGTGGAGCGACAGGCGCGGCAGGAGAGCAAACTTACATAGTGCAGCATCAAGTAACCGCCAAAGTTTCCCCCGTGCGATTTGACGCACAAATTTGAAATTGTTATTGTTTCAGGATCGGCGGTCGTCGCAAGATGACGAAGATGAACACCACGAAGACAGCAACGATGGAGGCGAACTAAGGGAACAGGATCGGTTCTTGCCCATTGCCAATGTTGCCCGGATCATGAAAAAAGCCATTCCTACTCAGGTAAGCGGTGTACTTGTTGTCATTTGAGAAATCCTGTCTGACTTTTCTGCTAGGGCAAAATTGCCAAGGATGCTCGAGAATGCGTTCAAGAGTGTGTTTCCGAGTTCATTTCCTTCATCACGTCAGAGGCTTCTGACAGGTGTCAGGCTGAAAAGCGGAAAACCATCAACGGTGAGGACATTTTGTTTGCCATGTCCACGCTTGGCTTCGACAACTATGTGGAGCCTCTGAAATTGTACCTGCAAAAGTATCGCGAAGCGATGAAAGGTGAAAAGCAGCCTGGCGATGGCTTTGAGGAAATTGACGATGTCATCAGTAAGTTGCCACTCTCCCAGCAAGCATCGTTTCTCATATTTGTGTTGCAGGTGCATCTGCCCTCCAAAACATCCAGGCTTCAGACGGAAGTGGGAACCAAGTTTTGCTCACTTACACCGGATCTCAGAACAATTCTATGCAGTCTTTTCAGCTCAGCTAAAGAAAATAAATTACAATCCCACATTTATTCAAATGATAAACGAACCAATTGCCTTCTATGCGTTTGTCCAGATTTTTTAGTTGGATCCCTTAGTATGTAGTGACTTTTTGAGGAAACCTAAGGTGTCATCAGAAAGTTGCAATCATTTTTCATATCATTTTTGTTGAAAGGAAAAGCATCTAGGCTTCAGATGGAAGTGGGAACCAAGTTTGGGTCACTTGTGCTGGATCTCAGAACAATTCTATGCAGTCTTTTCAGCTCAGCTAAAGAAAATACCACATTTACTCAAATAAATTGCATATTGACTGCCTCTTAAGCGTTTGTCTTGATTTTTGAGTTGAATCCTTTAATATTGAGCCTGCAACAGTATCAAGAAGCAGTGGTAAGAGGAAAGTAGCCGGTAATGGCTTTTTTAGGAGACCTATGGAGTCATCAGCAAGATGCTGAATTATAACAAAACCATCATTCTTAATTTGATTTTTGGCGGAAGGTGCGTCTGCCCTTCAAATGTTCCAGGCTGAAAATGGAAGTGTCAAACAAGTTTGGTTCACTTACGCCGGATCTCAGAACAATTCTTTGCAGTCTTTTCAGCTCAGCTAGAGAAAATAAATTACAATGCTACATTTATTCAAATGATCAGCGAACCAATTGCCTTCTATGCGTTTATCCAGAATTTTTCTATGAATTATTTGCAGTCCTGTTTCAGCTCAGCTTGCAAGTAATAAAATACAATCCCACGTTTATTCAAATATATAGTATATTATAATCTTGGCATAAATGCGAAAGTCCAAAATTCACGAGTTGGTGCTTGGGAACAGAGGCGAGGCTGTGTTGAGGCTGTGCGACAGACCATGAGGGTACATGAAGGGATATCCGGAAAACGAGTTGGCTGCTGCGGCTGCCAAAGCAGCGCTAGCAATTGAAGACGGCACTGAAAGCAACAAAAGAAATTAGCAAGATTGCAGCCAAAGCTTTAAGGACTACTCACATGAAGTGGAGGGCAATGCTGGCAATGAGCAATGCGCGTGGTAAGTCCTGTCGCCCCAAACTCCATCTGGAGGCTCGAAAATGTCACCAATCTTGCGGCAAAATCGCACCGTTTTTAGTCCGTTGCCGCCATCGCACTCAAACTTCAAGGCAGTGATTCCTACGAATAAAAGGGAAAAACGTGGTTAAAGCTATGAGTAAATTGCATTGGGAGAGCCTTTCACCTTGGTAAATGGCACTGACAGAGGGAATGGACAAGTTGCCATCATCATCGATGGGGAACTCGTGGAGGTCTCTGCCACCATTCGACACTTTGACATA
This sequence comes from Paracyclopina nana, assembly GCA_019096065.1. Lineage (NCBI taxonomy): Eukaryota > Metazoa > Arthropoda > Copepoda > Cyclopoida > Cyclopettidae > Paracyclopina > Paracyclopina nana. The sequence goes on from JAGUCH010000004.1 coordinate 575,214, forward strand.
CACAGTAGTCATGCTTTTGGTAGCAGTGGTGCCATTTTTGAACGGAGCTCCTCCAGGTGCCAACTCGAGGCCTTTGACAGCCTTCACCTCATTCTTGAGGGTGTCCATGTCGGCTGACAAGGCTGTCAGCTTCTCCAGGATGACTTTGAGGCATGCATTGTTCTCCAGCTTGTGCTTGTCCACCAGGCCTTTCAGCTCCTCGTGATTGGCCTCAATGGAGGCCAACTGGCTGGTCATCCCATTACTGCTCACAACTGGAGGAGGTGGCATGGAAAAGTTGTGGGCCATGACAACAACGTTGCTCATAGTCTGCTCATAGAGGCCTGACTGGAGCAAATAGTCCTCGACTCTCCCGAGACGAGCCTTGATGTCCTTGCGCGTTTGGGCCATGACATTGCTCAACTCATTCCTGAAATTCTCCTCAAGGAATGCCACCATCTCGGTGGCAAACTCCAGAGGATCAGGCACTCCCGGCCTCGCTGTCGCCAGGATGTCAATGATCTTCTCGTGGCCCTGGAAGCCGAGCAGCCTCGAGGCCATGAAGAGAGCCACGAGTTGGCCGAGGCCAATGCCGAGGCTGGCCATGACGTCCACAGCCTCGCTCACGTCCCCGTTCAAGCTGTCCTTGGACTCCAGGTAGAGCTCGTAGGACTTCCTCTTCGAGGCGTTGGCCGCGTACGCGAACGTCTTTTGGCTGAAGTAGGTGTCTTTGAAGTTGGCCTTGGAGTCGGTTCTCAAGGCTGGGAAAATACTGGTCAGGGTCTCCACGTTCTTGTCCATGCACGCCAAGAACTTCCGGCCTCGCACGTACTTGGAGGCCACGCGCATCGGCTCCGCGGCCTTGGAGTCGGAGCAAGGCCAGACCTTGGTGGCAACCTTGGCATCCTCGCGAATCTTCACGTAGGTGCCCACGGCCAAGTCGGTGACCTTCGTCGCTGGCTTCCAGTGGCCTTTGAAAACGAAGGCCACGCTCTTGTCAAACAACACGTGCTTCCCTTGCACAGTGATGACAAGGCCGAAATTGTCGTTGTAGTGGTGAGCCACGAAGCCTTGGTGGTCTGGGGACAAGGACCAGGCAAAGTCCAGGGCCGTTTGCGGCAAGGCCAGCTTGTGGCCCACAAAGTCCAGCGTCTTCTTGGCCACGGTGCCAGGGTCGATGTCAAAGTCATTGGTGTCAATGCAGCCGATCCAGGTGCGGATCAAGTCATGCACGCTCTCGGTGCTCTCGATGCTGCGCACGAAACTGCTCATGCCTTGCCACGCGTTCAAGAGGGCAACCTTTTGGAAGTCGTGGTCATGCTTGATGCCATCATGGACGCACTCCACATTGGCCATCACAGGGTTGGCATCCAGCCACGCGTACAAGTCCTCGTGGCAGGCTTTGGCTGCGGAGTGGTCAATGAACTTGCTCGACTTGCCCTCAGCCTTGTACTCAATCAAGGCCAACGCCGTTGGCACGCTCTTCTTGGCCAGCTCGTGATCCGGGCAGAGCTCCTTCAGAGCCCTGCACGTCTTCTGCAGAATGGCCAAGCTGAAGATTTGCAGTTTGGCATAGGTTGCCAGCATATTGGCCAATTTGGCCGGACTCTGCCTGGCAAAGGCCTCCATGAGGCTTTTGGCCTTGATACGCTTGAGGTTGTTCCAGAATTGCTCCAAGGCTCCGAGGATCTCTTCGGAGTTTTCGAAATCCCTGAGGTCACTCTGCTGCCTGAGTTTCTTCCTGCTATCGTTGGAGGTCCAATCCAGGATCCACTCGAATGTCTTGAACGCGAAGAAGGGAGAGAGCTTCTTGAAGGCCTGATCAAAGTCCAGTCGGAAGTCGAGGTTTTCAGCCTTCAAAAAGTGCCCGTAGAGCGTCTCGAGGAGGGACAAGTACTCCTGGTTCAGTGGGATCTTGTACACAAAGTCCAGGTCCTTGTCAGTGAGCGCTTGAAAAAAGTGGCCGCCGCCATCATTTTGTAAAAAGGCTTTATTGGACAAGAAACTCAAGTTGTCCTCTGCTGCTATTGAAGACGAGAAACTTTGCCTCAATTTCCTCAAGCCCAAAGCTATGGATTCACGTTTGTTGCTGTCTATCGATATCTGCTTGCTTTTGGCAAAATTCACAATTTCCTATTAGTAAAAGACCAAGAAAAAATTAATCATTTTCAGGATTGAAAATCATCATAAGCATTGACATACTTGAAGAATCATCTCATCGGATTGAGAGCTACGAACATTATTCATGAGAGTTATAGGTACATTTCCGTTGAGCTTGCTGCCCAGCTCGTTGTCCAAAAAGTCCTTGATTTGCATGAGCACTCCGGCCTCTTTGTCCAAATCCTCGCCTTCGTCATCTAACAAGTCTACGAGGGGAACATCATAGTTGAGCTGCTTGCCAAATCCCGCCGCCGGTGGTGGCAGCCTCTGGTTACTACTGAGCATCATCATTCTGGATACCGAGCCATTGGAGGACAAACTGGGCGTGGGCGAGGCTGAGGAGTTACTGCTCGCCAACCCTGAAAATGAGATGCTGACGGAGAACCTCACCAGAGCTTGATTCATTTCATCGGCTGTCAAAGGAGTGACTTGTGCTGATGGCCTTTTACACGACTGTGGCCACACCAGAGTGGCTTGGTACTTGGTATCCGTGATCTCCCTAAACACTACTGACCTGAAATGTCAACAAAAAATTGTAAAAACTTGAGAGAGCTGTCAACGTTGACGAACCTGTAGAAAAAGCTAACATTGGTCCCGATCGGCAATTGGCTTGGTAAATCACTGCTATTCCACTTTTTAAATGCTATATAATGCCCGCAAAGGCTGTTGTGACAGGAAAACTTGTGAGCCCTACACAGGTACACAGACTCGATGCCAAATGCAATTTCGCCAAACTTGGCCGTTTTGATCAGCCCATCCATGGATCCAACGTATTTGCTGATTATCCCAGTTTGAGCTTCCACTTGATTACTTGCCTAAGTGATAAAGAAGATCTGGAATTGTACTTTTAATCGAGACCCCTAAGGTTATGCTAATTTTGTGCCATAATACATATTAAAAGCATGCTCAGTAGAATTTTTGAGCTGGTGGCTGCATGTTTGGCATTGAAAGCCAAAAGTAGCTGAAAGCTATGATACACCAAGAAAACGATGATGCAATCGTTGAAAGCTTTGACAAGTAACTCTGTAACAAAATGACAAACACCAACTTGAAAGTCAAAAATGGAAAGTTGGCAAATACTTAATTATGAAGCCTTCAAATATTTTTTGTAAACACCTCAGTACAGCAGACTAATTGAAAATTATCAGTTTTTTACATTTTCAGCTCTTTTAAGCTGCAAAAGCTCCCTAGTTTTAACATGGAATGCAAAAAATGTGTTTTTGAATATAGTACTCACTTGAATATCACTCATTTGCTTCTCTATAATTGATGTGTTTTTAGCCTCTTCTGCCTTCTTAAGATTAGACTCGGAGGTGACTTTTACTTGGCCTTTACCAATGACCAAATGATTAGGCCCGTTACCACTCGCTTTGGCCTTGTCCGGATTAAACACGTAGGGCTTGATTTCCACCAACTTGCGACCCAGTCGGTGCTTACTTTTGTCCTTCAAGAATCGGCTGCGGTAGGAGTTGGAATCAAAGGTCACCGTGCCCCATCCCCCATGAAAGCGAAAGTACATTTTGGTCACATGGCCCCAAGTGGTGACCTCCTCGTTGAACTCGTCCTCAGTCATGTCATAGGGGATGCCACCCACAAAAACGGTGTCTTTGATCTCCTCGCTCATTGTATAACCTGCAAAGAAAGAAGAAATCGGCCGTTGTTATCTCCCGAGATAAGAAATTACAGCATTGTGAAATCGGATCAGTTCTGACACACACACGCACGTATTTCATCAAAAAAAAATTTGTGACATCATCAACTCGTCCGCGTTAATTCTGCTAATGTCAGCATTAATGTCCTTGGACAAATAATTGTCCATGCTTACTCAAGCCTGTTGATTTTGCTAATTGAAGGAGTCGCCATGTTTTGCACATAGTGCTTTTCAAATACACTAACAAGGGCAAAAGGGCCTTACCTAAATGGATTTGGAGCGGAAATGCACGAATTTAAATGCTGTCTGATCCGAAATGTTCGGAAAACAATTTACGACTCTTCCAATTTCATTCCAATTTCCTAGCAACGATAAGAGCGCAGTTTTGCCAGAGAGCTAGTCGTAAAAGTAGTCTGTTTGTCTCTACACCGGCCACTTTGGCGGATTATCCCGCGCGTGAAAAAAACACGGAGGAAATAACGCTGACTATTTCACACTGCTGGTTCTGCTTTGTTTTGAGTCGCGCGGACCAATCAAAACGCGACATTTTACGACGGCCGCTCTGATTGGTCATCAACTCTGATCCGAAAATTTTGCGTGAAAATCTAAAAAAATTCCGCGAACTCTTCTTCAAAACAAACCAAAACCTTTCAACTGCTGATGTGAAACTCGAGCCGATAACTCGGATTTAATGCTTAAAAAAGGACATTTTTCGAAAAAAAGATGGCGGCTGGTGTGAAAAGGCCGGCCTCGTGCTTGTCTCCGGAGAAGAATTCAAGGCCTACGCTGGATGCAAAGTGTCTGAGCTTGTGCTCCGAAAAGGCCGCGCGGAACAAGGCCATGAACGACCAGCACGACTGGGAAGGTGTGTTGGCCTTGAAAAGCGGTGTCAACTTGTCCTTTGTCCACGAAGTGGACACGTACAGGTTCTACTCCTTATTAGAGGACTACACCAACGAGTCCGAGAATAGCGGCTGCTCCATCGTGGACCTTTGGGTCATGATCATCGATTACCTCAGTGATGTCATGTCCAGAGGAGTCCATCACAGCTCGACACTTGCCCACTTTGTCCTCTACCGTGGCATGCGGGATCACCCCAACGCAGTTGTCCGTAACGCCTGCAAGATGTTCATGGACAAGCTGATGCTTGAGATCTATCCGCCGGCAGACGAGTCATCAAGGCTCTTTTACCTTGACCTCTTCTTCAGAGATTCACCCCTGGATAAGAGTGACAGTCATGCCAGCTTCGCCTGGGAGAACTTTTCGCTGCTGATGCAGGACATCGTGTGCTCAAGAGGCCAAATAGGACACTACTTGCTATTTGACTACCTCGTCAAGGTCCTCGAGAAGGACTTGTACGCTTGGCTGAGGCAATGCTCAATTTCAGAGTTGCCAATACTTGCATCCATGCTTTGGTGCACTCCGGACGATGGCGGATGGCGGATCAACCACAAAATCAAAGCTGTCATCCGAAACTTCTCGATCGCGCTCTCTTTGAGCAAACGGATCAAGTCACTCATGAGACGACTCGTCTCACTCATCGCTCGTCTGGTCGACGCCACCGACAAGCTCAAGAGGCTTGAGGACAACAGTCGCAAGTCCGCTCTTGTTTCAGAGTTGACAGATAGCATTGGCACCAATATGAGCAAATGGACGATCAGTAGGCTGTGCAGCGAGATCTTTCTCCTCGACCCAGACTGGTTAGCCGAGGGCGTTGGCAGGAAATTGCTGCTCAGCCTCAAAGCCTCTTCTGTTACTACTGATGAAACCGGTCTTAGGCCATTAATCAATTCTCTCGTCGAGCCTGACCGCATCATTGTCATCACTGAGCAAGACAATGCTGATCAAAGCAACTGTCAGGCTGCTGAAAGCGTCACCAAAATTCCTCGCAACAAATACGGAGAAACTCCGTTACATGTGGCTTGTCGTAATGGCAACATTGAGAAAATTCACTTGCTACTCCAGCAAAGTCCCCACTTGATCAATGTGAGAGATTTCAACGAGTGGACTCCCCTTCACGAGGCCAGTTGTCATGGACACGCCGCGTGCGTAGAGCTTTTGCTGCAAAGGGCTCCGGAGTTGTCACCTCTCGGAGGTGGAAGCGAAGCTGTCACCCCTTTGCAAGAAGCTGCTCGCTTGGGCCACGCGCACGTGGTAAAATTATTGCTGGAGCATCATGCAAAAGCCGGATCATTGTTTGAGGCCCTCAAGGAGTTGCATGACATGTTGGCTAATATCGACCAGGCAACTTATGCTGTCATCCAGCCTCACCTACTGAGGAGTGAACGGACAGTTCTGCTTCGTGATCCATTGCGGTATTACGTGCTGGCCTCGCTTGTCGTGTACAAGTACTGCGCCACCTTTCGCTTGCATGCCATCAAGGCTCACATGAAAGCATTCATTGGTCAGACAACTCCTGCTCTTCACTTGGGACCAAAGTACCCGTATTGTCAAGTGGATGAGATGTCACCATTGCTGCTGGCCTCGTTTCCAATTCGCCGGTGTGATCGAACCGCTGCTGAGGATATCCGTACATTTTGGCTGGGGATCTCCAAGAATCCCTATGGCAATCCTTGCCTGGAAATGATGGCCAAAGCCAGTCGGTTCCAATGGGCTGAAATATAAGCTCCATTTATGTCAAGATCATTTCTTCCTACATAAATCTTAAAATGCATCAGTTCAAACGAAGTTAGCTCTAAATTGAGAATTGAAGTGGCTTTTTTCGCTTTTAGAGTGATATATGTCTGGTAACTTTGCCTTTCGTGTCAAAACATGCCGCGAAATAAACTAATATATTTTCCGTCAAATTGAATGGGTGGAAAATGGCAAAATGAGGAAAACAAGGTACTTGGGGAATCATCCGGTGAAACTGGAGAAGAAGGAGGTATCCTCGTTTGACATCACGTTTGATGACCAGGATCAAGAAGTGTTGTCGTCAACGCCAAAGTCATCGTCGAAAAAGCAGCAGCAAACGTTCAACTTGAGCAGCAAAAGCTACTCCCTGCTGAACAGTCAAGAAAGGCTTCAGTTGACATCTTGGGGACTTCCCGACTCGGTTTTGAAGCAATATGAGAGGAACGGAATTGCGTCCATGTTCCCTTGGCAAGCCGAGTGTCTTGGCGTTGGCAAAGTCCTGGAAGGTGGGAATTTGGTGTACTCCGCTCCGACCTCCGCCGGAAAAACTCTGGTCGCTGAGCTGCTCATGCTGAAGCAAGTTCTGGAGCAGAAGAAGAAAGCTCTGCTCATTTTCCCATTTGTCTCGATAGCAAGAGAGAAAATGTTTGCATTCAAAGTGAGCTTTTCCTAATTTTGTATATGTATACATTATAATTTTTATTTTTATCTTCACTTTGAAAAAACTACTATTTTGTCTGCAGAAATTGTTGAGAGATGCTCACGTACGAGTTGGAGGTTTCATGGGAAACCAGCATCCACGTGGTGGCTTCAAGGCTGTGGACATTGCCATATGTACCATTGAAAAGGCTAACAGCCTTGTCAACAGGATGCTGGAGGACTCGGAGTCATTTGAAAAACTTGGAATTGTAGTCGTTGATGAACTGCATCTCCTTGGTGATCCATCCAGGGGTTATTTGTTGGAACTGCTCCTGACCAAAATTCAATATGTCTCATGCAAGTAGGGTCATAAACTTTTTTAAAAATGAGGCTTTTTAAGAAATGTCTCCTTTAGGCATGGCCAGAGTCAGGTGCAAATCATTGGCATGTCTGCCACTCTGCCAAATTTGGACCTTCTTGCCAAATGGTTGAAGGCCGATTTGTACAAGACGGATTTCAGGCCTGTGCCCCTGTCGGAGCACATCAAGATTGGGGAAAAGTTGCTGGACAACAAGTTCAACTTTGTCCGAAATCTCAACCCCATCGTCAAAATTCAGAGCGATTCGGATCACCTGGTGTACCTGTGTCTTGAAACTGTGATGGATGAGCATAGCGTGTTGGTGTTTTGCCCCACGAAAAACTGGTGCGAAAAGCTGGCGGAAACTGTGTCCAAAGAGTTCTTCAACCTGGGCAAGCCAATTCAAGGCGTGGAAAGGGACGATGAAAAGGCCAAAGTGAGGGGCAAGCTGCAAAACCTCTTGAAAGGTCACCTGCTGAAAGAAGTGCTTGAGCAGTTGAAACGATGTCCCGCTGGTCTGGATCCAGCCTTGGCAAAGTCCATCAGCTTCGGAGTGGCTTTCCACCATGCTGGTACATCAAAATTATCCAATCATCATCAAGATCAGTAAATTGGGATTTTTTCCAGGTCTGACATTTGACGAGAGGGACATTGTTGAAGGCGCTTTCAAAAATGGCATCATCAAGGTTCTCATAGCCACGTCAACTTTGTCGTCAGGCGTCAATTTGCCAGCCAGAAGAGTCATAGTGAGGTGTCCATTCACATTTTCCAACCAGCTCATGGACACTCTAACCTACAGGCAAATGATTGGAAGAGCTGGTCGAAAAGGTGTTGACACCGAAGGTGAATCCATCCTGTTGTGTCGTGAGAGTGAAACTAAAAAAGTGCACGAGTTGGTGACGTCCGATTTGAAACCTGTGAAATCCTGCCTCATTCAGGAGGGAAACGGAGAGGCCTTGTGCTCCTCTATGAAAAGGGCCATTTTGGAGGTGATTGTCAGCGGAGTGGCAAGCACACCTGATCAGGTGGAGAAGTACGCTTCAAACACCTTACTCTCTGTGGCCATGGCTGAGGAGGAGAACTCCTCATCGTCCAACTCACAAATCTCAGCCTGCATCAAGTTTCTCGAAGAAAATGAGTTCATCAGGCTGCAAGAGCTTGGATCTGGGCTTCGGTATGCAGCCACTCAACTAGGCTTGGCATGCTTGGCCTCCTCGTTGAGTCCGGACGAAGGACTGTTGGTGTTCAAAGAGCTGCAAAAAGCCAGGAAGAAATTTGTGCTTGAAAATGAGCTTCACATCATCTACCAAGTTGTGCCCATTTACGCAGCTGTGGGTTGGCCCAACTTGGACTGGATGAATTACTTGTCGCTTTGGGAGGCCTTGCCTCAAGACATGAAAAGAGTGGGAGAATTGGTCGGAGTGGAGGAGCGATTCCTCGTCAGAGCCATGCGTGGAACGTTGAATGCTCAAGCTCAGTCTGGATTATTGGCCATTCATCAGAGATTCTACACTGCTTTAGCACTGAATGATCTGGTCTGTGAAATGAGCTTGGCGGATGTGTCGCGAAAGTATGGAGCCAACAAGGGAATGCTGCAGAGCCTTCAACAAGCAGCTTCCACTTTTGCAGGTGAATTTTTAACACTTAAATTGATAACTGAAATTTGAGGGCTTTCTAGGGATGGTTACTACCTTTTGCAACAGGCTTGGTTGGCACAGCTTGGAGCTGCTGTTGGGCCAATTCCAAGACCGGCTCCAATTTGGCATCCATCGAGAGCTGATTGACTTGTGTCGACTGTCCTGTCTCAATGGGCAAAGAGCTCGTGTGCTATTCAATGCTGGCATTGATTCAGTGGCCCTACTTGCCAACACGAGCATTGCTGATGTGGAAAATCTGCTGCAGAATTGTGCTCCTTTTGAGACAGCCAAAGCCATCAATGGTGAGACCAACAGAGATGCCGAAGAAAGGAAAAAGCTGAGGTCATTTTGGGTCACTGGCCTCAAAGGTGTGACTGAGGCTGAGGCCGCAAAGATGATTGTTGAGGAAGCCAGAGAAATCCTGCAAAAGGATTTGGGTGTCCAAGTGCTGCAGTGGGGGGAAACAAGTGAAGTTAATCTATGTGCTTCGCATAATAGCAGAAGGAATTCTGATAGTGCTCACATGAGCTATTTAAAGCAAAATGTGAGAAATCCGAAGAAAAAAGGCCAATGCAAGAGAAAGAGGAAAGCTGCACCTGCCAAAAAGCCAACTAAGGTGACTATAAAATCAACCAAAAATTTGAGAATGGGAACTTTTTTTAAAATAAAGAAATCTTGAAACTTAATAATTTTGATTTTATAATCACCTTAGAAAAAAGAGCAAGTGTCGTATGAAGTCAAAGTGTCCAACTTGTCATTTGACATCTCAGCTCAAATTGAAGAGGTCTTTTTTGAGGATGCTCAAGAGGAGATGGTCAAAGTGAAAAAAGCAAGTGACAAAAAAAAGAGAGTGTCTTGGGGTGAAGATGTCACTCCACCAAAGGTGGCCAAATTGAGTGACAACAACAAAGTGGTGCAAATTGACAAGAGTGACAATGACATTTTTGGGGATTCCTTCATCAACATTGATGAACTGGAAAATTATGAAAAGCAGGCAGAGGCATGCAATAACAGGTCTTGCCCCAAAACTCCTCATTATGATGCTTGCTCTGAGAAGCTTGAAATCAATGACAACAACACGTTGAGTGACTCATTCTTTGAGCAGGCTTTCAACAGCCATATGACAGTTGATGCATCAACCAAAGTGAATGAAGAGCTGACACCTTCCAAAAGGCTGATGGAAAGGAAGAAACAGGGCAAAAAACAGCCACATACAGTGATCAGTCCTGGCTTGATCTTCTCGGACTCTGATGGTGAGGAGGAAATAGTGCACCAAAACTCACTCAAAGTCATTGATGTGTGTGCTAATAGATCGTTATTTGACACCTTCCTTGAGGAGTTGTCAGGCCAGAGAAATCTGGCCATAAGCTTGGCAGTGGACAAGTACTTGCCAAAAAAGTCAGAGCAAGTGGTTGGCATTGGCCAAAGAGTAACCAGATCCAAGAGCAGCAAGCCTCATAATGTTATTGACAAACCTTGTGTAATTGAAGAGTTGGGAGTGAAAATCTCTGGAGTGGCTTTCACTTTCAGTGAGCTGACTGCCTACTTTGTGCCATTTTTGGACTCGGATGATGTCATCAATGACACAATTGCACCTTGCACTCAAGATGCATCCATCAGTTTAGAGGAAAGAGTCAAGTGCCTGGAAATTGCTCTGAGTCCGAAAGCCTCAAGGACGATTTCCATTCTGGACTTGAGATTATTTATAAAGTTGTTGCACCTTGGATTTGGCATCGGTGTCAATATCAACGCAGGCTCCTTTTTTGACCCCAAAGTGGCCACCTGGATGCTCAATCCTGGTGACAGTGAAATGACTCTTGCCAATCAAGTGATGTCATTCAAGCCAGATCTGTCCGGGGTCCTCGACACCCTGGGCTCTTCAACTGGGAAGGGTAGTGTGGCCATGAACCCCAAAACCAGTTGCTTTACCAAATTGGCTCCATCCAGGTCCAGAGCATTGGCTGAATCTGTTCTGGTTTTCAGCCTTCAAAGTGCTTTGAGTAAGCTTCTTGAAGCATCTGGATTGCAGCAAAGTTTCAAGGGTACGATTTACAATACTTACAACTTACCCTCTTACATATTGACAGTTACAGATGTGGAGATGCCTAGCCTTGTTGTGCTAGCCCATATGGAGCTAAATGGCTTTGGATTCAATCTTGAGGAATGTGAGACAAGTCGTAAAGTCCTGATTGCTCGACTGGAGGAATTGGAAGAACAGGCATACTCTTTAGCTGGTAGAACTTTCTCGATGACCTCACCAGATGACATTTGTAGAGTTCTGTACAAAGAGCTCAAGCTTCCTACCAATGGAGACAAGAAAGGATCCAGTTCCAAGGAAGCCTTGCAGAAATTATCACATGAATTGCCCAAAGTGATCTTGGAGTGGAGAAAGCTCAACTCATCAGTCACCAAGGTAGTGTTTCCTATGAGCAGAGCAGCTGAGCATCATCCAGGATTGCACATGCACAGAATTTACCCAGAGTGCCAGACTTTCACAGCCACCGGAAGAGTGTCTTGCCATGAACCCAACATTCAAAATGTGCCCAAAGACTTTGAGGTTAAAGCTACACCTCAGCTTTTGCAAAAGGCCTTGACACAGTCCAACAATAACTCATCTCTCAAAGCAAATAGTGTTGTGAGCCTTCGAAAAGCATTTGTGGCTGCGAAAGGCTATGTGCTGCTAGCTGCAGATTATGCCCAGTTAGAGCTAAGAATCCTGGCCCACTTGAGCCAGGATGAAAAACTGATTAGGCTTCTAGGGCCAAATACTCCTGATGTGTTCAAGGCAATTGCTGCCAAGTGGAAGCAGAAAGAATCAGTGAGTCCAGAGGAGCGACAACAAGTGAAGCAGATATGTTATGGTATCCTCTATGGGATTGGCCCAAAGTCCTTGAGCGAACAGATGGAAGTGCCTCTTGAAGTGGCCATGTCACTTATGACATCTTTCATGAAGACTTACCCTGCAGTGAAAAAATTCATTGACAGTACCATTAGTGATTGTGAGTTAAATGGCTATGTGACAACTCTGCTTGGTAGGAGGCGATACTTGCCTGACATCAGGGATAGGTTCAACCAGAACAGAAAAGCTGCTGCAGAAAGACAAGCCATCAACTCTACTGTTCAAGGATCTGCTGCAGATCTGGTGAAGAAGGCGATGATTGATATCGAGTCACGATTGGCAAGAGCCTTTCCAGATGTGAAGCCATTCCGAAGAACTAACTTAGTGAATAGCCCAAGAGGTGGGCATTTTGTGCTACAGCTCCATGATGAATTATTTTATGAAGTGAGTGTTGGTGACTTGAAGCAAGTTGCCACCATAATCAAGGAATCGATGGAGACTACTATGAAACTGGATGTGCCATTTCCAGTATGTGTCAAAGTGGGCCCCACTTGGGGTGATTTAGTGGAGATGACTTTTTGAAAGTTTTTGTTACTTGCAATTCATGGAATAGTGGAACTCAATCAGGGTTGTTGAAGAGTTTATTTGGTCCAAAACTAGATCTGGTTTTTCTTCCTGGGGGAATAGTGTGGCATGGCTGCTACCTTGATGTGGAGTGATTGGATCCACCAGAGCTCAAGTGCTTTCGCCTTCGTTGAGACCCAAAATGGTGAGCTACATGATGATCACCCAGCTGGTCCAGTTCATTTTCATGGTCAGCCATGGCTTGTCGAATGAAGGGCATGTCCAGGATGGAGGAGGCCTCAGGTCTGACTCCAGGATGATGATCGAGCATGCTCTTAACCAATTCATATTCAGGCTTTGACATAAAGTCTGCAGGGAATTGGAGCTTTCGCAGGCTAGTCAAGATGTCAATGCGCTCCATTTGGGTTGAAAAGGGAACCAAAAGCTCAAAGAGGATCAAGCCAAGGGAATAAATATCCACCTTATGGTTATACGGTTTCTTCAGCAACTGTTCAGGGCTCATGTACAGTTCAGTGCCCACTTCTTCAGTGTGTCCTTCCAGCTCATCAAAAGGTGTCAAAGCGTCAAGGTGCTGGTTAGTAGAGCTGCCCAGCATGTCATCTTCTTCTGGATTTCTGCCAGCAGTGGCCAGGCCAAAGTCACCGATTTTCAGTGTGCCATCACTAGCAAAGAAAATGTTTGATGGCTTCAAGTCTCTGTGAATGACTCCTTGGCTGTGGACATACTCAACGCCTGTGCAGATTTCATTAAATATTGACAGTGATTTGAGGCGAGTCCTGGAGTCGGCTGTGGTCCTTAACCAGGTGCGAAGACTTTCCTTCTGACACAATTGCATGACAATGTACAAGTACACTGGAGGAGTTGGTTTCTGTGAACTAATGGCAAGCTGTTTGGCATCCCATTCCATGGCATCACAGCACTCGTCATCTTCATCGTCATTGACAGTGATTTCTTTCCAGAACTTGGAATGAGGATTGGAGACAATGCTGACAGATCTGGAGGGAGCTGGTTTCTGCAATTTACTCCCAGCTTTGCTCTCTTCTTCACTGTCATTGTCATTATCCTGGAAGACAATACCACCAGATGACTCGTCTTCTTTCGAGAAAACAACATTGAAAGAAGACTCGTCATCACTTTCGTCCAGGTTGTGATTGTTGTCTGTGGTGGTTGATGTTGAATCAGCATGGCTTGTCATGCAATCTAAATCGACCGCTGATCTGGGCTGCCTGTCGAAAGGCTTCAGTGGATTATTGGAGACAAGGATTGATGATCCTTGATCTGAGCAAGTTTCATCGCAACTTAATGTTGCTTGGCTTCGAGAGATCTTCAACTTTTTGTCCACTTCTTCTTGCCATCCTGAAACAAGATCAATTATGCTGATGAACAAATCAAAAAGATCATGACTCATACCTAGTGGAGGATATTCTAGCCATGTGCTGTAGTATCGAACAATGTTTCTTTGGTCCAGCTTTGCCAGGCATTTCACCTCTCGCATAACCTTCTTCTTTGCCTCTTCTCGGATTGGCAATTTTACCCGTTTGACAGCATAGTGATTTTCATCGAGCTTGTTCTTGGACTCAAATACAACTCCAAAGCCTCCTGCTCCAAGACATTGAACAGGTTCATAGTCGGTCAAGTATCTGGAGACGAAGTTCTCTCCTCCAGCACTGTTCAAGCTAGCAGACCGACTGAAGTTCACCGTTGATTCCGAGCTGGCTGTATCTGGAGTCCTCGGGACTGGTACTTCAACCTGGACTTCATAGGGAACCTCAACTCTCCTCTCGACAACAAGGATATTCTAGTAGATCATGTATAGGTAAGATATGAGTCATCATAATTGAGTAAAATGACTTACGGGTCGACGAGCTCTGGCAATTTGCTCCACTCTTCTGCGAAAACCTTCCCTCATGCCCTGAATGTAAGGCCTGGCAATTAAGACATTCATTGCAGCAGCTGTGAGCAAGGAGATCAACACTATTTCTTGCCACCAGTACCAGATGGATACAAAGACAATCTGGATGGCTTGCGATGGCACCGATTCCTCTTCTTCAGCTGGCTGAAGCTCCACTTCCTCGATGGTCTCATTGGAAGTAGTGTCAATTGTAGTGGCCTTATTTTGGTTCGGCTTCTCCTCATCTGGATACAAGTAAAGTCCAGAGTCATAGGGATATTCCGCATTGCCACCTTGGTTGAATACTGCTAAAGCTGTGTTGTCTGCTTGCTTGGGATCATAGGTCAGCATGGGCAGTTCACTTTGGCTGGGCCTTGATCCATGATTGATCACTGTGGTTCGCGAGTCTGCTGAGATCAAGTATGGTTTCCAAGTGACCTTGGGATATCTGCCGTTGTCCTTGAGCGACTTTGTCACCTGCGACACTTGGAGATCACTCTCTTGAATATACAGCTGCTGGTTAAACGATCCAATGTAGATGCTGGGATCAGATCCAATCAAGTCATCATCTTGCTTTGGCAGATGAGAGTTGCTGAACAAGTTCACAGGGACAAGCACACCTTTGTCCAGCTTCCAAGCATGAACAATGGGTGAGTTGAACTGCTGTCTCCAGACGATTTTGTCAGGTCGCGACTTGTCGACTCGACAAATGACTCCCTCAGGCACGACCGCTTTGAGAAGGTCATCATCTTCAGCGGTGTCAAAGAAGTCACTATTGTCATTACAGAGTTCTTCATTGCCACTCTGAAAGCTGAGGTGGTGAGTGGACACTGAGAAGTTCCACTTCTCTGAGCCAGTCCTCGGTTCCACAGCTCGGACAACCTGAGTCTCTCGTTTGACCACAATGACATCCTCCAGGATGTCATTCTGGTCACCCAGAGCTTCACCAGAGGCACCAAAACAGCCTTCCATGGTGCACTCATACTTGATCCTGCCAGATTGCACTTCAATCCCATAAATTCTGGACTCCTTGCCACCTGTCATGACAGTGTTGTCAGCAAACTTGAACGAAGTCCTGAGCAACTCCTCAGCACTCAAGGGCAAAGGCTCGATGGCCTCACCGTCAAACTTGTAGAGGCCACCAGCAAGGCTGGGAATGAGCCGTACCCATTTCGCATTGTTCGTCAGCTCGATTTGGCTGATGGTGGATGACAACATTGGACCAGGACCTGGATGTGAAACAAGGCAATTAAAATCGAAGCTGTCGACATTCGAAATCAGCATACCTGTGGCCACACTCCATAGGGTTTCTCCATTGTTTTGAGGATCCAAGGCTGTCAGCCTTCCATCCAGGGTTGAGACAAGTAAAATTGATGGCCTTTGCTGGAGGTCAGTGGAGACTTTGCCACAAATGGTTTTGGTAGCTGTTGCACTGCTGTCATCATCGTCCCCATAATTGTTGTTATTGCTGTTTTCCATGGCCCAGCAGCATATGGAGCCAATCCAGAGTCCAGCAATGATCAGCAGCAAAGTTTTTCCTCCAAGGCCAAAAGTAAACAAAGTTGGCCTCATGCTTTGGCAAGAGGCCATGACAACTTGTTGCACCTTTCTTTCATTGCTTTTCAAGTAAAACGAGGTTGGATTTGGTCAAGGTAGGGATTTCCATGCACTTTTACCAAGTCTGGATGAGTCATAGGCGAAATGCGCACCAAAAGTTCTGTTGGCCTTGCATCATCCGAGTTTGTTGTTAAGCCACATCAGTCTAACTGCAGCGTTACCAGATGACCTTACCTCGAAAGTCTCTCTTTCCTCTCGAAAACAGCCAGATTCAAAGCTTTGAATTCACGCTCAATTTAGACGTTTTTCTGATAAATTCGGGTTCAAAAAAATCTTTTTCAGCTGATGAAGCCATGATTTCATCAAAATTGCTCCTTATTGGAATTAAATATTGAGGGAAAGGCGAAAATTGGCCTTAATTTGCAGAGATTCCAGATTGAACCATTTGCTTAAGGTGAAAGTGACAGAAAACGCCCGGAGCTATTTTACGATCTGGTAACTCTGCTACAAATAAATTTGAATTTCGCGGGAACTACTTGAAAGTTCTATCCTTTTTTATAAGAAATCGCAAGATTTCTCTGAATTCTCAGAAAAAGTAGCCATAAAAGACTTGATACAATATTAAAAAAGAATCAATTTCCTGGTCCATTTTTAACTGGTTTCAGAGTTATGTCCTAAGTTGGTGCGTAATTGCAAAAAAAGCCCCCAAAAGTGCCCTAGTAAAATAACTTTATTTCTTTTTGCATTTTTGAGCATTCCTTGTAAATCTCCTAGTTGATCAAGCTCCAGTAAAGGCTTGCAATCCAGTGATGCCCCTGCCAATGATCAAGGCATGGATGTCATGGGTGCCCTCATAAGTGTTGACAGCCTCCAAATTCATGACATGCCTGATCACATGGTACTCATCAGAAATGCCATTGCCTCCCAACATGTCACGGCAATTCCGGGCAATCTCTTGAGCTTTGCCACAATTGTTCCTCTTCATGATGGAAATCATCTCAGGGGCAAGTTTGCCCTCATCCTTGAGCCTGCCCAGTTGCAGGCTGCCCTGAAGGCCAATCGAGATTTCGGTCAGAGCGTCGGCCATCTTCTTTTGGATCAGCTGATTGGCAGCCAGAGGCCGGCCAAATTGCTTCCTGTCAATAGTGTAGTCTCTGGCCACTTTTAAGCAAGCCTCAGCAGCTCCCATCACACCCCATGAGATTCCATACCTTGAACAAAGAAATCCTTGTTAAGTGCTGATCTTGAGTATCTTCCAAGATTTGCTTCCAATCCCTCTTTGTCATTGATCCCAGAGCCCTCGAACCATTGGCCCCAAAACTCAAATCCTTCAAACTGAAGGTAAACTTAAAGATCTCAATCCTTGGGTCTCACTCCTTGATTATCATTCCCTAAATCCTCTAGCCCTCAAACCCTGAGCCATTAAAACCTCAAAACCCAAGTCATCAAACCCTAAGCCACCTCAAGCCACAAGCCCTGAAACCCTCAAATCTTAAGTCCTAAATTCCTAAGCCCTAAATTCCTAAGCACTAAAATCCTAAGCCCTAAATTCCTAATCACTAAAATCATAAGCCCTAAATTCCTAAGCACTAAATTCCTAAGCACTAAAATCCTAAGCACTAAAATCATAAGCCCTCAAATCATAAGCCTTCAATTAAAGCCCTCAATCCCTAGGTCTCAGTCCTTGAGCCTTCATTAAACGAGCCCTCAAATGCAAAGCCCTCTAACCCTAGCTTATACCTTCAAATCAATTAAAAGCCAAAGAAACCAAACCCTTTAGATCACTAAGCCCTGAAACCAAAACCTTGTATTTTGCCAATAGCCCAAACCCTCCAAACTTGAGAATGAAAATTGCTAACCTTGCATTGTTCAAGCAGCTGAACGGGCCTCTGAGCCCACTAACTTTAGGCAACATGTTTTCTTCTGGCACCACAACATCATCCATGAATATCATGCCAGTTGTTGAAGCTCTGAGTGAGAATTTGCCCTCAATTTTGGGGGCTGTCAAGCCCTTCATGCCCTTCTCAAGGATGAATCCTCTGATCTTGCCCTCTGCCTCATTCATGGCCCAGACAACAAAAACATCAGCCAAAGGAGAGTTGGTGATCCAGTTTTTGCTGCCATTGAGAATGTAGACTTTGTCAGACTTTTCATATCTAGCTCTGGTCTCCATACTGGCTGGGTCAGATCCATGGTTGGGCTCAGTCAGTCCAAAGCAGCCAATCTTTTCTCCCTTGGCCAACTGGGGCAGGTACTTGTCCTTTTGGGCATCAGTGCCAAAATCATAGATGGGGTACATGACCAAGGAAGATTGCACTGACATGGCAGACCTGTAAGCTGAGTCCACTCTCTCAACTTCTCTGGCAATAAGCCCATAAGCCACTGAAGAAACACCTGAAAGCAAACAAAAATTCTCAAACTAGGTGACAGTTTCCAAAATTTCGGTTAGTATTAGTTTAAAAAACATTATGACTGCTCAATAGATCAACAGAGCAACTGGAAATCAAACTGAGCAGCTAAAAAAAGGATCAGTTGTGAGGTTCTCAGTAGCTCAGTTTTGAAACAGCTGAAAATTGTTTTAGCTTCTTTGGTTATATCAGCTTGTCTCAGCTAAGTTTATCACTCATTTCAGATTTTTTAGGTAGCTCAGCTGAGCCTCTCAGAAGTTGCTTGGAAGCTCAGCTGAGCCCCTAAAAATCTCAGTTTAGATTCTCCACAAAGTAGCTCAATCTCATCTACTCAATAGACAAAACACAAAGACATTGGCTTGAATCATCCTTAACATCCAATTTTTTAGTCTGGTTTTATAAGTTTTGCAACTCTAAGTTAAGTAAGATGAACTGAGTCACCTGAGCACCCATAGCCTTTGATGGTGGGACCAAGTAAGCCCAATTCTCCCATTTCAGTAAAGATAGCAGTGTCAAAGGTCTCATGCCTGTTATTCATCAAGACCCTTGGTAATAGCTTCTCTTGGCAGTAATTGTGTGCAGTGTCTCTGACCATAATTTCCTCTTCTGTCAATTGGCTCTCCAAATTGAGGGCATCTTTCCAATCGAAGGCCACAGTGCTGGCCAACCTGGCCTTGACGCCCTGGAACAATTTGGCACTATTCTTAAGCAAAGCCATCCTTCTCCTTGGGCAACTAGTTCTATTTATGTAACTACTCTATGATGTAGGATGTTTTTCATTAAATCCTGTTCTGAGGAGTAGCCAAGTCAATCTAGAATGTCAGGAGGAATTTTTCATGGATATTCGATCATATCGACTTTGCCACTGATTCCAACCATTTTATTGCCTACTTTTCACACAGTTTCATGTGCAACATCATTTAGGCAGTTATGAGGGAACTTTTTAATTTTGGAGGCTAATGTGCGCAATTCGCCTTTTTATTAGTGGCCCGTTCTGCCCGACATTTTCCAACTTTGCAGCTTTGTGTCCTCACAAAACCTCTCTACAGCGCAATTATGAAAAGCTTTTTGAACCTTATCTAAATGCTCCATTTGCCCCAAAAATATACCCACTATTTCATGCAAAATCCAGCCTTTTTTAAATGCTTTTTTTCAACAAAAAAATATGGCCCAAATTTGAAGCGGGTACATCTAAAAAGGCAACAGGCTCAAAAGGCGAAAATTAAGGTCA
Source organism: Paracyclopina nana (assembly GCA_019096065.1). NCBI lineage: Eukaryota > Metazoa > Arthropoda > Copepoda > Cyclopoida > Cyclopettidae > Paracyclopina > Paracyclopina nana. Next base: position 594,783 of record JAGUCH010000004.1, read on the forward strand.
TGTTAAGCAGCTCACATTTTTTGCTAGCTGCAAATATCATTTGATGAAGGTGCCAAAGGGGAAAAATCTGGTTGACATCTTGTATATTCTGAATTTGATGCCGCGTTTCCCGTTTTCTTCTGCTTCACAGTACAGGTAATTTTCTTTTGTGTGTGTGTGTAGGTCGATGGCTCGGAGCAACAAGTTTTAGTGAGGCAAAGCAACGGAACATTTCAAGCCAGCTATGCATGGCCCTGCTCATGTGCTTTTTCACAGAGTGTCAATCGTATTTCCATAATGGCATTTTTTAATCATTTTTCGTGAATTGGCAGGATGGGCGAAAAAGGCTAACAAGAAGGTAAATGAGCTGGGCCGAGAAAATCTCAGGTTAAAAAGTTGCCTGGAACTCAGTTTCATTGGGGCAAGAGACCAGGCAACAAGCCATATCATGCTGAGAATACTAGTACAATCTTAAAGCAAGGTAATTCACTAGGCAAATTTATCATTTAACTAACTAAATGTTTTATTGCCTCTCTTCAATAGATGAACACAATCAGGGGCATTCTCTTCATTAGCACAGTAGCATTAGTAAGCAAGGTAAGAAGGAAGCAAACCAAAACTGGGTTTGGTCCACTGACCCAAATTCATAATTTCAGCAAAGCAGTGGACAATGGCACAGAGAGCAGCAGCCAGCAAGGCTCTACCACCATCCTTACATGAGTGAGGTAAGCTTCAAGAACTTTTTTAAAACTAAGGAATTTGACATGATCTATTTATTTTTTTCAAAAAGGACCCTCAAAATTTTCGTTGGAGGCAACAGCAACAGCCTGTGTCACCTGCTCAAACTCAAATAAGTGAAAGGAAATTGCTCATGCCCATCATTTCAGAGGGCTATGCATCTACCAAAATCCAAGGTGGAACTGACCAGAGCAGTGGTAAAAAGACTGAAGAACCAGTTAAATCAACAACTGTCAAACCAGTGACCACTAAAATTACCACAACAACAACAACAAGGTGTGTAAAATTACCAATTTGGAAATCTATATATTGAATTTGATCAAGTTGCCTTTTTAGCAGGCCTGAGCCTGTGGTAACAACAAGTGCTCAGTTGGAAAGCATTGAGCCCATTTCATCTCCTTACCTTCCTGAATTACCCAGTTTGGACGATTCACCACAAGATGGCGCTTTCACATCAGAAATATTTGGTATTCAGCCCTACAAATCATTCCTTTGGTCATTTTTTTAAAAGTCCTTTTTCACAGAGGAAAACCCTTACATCATCAGGGATGATCCAGTCTCACCATCTTCTTCAGTGGTGCCAGCAGTGAACCAAAAGGCTTCCATAAGGCCAATTTTGCAGCCCAGCCAGCCAACAATTGCAAGAATTGATGAGACCCACACTGAGGAAGATGTCATTGACACCCACTCTGGCAGCTTTGTCAAACTGGTAGCTCATCCTCCTCAGCATGTGAAAATTGTCTCCAATGCTCCAGCAGAAGACCAAGATGGATTCTACAAGCCCACAGCTTCAGCCTACTCAAACACTTACCTTGCAGGCTATGAGCAAATTGACTTTCCTGAGCAAGGTCCAGGCTCAGCTCCAGAGTTCCAAAATCCTGATGACTACCACCAGGACAGGCCCTCTTTCCAAGCTTCCAAGCAGGCTGGAAATGCCAACAATGACTACTTTCCCCTGGGAAAGCCACCTCCACCTCCATCTTCACAAAAGATTTTGGTGCCTCCCCAGGCTGAGGCCAAGATTTTTGACAGGCCTGACAAAAAGAGGCCAAGCTCCTCCTTCTTCGATTTCCTCATTCCCTCCTTTGTCAGGTCAACCAACAAGGTGGATCCAGAAGGTCCAGCATTGGTGAAACCACCTCCCCCTGCATTCCCTGCACCAAATAACAGGCCACCACTAAAAAGGCAACAGGCGCAACAGGCTAACAATTATGTAAACAACAACAACGCGGCGCCGCCTGCACCTGGAGTGCCTGATTTCAGCAACTTTCCACACCTGAAAACACCCAACAGACCCATCAACACCTTTCCACCTCCTCACGAGCTGGGTGGGAAGTTAAATCCAATCATTATCAGGATGCCCGAAGGCTATGCAGGTGGAGCAGAGCAAGGCATTCAATTTCCACAGCCTCCAGGATTTGGCCTGAAAAGGATGGGACAGGTGTTGAATACAGCCAGGAATGAAATTGAGCAAGGCCAGCCAAGGCTGCCAGCGCCTAAAAGGCCACCCTACTTCATTGGCAATCAGTTCCAAAAGGTGCCTGCAAAGCCTGTGCAAGTAGGTGGTGATCCTCTTGGCTCTGAGATGAGCATCGAGGAGTACAAAAGGAGGCTGCAAGACCCAAATTTCCACCAGAATCTGACCAAAGCCATTGTGTACCACCACCATACCTCACCTGACGATGACAATGATGCTGGCAATGTTGACAGGGAGGATCAGTTCCCTTCATTCACCAAATCTTTGTTGTCCTATTTGCAAGATGCCAACCCTTTCAATTTCATCACAAACAAAAGGAAAGAGGAGAAGGTTGACAACAACAACAGCAACAGCAACCAAGAGCTGCAAATGGCTGAAATGAGCAATGGTGGCATCACCTTTGAGGACTTGAATCCAAAATACTACCAAAAGAGCCACCACCACCAGCAGTTCCAAAAGCCTGAAGTTGTCTATGAGCCCTACTTGAACATTGAAAAGACCTTCATTGAGGAAAAGACCTCAACTTCAACTACAACAACAACCACTACAACTGAGCCTATTGAAGATTATGAGGCTAATGATGAAACCATGCTTGAGAGTGAAAATGAGTTGCATCAGAGCATTCCCATGGTGGAAGAAGAAAGTATTTATCACCCTGAAATGCACCAATTTGATCCTCCTGTGCATTCCTTTGATTTTGAACACATGTTCATTCCTTCCAAGCAGATTGATGAAGCTGATTGGTTTGTGCTGAACAAAAATGGCACAAGGCAGATGATAAAGCAGCAAAATGATGTGGAAGAAGAGGAAGAAACCACAGAGGAGCCATTAACATATTTTGAATATGATGATCAAGCTAACACAGAGAGAAACCTGGTTGGTGACTTTGAACCCATGAGCAGTCAAGATATCATTTATGACACTGTTGAATAAAATTTTCCTGTTACCTAATGACATATTAAAGAGGAATGTTTAGTATTTCCAGCATTAAAAATGAGGTTACAAAGGCCAACCCCAAAAATGAAGATTTTTTTCAACTTTCCTTAAAAAGTTGGAAAAAATCATCTCAATGTCAGATTTTTTTTTGGAAAAATCAAAACTCACCAGGGCAAACCTGGAGCAAAGGCTCCATTATTTGACTGTAGTCAATAGTTAGGGCTCATTAATCAAAATGTTCTCTGTAATGGTTGCCTCAAGGTTTTATGGGCTTGAGGCTCATTTAATGGGAGCTGGAAGGAACCAAATACCAAAATGGCCTCTTCATCATTCCATGACACCATTAGAGCACTGAAATTGATTTCACAACAGCTGTTGCTGCTGCAAGGAGACTCAGCAATTATCAGCACAAATTTTGAGCCAGGAGTAGTTGCATCACAGTGGAGAAAAAACTGAGAATTCTTCTAAACTGCATCTTATTTATGGGACATGGCTATTTGGCCACTGTCATCAACATTAGGATGCCATGAGTGAAAGTACAATCTAAAAGAGTTCTGCTATAATTTTTTTCAATGGTAGCCGAAGGCAGGGTGAAAATGACAGGGCGTAAATTTGCAAAGGGTTGTGAGTCAGCCAAAAAAAACCTTTAAAATACTAGCTCTTTTTTTATGGCACCCTTAGCATTCCCTTTAAGCCACACAGAGGGAAATTGACTCTAAAAATCAATGAGGCAAATCGGCTTCATCATTTTCTTCTTCCATGCACTGATTATTGCCAAATAAAAAACTAGGTACTTTATGCACCTGGGCGCTTTACTTTCCATGAGAGGTATTTCATTTTACACTCTATCATCATTACAGTTTTCCACTGTGTGAGCTGAATTGTGCAAACTTTTTTGTGATTTCAGTGCATGCAAATTGTCATATCATGTTCAGCATGGGATATCATCATGCTGATATTGTGTGTGTGGCTTAATTGCAGCTCTAATTCCCACAGTGCACGTTGCGCGGTGAAAACAGCTTTGAACATAGAAGAAGAAGTTTCAGTTTGGAGTTACCTGCTGTTCAATAAGCACACTTGTGACTTTACTTGGTCTCAATAATGCACACACTTAAGCTACAATGCTAATGGAGTGGGCCAAAAGGAGGCTCAAACTATTCCTGCTTGGCCTTTTGGCCTTCATTCTCACATTTGCCATTTTTCACCACAAAAACAACCAGGGAAGTTTTTATCACCATGAATGTCAGTGCTTCAGACAAGTTGCAGCCCATCAAGAAAAAAGTGAAGTGGAAAGATTGCAAACTGAGGAGCTCACTTGCAGCAAGGTAATTTACCCAGGTTCTGATCCTGCAAAGAGCCTTAATTTTTTAGCTCTTATAGGCTGCTGCTGCAAGAGGAAGTCACCAAAAAGTCATAACATTTACATTTTATGAGCCAACCTTGGAGGAAAAGTGAGCCATTCAAATTGGGCTATGAATTTTTTTAATCAAAATTTCACTTTATTTTCAACAGGTCAAGTTTTGATGTGTTTAAACGTGACTACTTTGCTGGCATTGAAGCCAATTTGCAACTAATGAGTAGGCTTTATGGGCCAGAGTGGATCATGAGGTTATACTACCAATTGGCATCCAAAGATTCTCCCACGTGGAGCAGGCTGTGTGCACTGGTTTGCAACAATGCAAACATTGACATTTGTGATGCTGAAGCTAACCCAAAACTAGGTAAATATTCATCTTCACTGAAAGAAGAGATGTCCTAACTGAGTAAATAATATATCGGAATCCCTTTTCTGAGCATTTTGAAAAACCATAGAGCCACACAGATGAAGAACGTAAGCTGAGACTGGAGAGTCTCATAGCTGTTCACTGAGAGTCTTATTACTTTTAGCTGAGAGTCTTATTACTTTTAGCTGAGAGTCACTTAGCTACTAGCTGACAGTCTTAAAGCTTTTAGCTGAGAGTTTTTAAGCTGATAGTTAAGAGCTGAGAGCATTAAAGCTTTTAGCTGAGAGTCACTTAGCTATTGGCTGAGAGTTTCTTAGCTGTTTGCTGAGAGTTTCTTAGCTGTAAGCTGAGAGTTTCTTAGCTGTTTGCTGAGAGTTTCTTAGCTGTTAGCTGAGAGTTTCTTAGCTATTAGCTATGAGTTTCTTAGCTGATAGCTGAGAGCCTTAAAGCTATTAGCTGAGAGTTCCTTAGCTGCAATGATAGCTGAGAGCCTTAAAGCTTTTAGCTAAGAGTTTCTTAGCTGTTAGCTGAGTGTTTCTTATATGTTAGCTGAGAGTTTCTTAACTGTTAGCTGAGAGTTTCTTAGCTGTTAGTTGAGAGTTTCTTAGCTCGTTGCTGAGAGTTTCTTAGCTGTTGGCTGAGTTTTTCTTAGCTTAGAGCCTTAAAGCTTTTAGTTGAGAGTCTCTTAACTGATAGCTGAAAGTTTATTTGCTGATTGCTGAGCGTTTTAAAGCTTTTAGCTGAGAGGCTTAAAGGTGTAATCTGAGAGTCTCAGAGCTTTTAGTTTAATAGAGTCTTATTGCTCACTAATAACTGAGAGTCTCCTCATTGATTTCAGTTAACTTAGAGTCTCATTATTAACTGAAAACTGAGTGTCTCAGAGCTATTAGAAGAGAGTCTAATAGCTGCTAGGTAAGAGCAACTTTTAGCCAAGAGAATTGTAACAGTAAACTGAGATAGCTAAGAGTAATTTTAGAGCATCATAAGGGTCAGCTGAGCACATCTAAGATGCTACTTGACTGTCTCATAGGTTAGAGCTGAGTCTCATATAGCTAAAACAATAGGCAAAAAATGAGCTAATATTGAGGCAGAGAACAGGGGTAGCTAACAAAACAGGTATTCAATAGTTAATGTATCAAAGAACTAGTTTACAATCTTGATTGGTCCCAAAATTAATGATCAAATTTTTTTGCACAATTTGGGTGAACAATAGCATATTGATATCTAGTTTGGAATGATCTAAAAATGCTCGTCAGTTACCAATTGCACAAGATTTTGGCGTGCCAAACCAGTCTTGGAAATGCATGCAGATCAGATAAAAATGGGACAAAAAATGTGAAGTCATTGAACTCTTTTTTTCTTTTTCAGGCAACCTGTCAGCAATTTTCCCTCTAAATTGGAGATTTCTCCCCTCTTTGGATCCTCAAGTGGATATTTTGCTAGTCAGAGACTTGGACAGCCAAATCTCACCCAGAGAAGTGTCAGCTGTGACTGATTTCCTCAATTCCCACCTTGATTTCCATATCATGAGAGATCATCCTTACCACGGGGTGCCAATTCTGGGTGGAACTTGGGGAGTCAAACTGTACAAGGAGCAAACCAGAGCTGACTTTCACAGAGCTTTCAAGGAAATGTCAAAAGACCCAAATTTCTATGCTTCAAGGAAGAAAGCTGGGCCAGATCAGACCATTCTCAAAGATTATGTATGGTAAGCATAAATATTTTTGCTTTTTTACTGCCAGCTGGCTTAAAACCACATTTTGGCCAAATTTCATAACCAGTTGTTGAGTTACCAGACTGGCTTTTTAAAGTTGTAATGCTCTGTGAAATTGGCTTTAATTGATTGTTTTTGTCTCCTTTTGCAGGCCTTGGGCGAGGAAAATCACAATTGCACATGACTCTTACACTTGCAAGCGTTTTTCCATGACAAAACCTTTTCCAACTCAGCGTGAAGCTGGTGTGGGCAATTTCATAGGCTCAGTGGTGGCCATAAATGATTCCATCCCATTTGAAGCTGAATTTCAATGCCCTGTAAAGTGCAGGCCAAGAAACCACACAGAGTGGTTATACTGCTAAATAATGATGCTTATTACAATAAAGACCAGTTGTATTGTCAGGCTGTGAAAGAGCATTAAAAAAGGAGAAAGTTTCCATTTGAGTACTATTAATCAAATGTCACTTTCATGTTGTACTATGTGAGGTAAATGGCCAATAAATAAGTAATACAGCATGTTCAACTCATCCTTGCAAATTTTGCATAGTTATCATGCTTCAAATTGCCTTGTTTAATTATGCAAGATAATCAGTAGAGCACATTTCCGCAAGATGGCGTGACAGTCAACACATTCACAAAGGGGCAACAAAAATCTAGTTGTTTTTCACAATATATAAGGAAAAAGGCCAAGTTTACTTGAGCTGAACATGGTCAATATTAGTGATTTTTGGAATTGGTTCACTCATTTGTTCCAATTTGTGGGTTTTATTTGGGGAAATTGACTACTTGTCCATAAACAGTAATTGCAATATGCAGAGGAGGAGAAGGCAAATTGAAGTTGAAAATAATTGGCTTAGCCTCAAAAAATATTGTTTGAATGTCTTATTATATGTTATTCTGCCTTGTGCGGCTATTTTCACTGCTGTTTACTTATATGTGCAAATGACAAAGACAACAGAGCTGAAGCAGTTTGTAAGTCAGCTCCTTGTCAAATAGTTGCAAAAATAATTACCTGAGCAATTTTCAGATATGCAAGGAAATTTTTGTTGGAGATGGATACTGCCAAGATGCTTACAATGTTGCTGCATGTCAATTTGACTTAGGTGAGTGTGCTAAAATTAGAATAGATAGAAGCATGCAAAAATCTGTATTCATCAATTAGGAGATTGTTGCTTGCCAGATCCAATGACCAAAAAGCTCTGCAAATATTGCACATGCTTTTATAATGGGCCAGCTTTAATCCAAGAAGCAGAGACAGTCACCTGGGAATTTACGCTGAATCCGGATTGCCCTCAGTCGGATTTTGTTGGCGATGGATTCTGTGATGATGTCACTAACAATTGGATGTGTGGCTATGATGGTGGAGATTGCTGCAGCAACTTTATCTTTGTTCTGTTCTGCTCAACTTGTAAGTGCCACATTGCCCACATTGCCAAGAACAAGTTTCAATTATCCGAAAGTAAGGGGACCTCCTAAAAGGCACACAATGCCCACAATTTGGCACACACAGCCCACACTACACACACGGCACACACATGGCACACAATTACTAAAAGGCACACACAAGTCTTAAACTCATACTAAGTGATATAAATTCGCCGTTTTTTTGTTGGTTCCCAAAATTAAGCCTGTTTTCCAGTTCACTCACACAAAACTGAGATGCTGAGTCATCTTTTGCCCAGTCTCAGCACTTTTTCAAATTTCCAGTTACTTTAGTGAAAGAATCTAATATATCTAATATATTGGTGCTTGGCACACACAGCACACAATTATTACTTACATTAACCTAGTATATACATAACTCTGCATATGTCAAGGAAAATATACTGTTTGTCATTTGAATTATAAATGACTACTAAGTCTCCTTTTTTTATAAATGGCATCCTCTCTCAGAATCTTATGCAGACTTATGGCAGCCCTTAGGCTACTGTGCAGGCTTGTGTGTGAGTGTGTGGTGTTAGTTGGTGGAGAATTTACCTGTTGGCCCAGTTGGAAAGTTAGCCAAGTCAGTCAAGTAGCAAGCCTACCAGAGAGATGTGAACAAGCCATCATTTACTTACCAAAACCGTTGCTTTTCTTACATATATAGCCTTAAAAGCACCATGGGAACTAATATATAATAAGGTACAAAAGCTATTAAGTTAGGTAAGTTGACTAAAAATCCAGTTTGTAATAAATCACACTCCAATTTTCAATTTATTAGATAGCTATGGTTTTCATTGATTCTGCAACAGATTTGCTGGCCATGGAGAGCAATCCTATCCCGGATTACTACAATTATGACTATAATAATGACTTTGATGATCCTTCCAAATTCTTGCAAGAAGTCTTGAACAAGAGAGTTGCTGACTTGGAACAGTTTGCTAGGGACAAAAATCTGGATTACATCGCATCTGAAGATAGTATTACTACACTACAAGATGTAAGTTTACTCGATTTTACCAACTTTTTCGCCCTGAACATGCAGCCTGTGCCTATTTTAGCAACTGTCATTAATTGTCATTTTACACACAAGCCTTAGCGCAAAAGGATTATAGGGCATGTGCCATATATTGTAAAATTTGCCTTTTAGATCATTTGCCTTTAAGAACATTATTAGTCCTTCTGGCTTTATTACGTTTTTCAATAGACCATCATTTTTGTATAATTGTCATTTTTCAATATTGCCTTAATATAAAGCCGTTTAGCACATTTTCCATTTTGCACATTTGCCTTTTTGCAAATTCGCCTTTTAGAACAACTGCCTTTTTGCAAATCAGCCCCTTTTTTACATTTGCAATGAAGTGCAATCGACTTTTTGCACAAAAGCCTTTTTTTGTATTTGCCTTTAAGTGCATTTGCCATGTTGCACATTTGCCTTTTTATACATTTGCCTCTTTGCACATTATCCATTTTGCACTTTTTCATTTTGCACATTTGCCTTTAAGCAAATTCGCCTTTTAGAACAATAGCCTTTTTCGCAAATCAGCCTTTTTGTGCATTTGTAATGAAATGCAATAGTCTTTTTGCACAAAATTCTATTTTTGTGTCTGCTTCTTTCATCATTTTGAACGTTTGCCTTTTCACAGATGTGCCATTTTGCACACTTGCCTTTTCACAGATTTGGCATTTTGCCCATTTGCCTTTTTGCACATTTTCTATTCTGGACACTTGCCTTTTTTCAAATATGACTTTTGAGAAAAATGACCTTTTGTGCAAATCAGCCCTATTTGTACAACTGCAATGCAGTACATTAGTCTTTTCGCTCAAAAGCTTTTTCTCATATTTGCCTTTTAGCAGATTTGCCTTTTAGCACATTTGTCTATTAGCACATTTGCCTTTCAGCAAAGTTGCCTTTTAACAAGTCAGCTTTTTAAGCAGATAATTGCCTTTTTTGGTACATCAATTCAAACATTGGTCTTTGGGTGCAGAAGCCTTTCAGCAGCCTTTTAGCGTTTCAACCTATTTAAAGGCGCCTTCTTAAATGATCTTCGTTTATATTATAGGAAGGAGAAGACAATTGGCTTGATCATCAAAGAATTCCAAATAAAAGGCGGGGTAACTACAGAAAGGCAACTCAGGCAAAAGACCACAAGTCAGAAGGCATCTATGATTACGTGGATCCTCTCACATTCTCTGACATTTATGGGTCAAGTGATAAAAGTGACTTGAAACTTCCTCAGCAGCAGCTGCCAGAACAGACATTAATTCGAAGAGTGGCTACCACAATTTTTAACCCTACAACAAGCACCATTTTTTCCATTGTGGCCATTCCCATCATTTTAGCTGCCTCATATTGGCTTTTCGTGGTCAATGGCCCAACTCCAGTGGTCAAAGCCAGGATTGAACAAGTGCCAATCGAGGATGACAGCGAAGGCTTTGATTTCTCAGGGTTTGCCTATGACATCCTCAAAACCTTCTTTATACCAGTTATTCAACAACCTGATGATTAGGTTACATTTAAGAGATGTTTGCCATTTGTTTGCGTATTTATTAAGAAATACATTGATACTTTGATTAGAAAAAGAAATCTTGGAATATTTGAATTTTGGCGCCATTTTTCAAGCAAAACATTGTAAAAGCAACAGATGGCGCTTTAAGATGATCACTAAATTAAAATAACTGATTGGTAATAAGTTTCAAGCCTGAACAAATTAATTAAAGAAATGTCAGACTTTTGCTTCAAAAGTATGAAATTGTTTCACTTACCAACTATAAGGAAAAGTCTTTTATTTAGGAGCATACTTGCGAATCCACATGAAAAGCGTGGCTGCTGACAAAGAAAACCACGTGATCAGGTATGACAAGTGGTCATTCCGCATCGTCACACGTGTCTGCCCACCAACGGGTCCATTGGGAACTGTGGATTGAGCATCAGCATCCACAAATATGGGCAATGTGTCCAATTTTCGTGACAGAGCTTCAACATCTCTTGAACTCCACCGATTCGACTCTTCCATATTTTTAGGGGTGAACTGCTGCTTGGGCTCGCTGACTCTGACCACTCCAATCAAGTCAGTGACTCCATAAGGGACTTGTTCTTGCCTTGACTGAGCTGTCAGCTTGTTTTTGGGCACCCAGCCTCTGTTCACCAAGATGGACGCGTCAGAGTCCTCCAGTTTAAAAGGAACAACCACGTGGAAACCAATGTTGTCCGAAGTGCCAAAGAGTCCTCCTCCGGAATCAGCACTTGTCACCCTTGACCTCGGCCCAATGTAGACTTCTTTGCCATGCTGAAATTCCCCACGAATGTAGACTCTTTGATATTCCAGCGTTGACAAGTCCTCAACGCTGCAAATCAAGCGTGAAATGTACAAGTTATTTTCTATTAATAGAGCAACTCACTCTAGAGGTAGATTAATGGCTGGTGCACTCGTTTTCTCTTCTAATTGCTTGAGCAGATCAATTTTCCAGCTTCTTCGCTGCACTTGCCAAACACCCAGGCAAAATGTCGTGGCTGGAACCATCTGAAAAAGTAACTCAAACCTGAACTTAAGGGCCCTCTTTATTAAAAGAAAAAGAACTTGCCAACATCATGTATTCTGACAGTTGAACTTTCTTTGGTCCTTCACTTTGCTTGAATTTGAATCTTGATTGCGAGGAAGCATTGCGACGACTCAGAAAGGTAAGCAAGGCTGGATTCACTTTGAGATTGTTACAAAACATTTTGAAAGATGTTTTGTTTACTTCTAAAAGCGTTGCTCGATGCACAGCTATTTCCATTTGTTTACACTTTGGCTTTTCCGTCAAATGAACGCGCGTTAAAGCATCGCCGCAACAAATGTAAACAAACATCAGCTGACTGCTTTTAAAGATGAATTTCTTGAAGGAATTTCGACTCGGTCGGCAAAAGAGCAATGTCAGATATCTGTATGCAAGTTCCAAGGCGAAAAAAGCTCCCGTGGTTGTGAAATTCAAGGTGAAATCTTTGGTGGTGAATGTGCTCTTCACGACATTTGCAAGTTTGGCATCTTGCGCTGGATATGCAGCGTACGACTCTGAATTCAGAACTTATGTGCTCAAGAGGTTTCCAAGAGTGAGAACTTTGCTGAACGAGCAGCCCGAACTTGAAGAAGCGCCAGGACTTGCCAATGAGATTGCTTCATTTAAAAAGTCGGTAGAAAATAAAAAATGAATTTATTTAGTCAAGACAAAAATCACAAATCTTCTCCGTCTGCTGCAGCCCCAGGGCCATTATTTTGAGTGTCTAGAGAACCAGAAAGGCTTAATCTTCTGTAGAGCAGCAGAGCAATGACACCAATAATGACAGCGATGACAATGTCATAAGCCAAGCTTCTCGTCTCTGCTCGTTCAGCTACAGCAACTCCTCGGGGTTCGTCATGTCGTGGATGAACTCGCGGCTGCTGCTGACTAGGCACAGCAGGATTGCTCTGCTCATCTCCAGGATCCTGCCTCGGTGGCTGTTGCTGCCTCACAGGTGTTGACACGTTGGAAGAAGAGGTTTCTGCTGCTGAGGGTGTTGACGAAGAATTGCTGCTTAATCTCTTCTTGATGGTATTCTGGGTCCTCAAGGAGTACAACTTCCTTGCTTTCTTGTATTTTTCCTCCTCGGTCTCCTCTTTGCCTTGACCAGCGTTGCTTTCGTTTTCTCCCTGAAAATTGAGCAAAATTGACAAATCAACAACAACTGGATTTGAGTAGTTTTTACCTTCATTGACATCTTCTTGATGATTTCTTTTGCTTCATGCGCTGCAGTGTTGGTCAAGCCAAGCTCATCTGAACTCAACAGGAAATTAGCGACGGGAACATTGCCACAATCAGGACAAGTGAAAAGAATTGACTTTTTCGCTAGCTTCTTCCGCTCCTCTTCGGGGTAATCCAGTGATCCAATGGTGCCTTGACTTGGAGTTGGCATGAAACCAATGATGGCCAGAAGAGCTGTCCTTATGGACCAACTAGGCTGCCATGACTCGGGATGATGGCCAGAGATGGACAAGCAGATTTTCTTACCAGTCTCAAATCTTCCGTTAGGCTGTTAATGTAAGAAGAAATCTTTTAGCTCATTGACGTCTCAATTCACTCAATTTTTTGGCCATCTTTTGCCATCTTTTGCTCAAATCATGAAAGAGGCATTTTAAAATAGATCCCAAATGCTCAAATTAATCACAAGATATTTTTTGGTATTTTATCAATACTTCAGAGAAAATTAGCTTCTTTAAAAAAGGTGCCAAAATTATTATTTAGCACCAAAAGTCATCAATACTCTACTAAAAATTTACCTAAATTATTACTTAGCGTACATAATAGATCACAGTAATAAATGTCGCCTTTGATCATTTTCAATCAAGAATTGTTCAACTTTTGACCATCTTTTGGCAACCTTACTCTAAAGTGGGAAAAGTCCAGTTGGTGGCTTTTTGATCAAGTGATCCCAAATGACCAAATAGAATGTCGAATGTCAATAAAAGTAACTGTGACAGTTATGATGTTTGGAGGCTTAACTAGTATTTCTCTAGATTTTCATGATTATCAATGATTCTGGCATAATTTAAAGATGTTAAAATATCATTTGTCGGCATCAAAAATCATCAATATTACTATCATAAGTGACCTAATTCATTTCTTAGCAAACTGAATAGATCACAGTAATAAATGTTGCCTTTGATCATTCTCAATCAAGAATTGTTCAACTTTTGACCATATTATTGCAACTTCACTCCAGAGTGGGAAAAGTCCAAATTGTGGATTTTTGATCAAGTGATCCCAAATGACCAAATAATTATGTCGAATTTAGATTTAGCTAGCCGTGAGAATGATGATGCTGGTAAGCTTAAATAGTTTTACATTAGACTATCATGATTATCTATGAATCAGTTATAACTTAAAGATGTTATAATATCACATTACATTAAAAGTCACCGATATAAGTTAAGTAAGTGACATAAATACTCAACTAAAAATTGATCAAAATTGACCTAAATTATCTCTTAGCATACTGAATAGATCACAGTAATAAATGTCGCCTTTGATCATTCCCAATCAAGAATTGTTCAACTTTTGACCATCTTTTGGCAACCTTGCTCCAAAGTGGGAAAAGTCCAAATTGTGGATTTTTGATCAAGTGATCCCATATGACCAAATAGTGATGTCGAATGAAGATTTAGCTAACCGTGAGAATGATGATGTTAGGAGGCTTCATGGGATATTCAGGTGGGAGAACAATTCTTCCGTGATAGACTCCACCTTGGAATTCGGAATCGGCAGGACCACGTACAGTGAAATGCCACTCAAACAGGTTGTCACTCAAGGGTTGGGCAAAGTAGTCATAAGAAGGATGGGCCAACTCTTGAGCTTCACGCATCAGTCTTTTCACAGCTACAGTTAAGTGATTAATGGCGGTTATTTCGGCCTTTGCAGTCAACTTACCTGGTGACCTTGTATTGTATTTGCTCTCCATGATACTTTTTCCCCCTTGGCAATCCTCAAAAAAGAGCAAATTCACGAGAATGTGCGCAAAATGGACCAACTCGCCAATTTGACGTATTTGTTTACAGTTTTATAATCTTGATTCTCAGACAGCAGCGCTACCAGATGTCATGACAGAAAATGGCCAACATTGTTGAAAAACGCCAAATTTTGACAGATCAGTGTCAAATATGATTTTTAAGCAAAATTTCTCTTTTTGCCAATTTAAAAGGGAACCAACTTTAGCATTATTTCAGTTATTTCAATCATTATTTCCTTTAAAAAAAGCCAAATTGATAAAAAAGAAATTGCCGAAAACTTATGTCATGTTGCCACCAATATTAAAAAATCAATCATGCAAAGAAAACAGATTTTCTGCACTTTGTCAAGCATGCCAAAACACATATTGTATGGCAATTTTATCAGGCCTGATTTTACTGCTTATGCTACACAGGCTTGCCGTGCCTGTGAAATAAGCAAGGTTACACTGAACTTCTAAGCAGCTGACAGCCAGTAAAAAAAGTAATGTGGACCTCTCAAATGTATTATGGGGTAAGGAAGTGGCCTGAAATTACCTTCTTCATGTATAACTTGGGCTATTTTTTCAGATGACAAGGACTGTGCCTGAAAGTCAAGCAAATGCAGCTTCAACAGCATTTATCAAATCCTTGCTTGAAGTCACTATAACCTCAGAAGGTAAGCTCCAAATAAATTATTTTTAAAGAGCAATTCCAATGATATTTTCATAGAAAACATTGAATGCCCAGTGTGCCTGAAGAGCTCAGAAATTGGAGACATTTGGATCACTTTACCTTGCAGCCATAAGTATCACAAAGATTGCATTTTGAAGTGGCTGCAAAAAGTGAGTTTAAGTTATGTGGTAAAGGTTAAAAAAATAACCTTTTTATTTGTAGCTCAATTCATGCCCCATGTGCAGATGTCAGTTTCCCAAGGAGTCCTCTGCACCCTTGCAATTCTTTCAGCAGAACCGAGTTAATCCAAGTCCTGATCAATCAAGTCCTCCTGTAGAGCATCACTTAGAAAATCAAAGTCAGCAACAGACCAGATGGAGAGGATCTTTGGCTGCCATGTCAATGACAGGTCACACTGGATTTCCTTTTTTCACTTGACCAAACTTAATTCTGAAATACATAATAAATTATCAGACTCATATTATAAATATAATCTTGTCATACTTCACATCATTGATCATATAAATTAAGCTGTACTTGTAATTGAAAATTTTTCAATTTCAATTTCTTAAAGTCATTTTTCAATGAAAAATGTCTTTAAAAAATTTAATTCATGCAATCCAATGGTATTACTGTTTTATGGAAATCAAGCAAATATAAAGAAAGCTTATAAAAACATCTTAATTGATGTTACCATAACTTGGGTTTTTTATCTTTTGAACTACACTTCAAAGGTTATTGATAAGAATTTTTCTGTTGAATCAAGCATAAAGTTCATGTGTGGTCAGGTTCAAAGTACATGTGCGCCATCTAGTGGAAAAAAATTGCATGAACTCTAGGGAGTTCTTTTGCCAGCTAACTCAGTTATCATTGTAAGCTTGGTGACCTCTTCTCAAGGTCTTCATACAGGATTCAGCAACCAAGCTCATGTACTCAGTGCAAACAGCTGAGTTGACAGCATTAATCTAATCAGCATTTTCACAAAACATGTCTCCATTGAGTTCTCAAGTCACTCAAGCAACGAAACTGAAGTTGAAGCTTTACTCAATTATCCTTGAATTATCAAACTAAACTTTATAAGATTTCATTAAAAAAATTGGTTCCATCAATGATGTAAAGATTTGTAAATATCAATTACTTATATGTGATTTTGAACAGGATCTCCTTGAGGAGAATCACAAACCTTTGCAAATGGCAGGGGCGGTGTTGGGCTATTGAATGTTGGGCTCAGAAATCTTAACACACCAGGTGTCGATGGGAGACTCACAATGAGATTGGTTGCCATGTTCAATAAGGGGACAAACATCAGCCTTAAGGCTGGCACCAACCATCTCCAATTTTGGAGCATTGAGCAAGAAAACACATCCAGTTCCTATGATTTTTCAATGACATTTATTTTCAAAGAAGCTTAGCAGAATCCATTGTCAGTGCAAATATCAACGGCAGCAGCTTGAAGAGCTCCTCCCAAGGTCTTGACAGCGGGCTCAGCAACCAAGCTCATGTACTCAGTGCAGACAGCAGAGTTGGAAGCATCAACATAATCAGCGTTTCCGCAGAACATGTCTCCATTGAGGTCTTCAGCAACTTGGCTAGCAAAAGCATCGCTGCCAATAAGAGCTCCAACCTTGGTGAGGCTGTCCTTGCATTGGTCGCAATCCAACTCCTAAATTCATAAATTTGTTAAGTTCAAACATAAGTCTTTGATTGAATGTCGAAGGAAACTACACCTAAATTGATTGCACGTACCTGCTTGAAGAAGGATCTCCTTGCACACAATCCCAAACCTCCACAGATGGCAGGGACGGTGTTGGGGTACTTGAAGATGGACTCGGCAATCTTTGCCCACCAGGTGTCAATGGCAGACTCACAACCGGCTTGGTTGTCAGCTCCAACCAAGGGGCAGACCTCAGCCTTAAGGATGGCCTCAACCTTCCTCAATTCAGGGGGAGTGAGCAAGTAAGCACCCAAGTTAGCCACTCCATCTTGGCAGTTTTGGCATGAGTCTTGAGCAGTGGCAGTGGCAGCCACAAAGGCCAAAAGAGCGATCAGGGCAGTCTTCATGATGCAGGAGTCTTCTTTTCCTTTGCAAGAGTGATTTGAATACAAATCTGCTTGGCCTTTTATACTAGATGATTGATAAGGGTAAGCCAAGGCTTAAGTAAGTAGGAGTGTGTACATAGGTTGCAAAAATCCTTGTTTGCCTGCCTATAATGCTTGCAATTATGTAAGTCAGTCCTCTTGGCCATTAACTCAATTTTGTTGATTGAGCTTGGCCTTTGAACAAATGTCAGGCTATAAATAAAGCTGCTAAAGTTCATGATCCTCACAACATTAGCATCAATAATTGTGTTTGCCCTGGATAAAGTTGACTTTTTGTTGCTACACAGTAAAAAGTTGGAAAAAATTTCCAGAGAATGCTAGAAATCATCAAGAGATAATGCTCAAGCATAAAAGCAGCCATCACTGTTCTCGATGGCTGCACTAAGCATTTGTTAGTTAGCTCATAATGTTCAAAGTCATTTGCATCTTCACATTTGTACTGTCACTTGGTAAGCATCAAGTACCAATTCTTCACTAAGACATCTCTAGGCTGAGGAATCTATTGACTGAGACATCTTTCAACTTAGACATCTCTCAACTAAGCCATCTTTGATCTGAGACATCTCTCTACTGAGAAATCTCTCCACTAAGAAATCTCTATATTGAGGCATCTCTCAACAAGAAAAATCTCTCAACTGAGACATCTCTCAACTGAGACATCTCTCAACTGAGACATCTCTCAACTGAGACATCTCTCAACTGAGACATCACTTAGCTGAGACATCTCTAAGCTGAGACATCTCTCAACTGAGACATCTCTCAGCTAAGGTATCTCTCAGCTAAGGTATCTCTCAACTGAGACATCTCTCACCTTAGAGTTGAGAAATCTCTCAACAGAGACATCTCTAAACTGAGAGTAATGACCTATATCTACTGAGACATCTCTCAGCTAAGGTATCTCTCAACTGAGACATCTCTCACCTTAGTGTTGAGAAATCTCTCTACTGAGACATCTCTCTACTGAGAAATCTCTCCACTAAGAAATCTCTATATTGAGGCATCTCTCAACTGAGACATCTCTCAATTGAGACATCTCTCAACTGAGACATCTCTCAACTGAGTCATCTCTCACCTGAGAGTTGAGAAATCTCTACTGAGACATGTTTTTTATTTTAGCATTTGCTGAGCAGCCTTATTGCCAGCCTTGCAAAACTGGATTCACCAAGCTTGGAGAATTTCTAATTCTTGAGGAATCGCTGGAGAGGCAAATTGATGTATTGAGTGCGTTTGTCTGTGACGAAGGCGTGGATGGTTGTTATGATGGCATTAAATTATGGTGGCCTTTGATGGCCAGAGCCTTGTTTTCATATGATGGAACCATTCCAGCTCTCTGTGGAGATATTGGAGTTTGTGAACCACTCAGATACAGCAAAAGATGTAATTTTACCCAATTCATAACATTGAGCAGGATTCTGATAGTGATTTATGTGTTTGCAGTTTTCAAGCAAGATCCTGAAATCACATGTGAAATGTGCCTAATTGCCATTGACCAATTGTCAACAGTGTTCCAGTCTGAGAAAAATGTGCTCAGAACAATTGACTTACTCATAGGAGAGGCTTTTTGCACAGTAAGTGTCACAAGTTTAAGAACTTTTTGCTAAGATAAAAATTGATTCTAACAGGAGCCAAGTTCTGGGTATGGCCAGGAATGCATTGACTTTGTGCAAGACTTCACACCTAAAGCAATGCCTGTCATGGCTGAACTTTTCTTGGATGAAAAGCCCATTTTTTGTGGGTCAGAGGTTCTTGGACTTTGTGATTAAGTTCCTTTTAAAAGAAATACATAAGTAATGATCTGTCTCTCTACATGTTTTAATCTCATTTTCCCTTGCTTGAGTTGAGGCTTTGGCAAATCTTTTTATCTTAATCTCCTTATTTGCCATTACATCCAGATATTTTCCAGGCAGTTTTTAAAGCCTCACCTAGCAATTGCAATATTGGAATTTTTATAGTATTTTAAAGTTAATTCTTATTTATTTCAATTCACATAGAGTAAATAAATTCTCTGCTTAGAAATGTTAGAGTTCAATCAGTGCTAAGGGCTGATAATTGAGCTTCTTAGACAGCACAAATTTGCTCAAGTCAACTTTGTGCAAGTCTGAAGAGTGGACATTCTTGTAATGGCGAATCATTCGAGTCCTTTTGTCGAATTGTCGATGGCAAATATCACAAGTAAAGCGTAGTAACTTTTTTGTAATGTCTCCCAGCATTGGGAGTGATGTGAGACAAGTGCTGATAGGCCTTTCCTCTTTCTGCTGCAATTTCTTCTCTATAATTGGAGCTACAAGTTCTTTCTTTGCAGGCTTCTTGATGACAGGCTTCACTTCGCGACCATAGGCAGTTTTCACTATGGTCTCCACTTCATCTTTCTCTTCAGGTTTAGAGTCTTCCAGAGGTTTGTTCAGAGCTGGCTGAGATGTCATTTGTTTTGGTTTTGTTGGTTTCTTGGAGTTGGAATGACAAAAGTTGGTCACAAAGACCTTGGTGAACTCCTCGAAGGACAAAATGTCCCCATTTTTCCTCTTGGGCTTGTAGAAGTGGTACAAGGCCAAGGCAGCAGACATTTTGTGCTCCAGCTGGGCTCTGGACTGGTCATCAATGATCACAGGCTGAACTCGAATGTGAACTTGGTATCGCTTTCGCCTCCTCTTTTTCTGGCAAATCGTCGAAGGCTTCCAATAGGTTAACCGTTCAAGGATGCAACTCGACTTGGGATGCCATTGACGATGATGATCATTTTGAACTTCCAGCTTGAGACCACTTTGCAATTTGGCTTGAACTTCACTGCGGATGCCAGGATGACGCAAAACATGACAATTACTCAGTAGGGAATTGATGAACAAGGGCTTTTTGGCATCATCGTCAAAATCCAGCGCTCGCTTTTCTTTGCGGATCTTGGGACGCCCAAACATCTGCTTGCAAGTCTTTGGTGTCAGCCATTTGGCAGGGGACAAAATCGGGCTCTTGAGCAGGCCTGAATCAGGCTCCTTTTTGACGGGAAGTTTGCCCAAGGATTGGGCTTGCGAGGAAGCCCGAAGTCTCTCCTTCAAGGCTTGTCTGTAATGGTATTTGGCAGAGGTGGCATGAACGCTCCGGAGGTTCAAATGGCGAAAAAACTCGTCCTGAGAAAGCAATGGCACGTCCATTTCAGGATCCTGGAAAAACCCAATTGTGCCAATGAGAATTTGCAGTCCTGATCCGGAATGACAAATTTCGAATTTCGGCCAGAAACGGCGGGCAAAGTGAGATGGTTTGAATTCTACCTGATTGTTTCTTACGCATTGACTCGATTTGGCTTCATTCGCGATAAGAAGTTGGCGAGGCTGCTATTGAGGACAGGCAAAAGGAGAAAGTGAAGCTAACTCTCGACATTGGCCGCGGCGCACTCCTTCTTCATCCTGGATTTTCAGTCTCTTTCTTCTTCTTCAAGCGAAATCGGCTCAAGTTTGTGACCCCAGCTCATTCCGCGAACAATAACAAATAATGGCGTCAAAAAAAGCGAGCTCTACAAATCGCCTTAAACTTCAACGCTCTCTTCACTGCAAAACATTCTCAGCTGTGCTACTAAATCTAAGGCATAAAACTTGCCTTATTTTTATTATTCAATAAAATGTATCCATAATTCATATTATAAGTAAACACCATTTCAGTTGAGCAATTACTTTTAATATTATTATTAAAGTTTGAGAGTGAAAAAAGGAAAATTACGGCCAGTTTAATTAATCATGTCAAATGATAGTATGATTAGTATCTTTTTTCGATCTTCGATTTACCAACTAAAAATACCAAAACATTTAACATTCAGGACAAAAACTTTTTGAGGTGTGTCATTTCAGCCGTAGATCTGCAAAAATGCGTTGAAATCATGGATGGCGAGGAATACGCTGATAATTTCTCCCGATTTCTCATCATTGGCGGCGGAATTTCCGGCCTCTCCGCAGCTTCAACTCTCGCGAGCCGCGGAATCAAAGATTTCAGGTTTGACATTGCTTGTTTGTTCTCCTTTTCCATCGCCTCTATTTTTTTCCTATTTAGACTTTTAGAGGCGCGAAAGAGACTTGGCGGGCGCATTAGCACAGTCTCCATCGGAGGCTGCAAAGCTGAATTGGGTGCCAACTGGATTCACGGCATACTTGGCAATCCTTTGTATGAATTGGCTTCTTTGCATGGTCTGGTCGAGGTTGGGGTTGATCCCAAGCCGCATAATGTAGCTGCCACCACAGAAGATGGCCGAAGAGTTCCTTTTAGCGTTTTGCAGGAGATTTACGAGGCGTATTACTGGTTTTTCAAGCGCTGCGAGGAATACTTTCTTTGCAAGTACACGGTAAGGTTCAAATGGGATTGAGAGTCTCTTTGAGGCTTCATTTGAATCGTTTTCAGCCTCCTGATGGAGTCAGCAGCGTAGGCGAACACATCAATCTGGAGGTGTCAATTTACTTGCAAAGGTTCCCACCTCAACAAAGGCACCTTCGTCGATTGATTTTCGACTACTTGCTCAAGCGGGAATGTTGCATCACCGGCTGTGACTCCATGGATGAAATCGACCTGATCGGCATTGGGAGCTACACCGAGTTACCTGGAGGCAATGTGCAATTACCGCATGGTTATGTCAGCCTTCTGAGGCCTCTCATCAAGTCCCTGCCTCCAAATTGCATTCTCAAGGAGAAACCGGTTAAAACCATCCATTGGAAGTATCGAGTGGAGCAAGAGCAGGATTCCTCTGATAATGACAGTGTGTCAAGTGTCAACACAGTCAAGAGCATCCACAAGACTGTCGAAGCGTAATGAAGCTTCATTTAAATTATTAGAATAGATATCATATCTCGTTTTCTTCCAGACCTTCAGAAATACAGTCAAGGGACACTTCAGTCTGTTGCACCCCAATGACAGCCAAGCAGCACCCGAATGTCATGGTTGAGTGCGAGTCTGGAGACAAGTTCTATGCTGACCATGTCATTTGCACACTTCCCCTGGGAGTCTTGAAGGAAAAGCACAAAAGCCTGTTCAGTCCTGGCTTGCCAGAGTCCAAAGTCAAAGTGTTTGACAAGCTCACCTTCGGAGTGGTGAACAAGATCTTTTTGCATTACGACAAGCCTTTCCTGGCCCCCGAAATATCTGAGGTGATTCTCCTCTGGGACAACAAGGTAGAGTCTGGATCTCAAGAAGACTTGCCCATGGCTGATAGATGGTACAGGAAAATCTACTCCTTTGTCAAGTTGTCTGAAACCCTCCTGCTTGGGTGGATTTCTGGAGAAGAGGCCAAGTTCCTTGAGACCCTCAAAATGGAGGTGGTGGCTGAGACTTGCACCAATATCCTCAGGCAATTTCTCAATGATCCTCTTGTGCCCAAGCCTAAGCATTGTGTCTTGTAAGATCATTCCTTAACAGGATGAAAGATGAGAACTTCATTATTTAATATTTTAGCACAACTTGGTACAAGGAGCCTTACAGCATGGGCTCCTACTCTGCCATTGGCATTGGAGGGCTCCAGAGTCATGTGGAAAAGATGTCTGAGCCTTTGTATCAAAGGCCAGCAAACAGAACTGTGAGCACTTATTCTTTATCCTTAAACTATTCTCAAGCTTGGCCTTCCTTTCCAGCCTGTTCTGGCCTTTGCTGGTGAACATTGCCATCCCAGCTTCTATTCCACTGCTCATGGAGCTTACTTGTCTGGTAGATCTGCCGCCAATTTCTTCCTCAGTGTTCGCAGAGAAGAAGAAGAAGTCTACAACCTTGGAGCAGCCTCGGTGGCTGATCTTTCGTCTTGGCTCGAAGAGATCTCGATGGGAGAGAAGATGTTGGAAGACTACAAAGCCAAACATCCACGTGCCAGAAGAGATGCTGGCAATCTCAATACTCCTAGATGAACCTTTTTCTAGTCCTTATTTATGGCAATCTTACCATTTTGAGCTGTTATTTCTTGATATTTATTTTTGGCTGATCTGGTCACTCTGAAAAGTCTAAGGCGTTATCCAAAAGAGATCAGATGTATTAATGTGCTTCTCTTTTGAGCTTGTACTCCAATTCATGAATTTTGAGCTTATCACCTATCTGTGTTTTTTTCGTGCAATAAATTAGCTATTGCTTTACGCAAATCCCTCTCAAACTTTTTTGTCCTAAGTTAGTGGTCGTCACTATCAAGCATGTTTTTTGTCAATTTTGTTGGCCTTTAGAAGAAATCTGGTAGCTCTGAAATTGCTGCAGCCTTACTTAAAAGAGAAGGGCCAATTTTAAGTCAAACTTTTTTGGGTAAGGACTCCTCTTACAACTAGGTCAACTTGATAATCCATCTAAACATGTATTATATTAAGCATAGGAGCATAGAAAAAGCCATGCTCTTTGTGTCAAAAAATAGAGAGATGGGAAAACAGTTGAAATGCTCAGTGCTGGTTGCCATCAGCCAACATGTGCTCTTGGACTTCTCTGACCATCAGAACTCGCCTAAGCATTTTGTCAATTTGGTGCTCATTCAGCTCATGAGTACTGTACCAGACAGGACTGTCTGGCACACAAGATCTCTCTGGTTGCAAATAAAAGAGATCACTCCGAGTTCTCACATTTTCAGGGCTGCAAAATAAATCCATATCAATTACGTAATTCATATACATTTTCAAGAAACGATACCATTTCGAGAGGTAGAATTCATAAAGTTTAACAGGGCATCGAGTTGGTTCTGGAATCTCATGAACTTCATAGCATTTCCTCTCTGATGATTTGGACCCTGTGAAAAAAATGAACATAAATTAGTTTGATTTCAATGAGTTTTAAATGATATGCTTACTGTCATTAGGTGGATAATAGCGGAGCAGAAGAGTCCTCTTTTCTCCAGGAGCAGGTGTGGAATTTCGAGTGACAGGTGTGGCAGTGCCACCTTTTTTGTAGTGCTTCATGATATGAGTGAAAGAGAGTCTCTTGTGTTCTTCCGTGGTCTTGAGCATGAAGTACTTGGCATTGAAGTAGACCAGAGTATTGAGCAACACTTGAGGACTATGAGCTCCTAGTTGCTTGGCCTCCCATAAATGCTCCTCCTCAATCCTGGTCACAAAATAGCCCAGCTCATTTGTGGGCAACTTGAAGTCCTTGACCACCTCATTGAGGGCAGTGGTAAATGCATCATAGTACGGGTCAGTAAAGATGTTTTCAATGCGGCCATTCTCACTCAAATACTCTTGAATGCCCAAGGCCAAGTAGAAAATACTGTCAGAGGCGTAAATGTCTCCATTTGGCTTCCTCACTTCTTTCACGAACAAGCAGAGTGTATAGTTCAGTTCATCTGCTCGCAGCTTCAAAATGTCGGTTTCAAACGGTTTCATGTAGTTGCCTTGAGCTCGAGCCTTCTCAAGCTCGGCATTCTTGCCCACAACCCAATGGCGCCAAGCATTGACTCCATAGGTGAACTGAAAAAGTGCGTTGTCTGGTAACTCTGATTTATTGAAGGCGTTAACCCAAAAGAGAAGAGAGCTGAAAAAGGCATACTCTTTTGAATTAAAGTTACCTTGAGGTGGTGCTTAGCATCTGGCCTTTCCTTTGGAGGCTGTGTAAAGGCTGCATTGCCACTTGAACTATGCTCACTTGAGATTGAAGGCTTTGCTTGCTTTGCTCGCCTGCTTCTGGTCCTGAATCTGCGACTTAGGCTGGTGTCGTCATCAGATTCAGAGTCTGGAATAACAAATGGATCAGTTTTAAAATTCAATCGAAAGGATATGAACTTGTGTCCCATACCAGGAGCATCTTTGCCTGAATGTCTCCGTTTCAAGTTGTGCTGCTGGTGATTATTGCTCCTGCTCCCATAGCCTGAGTTGTTAGAGTCTGGAGTGATTTGAGGTAACGCCTTGGGCACAATGTTCCTGCCTGCCATGACATTTTCAATGTCTTCATCAGCCCCTTCAGAGTTGGCAGTGGACATCTTTTTTCTCTGAGATCTTTTCACCACCTCTGAAGCTTCCTGAGGCTCAGCAACAGAGTCATCAGAGTCCTCATCGTCATCCAGACCCGCTTCAGCTGAGGGATCAATCGAGCCTGCCAATGCCAGCAACTCAGCTTCCAACGGATCCGAAGGCATTTTGGCCTTCATCTTCCTCAGGGTCTTCTCAATGCCTTTCATGCTGTTTCTAGTAGTGGGAATGAAGATAGGAACTGGGACTGGAATGGGCACAGGGATTGGCACCGGATAAGGCCTCTGGTACATTTGCATTGGGATCGGTAAGTACATGGGCAGAGTGATGGGCAGGAGTGCAGGTGTACTGGGCAAGTCTGTCTGAGTGCCTTTGTGACAAGGGTGTGGCCTGCATGACACTCCCTTGGTTGCCATGTAGGGTTTGCAGCCTATGGACTTGTTCTTCATTTCAACAGCTTCCGGGAACTTGACAATGGTATCAGTGACAGTTCTGGTGACAACTTGAGGTGGAGCAGGAGCTGAAGTTGACAGCTGAGAAGGGGGGAGTGGCACAGTGGGCAGGGCATCGGGGCGTGGCCCGGGCTCTCCTGCTCCAGCGAGACTCGATACTGATTGAATGACAGGTATTGAGGTATCCATCGAGGACGAAGAGGAGACCATGATACTTTTGACAGAAACACTTGATTTCCTGAAAAGAAAAATGTATTATTACACTATATTGATTGATCATTGGATATTTACCCAGACTTTGACAGCAGTTTGTAGCAGTTCACAGAACAGAAATGCTTGGGGGTTCCATCCTCATCGAACTTTTCAATCATGTCAAAGTTGTACTTCCTCACTTTGCACCATGAGCAGGGCACAATTTCCCTGGCTTGCATCACAAACACATTTTGGCAGGCCTCACTGCAAAACTTGTTGGATTTGCCACTAAAGAAGATGGTTTTCTTCTCCGTGTGGCCCAAGATGAACTCCTTCTTGCACAGATCGCAGGAGCTAGTGTCGGTCAAATTATTGGCAAATTTGTAAGCTCCTAAGCATGGCAGGCCACAAAGCTGAATTGTCTCAGAGTCAGTCTTGATGAGCTCAACTTCCACTGGCTTTTCTTCAGAGCACACTGCACATTTGGTGACCTCAGCTGGCTCCTTCGCATCAGATTGTCGAGCCTCAAATTTCTTCAGGCACTCTTGAACACAAAAGTCCTTGAACTGGCCCTTGTTGCCAATGGGAGCCAAAAATCCATCGCCAGAAGAAATGTCCTTCTGGCAATAGCAGCAAACTTTGAGCCCCTTTTTGTGATCCTCCAGACACTTGTTGCTGCAAAATTGCTTGATGTTCGAGCCAAAGCGAACACAATATTTGCCCAGAAACTGAGTTTGCACAGAGACCTTGCAGGTTGAGCAGTGATTCATTTTCTCCTGATACAAGCCTGAAAAATGAGAGAAAAGTGCAGGTTAAAAATATATTGAAAACTTGGATAAGAAGTTCTTACCTAGGCAATCCTCATCACAAAATTGCATTGTTTCCCATGCAAATGCAGACTTGTAGCCTTTCAGCTCCTTGAGACATTGCTGGCATTTGCCAGTGACTGATCCCTCCTCTTCAGAAATGGCCATGCCATTTTTGCCCATGTCAGCAAAACTGGCCAATTTCAACAGTGGCTTCTTAGTGCCATCATTTTTCTTCGCTCCCTCATCATCGTCATCAAGTTGGACCACTTCTTCATCGGTCTTCTTGTCATCTTTTTTGTCCTCTCCATTTGAGTCTGCTTTTTCAGCATTGTCATTGGTCAAGGATGCAATGCTGGAGATCTTCAAGCCTCCCTTTGGCACCTGTTCCTCATTAGGAGAATCCTTGCTCTGAGATTCAACACTGGAGATTTTGATGCCGCTCTCTTCGTTGGATACTTCATCGGTGACTTGAGAAGTGACGCCTGAAATTTCGATCCCTGTTTCTCCATCATTGTCATCATCAAGCATGACAACGTCTTCATCCACTCCTTTTGGATCTTGATGCTTTTCTTGACTGTCACTGGCCATTTCCACTTCATTTGAGCCTTGAGTGTCTAAATTATTTGTCTCTTCATTGGCATGATTCGAATCCTCATTGTTCGGAGAAACATTGCACTCCTCGGTGGCAGTAACATCATTATTGGGACTATTTACAATTTCATCACATGCAACTTTTGCCTCATCTTCATTACTTTCTATAGTTTTAGACTCTTCGATGATAATGCCAATAGAATTGGAATCTTCATTGTCAGCAACATTAGTGTCTTCGTTTTCATCAACCTTAGCCTCACCATAATTGTTGGCATTTTTAACATTAGCAACATCCTTGTCTATGGCATTGGACTCATCATTGTCAAGGGCTTTTGGTCCCTCAGTTTCTGTGACATCAGAATTACTCAAGGTTTTAGGCACCTCATTGTCATTTGTTTCTTCGGAGTCCTCAACTGCTGCAATGTCATCAGGATCACTAATACTATTCTGCTTTACATTTGAGCTGACAGATGATTTTTCAATGGGATCTTCATTGACATTAGCAGAAGAATCCAGATTCAAATCTTCATTTACATTAACTTCATCATCTTTGCCATTGGGAGAGGTGTCATGAAAAGCATCAGTAGAATCTTGATTAGGATTTACATTAGCTTCTTCTTCTTTATTGGCATTTGGCTCGGGTTCAGTTGGAATGGTTTCAGAAGTACCTTCATTGGCAGGCACATCCAGAAGATCACTGGAGGACTCTTTGCCTTCATCACTGGCCAAATTGCTTGGCTCAGCTTCGTTGACATCAGCAGTTTGCATTTCAGCCAACAAGTCAAATTTTTCAGAAGCTCCTTGCTCAAGTTCAGCTTTGGGATTTTGTTCTGGTGCTGAGGAGTGGTCACCGTCAATATCGCTAGCTTTGGCCGTTTCAGCAACAGCTTCAGCCTTCTCATCCACGTCCATGGGCTCATGAGCTTCAACTTGGTCTGGAGAAGCCTCCATATTTGATAAGAGACCTTCCAAAACAAACCAGGAGTAATTTCTGTGCCGAAATCCTCAAGCTTTGTTTTTTCGGCGAAAACGCAGGATCCAAACTCTGTTTTGAACCTTGAAAATGGTTAATGCACAAAAAGTGGCCGAAAACGCCAGAACTTGAAATGTTTGTTTAGGAAAACTTTTCTGGGAACGCTGATGTAGTGCGGGAATAAGCAGACTTGACAGAGTAGCCAGATGTGGCTATTTTTAGACAAATCGCCACCCAAGTGTGGCTACTCGTAATTTTGGCCAAAATTTCTTTTTAAAAAGCTTTTTCAAAAAAAACCTTGATTTTTTCACTCTTGCCAACTTACCCCAATTGTTATGTGTATGTGTTAATTAATGACAGATACCGCAATGGGCCATTTGATTCCGAAAAAAGCCCACAAACAGAGTTATTGAAGAATGCAACTAGCGCCATCTGACCCAACTTTGTAGAATTAATCTAAGCTCAAGACAAGCTTTTCGCAGTAAAAACATGATTAAAGTTGTTTGTCACATCCAAAATTATGTTTAATTCTGACAAAGATAAAAAAGTTGTGGAAATTAATACAGCAGATTTGTAGATGATTGGGCGATAGCCACCAAAAATTAGCGTATATACTAAATACCGCACACAAACACAACGCAACGCACACTACTAAATACCGCACAATACTAAATACCGCACACAGCAAAAAAAGGCATACCTCAGTAAATTCATCAGTTTTGGCGTAAAAACTCATTTTCATTATTGGAACCAGGCTATAGCTGGGTTATTTTTCTTTTTTTGGAGATTGTTTTAAGAGTTATTTTACTGGTTTTTTTTTTTTTTTGAACAAGTATTCACTTAGTGTGCGGTATTTAGTATTCCCATACTAAATACCACACACACCCAAAACATACTTATGCACACAGTTTTGTTTCATGTTTTTGATTTTTTATGAAAACTTGCGCATCTCTTTATACTTCTACATAATTGCATAACTATTTAGAAAGCACAAAATTCTTGGTAAGGTCAATTTTGAGCCAAGATGTAAAGGGGATGTCTCAAAATCGGCATTTGGCGCGCGGGATTTCTCCGCATGTACATAAGGTCAGTAGCAAGGATGCTGCAGCAGCTAGATAAACTTCGCTTCTGTCCTCTTATTTATATGTGGAGAAATCCCGCGCGCCAAATGCCGATTTTGAGACATCCCCTTTGGCTCAAAAGTGACATTTTTTTGCCAAATTATCAATTTAGAAAAATAACTCCAAGTGGCTTGTGATGCTACTATGCCTTTTATACTTTTGAAGTTAGCCAATTTCGGGTAAAAAATGTAACATCATTTGCTCAAATTTCATCCTTTAATGGTCAATTCACATCATTTTTTGCATAGTTTCTTTTCAAATTATCTGCTTCCTCCATTACAGAAACACATTTGTTTTCCTTTGATTTATTCATATAGTGTGCGGTATTTTGTAGGCAAACATACTAAATACCGCACACACTTAAAAAACGGCAATAGACAAAAAACAAGATTTACTAGAAGCACACTGCTAGTGTTTCTAAAAAATAATTTTTGTTATCCTTCAGCCAGTTTGATTAGTTCATTGATACAATATAATATTAAAAGTAGTGTGCGGTATTTAGTAGTGTGCGGTATTTAGTAGTGTGCGGTATTTAGTAGAGTGCGTTGCGTTGCGTTTGTGTGCGGTATTTAGTATGTACCAAAAATTAGTAACCAGTTTTGGCTAATTTCAGTTTTTTGCCAAAGTGGCTGAATTAGGCCCAAATTTGTGGCTATCTTTATTTCATTTTCTTAATAGCTTTAAAACTTGATTTACAAGGCTTGGAAATTCTCTTATTTCTTAAAAAATAGAAGTGTAAAATATTTTATAAGGAAAGGTTATGTAACTTTCGCTCATAATGTTCACATGAAAGTAAAATGATTTAAGGTTATTCATGCCAGAGTTGTGAATAGAATGAGTATGACGCTCTTAACTGAGCCTATGTCAACAAAGCTCTGATTCATGCATGGTGTTTTTATTAAAATATACAGCTGTTTTCAGCAGATTTGCTATAATTTGAGGTACATCCAATAATGGCTATTTTTGGCAGAAATCTGACCGTAAGCCACTTGAATTGTCTGGTCACGCTGGCTGAGATTGCAATAACATAACTAATAAAGCAGCAGAAAATTAAAATTCAGTGAATAAGCCTTGCATTTGAGCGTAAGAAACTATAGAGGGAGCTCATTTCCGGCATTTCAGAAAATTCCTCCGCTGATCTTAGGCCCCTGAATGCAGCACCTTTTCCTACAACTTTATACAAAAACTGATGATATTGTAACATAAAACCAAAATATGAGCTATCATTTGAAGACATTTACAAAATGTTCCTGATTTCAGAGAATCTTCTCTTTGCCACAAACATAGTTCCGATGGATATTGAGTTCTTGGGTCAATATGACATACACAAAAGGTGATTTTTTCACTAAAATTGCTGTTGATAAAAATACTTGTGAGTTTATTTTCATCATTTTTGAAAATACTGCATAGGTTTCAAGAAAAAGTCAAAAAACGTGATTTCCCATTGCTACGCCGCTGCGTTGATACTAGCTCTATTTTCACAATAGGGGGCGCTGTTTACCTTTGACGACATGGATTATTGAGTGAAATGTCATTGGAGGAGAGTGTATCAGTTGAGGAGAGGCAAGGCAATGCTGACACCGAGATGAAGCTTGAAAAGCAGAGCCAACACGACTCAGAACCGGAAGATTTTGTGCCCAAACGAGTGCTTTTGAAGGATGACAAGTGCAATTTGGCCTAATGGCATGAGCAAGAGTGCTATATCAACCATTTGGAGGCCAAGTTGGTTGAAAAGGAGTCGACAAATGATAAAGTGAGTTGTCATTTTTTTTCCCTGGAATAACTCGAGATTATTGACTCTTTCAGAGAGCCAACGATGTGAATGTGAGCAAGCGTGATGTAGATTGGCAATGAAAGAGCAAGAACTGCAAGAACTTTCAAGCCAAATCGCTGAGCTGAAAGCCGCTCAAGTTCCTACCAATGCCAGCCTGAAAGCTGCTCTCTTAGACCCTGCAGTGAACATTGCTATTCAGAATCTGGATAAAGAGCTGGACGCTGCCAAGGAGAAAATGCAGGAAACCCAAGAAGAGTTGAGTGCATGGAAGTTCACTCCAGACTCGGTCACGGGGGAACGCCTGATGGCCAAGAGCAGACAGCTAATGCTGGAAAATGAAGATCTAGGCAAAACAATATCCTCTGGAAGATTGGCCAAGTTGGAGGGAGAATTGGCAATGCAGAAAGCTCTCTGCGAAGAGATGAAAAAGGACCAAGTGGAAATGGACGATTTTATGCTAGAGCTCGATGAAGATGTTGAAGGGATGCAGAGCACAATTTACTTTCTGCAACAACAGCTCAAAGAGGCTAAAGACACCATAGCTAATTATGAGCATGCAGCCAAAAAAGAAGATAATGACTGTGGCCCAAGCGAGGCCAAAAAGGTCAAATTAGAAGACCAGACTGAAACTGACTATTTTATTGTGAAAATGATTAGATGCAGTCTTTGAAAGCAGTCTAATAAGGGGAAATTTTTAAATTTATTGGCATCATAATTGGTTATTCCTTGCACAATGACACTCAAAATCTGTTAAGATTAAGGCTGCTCCCGCCAGAGTTTGAATCAGAGTTATGATCATGCGCCTAGAAATCCTGCATTAGTGCATGAGTGCCTGAGACCTTGACAGATGACTTTGTGAACAACTAGATATGCTGTAGTGTGTGCGTACTTTACTTATGCAAGAACATGGGAGTCCATGGCTCAAAAAACATCCGCTCTTTGAGCACTGCAGTGCAACCAAAAAGGCTGAAGCCAGCCTCTGAAATTCCTGGCCCTCCAGTCTACCCTCTTGTTGGAAATGTGTTTGGATTCACATCACCTGAAACTGGACCAGACCCAACAAAATCATTGGAAATTCTGGAATATCAATGGAAAGTCCATGGGGACATTGTCAAGTTTGAAATTCCCACAAGGCCTACAACTCTGTTCCTATTCAGGCCTGACCTTGCGGAAAAGATTTACAGGTATAAGTTCCAAGCAATTGGCAGTTTCGCTTCACACTTATGTTTGTGAAAAATAGGGCATCTGGAAGTCAGCCATTGAGGCCTGGTTTTGATGCACTGAGGTATGTGAGGTCAAAAGACCCGCTGACCAACCAGGGAGCAATGGGACTCTTGACCTCAGAAGGCGATCAATGGTACAACTTTAGAACCAAAGTGCAGCAGCCCATGCTGAGGCCCAAATCAACGCTAAGATACACTCCTGATTTAGAGTCCATTGCTGAGGAGTTCATCAGCCAGAAGATTATTGATGCCAGAGATGGAAAGAGTGAAGTTGGCCCGGATTTCATTGAAGACTTGTACAAATGGGCCTTGGAGTCTGTAACGTGTCTGGCTCTCAATGCCAGGCTTGGCTGCCTAGAGCCCAACTTGTCCCATGACAGTCATCAAATGCAGATCATCAGGGGTGTCTCTGACATTTTCAGCAATTCCATGTACCTTGACAATAGATTTCAATTCTGGAGATTTTTCCCAAGCCCAAAATTGCAAAAGTTTACCAATGGCTACAATACTTTTAGAGACCTGTGCTCTGGTTACATCAACCAAGCTTTGGCTGACATCAAAAACAGGGGCAATGAGGCAAGAGGAGGCGATCCCACCTTGCTCGAGTTGTTTATTGAGAGAGGCTGCGATGAAGCAACAGCAACGGTCATGGCTTTGGACATGATGTTTGCAGGTGATATTTGCAGCTGCAATCACCTCTGCCTGTAAAGTGAAATCTAATTTAATTCTTAGGCATTGACACATCATCACACTTGGCCGCTTTTGCCATGTACCAGCTCGCCAGGCATCCAGAGGTGCAGGATAAGTTGTATGCTGAAATCAAGAAAGAACTCCCTCGCAAAGACTCAAAATTGGACATGAAAGCCCTTGACCGAATGCCATATTTGAGGGCCACAGTTAAGGAGGCTCTGAGGACCAATCCCCCAGCTCCTATAATGGCAAGAATACTGAAGGAGCCTCTTGAGCTGGATGGCTACCAAGTTCCTGGAAATACAGTCTATGCTCCCTGTCACTACATTATGAGCATGTCTGAAAGATTTGTTGACAACCCCAAGGAATTCATGCCAGAGAGATGGCTAAGACTGAATAAGAACCCCATACACCCGTTCCTTGTTTTGCCTTTTGGTCACGGCCCAAGGATGTGTGTGGGAAAACGGTTTGCCGAGCAAGAGGTCAGCATTTTCTTGGCAAAGATCATTCAGCACTTCAAAGTGGAGTGGCACTATGGAGACTTGAAAATGAAAATTGAGACCATATCAAAACCAGACGGACCCCTCAGGTTTACTTTCTTGGACCGGTGAATTTCTGTGGAAAGTCAATGAGAGGAAAATTAAATAGTTTCATGTATCCTATTGGTTATATTTCAT
This sequence comes from Paracyclopina nana, assembly GCA_019096065.1. NCBI lineage: Eukaryota > Metazoa > Arthropoda > Copepoda > Cyclopoida > Cyclopettidae > Paracyclopina > Paracyclopina nana. The sequence continues at coordinate 628,445 of JAGUCH010000004.1, forward strand.
CTCTGGCATCAGGCTCAATCATTGCTCCCAGCTTCACATGAACTTTAGGCTTGGTTGCCTTGATCACGGTTGTCTTGGGCATGAATGTGTCGCCAATGGGCTGGGCAAGTTCAGCTTGGCAATCATCCAGATTGCGAAAGGGATGAGGAACACGAGGCAACTGATGTTCACCAAGGGCTGTCTTGGCGTCTTTCAATACCAATGCATGCTTGAACTTTTTCGGCCTGGTCTTCTGCTTCATCTTTTTAGGCACTGGCTTTGGAGCTGATGACCAGGATCCCCATCCTGGAAGTGATTTAGGCTTTTTTGCAGACAACTCATTCTGCTCCATCCTAAAAAGAGGCAAATTTTCTTAAAGAATGAGTACATAGCTTTAAACTAAAATATTACTCAATGCCAGAGTCAAAGGTAGAGATGTCAGCAGTGAAAGCATCTTCTTCCTCTTCATCAGCACTTTCCTCATCCTCATCATCGGAAACCGACTTGATTGCTGCTTGAACAAAATTGTTTGGATCAATTCGCTTCGAAATCAAGTCAGCAGGAGTTTTAGGCATGGGAAACACCTTGTCCTCTTCCTCCTCCTTTTCAGGCTCGCGATTGTCATCAGATGAGGAGTCATCTTTAGAGGACTCTACTTTAGCCCTAAGCCTTTGACTCTCCAAATTTTGAGTTCTCCTCTGAAAAACAATACTTTTATTGTGATAGAATGTGAGAAGATGAAAAGTGCTGGTCTTACCACTTCGGACTCTTTAGTGTTGGTCTGATCGTAAAATCTGAGCTTCTTTGAAATTGTTTTGTGCTTGAGGCTAGCACGTTCTTGAGCTCTGGCAAGGTCAGCCTTGGCAAGAGCCTCCTCACTGTTCTCGGGTTGCTGCTTTGCCTTTTCTTCCTGCTTGGCTTTCCTCAAAGCCCTTCTATACCTTTTGCTCTTGATTTTGCTCTGATGTCTGTCCTTGGCTTCCTTTTGCCTTGCCATTCGCCTCGCCTTGGAAATCTCAGCCAAATGCATCCTGGCCGCCTTCAAATCCTTGGAATGATCCCGAAAGAAAGGATTGGTGTTCTTGTCACCATTGGCAGCAGCATTGCTACCAAGAAGGAGCCTAGATACTTCAGCTTCAAGAGGTGTTTCCACCTTGAACTTTTTGCTGCTCTCATCATAAGTTTCCAATGACATGGACGATTTGTGGCTGGTGAAGTCATAGCTTTTGGCAAGCCTTCGTTTTTGAATGGCAGCATCAAAGTCGGCCACTTTTTCCTTGTTGACTTCAAAGGCACCTTTTCTTTTCAGCTTTTTGGCCTCAATCGAGTCGGGATCTGGACCTGACAACCGGTCATTTTTCTTCTTGCTCTCAATGGAGGAGTCGAAACTTTTGGCGAAATCCTTGTGCTTCTCGGGATTTAGCAGCAGGGATTTGGCGGAGATCTTTTTCCCGGTTACTGAGGACAAATTGCCAGAGATTTGGAAGGAATTGTGCAAGAATCGCGGATTCCCATCCAAGGCGCTGATGGAAGCGACAAATCGGTCCTCTTTGCCCATTTTTGACAAACTTTCGCAGCCCACACTTTTTTGTTTTGATATTCCTGAAGTTGTTGTTGTTTTTCGCGACTTAAGATTCGAGCCCACTTTTTTGAGGCGTTTACTATCTCTTAAAATGTTTCAAAATGTTTTCATATCACTTTTATTAAAGTTAACTTTTACCCAAATTTCCCTTTTAGCCTTTGTATCAACTATTGCTTTTATTAAAGGTAATTCATACGATTTCTTGGCGAGAGGCTCGAAAAATATGCGAAATTGTACTTTGCTGTTGGTCCGTCATTATTGCAACTTCACGACTTTTGTTGAACCGAGCAATAATTTTGAGGCTCATGAATTTGTGAAATTGTGCGATTTCTTCTCACTCTCAATGAGAAAAACGAATCAACTGTGTGAAAAAGATAAATATTGAAACTAACAATCAAAAGGAGAAAAACAAGGCTAAATTTCTCCTATTCTAATAATTAAACAATTTGACTTTTCATCCTGATCGCCATAGTGGAACTTGGGAGTCGTGCAGTCTTTTTTGAGGCATTTTGACATTTTTTCATACAAATAATTATGAAAGCTGTCCATGTTCAGGATAAAAATTCTCTTCTGCCAAATTAGCTGAAAATTATTTGCAATCAAATAGGGTACCATCCAAGTAACATCTGTCATTTTAAAGGAAAAAGTCAAACTTTTGCTGTAGTTCGAGTTTGTAAATCGGTCTGTCACTACTTCAAAGTAAACAACCAGGAAAACTTCACATTAAGTAAGTTGGAAACATTCTTGCTCTCAAACCTACTACTTATTCCAGCTTTCAGGCCAGAAAAATGTTTTCTGCCGCTATCATGAGGCAGTCTTGCCTCCAACTGGGCAAAAAAGTGCAAGTCATGCCCAAGGTGACCTCCAGTCTGGTTCCACAACAGTTCTTGGCCACCACAACTGTCATGAAGTCCAAAGACCACGGAATGCTCTGGTCAGCCGAGAGGGTTGTCTCTGCCATTCAAATTCCAGCTCTAATTGCTCCCTTCATTTGGACAACTCCCGCCCTGGATTATATTTTCTGCACTGTGGCAGTGCTGCACTCACACTGGGGTAATAAACTCGATTTTAGCCAGGTTTTCCCCCTTATTTAATGTCACTTCCAACCAATCCAGGTGTTGAGGCAATTGTGGTTGATTACATAAGGCCCAGCTTGTTCAATGGCAGCACTGTCATCCCCAACATTGCCCAAGGCCTTGTGTGGCTCTTGTCAGCTGCAACCCTGGGTGGACTGTATTACTTCAACTACTCTGACGTGGGCATTGTCAATGCCATCAAGATGCTTTGGAAACTCTAAGAAATTGTAGCCCCGTTGAATACAGTAGCAAAATAAAGCCAAATTTGTGATGATATGAGAAATAGATTCTTTATTCCATGTAGAAATGATCAAGCTTCTGGACCTTCTCCTCCAGGCACAAGCATCACCACGTGGATCCCGTTGAGGAAGATTTGGTCCAGTTTGTTGATTCTGCGGCCTTCGGGCGTGGACTCGAACTCAGTGACATCCTCGAGAATGATGTTGACGTAGCCGTCAAAGCCACGAAACGTGCCCACCAATTCCCTGTCATTCTTCATAATGACATGCATCCTGGAGCCAATGGCCTTGTCCACCAACTCCAAAGGGAGCAACGTGGCTGGACCTGGAGCAGCTTGAGTTGTCATCTGAAAATCAAACTGAAGCTGATTTATCTGATTTATCATGGATGCAATCCAGTTAAAAACTCTTTATATGAAAAAAGTATCACAACAGCCTGGTTCGTTCAAGAGTTTCGCACTCTGATGTCGCTCCCAATGTTTTCAGCATAACAACCACTTCCTTCACTGCCTCCCTCGACAGTCCTGGAGTGGCTCCCAAAGCACTCAAGTACTTGACAAATCGTCCAAGCTGAGTCCTCCACTCACTAGGAATAACACTGACAATGTGTCTGCACTTGCTCACACATTCCACAGGGTTGCTGTTGCTCACTCCCAACCCAATGATGAGGTATCTGTACAGGATGGAGTTCAAGGCATGCTCCATGAGTACTCCATCAGCAAGCAAGCCATGCCAGAGGAGAATGTTTTTGAAGAGCTTGAAACAGCCCCAAAATTGCCTGTTCAGAAACACTGAATGTCCACTCTGGGGATTCTCCAAGAACTGCTTAGAATATCCCAGAGGGATGTACAGGTCATTGTCCACACATGCCTTGATCTTGTCCAGGACAGAGGCTAAAACCTCCCTCACTTGCTTGGAGGTGCCTGTCAAGGTGGGATATGTGGTCCTCATTTTGCTCAGGAGCTGGGTCAGCCTCAAAGTTTGGCACGTGGACAGAGGATCGTATGCGGCTTTGGCCATGTTGTTCACCTTCACCAGGACCACTTTTTCAATGACCAGAGACAGCAGCTGGTCCTCCTCGGGAGAAGCATTGGAATGGCAGTACAGTGCCAAAGTCTGATACCACTCCATATCCTCAAGTTGGGCATGATCCTCCAGGGGGTTCCAGAAGAGCAGCTGTAGGGTCACCAAAGGTGTCACCATTTTGGGCAGGCACAAGAAGGCAAAAGCTTCATTGTAGGCCGTAGCATCAATCAATTTCCACTCTTGCATTCTGCTCAAGATCCCATCGAGACTCGAGAAATCCTCAACGACATCCACCATAATGGTTCTCGCTTGATTCTCTATGTCTTGCCTCGATTTGGCAATTGTGGCTTGATCATGTGAAGACAATTCATCATCTGAGGACATGCCCTCATTATGTGGGGGAGCTTGTCCAACTTTGCCCAGTCTGAGTTGGGCTCTTCGTCGACGCCTCCCTTCTCGTTCGGCCGCTCTTCGCTGCCTCAGCCATTCCTCATTGTTGTCCTCAGCAGTGTTGAGCAAAGGTTTGGAATTGGTGCTCGACAGCTCCCTCATTTGGTCTCTGACATCTTCCCTCCTACGCAAAGTCAACTTGTTGAACATGTCGCCTTTCAGGCCAATGTACTTGTCCTCGACGAACCGGATCTTGGTCAGTTTCTCGTCGAAGCACTCCACAAGGTCAGTGATGTACCCTCGTAGATCCTGATAGAACTGATGTCTTTCCACCACTCTGGGCAGCTTGTCCTGCTTCTCCAGGATGGTCGATTGACTATGAATTAGATCCTGGTCGATTTTATCAATGTCGTTCAAATGTCGCTGATGCACTTCCCTTAGTGAAGTCACTCTCTTCTTGATTCGGTCCTTGATTCCTTCCAAGTTGTAAGACACCAAGGGACCATCTCTTCTCACAATGACTTTCTCTGCTTCAGGGCTTTCCTCAGCGTTGGGACTCATGGGCGCATTGTTTGTCGTCATATTTCGCATAGCTTTCCGGATTTGCATCTCCTCCCACTTGTCATGATCATCGTCCTTCTCTTCCTCCTCCTCTTCAATTTTCTTGAAAGATTCCTTCCTGAGCTCAGCATTGGTCCTCACACCAGCCATGACAATTCGGTCTTCCTCTTCGGAGTCCGGATCTTGTTCAGGATCCGGATCTGGTTTCTCCTCTTTCTTCTTGATGGGTATGAATCCTTCCGGACCTCTTTCCCTAGCAGCCTGTCGCCTTTTCCTAGCTGCGTAAATGGCAGCCGCATCTGGAATGGCTCCACCCTTGAGGATTTCTTGCAAAGGGTCCTTGCTTTCTTCTTCCTCCTCCTCAGACTCGTCCTCCTCTTCCATATGCAAAGCTTCCGCTTCATAACCGGACAAAAGCCTGAAAAGTTCCAAATCAAGACGTTGATCAAAAAAGACACTATATTATTTACCTTGGCTCTTGGGCTTTTTTGACAACTATGTTGTTTTTTAAACGAACGCCTATGTCATCCTCTTCTGCTGAAGGGGGCGGGGGGAAAGGCGTGGCCGGTAATGGGGGCGGGGCAAAGACAATGTCATCCTCTGGCCTCTCACGCATTTTCTTCTTTTCGGCTTTTATCTGCTTTTTCAACTTCCGCGACTGCGACGACTTTTTGACACGAAAAACTTCACCCTCACTTTCGGCCTCAAAACCGCCGAAATCCAACAAAGACGAGGAATGTATCTTCTTCTTTGAGTCATCCTCTTTTGTCACTGGCTGAGAATTGGAGTCTTGATCTGCTTCTTCTTCGTCCGAATAAACTGTGCGCTGGCGCACATTTCTTTTCGGTTTCCTGAACATTTTTGCAGCTTGTTTTTGCTTTTGTTTTGAAAAACGTTCGGCAAAGCTGAAGAGTGATGGATCGGATTTCCCGCCCGAATCGCACGGAAAATTTGGGGGCTTGGGGCCAATTTCTTTCGCTACGATTTGAAAAATGACAGTGACATTGAAAGGAACTGGAAAATGTACTGCTATCACAGAAATATAGAACTTCAAGATGCAAAGAATAGAGTGATCAACGAGTGATAACCTAATGACAATGCAACTGACAACCAAAAAATACTATACCAGACAAGTCCTTAAATTATCCATCTTTATTTGCAAAAAAGGCCAACTTTGCAACACATGACTTTTTGTAAAGAAAATTCTTGAACTATCTTCCCAGAAAAAACATAGATTACTACAACGTTCTAGAGAGGAAATTCTTGTTTTTTTACATATAGCGTACTAGTTCGAAAGACCCATTTTTGGCAGCTTTGACAATGAGGTACTTGCAAGTTGTGTCATCCAGGTTGAGAAATGCGTCTGTTTGGGTGATATCAGTGAAATGATTGATGATAAATCTCAGGCAGAATTCTTCAAGACCATTGTCGCCATACCGAATAGCCAAAATGTAGAATGGAATGGCCAGTTCCACATTGATACCACTGATCATGAGCTCTTTGCAAACCTCTTTCAATTCCATTTCGCAGTAAGAGTTGGCAAGGTCATAGAGTTCAGGGACTTTCTCAAGATCTAGATCAATCTCTTCGCAGTAGAGATACTTGATGAAAGCTCGGTACACAGGGTAGGTGAAATGCTGGATGACTATTACTTCAGAGTCAGTTTCGACGTCACATGCCATGGCCTCTTCTTTCCAACAATCCTTGAGCATTAATTGGAAGTGTTCACACCTCACAATAAGCAGCGCTTTGTGAGCATGGATTTTTCTTTCGTCCACAACGAATGTCACATCAGAAGTCTTGTCATCATCAAATGCTGCTTTGAAGGACTCCAGGAACGATTTGGGGTTAGGTCCACTAGCAACTTCAATGGCATTTGGTGAAACTGCAGGATAAGAGTAACAATTGAATGCCTCATTCATGCTTGTTAAAGCAGTTTCCATGGGTGCAGTGAAAGACTTATTTTGACATTGCCCCCAAATGTAGCAAGTTTTGGGATATTGGGTGAGGGCAGCAGACATTTGGGAATAAAGTGTGGCAGCAATATCCATGATTCTTGGAAGATTTTCCCCAATCCTTACTGGAGAAGAAGAGCTGGCCAAGTCTCCTTTTCCTAGTTGTCCACACTTGTTGCTGCCCCAAGCAAACAATTGGCCTTCATCTGTCAAAGCTAAAGCATGAGATAGTCCACAGGCAACCTTGACGACAACAAGCCCATCAAAAAATGTAATTCGTTCAGGTAGTGACCTTTTATCAGTGTGGCCAAGACCTAGTTGACCATCAGCGTTGTCTCCCCAACTGAGGACCTCACCAGAGTTGAGCAAAATCAAGGATGAATCCTCGCAGGCTGCAACCTTGACAGCAAAGCTTTGTGAATACTTGGAAGCTTTGCCATAATTGATGATTGAAGGGCTGTTAGCCTGATCAGGGCAATAAATCAATTTACTGCTCTGATATCCCCAAGCAAAAACTTCCCCATCTTTGGTCAATGCCAAGCTAATTTGTAAAAAGATCATAGTGAAAAAATGAAGAATACTATAAAAGATGACAAATGTACCTATGTGAGCTTCCACATGCAACAGCAGTGACAACCTTGCCACTTATAGCTCCTTTAATCGGGCTAGGGTCCAAGTCACCACTTTGTTTGCCAAGCTGACCAAATTCATTGAGCCCCCACGAGTAGATTTCCCCACCTTTTGTCAAGGCCAAGACGTGTGGGCCTGCGCCAAAGGCAAAATCAATGATATTCCTCTCAGAGAGGACTGCCACCTTTGTTGGTTGTCGTACAGGCTTATCATCGCCAATTCCTAGACATCCAGACTTATTATCGCCAAGAGCAAAGACTTCATCATCATTGGTGATTACTATGGCTTCATTTCCTGTGTATCCAAAGATCCAAGCACGTTTGATCTTAGCCAGGAAATCAACTTCAAGGTCCATGAAATTGATCCAGGTCCTGATAGCTTGAAGCTTGTCCATTTTGGGCCTCAATTAAAATGGCGTTCAAACATTCACCCAAACTTCCGCGAAATCGAATAAGAATTCGAAATCGTGATTTAACGAGAAATATTGGTTGAATACAGCGATGCCAGATTTTTTTATCAAATATGGTGCACTGTCTGCAAAAACAGCCGGAATCGGCGTGATAAGACATGAGAAAATTCTTCTAGAAAAGCCGATCTTGGCTGATTTTTAACTTAAATTGACAAGTGTAACAACATCGCAAGTTTGGCAAAAAACGGCCGTTTTTAAGCTGGTTTTGCGAGTCCTCAAAAATAGACGCTAAAAACGTAAAACTGCCGCATCTGGTAGCGCTTGTGAAAGACGTTTGAGCCGGTCTACCGGAAATTGAAAAATGGAAAAATTAACAGGAAACAGAGTCACCAGACAATTGGCAAGTATTTTCTCTCGTTATAATTCTTTTAGCAAAGCCTTATATAACCTATTTAATGACTTAGATGCAAATATTTCACTCATCTTTCCACTCTGGTTTGCGCTTTTCCACAAAAGCTGTCATGCCTTCTTTGCGATCATGAGTGGCAAAAGTGGCATGAAAGAGGCGTTTCTCAGTGGCAAGGCCTTCAGCCAGTGTGGTTTCATAGGCAGCATTGGTGGATTGCTTGCACATCTGGACAATCAGCTTGGAGTGGCTGGCAATTTTGTCCGCAGTTGCTATGGCAGCCTCGACCACTTGCTCAGCTGGGAAGACTTTGCTCACCAGACCGGCTTGGTGAGCTTCTTGCGCTGATATGGGCACACCTGACAAGTTCATCTCCATGGCCAAGGACTTGCCAACAATTCTGGTCAGTCTTTGAGTGCCTCCAGCTCCAGGAATGGTGCCAATGGTGATTTCGGGCTGGCCAAACTTGGCCTTTTCGCCAGCATAGATCACGTCGCACATCATGGCCAATTCGCAGCCTCCGCCAAGAGCATAGCTAACAAAAAGCATGGTGAAACACGAGAATTCTATTTTCTAGCAATAAGAGCTTTACCCGTTCACAGCTGCGATGATAGGCTTGTTGATTTTGCTAATGTCACCCCAGTGACCGAGAAAGTTTTCAGAGAAATTTTCCGCAAACTTCCGATGTTGCATTTGCTTGATGTCGGCTCCGGCAGCGAATGCCTTTTCGCTGCCTGTCAACACAATTGCGCCGATATTTGGGTCTGTGTCAAAATGGCGGAGAGCTCCCAGAAGGTCATCAATCAACGGGTTAAACAGGGCATTCAAGGCCTTGGGCCGGTTGAGTGTGACAAGGCCAACTCGACCATTAGTGCCTTTCGTCTCCACATTGACGTACTCGAATTTGGGCAGCGTTGACATGAGCCGTGTAAAGTCATTTTTGCACACTCTGCTTTGACGGAAAATGACAGCAAGCATTTTGAGGAATTTCCCTTAAAAAATCTCAAAGATTAAAGTTCGCTAAAGTACAAGGGTGAAATTTTTTGTTATTGTTTACTAAATCGAAATGAGAGCTTTAAGGCGGCTAAAACAAAAATAGTTTTTTCATTGATAAATTATGAGTAAGATGTGTCTAGTTATTGGGTTAACTAAAACTGTAAAAAAATTGGTCTTCTTAGCTACAGCTCTGTATCGATTACGTTTATGGCTAATTTATCAAAAATGTGCCACTGAAGTGAGGATTGACTTGCTTTTGGCGCACGTTTTCGGCTATTTGACGTTGGCAAAAATTAAGATACGAAGACATGTCTTCGGTGATTGATTTTGGAAATTTGCGCACTCTGGAGCAAATTCGCAGTGCTTTTGAAGCGCTCAAAAGTGAAGAAGAGAAAACGGACAATGAGTTGGAGAACTTGCTCGCTGCGCACAAACTGATTGAAAGTGAGCTGAAGGAAATGACTCAATCAGGGCAGATTCAAATGAGCAAAATCGAGGCTGAGGCTGTGGAGATGTCAAAAAGCATAGCTCGTACGGCCTCTCTAGCCGATGGAGTGTCTGTCAAAGTGAAGCAGCTCGACATGGCCAAGAGTCGGGTGTCGGCATGCCAACAACGTGTCAACGATTTAATTGACCTGAGGTATACGTTTAATGTACAAAAAAAAAAGAAATTTGAAAAATGTCTTTTAATTCAGACTGTGTGCGGATGGTGTCAAATCTGCGCTAGCTGACGAAGACTACGAAAAGGCTGCCGCACATTTGCACCGATTTCTCACCATGGACGAAAAGTCACTGAAGGAAACCGCATCAAGGATCAGCCAAGGACCGGGTCATGTGAGCCTTGACGGATCTTTGGCAACCCTACACGATGCTCAAGATCGAGTGCGAAGAGTGGTTTCTCAGCGATTTGATGAGGCTGTTCAAGCAGACGACTTGGCCTCAATTGAGCGGTTTTTCAAGCTGTTTCCACTTATCAACATGCATGAAGGTGGCTTGAAAAAGTTCTCCTCGTACATGTGCTCCAAACTGGCCAGCACAAGCAGCCAGAATTTGAATTCGGCTCTAAACACCATGCCAGGGGATGCCAGGTTCAGCGTCATTTATGCTGACACCCTGACATTGCTATTTGAAGGCATTGCTCGCACAGTGGAGATTCACCAGCCTCTCATTGAAACCTACTATGGACCGGGAAGGTTGGCCAATGTTCTGACAATGTTGCAAGAGGAGTGCGACAAGCAGGCTGCCAAAGTCTTCAATGAGTTCAGAAAGAAACGCAACGTTAAAGACAAGGTACAAAATTGACTTCATAACACACACGTTCATTTTTTAGGAATGTTCATTGATTAGGTGGATAAAGTACGAGAGTATGGAGCTCTGTCAACTTCTTCCATGACAAGTAGTTTTTCCTCGGATAGTTCAAACAATGTGGCCAAATTGGAGGCTCGCGAGCTGGACCATATTTTGGAGGAGATGGCATTGCTGCAGTCCAGATCAGAAATGTATTTCAAGTTCATCCGGAAGAAGTCCTTCAGTGACATTGACTTGTCCAGTGACAAGCCTGAGGACGCTCAAGCAAAGAAAAAGGGCCTGGAAAGACAACTGCTCACTTGCGGCTTGAGCCAATCAGTTCAAGAGCTCATGTCACAGTACATCTTGCTTGAGGATTTCTACATGACTCACAACATCAGAAAAGCTGCCGAGCAGCATAGGGAGTCGATCATTGACATCAATGATGACAAGCTCCTAGATGATGTCTTCTTCATAGTGCAGCAATGTGTGAGTAGAGCAGCAAGGTGTGCCAACCTGGATGGCCTTTGTGCTGTGGCCAACAATGCCTGCTCCATCTTGGAGACTGAATTTGCCTCAGTCCTTCAGTCCCAGCTGAAAATGGGATTCCCATCTGGTTACTTTGACATGACCATGAATGTCATCCAAACCTCATTCCACCATGGCTATAGAAAAGCTGCAGCTCAAGCCACTGGAGACAGTGAGAGGCAGAAAGTCATCTTTTTGGTGAATAGCATTTTGCTTAACTAAAACTACAGTTTTATTAACATTTTGTTTGATTGTTTCAGAGTGCTCTGAATTGTGCTGACAATTCCACTGACTACATTTCCAGGCTGACAGCTAATCTCAGGCCTGCCATCAACCCTTTGCTCTCTGGCAGAAGTCAACATGAGAGGGAAAAGCTAGAAAACAGCCTCTCTGGCTTCCCAGCATTTTCTGCCAAGATGAAGGCCATTTCTGACCAAGGAATGCAGCTTTTGAGGCAATCTGTGATCAAGCCAAGGATCAAGCCTTGGGTGGACTCTTTCCCTTCACATGACATTGATGAGGACACCTTTGCTGATTATGAGGCTAATGATCCTTTTGTCCAAACCCTGATCATGAATCTGGATGGCCTTTTGGGCTCTTTCAAGGGATCTTTGACTGCCAACAACCATGAAACTCTGGTGGACATGATGGCCTCTGAGGTCACTCTGCAAATTGAAAAGGCTGCAATGAAGTCCAAGTAAGTTACAATTATTTATTCATTTTTATAGTCGGAACTCAATTTTTTCTCCTTCTGAAGATTCAGTAGATTGGGTGGCCTTCAATTTGACAAGGAAGTAAGGTCTCTTGTGTCCTTTTTCACCAGTGGAGCAACTTGGTCCATCCGAGAAAAGTTCTCCAGATTGACCCAGATTGCTACCATCCTCAATTTTGAGTCAGTAGATGAAATAAGTGATTTTCAAGAGTCCTGGAAGCTGTCAACATCTGAAATGAAGCAGATCCTGCACCTCAGGTAAAAAAGTTAAAAATGCTTCTAAATGCTTCTCAGGTAATATTGAGTTGCATTAAACTTATTTGAGTTTTAAAATTCTTTATATTTATTAAGAATATATTTATTGATTTGTTCACAGGCTTGACTTCATCAGTGAGGATATCAAAAGGCTCAGACTGTCATGAGTTTTGTGGCGCTTAATTTTGTGAAATGGCTTTATGTGATAACCTCTTTTAAAATAGTTTGAAATACATTGTGAGTTTATGAACTGCTAATTTTTTCAGTCGGGGTTTCGAGTGTAAAAAACTGATGATAGCTTCAATCCAGATCATTTTGGTAGTGACCACATCTAACCAATCAACCATAAAAATTCAAATCCCATCACAAAAACCAATTGGAGCAGATGAACAAAGCTCATTTTAAGCTGAATCTTGGACAATGAACACACTCATGGCTTATTTTTTGATTGTTCAGTTGGCTTGCTTTTTAATGGCAAAGGCTCATGGAACTTGTGAAAACTCCACTGTAACTTGTCATAGGTAAGGTCAATAGTCAAGTCAACCCAATTTATTGGGTTTTTTTTTCAGCTGCTCTGGATTGAAGCCCATAAAGGTTATGACGTTAAATGTTTGGGGGCTTTCTTGGTTTGATGATGAGCCTTCAGTGAGTGATGGTTACAACATAAGTGCAGCAAGGATAGCATTTTTAGAGGCATTTTAAATATTGCAATTAATTATATTGATTCCAAGTAATGAGTCTTTACTTAGGCAGCACAATCATATCCTAACAAAATGTTTGCTGATATGATTGCTACAGCTCCAGATGAAGTATTGACAGCATTATTTAATCCCTCTAGGAAAAAGAAGAAAAGACTTAAGAGCATTTGCAATTTCATAAGGTATACATGAGTGACTTAATTTTTTTTACAGTTTTAGTCAAAACTCCATTGTAGACTCAAACAGCCTGATGTGGTATTTTTCCAAGAAATTTGGTATCTGAGTGATTACAATTTCTTGCAGACTTGTCTTGGCCCAAATTATTATTTTTCTGAGTTTGATGAGGAATGTGCAGCATCAAGCAATAAGGTTGTTCTTGTATTTATTATTATCACAATATTCAGTAATTTTAAGTACTTTTTTTAAAGTTTGTCAATGTTTGGTGCAGTGGACTTACAACTGTGTCCAGGCATAAAATAACCAGACAATCATTTACAAGTTTGCCAAAAGGAAGTAATTGGGCCACAGAGACTAACCTGAATCTTTGGGCTGATTACATGTCCTCAAGAAAAGTTTTGTTCACTAACATTAAGGTGATATTTACAGTATTTAAAAATGTCATTTTCAAAATAAAGCCAGGTTAATTAAGATTGGCAAGTGTCTAGTTCAACTTGTCAATGCACACTTGGCACCATTTGACACTGATATTTCACAAGGAAGGGAATTGAGAATCAAGCAAGCAAAAGCTGTGATTTCCAATATTGGCTGTCATTGGGATGTTACAATTCTGGGCATGGACATGAATGATGTGCCAAGTAACTTAGCAGCATCAATAATGATTTAAAAAAGTCTGAAATTGCTTTTGCAAGGTGTGAATGGGAAAAACATTGAGCCTTTTCAGACTTTTATTCAAAATGGTTTTCAAGATGTTGCAAGCTTACATCAAAGGTAACTTTTAGCAATTTGATCACAATAATTTAAATGTTAGCTTATGTTGGATTCATACCAAGGAAAAACAATTCCTTATATTTGCCAACTTTTGGAAGGCCAGATAACACCTGGACCAACCCATCTGAGCCTACTGACACAATTGATTACATCATGGTCTTGGAGAAGAACAACAGCAATTTTTCAAGATCTCAGGTTCTGGTCAGGAAATTTCAAGTCAGTCCCATCAAGGTTCCAGGCTTGGGAATCAGAGTATCTGATCATGAACCAATCTGGACTGAGATTGAGCTGAAATGCTGGCTCAAAAATTCTGAAAAACCAAGTCCCAGAAAGAGGCTTTTTTCAGCCCAAAACCAGACTCTCAGCAAGAGAAAGTTCAAGCCCAAACCTCTCAAGCTGAGCAGAATTTCAAAATCTGTTCTTAATTGGTTTCAAGGAATCTTGACACTCAAAAGAAAATACAGGCATGTAAAATACTAATTAGCGTTATGGGCGCACCAGTCCCACCCGCGTCAGTAACAATAATAAAAGTGCGTTTTTCTCTGCTCCCGCCTTTTTTTGAATTAAGCCCATTCCAGTCCATGCCTGTACATTGTGAACTCTGCTGAACTCAAACCGAGTGTCCTCTTCTACAAAAAGTCCAATTTCTTCATCATGGCTCCTATTGTAATGGGATATTGGAATATCAGAGGGGTAAGTGTTGACACTAATGGGACCTAAGGCACCTTGCTCAATTTCATTTTTTATTATTGCAAAGTTGGCTCAACCAATCAGAATGCTTCTGGAATTTTCTGGAGCTGAGTACACTGATGTCAAGTATGAAACAGGACCTGCTCCAGACTATGACAAGACTTGTTGGACTTCAACGAAGGACTCACTGGGCCTGGATTTTCCGAATTTGCCCTATTTGGTTGATGGGGACATCAAAATCACCCAATCTAATGCCATTTTGAGACACCTGGGGCGCAAATTTGACCTGGATGGTAAAACTGAGGCTGATAAGGCCAGAGTCGACATGATGCTGGAGAATGCCATGGATTTCCGCAATGGCTTTGTCAGACTTTGCTATGGAGACTTTGACAATGGCAAGGAGGCTTACTTGGCTGCTTTGCCAGCCAAGCTGCAAAAGTTCTCTGAATTCTTGGGGACCAGAAACTACTTCTCAGCTGACTACCTGACCTTTCCTGATTTCCACATGTATGAAATGCTCTATTCGCACCACCAGTTGGCACCAAAGGCTGTCGAGGCCTTCCCAAATTTGGTGGCTTTTATTGCGAGGATTGAGAATTTACCCAAGGTCAAGGAATTCTTGGCTTCAGACAGAAGCCCAAAAGCCATGAACAACAAGATGGCCAAATTTGGCAATCAATAAAGAAAACAACATTCATCTATTTCTAGCAGTATGAGGAATAGGAAAAAATACTCTTTTATGGATTCTTGAAGGTCAATCTGTCTGCGTACATGTCCAAAAAGTCCAAAATCACCCCATTGGTCCATCCAAAGCCCAACTGGATCTCATACTCTCCTCCACCTCCAATTCTGGTGGCTGATGTGGCATTGTACTTCTCAAACATGTGGCCTTTATTCATGAAGTTCAAGTAGGCTCCTCTCACCCTCTTGTCAGCCAGCATGAAGGCCATTTCCTTGGCCTCAGGCAGCCCAGTTTTCTCCAGGCCCTGGACCACCATGTGCTCTAGGGGTGGCCAACAATTGGGGAAATCCCATTGCTGTCCACTATTGGAGAAACTTGTGGGAAGGCCACCAGGATGGAGGCCCAGATTCTGCTTGATGACATAATGGACTGCAGCCTTGATCTGGCTTTGCTTGTTGGAATGGCTGGTGAAAGTTTCAGTCCACAAGGGGACAAGGTTGGCTGGGCTGAAAAACTTTCTTGGTTTGGCTGAGACAAAGTCATAGTCATACCAGATGCCATCCTCAGAGTTCCAGAGGACAGCCTCCACAGCCTCGGTGAGGCCCTGGGCCACCAGTGCAAATTCTTGGGCCTTGCCATGCTCTTCAAATTGTGTGCAATATTCTGACAAAATCTGTGCATTCAAAGCATAGTAGCAGTTGAGGTCAACGGGGATAATGGACCTCGGTTTGGTATCCTCGAGGCTGCCCTCATTGGAGCCATTCTTGATGAACCATCTGGATGAGTAGTCCCAGCCTGTCTCAGCACCTGTCTTGAGCTCCCAATACAGACTTGCCTTTTCAGCCTCAGCAGCCTCAGAATTCAAATTGGAGGCCAGCTCATAGTCCTCAAAGTAAGACTCTGGCCTTGGCCCATTGTCTTCGCAGTTGAACCTTACCATTTTGTACACTTGGCCTTTGTAATTGATGGAGACCATATGATGGTTTTGCCAGTAGGCAAACTCCTGCACCATGAAGGCCAGAATGGCCCTGACAAACTCCTTGTCCCCAGTGGCCTTGTCATACTCCTTGACCATCTGGATGAACATTGGAGGCTGGGATCGATTTAAGTAATAGCTTCGGCCTCCATTGGGAATCATGCCAAATTGCTGGATCAGGTGGACAAAATTCAACAGTAGGCCTTTGACAGTGTTGAACATTTCACATTGGAGGAGACCTCTGATGATCCAGAAGCTGTCCCAGTAGTAGACTTCTCTGAACCTGCCTCCAGGCACAATGACAGGGTGGGGCAAGAATAGCAATGAGCATCGGTCTGGATGCTCTTCAACCTCCTGCTTGATCTTCCTGCATAGGATTTTCCACCTGGCATTGAGATCTTGGGCAAACATGGCATAATGGAGATCAGTGATTCTGCCAACGATCTTGGGACTGGCCACCCAATCCTCTGGAATGTGATCTTCCATTTGGTTCTCCATGGTGAAGCAGTTGGCCACAAAAGCTTCAATGGCTTCCTTGCTTGGGCTAGGATGATGAGCAAGGATCATTTCCCTGAACTGATTTTCCACCTCACTGGGACTAAACTTGAGCTTCATGTCCACAAAGGTTTTGGAGTCTGAGAATATCCTGGACATTTGGACAATGTGCAGGATGGAGTCCTCCCCATTGGACTCAAAAAGAGACCTGAAACAAATTTCATTTCTTTACACACTAGACTGAGCAGGCCGAGAAACCACACATCCACACAGTTGATGTCATAAAGCAGCCAACTGTGACTTTTATGCTGGATATAATGTACACAACATTTTGTCTGTATAGCCTTGGTAATTGTCTATGTTGCAAAACTCTTAATGATTCAAGGTCTCAGCAAGGCAAAACCTTTTGACTTAATTAATTAGTCTCACTTTGAGTATATAAACTTTCAAAGTATTGCTTAATTCAAACAAAAGTCAATTAAACATTAAATATAAAGTCAGGTTTGATTAAAAACAAAATCCAGTTTATTTCAAAGTTATTTTAAGTTTATTTCCAAACAATGTCAAGCTTCTTGAGATCAGTCAATATCATTAGAAAAAATAATTCAAGTATTTAAGTCAAGTTGATAAAAAAGATATAAAGTCAAGTTTATATCTAAATAAAGTCAAGGCTATTTCTAAATAAAGTCAAGCTTATTTCTAAATAAAGTCAAGCTTATTTCTAAATAAAGTCAAGATAATGAATAAAGCTAACTTTAAAATAAGTTCAAATTTACTTAAAAACTAAGTTACCAAAGGACAAAACTTAAGTAATGTGCCATTGTGACTTATTTTTTAGGCTTCATTTGCCAGCAGGTAGCACATAGAGTTGCATATAGCTTCAAACAGAAAGTAGTGCCATCCAGCTTTGCTTCTCTAGGTCAGTAGGTTTTTGCCACTCGAGGTGATCACATGTCAACATGCACTGAGGTGTTTTATCATATAGTGCAACCACAAAAATGGAGATCAGGGCTAGAACTGGAGCCAATGAAGGCCAGTTCATCTATGAATGGGCAGATGATGGCAAGAGGACTGAGGTCAAGAGAAGCCTTTGGTGGAGGTCAATCAGACATGAGGCCAGGGTCACTTGGAACCTTTTCAAAGGCTCCAAGATTGCATACCTCTTCATTCCAGCCTTGATCTCTTTATTTTGGCTGTTGATCTGCCTAGTGACCACAAGGACACCTAATGTGACCTTAGAGGAGCAATACATCAAGGTAACTTTACTCAGTGCACTTTATCTTGTCAACTTGAATTTGAGCCTAAAACCAATAAATATAGTTCTTCTTTAGAACTTTAAAACAGCTTAATTAATAGCAAAATGCTGGCTTGAAAGTATAACTCTTAGCTAGCCTTGAGCTAAAAAAACTTGATTTCTCAGCTCCTGAGACCTTAGCTCAGTACATTCTCATTTCTATAGGGTTAGGTTACAAACATTTAAGACTCAATTAGTACCAAAATTGACTGTACTCAATTTTCTTCCAAGGACTTTAATAAATATACTCATTTTTAGGAGTACATTGCACACCAAGAGGGCCATCATGAAGAAGTTGGACCAACCATTGTGGATGTGGTCCATATGCCAGTTGGCATGGCCATCAATGTGGCCTTAGCAATACCTTTTCTAGATGTCAACCCTCTAGGAGCTGCTGAGTAAGTCACTAGGTCAGATCTAAATCTCAAAACCTGATTGAGCCAAGCTCATTGGAAAAAGTGATGAGTAACCAAAGCATTTTCTTGTAGAAATTGGGGCAGGCCTAAGAAACCTTGGAACCCTTGCCATCATCTATTGCAGTTGTATGGGATGTTTTAATTGCAGGTACATAAAAACCTTGGAGTGGATCCTACACTTCAGCACTGTGCCTATCAAGTTCCTCATCATCACCAATGAGGAGAGCTTGCCCTTGGTGGCCAAGGTCATGGCCCAAGTCAATCAAACATCCAAATGTGAATTCACATATGAACCTTTGACATTTAGCCAAATCATCCAAACCTCAAGTGATGTCATTTGCCCACAACTTGGGGCTCGAGCAGAATTCTGCGAAATCCTTTTGGGCAACATGACACCCTTGCTGTTCCCCTACATGCTCAAGGACTTGGATCATGTGGTCTACATATCAAGGACATTGGTGTTCCAAGACAACATTGGCTACCTATATCCTAAACTGAAGCAAATGAAGCGTTCGAAGGAGGGCATTGGCATGGCCCCCGAACAATCCAAAACCTACATGCTGGCATTCTCAGCATGGCAAAGAATGAACCCTTCCACCAAACTAGGCAGACCTTTTCCAGATGGCAAACCAGGATTCAATCCGGATCTGATTTTAATGGACCTAGACAAACTTAGAGCTAGTGTCACCTACAAGTCTTTTTTCAGCGAAGCCAAACTAGCCAAACTTGTGTCAGCTTACAGGTTCCAAAGCTCCTCAGAAGTGCCCAGCCTTGGAGACATGCTCAATCTGATGGCAGTTGATGCAGAGAGCTTATTTTTCAACTTGGGCTGTGAGTGGAATCGAAACAGTCGCGATACATCTGATGTCATCGACAAGAAGTACAATGTCTGTGATTCTGATACCATTCATGTTTGGAATGGCACTCCTAACTTGAGCTTAGTTAGCAAGGGCACAAGCTCCAAAACACATAGTCGAACTTTGGTTGCCTCAAACACCAATGAATAAAAACTAGTTTGATTTGCATAACTACTCAATTCTAGCAGCATAAATACTTTCATGTTGTAAAAAGGCCTCAACATGCATGTTCTATCACCAAAACAAATCCTATTAGCAAGTATTTTCACCATGACAAAGCATAAACCGTTGAACGATACTAGGATAACCTTTGTCATATGGCAAATAGAGGTACAATCCGGATCTTATCTCAATGAGCAATGACAAGCTTTGAGCTAGCTGTATTTACTTTTGCTCTAACCTAAAGATTTACAACTTTTTGCAGTCCATGTGGTACACATTTAGAATATTGACTTACACTGTTGATGACTGAACATCTCTACAATGCTTTGACCATAAAAACCTGATGTAGATTCTGCATGAATACTTCTGCACTAAAAGAAGCATATTTTAGCTGCATTCAGCTGATTTTGACAGTGCTTCAAGAACTGAGCCAATCACTGCATTTTTTGAGCTACTTGAGAAAGTGTCTATTTCACACACTAGGTGGCGCTAGTGATTTGAATATAAGTCAAGTTTTCCATTTAAAAAAGCCACCAGATGGCTCTTAATAAAAATCAGAAATATGGCTCTTTTTAAAAAACTAAAATTGCTAATTTTCAATTTTTAAAAAAAGTATGAAACTGAACTTTTTCTAAATGAAATACAGTATTTAAACCATTTTTTCAGAAAATAACTAATTTTGTCATACCTTTGGAAGTTTCTTTTATTCTCAAATATGAGATTTGTGGTTGGCTGCTCAGGCTCACCAAGGCCCAAGGGAGGCATTTTTGTGGAAATTTCTGACAAAATGCCTTAAATTTGGGGATGTCTCAAAATCGGCATTTGGCGCGCGGGATTTCTCCGCATGTACATAAGGTCAGTAGCGAGGATGCTGCAGCAGCTAGATAAACTTCGCTTCTGTCCTCTTATGTATATGTGGAGAAATCCCGCGCGCCAAATGCCGATTTTGAGACATCCCCTTTGGGTGATTATTATCAAATGAACTACTTTCTAGTGATGGAACGAGTTTGAGCTTGGCTTGAAAGCTTGAAGCTGAAACCCAGCTTGAGCTACATAAGCAAAAAGCTTGGGATCGCTCGAACCAAATTTTGAAAATCTTGAGAAAGCTTGAACCCAAAAATACAAAGCTTGAAAAAGCTTGACACTAAAAATTTTCAAAACTTTATCCATTTTTAATCAAAACAAAAAGGGCTGATTTTAAAATTAACAAATACTTGAGGGAGTGACTTATATCTAAGTTAAAGCTATTTTTTTATTTGCGCTTTTTGAGTAATTTAGTCAAATCTGGTGACTAATCGCCATTTTTTATGTCAAAATACAAAAAAAGTGAAAAGCTTGAAAAAAGCTTGAAATGTGAAATTTTGAGCTTGAAAAAGCTTGATAATAATTTTCAAAAGCTTGGGATCGCTTGAACACTTTTCAAAAAGCTTGAAGCTTGATCAAGCTGAAAATTTCCGGCTCGTTCCATCACTACTACTTTCTCTCGCTGCTACAGAGATTGGAGAGACAATGATTGAAAGTTGGTACATGAGCTTTCAGCTGTTTAAACAGAGGAGTTGGCGCGCGCGCGCGCCCGTTTTGTAACATAGAGCGCGCGCTCAAAGTTCGCGAAAGCCACGTACGGCCTTCAAGGCTCCCTTTTTGGCCTCTAACCGGAAATTTCCAGTTACTAAACTTATGGCGTCGCAAGGCCAAGCGGAAAATCGAGGCCATTCTCCAGAAGCCTCTTTTTTAAATGCAGTTCTATTTTTAGTGGATCACCCTTTTTTTGCAGAACTTCTTCTTTCTTTTAAGATTTGAAAAAAATTTGAAGAATGTTGCCAAAAAAGTGTTTGTCAAGGGCAAATAAAACACTGAGAGCAAGGGTTAAAACTACGGAATTTCATCATAGTTTCATAGCACTGAAATCAACATGTTTTTGATCCTTTGTTTTTTGATGTGGTCAGCTTTTTTAATAGAGTTGTGTAATTTAACTAGATAATTCCAATTCACAAATATCCACAATTTATTTTTGAGCAACTAGAAAAGTGCTTGTCAACATGTTCAAATACTGATTTGGCACTTTGCTTTTTTCTAAAAATCTGAGCTGTGAGAGGCAATTTTGTATTTTTTTTTCTAATGAAAAATAATTATTTGAAATATTTAAAAATTTCAATGCCAATCTAAGATAATTAGTAGGTATACATGACCTTATTTGATAGTAATTTATGGCTTGCACTCTTGCATATTTTGCAATCCTTTTGTGAAAATGCACAAAACAATACACAGACCAATTACTCGTCTGCAGTTTTTTCTGCATCACCCTTTAAGGCTGAAAAAAATAGCAACCATCTGTGGGTGTCAGACACGCATGCTTTATAAGAAAATCGACCGTTACAGATTTGTCTTTACAACAGATTGGCCTTGGCATTGGTTGAGTGTACTTATGTATAGCATACAACTTTGAACTTGAAAATCAGTCTGAGAAAAACCACTGAACAGACATGATGTTGACAACAGTGGAATTTTGCTTGATGCTTGCAGTGCTGCCATCTCAAGTCCAGCTGAGCGAGGTAAGTTGAATAAGGCTTAACTTTGGGTCACATGAGATAAAATGTAGGGTCAATAGTATGGACCACACAACAAGGCATTCTACCAATTTGGCTATCAAGTGGACACCTTGGACACTGGAGATTACCATGGGCACATGGAGCAGCAAGATGGCTATGTGACAACAGGTACGACTTTTTCACCAACTGTCAGGCATACCGGTCAAATGTCTTATGAACAGCATGTGTATTTGTTGCTAAACAAATAAGCCAACAAGTTTACTCTGTTGATTTTGTTTATCAGCTGATATATTCAGGCATACTGGTGAAATGTCAGCTATTTGTTGTTATCATCAGCTGACATTTCACCAAAAACAAAACAAGTTTATTCTTTACTTAGCCTCAGCTGACAAAGGCATACCGGTCAAATGTCAGCTGCTCCTGCTCAGTTTTCTTGCATGAGTATTTTTTGCTAAACAAATAAGCCAACAAGTTCACTCTGTTGATTTTGTTTATCAGCTGAATTGTGAAATGTCAGCTGTTTTTGTTGTTACTTGTTATGTCATCTGTTGATAACAAAACAAGTTTATTTTTTACTTAGCCTCAGCTGACAAAGGCATACCGGTCAAAAGTCAGCTGTTGAAGAGTCAATTTTGTTTACTTTTCAGGGGAGTTCAAAGTGAGGCTCCCAGATGGGCGGCTCCAAGTGACAAGCTACCAAGCAGATGACAAGGGTTTTAGGCCCAGGGTTTCCTATGAAATTGACCCTTTGTTTGTTCCTCCTCCTGAGCCAGAAGAAATTCCCTATGAGGTCAAAAGAAAGCCAGTGAGGAGGCCACCCCCTAAAACATATGACTCCAATGAACATACATACTTACCCCCTCAAATCAACTATGACCCCAGGAAGGAGCATCATACGCCCATAGCCCCAACTTATGTGACTCCAAGGCCAAATTATGATGCCCCACCCCAAGAGAGCTATGCCCCACCCCAGGAGAGCTATGCCCCACCCCAAGAAAGCTACAGACCTCCACAAGAGGCTTATCATGCCCCTCCCCCAAAAAATGAATATTTACCACCTAGGGAACATTATGCTCCCCCATCAGACATCAACTACTTGGACTACAACCCACCCATAATTAATTATAGGCCCAAAAGCCATGAGTATGACTACAATTACATCAGTTCAGAAATGTACACACCAAGCATTGACAGAATTGATGACCCTGACAGGGTAAGAAAAATCCATGTCTGTACATAAGTAATGATTGACTGGTTCTAATTTCAGGATGATGAGGAGCATGTTTTTCCAAAGACAAACACTGAAGGTCAAAAGTATTATTTGGTGCCTATGAAAGGTCAAACCAAGCCAGTGTTGGCCTTGCTTGTCAAAAAGAAAGAATGATCTGACAATTCCATGTTGGTAACAGATGCTGACCTTGCTCTCAACTTGGATGTGTCTGTGGCCAGTAAAAGGACCTAGTGCAATTTTATTATTATTATCATTATAGTAGAGTAATTATCTGCTGAAGCCAAGAATGCATTTAGTCATGAAATATTGCTGGCAATATTTCTGTAGTGGTAAAAATTGAAATAAATTACTTAATATAACATAATGACACCATATTAAACTTAAAGTCCTTCATGCCTTTATAGCTAAAGTTAATTCCAAATTAAAAGACAGGGAAAAAATTAGAGTGCAAAGTTCATTCTTATCAGGTTCATAGTGCAACAACCTTAGGAGTGAGGACCATGTGCTGCATTACATAACAAATAGAGTCTGACAACTGAGAGCAAGGCATAGATGAACTCAATCTAAGGCTCATTCTGCTCATATCTGACATAAAAACTCATCCCTGTACACAATTCCTGGCCAAAGTGAAATATGGCAATTAAAGACATATGCATAAAATATTGCTTTGCTCAAGACTGCTTAATTTCTGCTCAAAAGAGCTTTAAAAACACCTCTTTGTTCTATGCCTGAAACAAGCTTGAGCCCAATTCTGCAATTTATGCTCACTTTTGTTGAGCAAGATTCTTGTTGATGTTATCTCCTTGCTGTTTGCTCAGCTGCATTTACTTTACACTAATTCAGTATTTCAGTAATGTGATCCAGCTTTGTCATCAGTCCTTGAGACAATGTCTACCAACACATTCAAAGCTTTTCCTGACAAGTGGGACTTTGATTCCATCACTGAGCATGTCATCATCCATTACAGATGGGTGTTTGTCATGTTCCTGCTCCCTCTCTCACTCTGCTATGACATCTACTATGCCATCAGGAATTACATTGTCTTCCAGATGAGCTCAGCTCCCATCAAGCATCTGGAGAAGGTCAAAGATGTCCAGAGGCAAGTCAAAGCTTGGCAAAGCCTTGGATCTGTCAAGCCAATGTGCACAGCAAGACCAGGATGGCAAACAATTTCTCCTCAGAACATGGACTACAAGAAAAAGATGCATGGGATCCATGTCAACCTTGTCGACATCCTTGAGATCAATGTTGAAAAGAGGACTGTCAGGTGTGAGCCTTTGGTGACAATGGGACAGCTCAGTATGACCTTGAGCAGATTGGGGTGGACCATCCCAATCTTGCCTGAGCTGGATGATTTGACTGTTGGAGGACTTGTCATGGGGACTGGCATCGAGACCTCATCTCATAAGTATGGGTTGTTTCAGCACATTTGCATGTCCTATGAACTTGTCATGGCTGATGGCTCCATCATCACATGCTCAGCTGATGACAATGCTGACTTGTTCTATGCCATTCCTTGGTCCTATGGAACCCTGGGATTTCTTGTCTCTGTTGAAATCCAAATAATTCCTTGCAAAAGGTTCATCAAGCTGGATTACTATCCTACTTACACAGCTGATGAAACTATTGAGGTATACTTGTTTTGAGCCATATGAATTGGTTTTGCTCTTTTGAGCTATTAAAAGTGCCAGTTTTATTTTGGATCAAAAAATCCAATCTGGTTCCAGGTGTTTGAAAGGGAGACAAACAAGGAGGTTGACAACCAGTTTGTGGAATGCTTGGTTTATGGCAAAAATCAAGCAGTTGTCATGACTGGAAATATGGTTGAATCTTGTCATCCTGAGCAGCTGAATGAGATTGGGAGATGGCATAAGCCTTGGTTCTTTTCCCATGTCCAGGAAAGGCTCAAGACAGGGCCAGGCACTGAATACATTCCAATCAGGGACTATTTTCATAGACATTCCAGGTATATGGCCAGTATCATGATTGAATACATAGCAAATGATCTCTGATCTAGGTCCATCTTTTGGGAGATCAAAGATATCATTCCATTTGGCAACAATGTGGTCTTCAGGTATCTCTTTGGTTGGATGATCCCTCCCAAGGTCTCATTGCTGAAGTTGACTCAAGGCAAAACTCTGAAGAAATTGTATGAGGAGCATCACATGGTTCAGGTATGCATCTTTAAGCTTAAAAAGTTTACCCTCAAGTCCCTTAGCAAAAAAAAGGTTTATTTCAGGACATGCTGGTGCCCATTGCAGATTTGAAAGCCTCTTTGGAGTGCTTTGACAAGGAAGTAGAAATCTACCCCATTTGGCTATGCCCTTTCAAGTTGCCAAATAACCCAGGAATGCTCAAAACTACTCAAGATCGAGAATCAATGTAGGAAATCAAACAATTCTTGTCTTGTACACTCTTGTAATTTTCTCTAAAAAAGGTTTGTGGATATTGGGGTCTATGGAGTACCCTTAAGGCAGTCATTTGAGACAGTCAAGACAACCCGAAGAGTGGAGGAATTTGTGCGAAAAGTCAAAGGGTGAGTTGCTTAAAAAATGTTTTTAACCATTGCCAACAATTATTATTTGAAGGTTCCAAATGATGTATGCCGACTCTTACATGACTAAGACTGAATTCAGGGAGATGTTTGATCACACCCTCTATGACAAAATGAGGGAGAAGTATCAATGTGTTAAGGCATTCCCTGATGTCTATGATAAGGTCAATAAGGCTGCTAGAGCTGGAAGCTTGAAAGTTGAATAAATTGCTAGCTCATTTTATTTCTTAGCCTACTATACACACTCAAAAAAATGCTCAAAAGTACTTATCACACTGTGCCTCAGATTAAACTGGTGATTGCAAGCATGCACAATAGATGCAGAAGGTTGTATTGACATTGTCACCACAACAAGCACCATCATCAAAGTTACAATCTGCATTGTTGTTATCATCATCACAGTATGCATCAGTTGAAAATTCTGGCTTTCCACACCCAATAAGCTTGGTTGTCGTTGTTGGCAACATTGGCTTAGATGTGGTCTTTGAAGTTGTTGAGTCGGGGTCCAAACAGGCACAAACTTTGCAGAAACTAGTGCTGACATAGACACCACAGCAATCACCACCATCATAGTTGCATGCTGCATTGTTGTTATCATCATCACAGTATCCATCACCTACATAGTCTGGAGATCCACATTTCATTGGCTCAGCTGTAGATGTCGGCTTAGGAGTTGGTGTGCTCGATTGGGTTGGTTTTTGAGTCGGTTTGGTTGTTTGGGTAGGTTTAGGACTTGGAGCTGTTGTCATTGATGGCTTAGGTGTTGGCACAGTGGTAGTCGATGTCTTAGGTGTAGGCTTTGAAGTTGTTGAGTCAGGGTCCAAGCAGGCACAAACTTTGCAGTAACTAGTGCTGACATCGACACCACAGCAATCACCACCATCATAGTTGCATACTGCATTGTTGTTATCATCATCACAGTGTGCATCACCAACATAGTCTGGAGATCCACATTCGACTGGCTCGGCTGGAGATGTCGGATAAGCCGTTGTTTGTGTTGGCTTAGGAGTCAGTTTGGTTGTTTGTGTTGGTTTAGGACTTGGTGCAGTTGTAATTGATGGCTTAGGTGTTGGCACAGAGGTAGTCAATGGCTTAGGTGTTGGCACAATTGTTGTCGAATGCTTAGTTGTAGGCATCGAAGTTGTTGATTCAGGGTCCAGGCAGGCACATACTTTGCAAAAACTAGTGTTGACATTGTTGCCACAGCAATCACCACCATCATAGTTGCATCCTGCATTGTTGTTATCATCATCACAGTATGCATCACCAGTATATTTTGGAGATCCGCATCCCATTCCCATGTTTGCGACAATCCAATTGATGAACTTTGTGACTCTAGCATAAACTCCTGGATAGCCTGGATCAGCACATCCAATCCCCCAACTCACAATTCCATAGATAATGGCTCTATTGGAAGCATCTTTGACCACCAAAGGACCACCAGAGTCTCCTTGACATGAGTCCTTTCCACCTTCCAAGGGACCAGCACAAATCATTGATTCATAGATACTGCCTCCATTTCCTGTTTTTCTACAAGCTTCATTTGTCATCAGTGGAACTGCAACATATTGAAGCAAATCAGGTGAGCCTCCATTTGAAGCTAAATCTCCCCATCCACTGGTTACTGCGAGGCTGTTGTTGTTTTCAGGTGCAAATCCTGCTGCAGGTGGAAGGCAAGCAGGCGTCACATTCTTGTTGAATACCAAAGGAGGTGAAACAATGAGCAGGGCTATGTCATTGTCATTTGTCTGGCCATCAAACTTGGCTTCTGTATTGGCTATAATTTTGGTCACAACAACAACCTGCTCAATGATAAAAAATTTGTAAAATTGCTGATGGTACTTTTGGTCCCATTAGTGCTAATAAAGTATTCAACTGACTTGTGCATCCTTCAGATTGTTACGTGTCAGAGCTCCTGCAGCAACTTCAAGTTTTATACCAATTGGCAGGTAATAGAAGCAATGCATGGCTGACAAAATTGTGTTGGCATTCAAAATGGTTCCACCACAATGGTGACCACCATATTTTCTAATTGAAGCTTGCCAGGGAATGGGACTTTTGGCATCTTTACCCCCAACTATTCTATCATCCTCTAATGACATCCAGTTGGGAAAGGTAGCTATTTTTTCAAAGGACATATTTAATTTTGTATAAGTGTCTCAAGGAGAAAATTTCTTACAGCAAATTTCGGCTCTTGGCTCAATTGGTCTAGGTTCAATTTCAATTTGTCTGGCAAAAGCAGAATTTGCTAACAAAAAGTAGGCAAAAATTGCACAGACCTTCATTGTTGAAGATTGAAGAAAGAAATACCTGATTTGCTCTGAAAAATCACATCTTTTATATACCTAAAAAACAAGTGTGACTTTTTTATGATGGTCATAAAAAAACTCAGAATTTAGTAGTTCCATCAAAACTTTATTGCAAAATTCTTTGAATTTCACATTTTTATCAAAAAAAGGAGGGAAACTGGAAAATGTTCAAATGTAGTTTTCATTTTCAATAGAAAGGCCAAAATGACATGCATGTTAAAGCATAAATCTATTTCATAATGTCTCTGCTGACATCTTGAATTTCATATCAAGACAAAAATGATGCAGGGACTGCATTACATTGCTTTTTTGCTGTTGCTGACACATTTAGCAAATGCTCAAGTCCTTGATGAGCAATGCCAAGAAGATGAAGATTGTGCTGGGTTTTCATCATGCATTGATGGGTGGATATTGTTCATGTTTCAAAAAAATTTAGATGATATTAACATTTAATTTAGAACATGCTCAATGATTGAGAGATCAAAGCCATGGTTTCTTCCTGGATGTACAAGAGATAGTGACTGTCGGTCTAATTTTTGCTTTAATGGGTAAATTACAATGAATTTTTTAAAGATAATATGCTATCATAATTTTTAGGTCATGTGCACCATTGTTGCCAACATCAAATGCAAAGTGTTGTGTTTGGTGTGACACTTATGGAGTTTGTCCCAAAGGATATTCATGCTTTAGGAGGTATATAGGCTAACATAATGTAAATACAGACTAAATGCGATGATAAATGTGTTAGCTTTAATATGTGTGGAACAACTCTTCCATCATCAGATTCAGGAAACTACCAACTTGCTGACACAGGCTGTCAAAGTGACAAAGATTGCCTTGATAAAGGACTGCTTTTTAGCTATTGCAATCAAGGGTAACCTAGTATAATAGATAAATAAGTCAAAAATTAATTCAATACTATAATTTTTCAGAGTATGTAATTCATTTTCACCACTTTTACAACGTACAGATGATGAGGAGCAAGCACATAGTGAAATTCTATCAAAAAACAGAGACTTACCAGGAGAATCAGGTGATGATTCAACAAAAGTTACTTCAAAATGTCGAATAGATAGTGATTGTCCCAAAAGATACAAATGCATCAAATGGTAAATCATGCATAATATTTGTAATCTCATGCCACCAAATATGACCATGCTCAGGTCATGCAAACCAACTTTGCCAAATTATCCAACATTGGACGAAGGAGATTTAGAACTATCTGGAGAATCAGAAGTTGATTTATATAAGAATCAAAAATGTCGAACAGATAGCGATTGTCCTAAAAGATACAAATGCATCAAATGGTATATCATAAATATTTTTTCTTAATTCGCACCTTTAAATATGACCATGCTCAGGTCATGTAAACCAACTTTGCCAAACTATCCAGTATTGGACAATGGAGATTTTGAACTATCTGGAGAATTGGAAGTTGATCCAGATATGCGTCAAAAATGTCGAACAGATAGCGATTGTCCCAAAAGATATAAATGCATTAAATGGTAAATCATGCATATAATATTTGTATAAACTCACACCGTCATATATGATGTATTATGTTCAGGTCATGTAAACCAACTTTGCCTAATTATCCAGTGTTGGACAATGGAGATTTTGAGCTATCTGGAGAATTGCAAGCTGGTTCAATTATGAATCAAAAATGTCGAACAGATAGTGATTGTCCCAAAAGATATAAATGCATCAAATGGTAAATCATAAATAGCTTTTCTTAATTCACACCTTCAAATATCACCATGCTCAGGTCATGTAAACCAACTTTACCAAATTATCCAGTATTGGACAATGGAGATTTTGAACTATCTGGAGAATTGCAAGCTGGTTCAAATATGAATCAAAAATGTCGAACAGATAGTGATTGTCCCAAAAGATATAAATGCATCAAGTGGTAAATCATGCATAAGATTTGTAAACTCATGCCATTAAGTATGACCATGCTCAGGTCATGCAAACCAACTTTGCCAAATTATCCAACATTGGACAAAGGAGATTTTGAACTATCTGGAGAATCAGAAGTTGATTTATATAAGAATCAAAAATGTCGAACAGATAGCGAATGTCCCAAAAGATATAAATGCATCAAATGGTAGATTATAAATTATTCATCTGAATTAATGCCACTTAACTAAATAATGTTTAGGTCATGTAAACCAACTTTACCAAATTATCCAGTGAAAAGCGCCGACTATTTGGATATATCTGGAGAGGAATCAAGTATTGAGGCCAAAATGGGTTTTCGATGGGGTGCAATTGATCCAAATCTCCACAAAGAATGCAATTCTTGTACTGGAGAACAAATTTGCATTCAAGGGTAAAAATGGCCAAACTTCACTCTAAGCTCTTTTTAAAGTTGCTTCCTTTCAGACATTGCTATGAAATGGCTTTACCAGTGCCATTTGGCAAGAAATAAAAAATATCTTATTTAAATACAACAATGTACTATATGCTTTTTTATCATTGAAAAAATGTCAGGCTTAAATGTCAAGGAATATTCTGCGAAATTGCAATTCGGGTACGAAATTTCGGGGTATATAAAAGGCATCATTCACTCAGCTAGTCATTCTGGACCAAGATGCTAAAGCTGTCACTTGTCATTTTGTTGGCCTTGGCCACTTCCATTGATGGACTTTGCAGAGATGTCACATTGAACCAATGTGAATTCCATGATCATGGCCCATTTGAAACTTTCCATGGAGTGAGTGTGGAGAATTGCCAGACTTTCTGCTCGGACACTTTCCATGGCCATTGCAAGTTCTTCATCTCTAGAAGGTCAGATGGTCTTTGTGAGCTGTACAATCAGTTCCATGATGCATATGTGGACTCTTGCAATTTGATTGGTGGGCCAAGATCTCCAGATGTCATCGATGACTGCCCATCTGATCCGGATCCTTGCTATGTAATTTGCCAATTAATTATGTATAATAACTAGTTGACATTGTAACTTTCACAGCACTTCACTGAGGGCAACTGTGAATATCATGGTGAAGTTGTGGGCCATTTGGATGAAGTGCCTTCAGTGAAGACTTGCCAAATTGGATGCATCCTCAGTCCAGATTGCCATTATTTCACCTATGACAGGAGCACTGATAGGTGTGAGCTCCTTTCTGACGGGTTCAGAACTTGTGATCTTCTCAGAGGTCCTGCCAAGCCAGCATATGGAGCATTGGACTGCGAAGATCAAAGCACGACCACAGAAGATCCCACTGAAATGCCCAATATCTTTGATGACAGTTTTTTCTAAAATAAACTCTTCAAATCTTTTAAAACCCTCTTTTTTAACTGTTTAAATAAAATTGTTTTGGTGTCTGGAGTCCTTGATAAATGATAAATTTGGTAATTTAATAAAGTGGTAAATGATTTAGGAGCTGTCTAGTTATGCCCATTGGCAATTGGACCAGTTTTGACACCATTCTTAAAGAAAGAACTTAGAAAATGAGAAAGCTTCCTTCACAAACCATCAAAGTTGTTCAGTGAGCGTTTACTAAATATATTTGCACATCGGGGATTTGATTGCACACTCTCTCATCAGGCCTCTTCTTTATACTTTCGCTGTCGACTTCTCGTCAATCTGCTTGTTTCGGTGACAAGAGTCCTGGATCGAGATCGGAGGGATTTGCACAGTGCTTTCGGAAGTGGCAAGTTGAACCCATTGGGCAGTGGACCAGTTTTGACATTCTCCTCGAACCATCGGAACAAGGTCCACCACCAAATGCGAGAAAAGTGATTTGTATTCGAGGCTTGCTTGAGGTATGGATTGCAAGTCTGCGCGTGATACATATACCTAAAAAATCGAGCTGAGTTAGAGCCTGGTGTGTTGTATTCAAATTAAAATATACCATAGTCTGGTAGTGATCCAATAGGCTATGATGACATCAATTGAGTAATGGCCTCGAGCCATGAGTAGTAGAGCCACTCCAGTGATGGCAATGATCCAGGAGATCCAGTGCACAACATATAATCTTTTGGAAGTGTCTGAAACATAGGATTTGTTAAAGTGCGAATAATTTAGCATTGCAGAAAGGATTACATTCAAAAGTGACTAGATATGATAGGACAAAGATCATCGTGTGACCAGAGTAGATAAAGTCTCCGCAGTAGACATGCTGGCCATTCATGGACAGTCCCATTCCGGACAAGATTTTCATGGCTCTCTTTATGACAATTGTGACAGTCAAGCTTTGGCCGGACTCTGACAGCTTCGGGTCGCACTCGTACTTCGGATTGGCGATTGGCAGCACTGTCACAAACATCGTGACAGCTCTGTACCCGTAGAGCAATCCAAGCAAAAGGAAGAGTCGTCGACACACAATAAACCTTTTTAAAATATGGAAACGTTAGTTAGATGAAAAATTAGAAAAATAGGTGAATCATTATTACCTGTGCTTATGGAAAACCACAATGAGGACGGCTGTCACAGTTTGCAGGCTCAACAAGACCTCGGAGGCCGTGAGAGCCCAATGTTGATATCGGAAGAAATCTAGAATAATATCGGGGAGTGGCTCGTACGAGGGCACACGCTCATGAGTGATTGACAGGGCGACGGTGGTGGCCAAAAAGTTGAAGAGCACAAAAATGCCACCGACGAGGGTCTTCTTGATTTCCTTGGGGTACGGGTTATTCAGCGAGCCTCGAAGCCTCTTGAGACTCTTGGGATATCTGAATGAAGTCACAGCGGGAGGAATTGGTGATGAGGAGGATTGTGTCACTCCTTCCAGAGGCGAGGAGCCGTCGTCTTCCTCATCATCAGCTATAATCCTGTAGGATTCACCTTGCGAGTCGTAGGGAGGAGGGGCCAAGCCTGGCGGCTGACTGGGATAATATCCTGGCCTGTCATACACAGAATCTGCAATTGAACGAGGAAAAGCTTGGATTATAGCAGCAAATCCACTTGCAGGTTACGCAACACCACGTGGAAAGCCTGGCACGCACTTAGAAGTTTAGAGCTACAGTAGCGAGGAAAAACAAGGTTAATTTATGCACAACTAGTTGAAAGGGACTTTTTGTAGAAATATTCCATAGCATAACGTGAAAAAACGAGTTTTCCTTCTAGATTCATGATAGTGTTCAAATATTCGCTTTTCAGGATTTGTTTGACGCAATCTAGCTTCGCTTTTTTCGCATACAAGTGTAATGTCAAATGTAGTATGATGCAAATGGATCGAGATAAAAGCTGTTTGCCCAAAATAATTAGATGATGTGTTGCGTGCTATACGAGTGAGTACACGAGCACTTGAAAAAGGAAACTTGGCCTTGAACTGAAAATCAGTGAACCGTCCTTTCTTCCTAATTCGCCCTTTTTGACCAGCACGATAGAGTATGGAGTATATTTCTTTTTGAAATTATTCATTCGTGTATATAGCAATGCATGAGGAAAAACGAGAAGCTGACAATTCCCACACAAAAAAACCGACACGACATTACATAAATAAAACTCTCACAATAAAACTGCTCAAATCACATGAAATAAACTGAAATGTTCTTAGCCTCCAATAAAACTAAGAATTTACTACACCAGTCAGCATTCTTTAAAAATAAAAACAAGAAATGACTCCCGACATTAAATACTTTTGTAATAACTAGTCAACCAATTTTTAGCCAGCTTAAAAGAAGAAAAGCTTTTGAAGAAAAGAAAAAAGGCTTACTTCTGAAGGGCTCGACCTGAGGAACCAAAGGCTGGTGAAGAAAGCTGCTCTCATCGTCATCATTCAAGTCTGATTCTTCCACGTCGTGATTGGCTTCATCGTCTGGGCTCAAATCGATCTTCACCGACTCATTTGTCGACCTTGAGGACCGATGAAATGCTGAGGCCGCCGCCATGCCAGTCAAAAAATATCACTACAGTTTTTCGTCCGAGTATTTTGCTAAATAAACAAAGCGGACATTTTCTGTCAATCTGTCATGGCTCACGCCCACGGACGACTGCGCGCACTCCCATTTCGCGGAATATCGCCTCTTTGTTATTTACCTTAAATAATGGAGTATCCGACGGGCATTTTCCTGCTATGTTCACCTCACACTATTTTTCCTAAGGAATTTTAACTGCTGCTAATTTTTTATTGCTCTCTTCTGCTGCGCTCGAGAGCGAGGAAAGATTTGCGTGAGTTTTTCAACTTTCCACGTGAATTGAGGATCGAAACTGAGCCGAGTCAAACATTCCAGAGAAATATATGACGATTTCACTTGAATTTACCTTCTTTCCGGAATAATCGGACCAAATACAAAAGTTAATGATTATTTTCATCGCCTTGATTTCAAACTTGTGATTATTTCTTGAGAGCTTAAGGTATCTAAGGGAGTTTTACTTTTAATTGGTGCCTTAAAAAGTGCGGCTTAGTTTTTAATGAGTGTGACATTGAAGCGCCGCCCTTGCTCGAAAAAAGGGCGCGAAATTCAAAAAAATAAATAGAAATTAAGAAAATTGGAAAAAATGCAAAACTGCATTGCTTTCAGCATTTTGAAAAATGTTTGTGAAATTCAGCTATGTATTTTTTCACTTCTGTTAAAACACCCTGCATAAATGTGTGTTTGATTAATGTCGTTCTGGAGAATAATTATGGGGGGCAATTAGGTAATTATGTCATTTTTAATGATTTATCACACAAGAACAATTCCAGAATCAAGTAGGCTGCATTTTGTGGATTCAGAAAAGGAATTTTAAAAAATAGCTCAATTTCGCAAAAAAAGAACGGTAATATTTTGATGATTAATAATCTAATTGATATGGTTAATTAGCTACTCGACGAAGTTAAATGTCATGCTCGATTAAGCCATGTTGTTTCCTTCGTTATGCAATAAGCTTAGAATAAGCCATAGCTGAAAGTTGCATAACTTTGAAAGGCAACGAAAGTTCCTTGAAAGGATTCTTATGATCTACAAATGTGCCATTCAATAAATTGATATAAGCATTGACAACCGACAAATGTGCAAAGTTTACAATAAAAACCATTTATTCCCTTTTGATTGAAACCAACACACATCCTTTTTGCGGTCGCATAATACTGTGCTATATCATAGTGAATTCCCAGGAAACAAGTGTGCATTATAGATGTGCAACATTAACCTTGGACACCAAATATCTGCACAGAATTCAATAGGATTCAATTGTTTTATTCCCTGCAAGCAGATTCTGTTCGAAATGTCAGCATTACATTGTGTTTCTTACACTGCCACTTCGTTTCAGAAACTTTATAACCAAGTTGGATGATATTAGAAATTGAATAGGAGAAACCAAATTTACCAGGCGAAAAAAGCCTAATTGCAGGTGTAACAATAGAAGCAGCCTTTACAATTTAGACCTAGTCGACCTTATTACGTGAGTAACAATATACCACACCATGTAATTTGTGCGACGCATGCTTTTTCTGACTTGGCCTTGGCCTTTTTATAGCTACTACGTACTACTGAAAGAGAAAAAGAGAGCTTTTCTCCCCTTATTGAATAAAAGAACCAATCATGCATTTCTAAGCATGTTTTTGGGCCATATTATAGTAGCTTTTTCAATCAAAGGCCTTGCAATGAAAAAATACAAAAATGTGCTTTCTCTTCAATTATATAAGAGTAGTTGTGAAGCTTGATTTTATCGCAAGAATTATTGCCAATTTAAAATGGGCCAAATTGCTGATAAAGTTAGCAGTTTCATGTCACTCATTATTTGGCTTAGCAAAGAGTTGCATGTTTGCTTTTTGATAAGTTAAGCAAATAGATAGTTGAGCTGCAAGTGGAATTTTACATGGAGAGAGAAAACAACATGATTTATTGCTTGCATAAAAAATTGAGTCATCATTAGAGTTGTGACATCTGACAAACCTTATTGTACAACTACCAAGTTATCATCATTTGTGCTTACATCAAACAATGGACGGGCACTGTTCAAGACAATGGGCTCCACCTGGATGAAATCCCTCTGAGACACGTCATCCTCCTCATCATCCACCTAAGAAAATGACTCATGAATGAAGCACTTATAAAAAATGTTATTTAAAAGCAATTGCCTGAGCCTTGTAGGTGAAGGAGAATCCATTGTTGCCAGTGGACTTTTCACTCAGAAAAGCCAAATATATGAGTGGACCCAACAGAGAGACTTGCAGGAAGGTTGATAGGTTCATAAAGCAAAGGCCGTTAGGGTGAGCCCCAAAGAGGACAAGGCCAGCTCCAATGGCCTTGAGCAGATGAATAATCATGAGGAAGGCGCAATAGTAGCGAAAATTCGGCTTGGCAACAACATTGGCCCACAGAATGGTGATAGCATACAGAATTGCAGCCACTGCAGAGGTTGCCATGCAGAATGCAGATCCACCATGGCCAAACAGCTGAAACGTGGAGCTGGTGTCATGCACAGCAAAGGCTGGATCTGGGAACTCAGACTCCAAAATTGACATGCTTATCAACATGAGCATAGCACATAATGCAGACACAATTATGACAATCCTAAAATTGCAATTAATTTTCACTATGATTGATACTATGGAAAATGACAATTAATGAAACCTTTTGGAGTAGTAGCCCAGGGAAAGGCCAATGACAACCAGTTCAGCCATGTTCATCAGGGCCAAGGTTAAGGCCCAGGTTAACTTGTCCTCAAGCTCAGCATGAAATGCAGGCATCATTGCCAAGGCTGCTCTGAAGAGGCCAGCAGCAGTGATCAAGGCCACAAGGCCATGGAAAATGGGGTTCTCTGGCCTTTTCCTCATTGACCATCTGATGGCAAGGAACAGGGTGAAGGCCAAGCTTGGCAAAAGGAGCAAGACATCCCAAGCTTTGACTTCTGAGCCTTGACAAATGGAGATGTAGAGGAGTTTCTTGCAGATGGCCTTGCTTGAAATGTGGCCTTCGTTGGAGCCTTCAATGAAGGAGTTGTCAAACATGTCAAAGCTGTGATCAGTTGGAGCAGTGTCATTTTTGGTGGCAGACACAATTTTGCCCAGCTTGGTCTCCAGACTCTGCTCAATTTCCTCTGCAAAGTCTGCCATGATTGTGGCTGCTCCTTCAGCTTCAACCTTAAAGGGTGACTGACCTCACCTCAAGTTCTCAACCCTGTGAAGTTTTAGTTTGCTCAATTCTCAATATTCAGCCCTAGCAAATAGCTCGCACCTACCTTTGAGCTCGAGCTTCAAAGTGTTTAATGAGAAGCTTTGACTAGTTTAAAAGTTGATGATGTTTGAAGTGATTCACTGAGATGTCAGCTAATCCCTGATTTTGGTTTTTGAATTGGCCTATTGATGGAAGAAAAATTAATGTTAATATGCCATAATATGGAGGCTCGATTCATCACTGTTTTATCAAACAAAAGAAGCAACACTGTTGCTCGGCTGTTCGTAAATGAGTCAAGTTGGGCTTGAAAACTGACTTTTACAAATACCTAAAGTAAATTCAAATGAGCAATGAAATATCATGAAAATTCATGCAAAAAATGAGGTAACTGAGTTAATAAGAAATAGTACTTTTGAAGAATACTTTGTAGAAAATAAAGTATTTTTATGATTCTGCCTTAATTTTGGTTGATTGGTCACCTCGAGAATTGGTTAGCAACTAAAATTCTCTATGGCTTTGAGCAGTCCAGAAACGGCCAACTTTGGCCATTTTGATCAATTTACGCTGATTATCACATCTTGAACATAATCAACTCTGTGATTTGTCGATTTTTTTATCTGTTAGCTTTGTTTATTTACTGCGTCGTTGCTTCAAAAGGCTCCCAGACCTTAGTCAGAATTGAGAATATAATAGTGGCATTTTCATTAATTTTCCGTCGTAATTAGAGCAATCAAGTCCAAAACGCTCATCACATAATTTCAGCGTTATCGAGATAAAGTTTAACACTTTTATATAGTTCTGGCGTTTTCCGACAGAATTCGTGTGAAAAGCCAAAAAAAGGGAGAGAGCTCTGCAAAGAAAGAACTCCAAGTGTCAGAACTGCGCAGAATTGCGTCAAAAAGCAGAAAGATGTCTGCGATATTCACGGATTTGGAGCGATTACAAACAGCCAATTTCGCGGACGAGGAGGACGAGGAAGAGGAGCCGCCATCTTTGGTGGTGCAGCAGAACCAGAATGGCGTCATAATTCACACAGTGCCGGAGGTCAAGTCCAAATGGAGCCACATAGAGGACCTGGACTCGTTCTTCCAGAACATCTACACGTACCACCAAAAGCACGGCTTCTCCGTGATGCTAGTGCAGAAAATTTCAGACCTCGTTCAAGTGGCATTCATCCTGTTTCTGTCGGTCTACCTCGCGGATTGCGTGGACTACGACATCCTCTTCAACAAGGCAATGCCTGAGGGCAAGAAGCAAGGGGAAAAGGTCACCCTCGCCGATGTCGTCTTGCCCCCTCAGCAATGCTTGGCCAGCCTAAGTTTTGGTGTAAGCTCTCCACAAATATTAATGTCAAAATTACTAGATTCGGATTTTTCAGACTTGGATGTTCATCCTGGTTGGCTCCAGTTTTTGGACAGTCAAGATGCTGGCCATTATTTTCCAGCTGATCCAACTGTACGACATCAAGAGCTTCTTCAATCAGGCTCTCAAGATCCACGACAATGACCTGGCCTCCCTCTCTTGGCATGAGGTGCAAAAGAGGCTGATTGAGGCCCAAGTGGATCACCTGATGTGCATCCACAAGGAGCAGCTGACCGACCTGGATGTCTACCATCGCATCCTCAGGTTCAAGAATTACATGGTGGCCATGGTGAACAAGGACATTTTGCCCCTGAGAATCAACACGTTCAACGGCCACTCCTTTGTCTTTCTCAGCCATGGTCTCAAGTTCAACTTGGAGTGGCTCTTTTTCAAAGGCCCCTGGGCAGCCTTTGACAAGTGGCACTTGAAGGATGACTTCAAGAAGCCAAGCAAACGGAATGAGCTGACGCGCGGCCTGCAAAACCAGATCCTCATCCTCGCCTTTGTCAACCTCATCCTCATGCCCTTGGTCCTCTTTTGGCAACTCCTCACCTGCTTCTTCAACTATGCTGAACTCATCAAGCGCGAGCCTGGCAGCCTCGGAGTGAGGAAGTGGAGCGGATATGGAAGACTCTACTTGCGACACTTGAATGAGCTTGATCATGAGCTCAAGCTGAGGCTGAGCAAGGCGTACAAGCCAGCCAACTTTTACATGGACCTCTTTGTGTCGCCCATGAGTGTTGTCCTTGCCAGGTTCTTCACTTTCCTCTCCGGATCCTGCTTGGCAGTCTTCATTTCGCTGTCGGTTTGGGACGAGGATGTGCTCAATGTGGAACATGTGCTCACCATCATCACAATCCTTGGAGGGGTCGTGGCCATTTGCAGAGTGTTCATCCCGGATGAGAACCTTGTGAGCTGTCCGGAGAAATCGTTCACTGCTGTCATCGCACACATCCACTACTTCCCCATCGACAATTGGAAAGGACAAGCGCACACCTATGACGTTATGGCTCACTTGAACGAACTCTTCCCCTACACAGCCTTGACATTGGTCGAGGAGCTCCTCTCGCCCATACTGACTCCTTTCATCCTTGTGTTCATGCTGAGGCCCAAAGCGGGGACCATCATCGACTTTTTCAGAAACTTCACAGTCGATGTCACTGGAGTGGGCGATGTCTGCAGCTTTGCTCAGATGGACATCAGACGACATGGAGATGCTGAATGGCAGCCTAGACCCAAGGAGAGTGAAGGCTACTTGAAGGCCGAGGTTGGCAAGACTGAAATGTCCCTGCTCAACTTCACCTTGGCCAATCCGGATTGGAAGCCACCTCCGGATTCAAAGGATTTCATCGTGGCCCTTCGAGATCAGGCTTCAGTGATTCATGAGGAGGAGGAGGAAGTGTCTGATCTAATGCCCTCTTTCCCTCCTAGTCATCAAGGAGCATCAAGCATGCTGGCACAGAGCATGATGCCTCCGGCCCCCAACTTGAGGCTCGACTTGAAGCGCCTTGGACTCGAATACTCGGACATGTCAGTGTCAGCCCTGTTTTTGCATGACTTGCACCAAAGATCTTGTCAGGGTCAGCAGCGTAGTCCAAGGCCTCAACCAGTGCAGCTCAACAGTGAGGAGGAGGAGTGTGCAATGCCCTTGGTTAATATTTCATCATCTACCACAAATGCCTAGTTTGTCTCTTTGTGTGCGTACTAACTCTCATGTCAGTAAAGAATCTATGAAAAGTACTCCAGTTCCGCTTCATTTCCATCATGAGACTATCTTGGAGCCTGATGCAATTGCATAGATATATCAGACATGATCCCGACAGCCTCACTTTGGCTGGATTGCTGAACATTGTTTAAATAGTTTTTTATTGTTGATTCTTATCACAGGGAACCTATAGCATGTTAAATAGAACAAATGCAAATCAGCTAAGTTTCGGTCAGAGCTAGGGACTGGATGACATACTGCATGACAAAAGCGAAGGCTGCAAAGCCGCCAATGACCAAGAAGTTGGTGATTGCACCCTGGAACCCGCCATTGTTGTTAATCCTGCCTTCATTGGCAAAAAGTGTGGCGTGTGGGTTGACATCTTGCTCTTCCTCACTCTTGCTGGCGTGCCTCACAGTCCTTGCCTTGCTTGACTTTTGTGACAGGAAAGCATATGACTTGTCCACGAGCTCAGGGAAGAGTTCAGTAAACACTTTGTCCTTAAGATTGCCTCACTTTGGTTGGATTTACTAAGACAGAATGTTGAACATTGTTTAAATAGTTTTTTATTGTTGATTCTTATCACAGGGAACCTATAGCATGTTAAATAGAACAAATGCAAATCAGCTAAGTTTCGGTCAGAGCAAGGGACTGGATGACATACTGCACGACAAAAGCGAAGGCTGCAAAGCCGCCAATGACCAAAAAGTTGGTGATTGCACCCTGGAACCCACCATTGTTGTTCATCCTGCCTTCATTGGCGAAAAGTGTGGCGTGTGGGTTGGCATCTTGCTCTTCCTCACTCTTGCTGGCGTGCCTCACAGTCCTTGCCTTGCTTGACTTTTGTGACAGGAAAGCACGTGACTTGTCCGCGAGCTCGGGGAAGAGTTCAGTAAACACTTTGTCCTTCAAGTTGGTCGCATGCGAAGCCAAGGCCAGGCTTTTCTTCACAGCCTCCGAGGTCTCAATGGAGCCCACCGTGGGGCTCTTTTCGAGCATGAAGGACAAGAGGCCGGTCAAAATGGTGGCCACCGACCAGGCTGGATTCCAGGTGTCGGGATGGTAGTCGGAAATGGACAAGCAGAGCCTGGTGTGCGGCTTGAACCGCCCATTGGGAGTGATCATGTAGATCGCTGGAGGCTTGAAGGGGAACTCGGCTGGAAAGATTAGCTGAAAAAAGAGGGGAAAAACTCGGGCTGCCTTTCAAAGCAAGATTTAGATAGCACGCTTTTTACCTTGCCATGGTAGAGTCCTCCAGCATAGGGAGATCCTTTGGGGCCGATGACAACATAGTGCCATTCCAAGATGTTGGAGCTGAGAGGCTCGGCCACAATGTACGGAACCGGGTCCTTTTTCAGGCGCATGTAGTCGTTGCGCAGCCTCGAGGTCGCCGTGATGGGCGCGGCCATTTTTTTGCTATTATTGGCCATTCTGGAGCGAGCCCATAATATTCCAAAATTGAGCGAGATGATTTTCTGCAGCTGAACAAGAATCAATTCTGGAAGAAGATAGCAAAGTGACGAATCGGTTTTGAGGCTCGAGCTCATCTTTGACATTTTTTATCAGCCGCAAAAAGCAGTGATTTGACGAAAAAACACGCGCTTACAATTGTTTTTTATTTTTTTCCGCAGAAAGGTATGTAAACACTGTTTTGAAATGATAATTCCGTTAAATTGATAGTACAATTAGGAGCAAAATGGCTAAAACATGATGGCTCGCTTCAAAGCTGAGATGCAATCCTGCTAAGAAATGACAGATTCATCTCGGGTTCAGCTGATGATGGCTGATTGGCTTTAGTAAACACAATGTCGCCAAGTGCGTTAAACAAAAAAGCCAAATATGTTGCATAGCAGCACAGAATAACGCCGGTCTGGTAGAGTTGTAACAAGTTAAATATATTCTAAGAACTGTCACTTCTTTTGCGTTTTCGCGGCCGGAGCTCATCTAATCGAAGCCTTTCTTTTTCCCAAAGATCATGGAGGCCAAGGCCACATAAAATGCCCTCAGCTTGCAACCTGTACTCCTCCATAGGATTGTCAGGGAACAATGTATGCAGCGGGTTGATTCCAGCAAACAGCTCTGAATTGGAGTCAAAGGACAGCTCCAAAAGGCAAATGGCATTGATGGCATCACAAATGGTGACCTCTTCATGACACATGAGCCTGGCATGGCCTTGAGCAAGCCGAATGCAGCTCTGGAGCAGCCTTACTGTGGTCCTTGCAAGGTTCACATTGTCAGCACGCCTCTGCTTCTGGTAATACTTTGAAATCACTCTGGATGCATCATTGCTAATGGAGGGTAGCAGTCTTCTGCAGTAGGCAAAGTAGGCCTGAAGCCTGTCAAAGCTCCAGTATTTGTTGTCTTGATCATCCTTGACAAGTGATTTGCCGTCAAGGATGTAAGATGCAACCATGGCGTCCCAGTCAGGATTTTGGGAGTCGAGCAGCACAAAGACAAGGTCAAACCTGGACAATAAGGGGGAGGCCACTCCCACGTTTACAGTTATGGGCTGGGAAGGGTCATACTTTCCCTTGGGATTGGCAGTGGCAATCACGGAGCACCTCAAAAAGGAAGATTATTCTTATTATTAGACATATGCCTAAACTGTAGATCATCTTGATGTCAATGCATTGGTAGTAGAATCAAGCAATAAGAGTAAATTGCAATGATTTACAATAGAAAAATAGTGAAAGTTTTTTTGATAATTTCTCCACCCATCATAGAAATCCACTAACCATAAGTCCTCTTAATTAGAACACTGAAGAAGCTGGCTCCCAGTGCACCATTTCAGGATGGGGACGAAAGGAAAATAGGTCAAATGAGGCAAATTAAAAAATATACCATAATATGTAGATATGATTTTAAACAATTAACGAAAAAAGGCAATTATGAAACTTTACTTACTCCATCTTATAATTAATTACATTCGAATAAAAATTCGTTTTTCTTTCCTGCAGCAAATAATGCACCGAAAATCCAACCTTTGGACTAAAAGTACCTCAAAAATTAGCAGCACTCAATAACTATCTGATTAGCATCTTTAGCCATGCACCTGATTTACGTTTGGAAGTGGATGTCAATAATTACGCGTACCTGGTCTGAAGTCGGGTGACCACACCAGCCTTTGCCACACTGATGGACTGCTGCTCCATGGCCTCATGAATGGCAACCCTGTCAGCTTCCCTGATGCAACTGAACTCATCAATACAACATATGCCACCGTCAGCCAAAACCAAAGCGCCAGCCTCCAATGACCATTGGCCTCCATCCCGGACTGCTGACACAGTAAGGCCTGCATTGGTTGACCCAATTCCAGATGTCATCACAGACCTGGGGCACAGCTTGGCAGCAAACCTCAGAATTTGAGATTTGCCAGTTCCAGGATCGCCAACCTAAAAAACTGTTTAAAGTAAA
The DNA here is from genome assembly GCA_019096065.1 of Paracyclopina nana. Classification (NCBI taxonomy): domain Eukaryota; kingdom Metazoa; phylum Arthropoda; class Copepoda; order Cyclopoida; family Cyclopettidae; genus Paracyclopina; species Paracyclopina nana. Next base: position 671,869 of record JAGUCH010000004.1, read on the forward strand.
CGATTAAATTAGCATTATTTAAAGGATACCATTAGTAAGTGAGATTGACCTCTGACTCTTGTCCCACTGGCTTTGTCTATGGACTCCAAGCCACCGCACAGAATGATGCAAACTGCCAACTTTACGGTGTACAGGCCATACACTTGACCGCAGAAAGCTGCCAAGATCTCATTGCGACCCTCCAGCTCGGATTGGTGATGATTGTGCCAAAAGGCTTGAAATTCTTTGACCTGCTCCTCAGTCAACCGATGCTGCACTTTTTGATCATTCAACACTTGCACATGGTTAGCAATGATTGCAATTTCAATGTCAGTCCGGCCCTCAGGGCCTTTGCCAAGTGGATGCCACCTATTGGTGACTACTCCAATCACACGGATGTCATCACCAGGCTTGCAGATATCAACTAGTGTAATTAATTAATGTTGCAAATTATTCGTCATTAGAAATGAGGCTATAGTTACCCACCCAAGTTTTCATCTAGTGTCACCCAAATGGATCTTGGAATTGCACCCATGCTCAAGTTGCTGAGCTTCTCCTGTAAACGAATCTCCTGATAGTCTTTGGGCAAAAACACAGTTTCATCCTCAGGTGACGTAACCGGTTTAAGCTGGCCAAATACGGAGCAATGCAGGCATTTAGAAGGCATGGGGAAAGCATTGAATTGTTCAGGATCATTCGGAATCAGATTGCTTTGCTTGCAAGCCCCACAAACGTATGCTTTGGCAGATGACAGCACCCTAAAACATACATAATTATTCTCCATTATTAGATTAAACTGCGACTACCTAGAGGCTGAAGCTTTGATGACAGTTCCACATATTTCAATGATATGTCCGGCGTCTTCACCGCATGGGATTTTGGTTCGCTTGAACTCCTCTCCCAATGGCAACGAGGTCAGCCTGAAACGCAAATTAAGCTTGGTGTCATTGCTCAAGTTGCCTTTCACATTGTTGAGAATCTCATGGCACTTTTTCAACGTTTCAGTGGGACTTTTGATGATTGTCATGAGCACAGGGAAGCATTGCTCAGTCAGTGTGATGGAGTCGAATTCAACCGAGCAAGTATTGCGGTTCTGTAACGCTTGATCAGTGCGCGACTTATCTTCTCTTTCATCCAGGAATGAGTCTAGAGCGTTTTGAATCGTCTCTCGACCCGTTTTATCCGTGAGAAACTTTTGAAACAACCCTTCCCATTCACTGCCCATTTTATATCTTTTTTATTTTTGGGCTCAGCTCATTTGGCGGATTTTTTCATACATAACGAAAGCAAATGAAAACAAAAAGACCCGAGCTTCTCTAATTGAAACTAGAATGACATAGAGCATAACAATCTGTCAAAGCCAAAACCGGTGAATATTTTCTCGCATAATTTATTCAAGCTTTTTAGTCTCTTTTATCATGCTTCAGCATACATTTTTGCTTGAACAAGGTGAAAAACAGTTCATTAACAGCCTCACATTTTGTAGTTTGCGGAAGCCTTCGTAGCTGAGTAGTTATTTTTAAGGCAAAAAGTTAATTTTGAGATAACCTCAAAAATTGAATTCAAGCATCTAGGAGCATTTATTCAGAAAGAAAAACTATTCGAAAAATTAGTAGCTTCTTGAGTAACCATAAAAACACCTCAACAAAGTCAAAAAAGAATTTTTCGATTTTTCCTCAAGTTTTGTTGGTAAACATTCAGGCCGCAATCAGGCGAATGGCGATTCTATTTAAATATTTGAAATAAATGAAAATAATAAAATCTGATAATCAAAAGCATGACTAAGAAAAAGAAGAGTGAACAGAGTGTGGAAAACACTAATTCTGACAGCTTGCTGTCCAAACTCTCTGTTGTCAGCTTAGGTAAATTTCATCTATTTTACTAGTACATTTAAAGGATATTTGAGATTTCCTCCTTTTAGGATACAGAAAAGATCCTTTTCTGAGGGAGTTGTGCTCCGATCCGGAAACGGTTAAATCAAGGCGATCACCAGCCATCAATCGGGGATATTTAGCCCGAATGTTGGCTGTTGAAGTGACTTTTGAGCGGCTTTTGCTTCATAACCAGGTGCAACAGGTGCTGAGCTTGGGTGCAGGATATGACAGCATGTTTTTCAAGCTTGCCAACTGTGGAATTTTGCGAGAAGATGTCAAGTACTTTGAGGTGGACTTTCCTGAGTCAGCACATGGCAAAAGTGCTCGCATTTCCAAGTCAAGGATTTTAAAGTCATTCTTCTCCAGCGTGAAGAGTGTCAATGACTGTTTCATTTATGACAATGGTAGGTTAATCCTCATTGGCTGCAACATGGTTGATGTCAGTGATTTATTGGAAAAGTTGACTTCAACTGGATTCGATCCGGCCTCGAAAACTCTCATTTTGACAGAGTGCTCCACTACCTATGTTGAGCCAGAAGATTGCCATAAACTGCTGACTTCACTGACCAGATTCATTGATGATTTTGTGTTCATTTCCTATGAGCAAATCAGACCTGATGACGCTTTCGGCCACATCATGGTCAACCATTTCAAGCACAGGAACTCACCTATCAAGTGTGTTCAAGTTTTCCCCACAATTGAGGCTCACCAGGCTCGTTTTAAGAGCCTCGGTTGGGAGTTTGTGAGTGTGAGGACCATTGAAGCCATTTGGAGGTATTTCATAGCCAACAATGAAGGCATGTCTGAAATTGAAGCTTTTGATGAAGCTCCAGAACTCTTGCTCAAGTTCCTTCATTATGTGCTGATCGTTGGAAGCAAAAAGAAGCAATCCACATCGGGCCTCAGTTCTTTTTTTGTGGATGTCAAGGAGCTCCAAGTCAAACAGGAAACACACCAAATCCCAGTCCAAAAAGTTGCGTCCAACCAATTTGAGATCACAAAGCTTCTAGGTCACATGGTATGGTCATTGGGGTCCAGGATTTTTGTGGCTGGAGGTTGCTCACCAGACCTCAGCTCAAGGCTGTCATCAACCTTGATTTGCCTGGACAAGAGTACATTTAAGGTTCTTTGGAAGAAGGATGAGCTCAAGCAAGTCAAGTGGTTATTTGGTGCCAATGCAGTAATGGACAATGTCTGTTACATCTTTGGTGGGCGAGGCTCTCCAAGCCAAGCAAGCAACAGGTTATTCAAGGTCACATGTGAAGGCCAAATACAAGAAGTCATTGCTGACTCCAACCCCAGGCCAAGATGGGGCCATACTTTGACTACATTGGGCTCCAGCCTTTACTTGATTGGTGGCAGAGATGACAAGTGTGTCTTTGGCGACATCTATGAGTTCCATGGGAACCAGTGGACTTACAGGGGGGAAATTCCAGATTTTGGCCTCCACAGTCACTCTGTGATTGAATGTGGTCACAGCAACAGACTGATCATCAGTGGAGGCCTCAAAGATTTCACCAAATGTGATATCAATGACAGAGTGATGAGTTTCGATGTCGAAAAGCGTTCCTTTGAAATGTTGCCCGGTTCCTTTCCAAGATTCAGCCACACTTCCCACTTGCTTGATAATGACACTCTGATTCTTGTAGGAGGTGTGTCCATCAGTGATGTGGACATTTTGGTGACTTTGGTAGATCTCAGAAGTGGAAATACCATTAATTATGTCAGTGATTGCATCTTAGAGGCTCCAGTTGTGCAGCATAGTTCCATCCTTGACCAAAAGACCATAACAGTTTTTGGTGGTGGGACCAACTGCTTCTCCTTTGGCATGCATGTCAACTCCAAAATTCTAAGCATTCAGTTGCCAAAATAAATTATTTATTGGTTGTGCTCAATCACAAATTCCTTGTCAAGCTCAGCTTGGTTCAAGGTGAGTTTCATTGAAAAGCTCGCGAGTTGGAACAAAAGCTGTAGAAAGATCACAGTGGCCTCCACGATGACAAAGTGGGACAAAGAGGTGCCAATGTCCAGCCAAGAGCCTTGATCAGTGACCCAAAAGAAGAAGTGCAAGCCCATGAAGTCTGAAAAAATGAGGACCACAAGGAACAAAGCTTTCTGAGGCATTTGGCTGACATACTGGACAGCATAGGCAAACAAGGCCACTAGGAAGAAGGGCAGGACAACCTTGAGCAGCAAAAGGCTGCCCATGAGGAAGGGGCTGAAAGTGGTCACCAAGGTCTGGATGCTTCTTGGATCAAAGCTATTGAGGCTGGCAATGTTGCCAGTGCCAAAGAAGGACACTATTGTGAAGGTGAGGAAGGCCAGAGCTCTTTGCAAATCATCAATGCCAATGATGACTCTTTTTCGTGGCTTGGCTTGAATTGGGATTTGGTCCAGGGCCAAAAAGGCAAAGCTCTTCTCTTGCTCCATGACAAGCCAGCATGCCATGGCAGCTGTCAAAGTGACAAAAAACAGGCCCTCATAGGTGAGACAAAAGAGTTGGTAAATGGCCTGAAGGCCAAAGGCCAATGACAGTAATCTTTGGAGCAAGAGTGGAGGACTAGTGAATGCCAATGGAACTGATGTTGAGAAGATGATCCATGACAGTGGCCTTATAATTCCACCATAACTGCCCATTTCACTCGATGAAAAGGCTGCACAAAGGCCACTGGTGAGTATAAAGAGCAACTGCACAACAAAGGTCCATTTCTTGGCCTTGAAAGGTAAAGCCAAAGCTATTGAGGCAAATGCTCCCATTATCACCAATGAGGGCATCTTTTCCTTGCCAACTGAAGGTTGGAAGGAAAAGGCCATAAGGCCCAAGCAAAGGCCAATCCAGAGCAAGGATAAAAGTCTTTTCTGCTGGTTTTTCAGTTGCAGCACCATTAGAATTGAGATGGACACAGCCAGCCATCTTCTGTCAAAAAAGGCTAGAATTAAGGCTTCTAGGTTGGCCAAGGCTAAAATGACAAACTTTGCAAGGCCTCTCAAGTCCAAAGTTTGGTTGGGAGCAATTGTAAATCCACTGGCAGATCTCAGCACTAAAGTCCAAATGAGAAATGGGCTGACATAGTAGAGGAAGTAGTGGATGGGCACCCTTTGACCAAAAGTGGCCACAGCTGAGTACACCAAGCCCAGCAAGGCCAAATAGTTTGCCACAGGTGAATTTGGCTTTGGCAGTAGAACTGCTGTGAACTCCTTGAGCACAGTGAGCACATTAAGCAGAATGAAGCCAATGTAAGAGCAACTAGTGGCAATGTACAAAGGCAGCCTGTGGAACCTTTGGTAGTGAAAGAGACCCTTGAAACTTTGCTCATACAGCTCATCAGCCAGTTGAAGAGCTGCCTTGTAATTAGCCTTGGATTTGAGCTTGTCAATCAGCTCCAGAGTTGCCTTGAGATCAAGTGTGAATGGATCCAGAGTTGTGAACAGCCTGGGCAGAATTGAGTCTTGGCATCTTGCTTTGAATGCCAAATATTGCTCATGCACTTGAAGACCATTGGCAACCTTGGCTTCCACCTTGTGGGACTCATGTATGGACAAGTACTCCATTGGGAGTTTGCCCAATGAATGTTGGGGCATATTTGCACCAATGAGTGTTGCCATCAAGGGGGCAACATCAGTCTGGTTTATGTCATGTGTCTTCTTTGCAGAAAATGAGGGCCAAGTTGAGTGGCCCTCCAATGGTGACCTAATGCCAGCTCCCCAAGCTAGGAAAGGTGTTTGTGTCTCATGCTCCATGCCAGCTCCATGTGATCCCCAGTCAGTCATGCCATGATCAGAGGTGAAAATGTAGCTTGTCCTTCCATCATGTCTCCAGTAGTCCTCACAAATTCTAACAATCTCCTGAATACCTTGATCCACAACTTGAACATTGGCACCAAACTCTGGAGAGTGTGGCTTGTTGGCATGTCCATTTGTGTCCAGTCCAAGCAAGTGCAAAAAGAGGATGATCTTGTCAGACCTCTTGAGCAGGTGATTGTCAGCCTCCTCCTTGAAAAATGACTTGACCTTGTCAAACACCCAGGTGTCAAGGTTGGAAATTTGCTCATTGGCAAAGAACTTTTCCAGGCTGGAATCATACATGTCCACTTTGACCTGTTGATTCCAGGCAGCCTTGGCAAACATTGGGAGGATGTCAGGGCTTCCCCAGGACCAGACATGATTGCTCTGGTTGAACACAGTGTCAAAGTCTACAGGATTCTCTTGCCAGCCTCTTGTAATGGCTGAGGGGTCTTCAAACATGCCAGCAATCAAGGCCACATGGCCTGGCCTTGATTCTGTGGGCAGCCTGGTGTGAGACACTCCATAGGCTCCCAGATCTCGGGCAACTTTGCTCAAAAAGGGGGCTCGTCCAGGGTGGGCATAAAGGCTTTCTGCTCGAAGGCCATCGGCCACAAAAAGGACAAGCCTTTTGGCGGGAGCAACAAAGGCCGCCCCATGCTGAGCAGCAGACTGCAAAACAGGCGAAGTGAAGTAAATGTCAAAAACAGAGGCCAAAAACAATAAATGGAGTCCAAAATTGAAGATATGCCTCCAGCCTGACCATGTTGACATTTTGACTTTTTTTGTTATTTTGTTGTCAAATGGAATGTAAAGGCGTCCACGTGACTAATGTAAACAAACGGGAGCGGGCATTTCAATAGCTTATTTTTCTAACCTAATTTATTTTAGCATGATTTTTTGCATTTCTTTTATGCTTCCTCTGATTCCTCAGTTTTGTCTGATACAGTAGGCTTGTGGTAGAACATGGATTTCAAAATGCTAATCATTTCATGCAGATTTTCCTGCTCGGTTGGCTTTGTTTGAATCAGGTTCCAATGGGGAATGAGGAATTGCTTCCAAAACTTGTCTATGGGCATCCTTCTGGCTTTCATGTAGAAATCATCATTGAGCTCCTTCATGAGCAGCAACACATGTCCAAATATCAATTCTTGAGGAATTACTTCATGTTCTAGTTTTGCATGCACCAATTGACCCATGACATGCCCTAGGAGTTTATCTCTTGTTTCAAATGAGTTGATCAGCTTGTCCTGTCACATTTGATTAATTGCATGTTACACTTTTTAAGCAGATAATCTGGGATTTACCTTGACAGCTTTTTGTTCATCTGTTGGCTTGGCTTGTATCATTTTAATGATCACTTCTACTGCAGGATCTATGATTGGCATTGTATAAACGACCATTTCTGCAAACACTTGAGTCAAGTCACTCTCTGTCTCATCTAACTTGTCAAGGATGCTCTTGAACAAATTCCTGTGATCTGTCAGTGTTTTAGCCAAGTCCAACTCAGTCCTCCACAAGTGCTCAATGTTGAATTTGGCTTTGTGCAATGCCAACATGGCCTTTTCTCTGAGCCCATTTAAGGCTGCATCATTATGTCATTAATGAATAAAAAGCTAATTGTGATTGCTGTACCTAATTTGGCAATATCTCCACCATTCCCCTTCTTTTGCTCCATTTTAACTAGCATTTCCTCAACACCATCAGTTGAGGCTTTGACCAGTTCATGCACAAATTCAATTCTCCTCATGAACAAGGGTTGGAAAAGTGAAGTGAAAAACTCATTGACACTGAACCTGGGACACTCTGTGCTTGGAATATTTTCGTCAGCATTGTCTCCATTTATGGCTGCCACGGTGAAATAGAGCAGAAAAACAACTTTCAGTATCATCTTTGCAATCTGAGTCTTATCTCCAAAATGCCATGTTAGCAAAACTTTGATCTGACACGTTTCAATTTTTAGATAAGATGCGCCCCTCCATTTTCTATTTCACATCCATCTAATGATTATATTGCATATTGTAACATTTTTTGCTGTCATTGCTACCTTAAAAATGAATTGTGAAGTGAAATTCCCATAGCTGGCCGTTTGTAGAACAATGGTTCCCAACTTTATCTGGTAGCACTGCTTTTGTTTACAAGTACAATTACGAATGTCAACAAATAAATTTTCTTCCGCGAAACGGTCCTCTCATTGCAGCGAAATCGACAATTTGACAAGTTTTTTCAAAAATCATGCAAAGTCATGCTGCTGCTCGGCGGTTGCTCATCACAACTCCTATTTTCTATGTGAATGCCAATCCTCATATTGGCCACATATACTCTGTTCTACTTGCCGATGCTCAGGCACGGTTTCAAAGGCTGAAAAATCATGGTGAAATCATGCCTCTACTGTCCACCGGCACGGATGAACATGGATTGAAGATTCAACAGGCGGCTGCCAAAAGTGGATCCAAGACCTTGGAATTTTGTGATAAAGTCTCAGCAAACTTTAAGGGAACTTTTGATAAATTCAACGTTGAATATCATGACTTTATTCGAACTACTGAGGAACGCCATAGTAAAGCAGTGAGTCTAATCTAGGCGAAAAAAATATTTTGTTTATTATAAGATTATTGGTAACATAATTTATGTTAAGGTTCAACATTGCTGGAGGCAGCTTCAGGCCAAGGGTTGGCTTACAAAGAAATCCTATGAGAGCTGGTACTGCGTGCAAGATGAGTCTTTTTTGACTGATCACCAAATCGACAAAGAAAAGAGAATCTCTTTAGAATCAGGACATCCAGTGGAATGGGCTCAAGAGGAGAATTACACTTTTCCTCTAGGTGAATTCAAAGACAAGTTAAACTCGTGGCTGAGCAAAAATGTCATTAAGCCTAAAGTATTCAAGTCTCACCTTGATTACTTTTTGCGAAGTGATGCAGAAATGCCAGATTTGTCAGTCTCCAGATCATCCAAAAGGTATAATACAAGAACCACGTCAAAAGCCCAAATATCTCATTAATTGATTTAGGCTAACATGGGGCATTCCTGTTCCTGGAGATCCTAGTCAAACTATTTATGTATGGTTAGATGCTCTCGTGAACTATTTGACCGTGTCTGGGTATCCAGATCAAGCCAACAATTGGCCCCCTTTTTGCCATGTGATTGGCAAGGACATTTTAAAGTTCCATGCCATTTATTGGCCAGCTTTCTTAATGGCCTTGGAGCTGGAGTTGCCTCGTCAGATATTCTGCCATTCACATTGGACAGTTGGTGATACCAAAATGTCCAAATCTAAAGGAAATGTAATCGATCCTAACGCCTTAGCTGAAAAATACACCAATGAAGGACTGAGGTATTTTCTGCTGAGAGAAGGAGTCCCTCATTCAGATGGCAACTACAGTGAAGAACAGCTAATTAATTACCTCAACAATGACTTGGCCAACACCTTGGGCAATTTGCTGGGAAGAGTGACAGCTCCATCTGTGAATGTGAACATGACATTTTCCAATGACACCTTTGAATATGACTCAAAAGAAGCTGAGCAGGTGCTGATTTGCTTGAGAGATCTCAAATCCAGAGTGGAAGTGCATTTTGAAGAGTTCAACTTTTACCTTGGCATCAATGACATCATGGAGTGTTTGAGGACAGTCAATGCTTATGTTCAGGCTGAAAAGCCATGGGAGCTGAAAAAAGCTGGAGAATTGGAAAGGCTGTCAAAAGTGCTGAATTTAAGCCTTGAAAGCTTGCGAATATGTGCCATCTTGCTGCAGCCCATTGTCCCTAGTTTATGTGACAAAGTTCTGACAAAATTGCAAATTCATCAAAGATCTTTTAGTGATGCTCAAATGTTCAATGCTCATTACATCAATCATGAGCTAAGCCAAGAAAAAGTGATGTTATTCAAGAAAGTTTGATAATTTCCCCTTTCTCTCTGTTGCAGATAATGGAAGCAATTCCTGCGATTGAAGATTGGCAAGCACTTCATTTGCCCCTAAAAACCATAAGAGAGCACTCTTTAAGATTAGGGGGATTTGCTCATATTGCTCTCAGTGAGGATGTTCAAGTACTTGGACAAGTGATGCTAGCCAGTCCCCAGGATTGTGGTTTCATCAAGTTCTCTACAATGACAACAAACCAGTCAAACTCTCCTCAAAAAGTATTCCAAGTGAAAAGCATTGAAACTGTTGACGTTATCAATGAGGCTTCTGAGATTGAGATACTTGCAGTCACTAGTGATGTGAGGACTACCATAGAGTTGAGGAACTCACCTGAAAAAGCTGACTTTATCATGAAATGCCTTAAAAGAGTCATTTTCAATTCTTCATTCACTGTCAGATCTAAATTGCTGGCCCAAATAGGCATCAAATATTTGATCCTTAAAGCTCCCAATGACAAGAGCTTTTTCAAGATCAGTGAAAATACCAAATTGACAACTTTAAGAAGTGAGACATGTTTCAGAAGGAAAAGAATATCAGAAATACCTTTGGGGGGCCTCCAGGGGCAAACAGACAAACTCAAGTCAATCCTGGAAACTAGGAGACAATTGAACTTGTCTGGATTTCTCATCAGTGGCCCATCTGGTAGTGGCAAAACTTCCCTCATTAGAAAAGTTGCTCAAGAGGCAGATTTCTTTCTGCTACTTGTCCATTGCTCAGAAGTGTCAAGACCTCATCCTGGAGAAACTGAAAAGCTGCTCCAGGATCTGTTCAAGAAAGCTGACCTTCATTGCCAAGAGGAGAAAAATGTAATGCTGATCTTAGAAGATATTGATTTGATCACACTTGACAGAGCCATCTGTCAATTAAAATCCTTGATTGATAGCTATGGATTATCCATGATCATTGGAGCAACAACTTGCATACCCACAAATGTTCCTGACATTTTGCGAAGGCCTGGAAGATTCACTCATGAGTTGTTCATTCAAGTACCAAATCTTGAAGAAAGAATGGATATAATTCAGGCTCTTGAACCAACACTTGAACATGACAAGTGTCTGGAGATCAGTCAATGCACACAAAGCTATCTAGGGGCAGATTTAGCCTCTTTCCTTTTTCATTTCTCAATCAATGCCTCAATATCAGAGTGTTTAAGATTAACAGCACCCTCTGGATTCAAGTCTGGAATTGGTTCTGTTCAACTGAATCCATTGTCGTGGAGTCAAATTGGTGGACTCAAAGAAGTCAAGGATAAATTGCAATCTGCAGTAAGATGACAGTTATATTTCTAAAAATAAATCCTGATTTTTATTTTATTTTTAGATTATGTGGCCTTTGCTGTATCCTGACATGTTCCAAAAGCTTGATGTAAAAAGGACAAAAGGTTTGCTTATGTATGGCCCACCAGGATGTGGAAAAACTGTTCTGGTCAGAGCCATGGCTTCAATGGCTGGAGCAACATTTTTATCCATATCTGCAGCTTCAATATTTTCTCCATATGTGGGAGATTCTGAAAAGTCTCTTGCTCAAGTGTTTCACAAAGCCAGATTGGGTGCTCCCTCTGTTCTCTTCATTGATGAAATTGGTATGAAGCAGAATCTTTTTACTTGTACATAACTTTGTTCTTCTGCTAATCCACAACAGATGGCTTGGTGACAAATAGAGACGACAGTGGATCTGGATCAGGGGTTCAAGAGAGAGTTTTATCTGTGCTTCTCAATGAAATGGATGGAATTGGGACTCTCCACCAATCAGCTGTTCGCTCGAAGGTAAGACCTAATTGACATCATGAAGGAATATTATAATGTAAAATATCTGACATTGACTTGACTGTCAGTGGAGTTACTTGACCCTCTATTGACTGACTAGAGACTAAGTGCTCAGAACAGATTTTTCAGTGGACTGTCTTGACTTTCAGTGGACTGACTCTACTGGGCTCCTACCTTAGGATCTACTACGGACCCGGACTAGAAACTACTGTGACGGACCAGGACTAGCATCTACGCCGGACCCGGAATAGAATCTACTGCCACAACATACCAGGAATAGAAACTACTGTGACAGAACCGGAATAGGATCTACTGGGTAACATAACAGGAATAGCATCTACAAGGTTGAAACTAGGCCAGCAAAGTTAGTCAATACATCAGGTAGATAAATCAGCTAAGTTCAAAGTCCTGAAGTTTCGGCCAAGTCTTGAAGGTAAAAGGCAACTCCTGAAGTTAAGGTAAGTCCTGAAGTTTAGGTAAGTTCAAGGCAAATCCTGAAGTTTGAGGCAAGTCTTGAAGTTAGAGGTAAGTCTTGAAGTTAGAGGCAAGTCTTGAAGTTAGAGGCAAGTCTTGAAGTTAGAGACAAGTCTTGAAGTTAGAGACAAGTCCTGAAGTTTCTGCCAAGTCCTGAAGTATAGGCCTAGTCCTGAAGTTTTAGCCAAGCCCTTGAGTTGCCAAATCTTGATTTATTGGCCAACTCCTGAAGTATCAGCTAGGCTGTGAAGCATATTGCATTTCAGCTTTAGTTTCAACTAATTCAAAGAATTAGGTCAGCCTAAATTCTCTTGTGATAAGAATAAGCAATATAGGATTATACACCTCTAGGCTGGAGGATAACACGAATTATTTTTTAGTGTCAAGTGACAGATCACGAGTGAGCGGAGCGAACGAGTGATTGGCACGAGACACTAAAAAATAATGAGTGTTATCCGACAGCCTAGAGGTGTATAATCCTATTACTATTAGCTACCCCCAACATTTCAAGCATTGGGTAAAATTTAATTTAGGTAAGTTTTTTGGCTTGATTTTAGCAAGATATGCCTTAAATTTTGCGACTCGCTTACTGATGCATGAGCTCATCAAAGTTGACCCAGCGGGCTAGCCTGCAACATGCGCTTATTGCCGTGCGTCTTGCAACTGCGCCTGGCCGGCCGGTACGGCCATGTATATGCAGCGCTCGCCAGTTGCTATTTGTATTTGACCCGGCTCTTAACTAGCTTTTCATGAAGCAATTCGTTGGCTCAGAGGTAGAGCGTCGGCGCGCCAACCAGGTGTCCCGAGTTCAAATCTTGCTAGATCCTTCCTTTTTTCTATCATATTCAAATGAAATAGATGGCGCAAGGATCAAGTAAGGTATAATGATCATTATCCACTTGCAGATGCATAATGTTCATTATCCTCCTCTAAATAAAACAAGAGTGAAAAAATCATGGAAAATATATGGTCGCAACTTATGTAATGCTCAGCCGTCTCAGCTAATAGTAATAGTTTATATTCCTAGTCTGGTAAAGATGCTGTTCCTGGTCTGTCATAGTAGTTTCTATTCCTGTATTGTCAAAGTAGATCCTATTCCTGCTCTGTCATGGAGTAGATTCAATTCCGGTACCGTCACAGTAGTTCCTATTCCGGCTCTGTCACAAAGTAGATTCGATTCCGGTACCGTCACAGTAGTTTCTAGTACAGTATGTCCTGGTAGATCCTATTCCGGCTTCCCAACTGAACTATTAGTCACCTAACTGAACTATCAGTTGACTGACTTAACTATCAGAGGACTGACAAGACTCTCAAATGGTTGACATAAATATCTGTCGTCAGATTAGACTATCAGTGATGTAACTTGACTCTCAGATAAATGAATCGGCAATCAGTTGAAAGACATTTCCATTGGCAGACATGACATTTAGTGGACTATCATGATATTCAGTGCACTGACAAGATATTCTGTGTGTTGACAAGATTTTTTTGTGGATTGACATGATTTTCAGTAGACTGTCATGACATTCATCTGACTGAAATTATTATTAAGTGGACTGACATGATATTCAGTGGACTGACATAGTAAACAGTGGACTGACATGATATTCAGTGGACTGACATAGTAAACAGTGCACTGACATGATATTCAGTGCACTGACAAGATATTCGGTGCACTGACATGATATTCAGTGCACTGACACGATGCTTAGTGAACTGACAAGATATTCGGTGCACTAACATGATAGCCACTCAGCAAACAATCATGGTTGTCAGTGAAATGACTTAATAATCAGTTGACTGATATATTATTCAGTGGACTGACATGATAATCAATGAACTGACATGATATTAGGTGCACTGACATAATATTCAGCACAATGACTATGACTCAAAAATCAGTGGACTGACATGACATTTGGTGCACTGACATTAAATTTAGTGTACTGACATTATATTCAGTGCACTGACATTATTTTCAGTGCACTGACATTATTTTCAGTGCACTGACATTATTTTCAGTCCACTGACATTATATTCAGTGTACTGACATTATATTCAGTTGACTGACATTATTTCAGTTGATGACTCTCAATTGCAGTTGTGAACTGATACGACATTCAGTTGCCTGACTAATCTTTCAGTTGAACTAGTCCAATCTCAGAAAACAGACTTGACTCTCAGTAGATTGACTTGATTTTCAGATGACTGACTCACCAATGAGTTGACTTAAGCCAACTTGTCACACAGTTCAATGATTAGAGTGGTGTGGTTCAAGGGAGATATAAGGCAACAAGTTTATTAGATTTTTATAATGGGGAAATAGTGTGTTGAAGCTTATAGGAGGAGGTACAAAGTGCGCCTATAACAGAATCATATATTTGAGGCTACGCAGTTGCCATTCTTATTAGACTTATCACATGGCCTTATTGCTCATCTTGTGGAGTTTAGCCGACAAAAAATTGTGGATTGTGAACACTACAACTTTGGGGTTGGTGGCCATCACCAGTTCATCTTCATCTGGATGCCCTCTGAATTGGAGCCACAACAATTTGGCTCCATCATCATTGGAGGCACACAAGTTGTGAAAAGGTTGCTGCCAAATCTCTTGATGGGTAGACCGATTGGTCAGGATGAATCCAATGTTCATGTCTAGCGTGAGAACAGCCTCTTGGCCTTTCCAAGTGCAGTTGGCCTTCATTTGGCCCAGTTTCTGTGAGGCTGCCAGTGTGCCCTGCACCAAACTAGTGAGCCAGGAATTGTGGCTGGATCTGGAAGCCAGCTGGAAGGTGTAGCAGAGAATGCCATTGTCACTGCCATACCTGATGGTCAGCTTGGAGGCTTTTTTCTCCTGGGCAGCCATTGCAGCTGCACCCATTAACAAAGAGGAGTGCAAAGCACTGAAAAGTATTGGTTTTGAATCAGTTCCAAGGGGAGAATAATGTTTTTTACCCTGTGTTTCCCATGATCCTGCATTGAACCAATCTGATGGTCTCTTTTGGATTGGACCACTCTTTTGGTGTCCAAGGGCAGTGATCCCACAGGAACAAGTGGTCATCACTGAGGACCATGAACACAGATTGAGTGCTGGTGTTGTCAGACATGCCAGAGTCAAAGGAGGTCTCTGAGGAGTAAGAGGAGCTCTTCTCCAGCATCTGAATGGCCCAGCCACATTTCAACACTCGATAACTGGTTAATGCACTGTTCACCTTGCTCATTGCCTCTTGCAAGGTGGCTTCAATTGATGCTGACAATGCTGCAAACCATTTGTCAGCCGATCCAACATTTACCCTGGAATAGTGGATTCATTCATCGCTATTTTGTCGTAAGCTACATTTCACTCTTTATGGCTTTGATATGGCTAGCACAAGCTTGCCTAATCTTTTAAAGGGCAATTTAAGCAGATTTGCTCAAACTGCTCATGTGAAAAGAAAATGATGTTGAAAAATTTTACCTTATGAGCAGCGAATGCTTCTTGTTGGGACTTTGAACTTCGAAGGTGCAAAAGTCATCCATGAAGGTGTTATCCCTGATCAAGCATGCCATATGCAGGGGTGTCCACTTCATCTCTGAATTGGGGCTGGAGAACTCATGATGTTTGGCAGTTTCCTCCTTGGACATAAAAGTGGGATTCTCCCATCCAAGGTCAGTCAAAAGCATGGCCTTTTGGAAGTATGGAGTGACCTCCTTCATATATTTCACCTCAAGATTGACCTCATTTTTGGTGTTTTTGAGCACTTGCACAGCTTCATCATGAGTGGCATTTCTCAAATCCGCCTTATCAACACTGAAACATGAAATCTATTCTTCAGACATGCTGTCATAACTTGACTTTTCCCTTCCCTACCTGACAATGGCATCTCCAATGAACAATTTGCCAGTGAGATCAGCTGCCATTCCCTTGAAGATCTTGGAGATCAAGATGGGCATTCGATTTTCTCGACCGCCCTTGATGGAAATGCCCAGTCCTTGATTCTGCCCACCCTTGACAATTTTGACACTCCTCAATCCCTCTGGAGGTGGACCTGATCCTTGCCTATCCAGGGTCTGCTGCCATAATCCCTCAGGTTGCTCTTCATCCAAGCTAATGCCCAAATGGTGATCTGATATGGCAGCAGTTGCTTTGTACCATTTGGTCTTGATCAGGACTTCCACAGGTCCTTGATTGTCCATCAAATGCTTCATGATTACTGATGATTGTTATCTTTGGTGGTCATGTTGTCAAATAGAAGCTGTGTTGTTTTGTGGTGCTATTGGGACAGCAGCTAGTCCTCAACTGCACAAGGTAGTTGTTCTACTAGTTCTAGAGGAGCAGGTCAGGACAGTACAACTGACAGTCTGCACTCGATCACTGGCTCACTCTGCTTTCTGCAAAGCTCTGCTAATGCAGATCTGCACACATCAGAATCTCCCTGCTAAACTCCATGGGCTGAGAAGAGGACCCTGCATTGCATAACTAGTTTCATGAGACGCGATGAGCAATCTTTTTTCCCTTTTCGACAAAGTTAAGATTTGGCCTGTGCAGTTTGGGGAAATCTGCTTGCAAAACTTTGAGGAGGAGAGGGCATGCTTTTTTATGCCACATAAAAGCCATTTGGGCTGAAAAGTTTTCGCAGGCTCAGGTTCGAATATGGGTAAAGTAAAAAGACTTGGCTTTCTTTGTCGTTAACTTTGAATTTTGTGCTAGCTCGAAAAGATAAATGTGTGTCATGTCATTTCATCTGCTTCTAACATTTCAAAAGGGGAGTGAAAATTCAAAGTGTCAGTTCTACCAAGTACAATTTGGGGTGAAAGTTGATCTAGACAAGAGTAATAAGGAGCAGGTTTTCATTTCTTTTCTTCATGTGTGGGAGATCTTTTTTTTCCCACATTTTAAAGCGCTCATGAATGGGGATGATGAGCCTGAGGGCATATAATTTTGTGTGAGCTGAATTTCATCATGGCATAATCATGCATCATTTTCTGAGAACAGCGCAAGTGCATTGCTAATTTTAATGGGCCAATATTTGCTCATGCTATCTATATGTGCAAACATGGCAGCATAGAGACACATATGGGTATATCCAGCTATTATAATCATTTTTAAATGTGGCTACGACAAGTAATTCTATCTCATTGACAGGCTCATCACGTGGCTGTAACACTAATAGAATACTAAAAAATATGACCATCTTCACCGAAAAAAGGGAACATTACTCATTCTCAATTGAGCTGTAATTTTGTATTTCTTGTTTAGGATTTGATAGACAATGATGTGATTGTGGTTGGAGCCACAAATCGTCCAGAACTTTTGGATGCAGCTTTGATGCGACCGGGTCGATTTGACAAAATAATTCATGTTCCGCCTCCGGATGTGGAAAGTCGGCTGGAAATATTGAAAGTAGCCACTTTCAAAATGCCTCTCAGTGAAGATGTGGACTTGGCTGGGATTGCCTCAATTTGCCACAACTTTTCGGGCGCAGATTGCGAAAGTTTATGCAAAGAAGCTGCACTTCATGCAATGACTCGACATGGCCTGGATCATGTGGAAACCGTGTCCAAAGCGGACTTTGACCACGTTTTGGCCTCGTTCAAGCCTTCCATCACTGAGGCCATGGTGAAGCGTTATTCTGACATGACAGCCTAGCATGATTGCTTCATGGTTTGTATTTTATTTGAAAAATGCAACGCAAAACTTCATTTTTCCACCGAGAAAATCATCGTACAGATTAATCTAGAAGTATATAGGGGGGGAATTTTTTAAAAGAGGGTGTCCACAATTCAGCAACCGCAGGCATCAGAAGAACTCCTCAATCCAGTGTCTCCCTGGTTGCCGAGTCTGATCTGGTCTGGAAATTGGTCTGCAAACGATTCCTCGGTTTCTTGAGCCAGAGCATTCTTGGCGATCGTCTGGAATGCCTGTTCCACATTGATGGCTTCCTTGGCAGATGTTTCAAAGTAGGGGATTTCGTTCTTGCTCATGCACCATTGCTGAGCTCTTTTTGTTGAAACCTTAAACAGGAAATCGAGTTAGCTTCCATTTTGCATAGATAGTAAGATTATTACAGCTCGGTTCTCCAAGTCAACTTTGTTCCCCAAGACGACAAAGGGGAACCTGTCTGGATCTCGTGGTGACGCCTGTATGAGAAATTCGTCCCTCCAACTGTCCAAAGACTTGAAAGTGGTGGGTGCAGTGACGTCATAGACGAGCACGCAGCAGTCAGCGCCACGGTAAAAGGCCACGCCAAGGCTCTGGAAACGCTCTTGGCCAGCAGTGTCCCAAATCTGCATTGTCACCAGCCGATCATCCACCATTACCTAAAACACAAGAATCTCCGCATTTTGTCGCAATGACTCGCAGCTTTACTCGCGTGTTACCTCTTTTGTGAGAAAATCAGCTCCGATCGTAGCCTTGTATTGGTTGGAGAACTTTTTGTTCACATACTGGTTCATCAGTGACGTTTTTCCAACTCCAGAGTCCCCCAGAATGATCACTTTCAAGAGGACTTTTTTCCGGGACGAGGAGGCCATTGTTTACACTCTGCAAATGAATAAAAAAGTCGGGTAATCGCCGACGACACAGATTTTCCGCCAAAGTGACGGGAGTCAAACTCGCTCACCTGAACTGTATTGAAATCCTTGAAAATTGAACGAGGTGAGATGGGAGTTTTTTACGCTTTGCTCTTCTATTACGACTCTGGGCCTTGTGTGCACTACGGCTAAAAAGAAAAAAAGCCAACAAAGGGAACAGCTGAGGATAGCGCGCTAGCCAAACTTTTTGCGTCATTTGTTGTCTTTCCTTTCTTTGTCAAGCGTTACCAGAACTTCTACTTTGGTACTTAAGTGAAAAATGCCACTTTTATTATTCTATAAGCGCTATCAATTTCAAGATTTGACCAATCTGGTAACTCTGACCGTCACTAAATTCAAAAACTTGCTCAAGTTGATTTGTTTCGTCATTTTCGGTCTTTTGCAAATTGCAGAGTAGACATTATCTATATTGCAATGTAAGCGATTATTTAGTTTTCGAAATGTTCAAAGTTTTTGCTCTAGTCAATTTGATTTTGCTCCCTTCGTTGTCACTCTCTGCTGTCAGTGACGATGACCTCCGATCTCTTTGGGTTCAATCCATGCTCAATGCTTCTGTGGAGAATTTGCTGGAGGCGGACCATTTGCTTGCGGGCTTTGACAACTCCAAAAACTCATCAGGAATTAATTCTCCTCTGCATTTTGTTGCCAAAAGGTAATTTTCTTATCCGATGAAATTTCCCCATGATGAGTTGTCACTTAGTTCATCTAGTGGATATCTGGAAAAAGTCAAGTATTTGGCTGACACGAGCCTAGACAAGGTTTGCGAGGCCAATGATGGGACTACACCTTTACTCGACGCTGTCATGCCCAACCAGCAACAAGTTGCGCTTTACCTGATCAGACATTATCCTCAAATGAACCAGCCCAATGCTAAGCAGGAATGGCCCATCTTCTTTGCTGCACAGCATGGCAACTACCAAGTTGTCAAAGAACTGTTACAACTTGGAACTCATGTGAACATGGATGGTGTGTTGACTAAGACACTGACAATCGCTCTACAAGAAAATAATGTAGACATAGCCAGATTAGTCATGAATCATTCACCAAATCCAATGATGTGGAATAGTATTGATCGGTTGAAGCTTGTTCTGCATTGGTCCACTGATGTGGTGAATTGGGTTTCTGGTCATGGAAATCTAGAGGTGATAAAGTTTCTGATTGACAACTTTAATGCAGATGTTTGCCCAATTGATACCTCGACCGGAATGACACCTCTTGATATAGCAGTTCGGGTTGGGAACTATGAGGTTGTCGAATTTTACATCAGCCAAAACTTGTGCAACCAAACAAATCCGCAAACTGGTCCTTCTGGCATCACTCTTCTACATTCAGCAGCCAGAAAAGGTGACATCAAAACTGTTGATATGATATTACGCAACACTCAAGAGCACAATCCAAGAGTCTCGAATGAAGAAGCCCCCACTCCTTTCCTTTATGCTGTTGTTAAAGGCCATTTGGAATTGGTGCAGCATTGGTGCCAAAATTGGGGCTGTGATCCTCTCCAAAGAATCAGAAAGAGTACTGAAGAAGTATTCCATGGAAACACTGCAATACACATTGCCTTCCTCAACACTCACTTTGATGTGGCATTGTACCTCATGAGCTTAACTGACGACAAAAATCCTGCCAATGACTTTGGACTCACCCCTCTGCACTTGGTAATTGGCAACAAGGAAGATGTTACTGCAGTGAAACTGATAACAAACCAAATTGAGAGAAGTAATTCCTGCCCAATCCATGCCTCGACTGAATTGACACCTCTTCACATTGCAGCTTCCATTGGGAAGCATGAAATTGTCCAGTTGTTCATCAGTAAAAAGTTGTGCAGTCAATCAAATCTGGAAACTGGTCCTTCTGGATATACTCCTTTGCACATGGCAGCTAGGAGTGGTGACATCAAAACAGTTGATTTGATATTGAGCAACACCCAAGAGCACAATCCAAGAGTCTTGAATGAAGAAGCCCCCACTCCTTTCATTTATGCTGTCGCTAAGGGCCATTTGGAATTGGTGCAGCATTGGTGCCAAAATTGGGGCTGTGATCCTCTCCAAAGAATTAGAAAGAGTACCACTGAAGTATTCAACGGAAACACTGCAATACACATTGCCTTTGCCAATGGCCACTTTGACACTGCATTGTACCTCATGAGCTTAACTGACGACAAAAATCCTGTCAATGGATATGGGTACACCCCTCTGCACTTGGTGATTGGCATCAAGGATGGTCTTATGGCTGTGAAACTGATAACTGCCCAAATTGAAGAAAAGAATCCTGCCAACCGAAATGTATCTCAACTAACTCCTATGCATTTGGCTGCCAATGCTGGAAAATACGAGGTTGTCGAGTTTTTCATCCAACTTTTGACTCCTACTGCTTCTGAAAATCCTCTTACCAGTCAAGGATTGAGTTGCCTTTCCTTTGCTGCTCACCATGGGCACCTGGAGTTGGTTCACTTGCTAACAAAAAGTATGCCTGTTCATTCCAACATATCCTTCAGAAGTTATCTGTTACCAGCAACCTCTGCCTTCCTCAATGGGCATTTTGAAGTGGGTGCCTATCTGGTGAGCATTTATTACAGGGAAGTACTCTTGCCAGCTATTCAATACTTTAACTGTGTACTGGTCTTGGTGTGCTTACTGGTGCACCGAATTGCTGTGATCCCAATGCAAGTTTTGCCAAGTCATATTGTCTCTGACTTGTTTTAGAAAAGACCTATAGTATTTTGTATTATGTTTGACACAACTGAAACACATTTTACCATACTTATGAATACATGTGATAAGAGCTAGGAAAACATGACTGTTTTCATCTTGAGCAAAAAATGACACATTTTCTTATCTGAGGACTGCATATGCTGACAAAGCAAGATAGTGAAGCTTACTCGGTCAAAATGAGCTTGATAGCTCTGAGACAGATTTTGAGGCCTCCAACATTAATTACGTTAGGGCGGCTGTTGCACACAAGAGTGGGCCAATTTGATGTTTCACTTCCAGTAGAGAAAGCTTTGACACCACCATCATCATGGTTCAAAGATCAGGCCTTCCATGATTTGGACAAGGTGAATTTCAGAGTAACAATGTAACATTATGTTTGCCAATGCACTTTTCTATTGGAGAAAGCCATATTTGGCCAAGAGTGGATTTGCGTTGGCCATGTTGGCCAAGTCAATGCAAGTGGCAAATTCTTCTCTGGGTCAGTTGCAAAGGAGCCTTATTTGGTGGTCAATGATGGCTCAGAAATCAAGGCTTTCTACAATGTTTGCAGGCATCATGCAGCCCAATTGACACCAGATGGCACTGAAGGCTGCACCAACAAGTTAAGCCCATAAATTACAGTTCTAAAGGATGAAGTGGCAGGCATAGTTAGCGTTTCTTAGGTTTGAGTGTCCCTATCATGGCTGGACTTATTCAACCTCAGGAAGGCTGACAAAAGCCACGAGGTTGAAAGGCATTCAAGATTTTTCAGCCAAGAATTTTGGACTCATGCCCATTGCTGTTGACCTTTGGGGGCCTTTGATTTTCATCAATTTGAACTCGCACAAGAAAGCTGTCAAAGGGGAATTGGAGAATTATTTCACTCCTGTGAAAGAGGCTATTGAAAATGAGACAGGGGGAACATTTGAGAAAGGCTTGCGATTTGTTAAAAGAGTAACTTATGACATGGACTGCAACTGGAAGGTAATATGCCAATTTTAGTGCAGTTATTTCTCAACATAATCCTATAATACATTGATAGGATTTTTACCTAAGATCCATAAAAATCTGATCTTTTATTTTTATTTATTATTATTATATATATTTGTAATATTTTAATATGCTTATTTGCTTATTGCTCCGTTCAAATCATCCCATTTAGTTAATTTGTGGCAGCAAAATTGGACCAAATTTGATTAGACCCTCGATCTTAATGAAAATCAGATAGGTTTTTGTGGACAACTATCTTGATGGAGGTTACCACGTGTCCTATTTGCACAAAGATCTCGCATCTGGTCTGGACATTGACTCGTACAAAACTGAGGTTGGCCCCCGTTTTTCGCTGCAAAAAGTCAAAGGGTCCAATGGGAGTGAGCATCAGGATCGTCTAGGGCAAAATGCTATCTATGCATTCCTCTTTCCAAACTTGATGATTAACCGGTATGGCCCCTGGATGGATACCAATGTTGTCATTCCATTAGGTACGATTCCTATGATTTTCCTCTTATTGGTCTTGATTGCACTATAAATTAGGGCCTAATACATCAAGGGTGACGTATGATTATTTCATTGAAGAGTCCAAATGGGACTCTTTTGGGAGTGAGGTGGAAAGAGACAAGTACGTTGCTGAGTGCTTGAGAAATTCTGACCAAGTGCAGCAAGAAGATGGATACATTTGCAGAGCTGTTCAAGCTGGGCTGGAAAGCTCTGGATATGATGTTGGCCGATATGCACCTGGTGTCGAATTGGCTGACCACCGATTTCATTTGCTGCTAGCTGAAAAGTACCAAGAGCACATTAATTCGGTTTAAGCATGCTGCATTCTCATTTACAAAGTTGTAGCAAAAGCAGTTAAACTACGCAATAAACTTGAGCTAAACAAAGGAGCGAATTATAGCAAGCAAATCAATGCAATGCCCAAGCATGACCTTGAAGAACACAATAATGTGAAGAAAATTCCCGCTCCTGTTTGAAATTAAGCACCTGTCAAATAGCAACGAGCGCTTTACTGAGAAATGATGAAATTACTTTGAAATGTTCCTGTTTGGGATAGCGCATGTCTTAGTACAATGAGGTCCACTTATTTGGCAATTTTCCGTGATTTTTGGCCTTATTAGGCGATCACATGCCAATTATCTCTGTAACTACGTAAAAACGGACGGGCGAAGATTTTTGCACTTTGTCCCAGGGTGACCAGAAAATTTGAGTGGGTTGTAGCCAGATTTTCCCCTAAAATAGCCACGTTTGGCTATCTCAGAAAAATTGCTCAAAATAGCCACAAATTGGTAAAAAATAGCCACATTTTTATGAATTTTCGAGATAATCTAAGTTATCATGAAAAAATTTACCGTTTTTGGGAATTGTTGTGGATGAAATCAAGTATTTAATTATGATTTTCTTCTTATAATGGTGGCAAAAGATTTCTAAAAAAGTCAGCCATTTTTGCAAATTTCATTTTTTCCCTGCTTTTTTGATGATTTTCAAGCGTTTATTAAGTGAAAATATCCAATTTTCGGACTTTTCAAAAATAGCCACAAATGGCTATGGCTATTCGGACTAAATTTCCGTAGCCACACACGGGTCAAAAATAGCCACTTTGGCTATAAATAGCCACATCTGGTCACCCTGCTTTGTCCTCTTCGATTCGAATTTGACCTCTTCCATTTCGCGACTTTTGGCTTGTAGCAAGCGTTGCATTGACAGCCCAAATATTTCCGAGCATCAATAAATATTTCGCGGAATCAACGTGAGTGAAATTGTGTTGTGTAAAGCGAACACGTGACACGGCAAAATCGCGCACGTGAGACGAGTTTTTCATCGCAGTTCATCATGGAAAGCCAAAGCTTGAACAACAGCCCGGCAAAAGTGAAAGATGGCGTCGTTCCGGACTTTAATCACAACGACGAGAAGCGATTTCGGCACAAGCGTCGCAACTCGGCTCCGGATTTGAAGCTCACTCCACCCCGAAGTCACACATCGAGGCCCACCTATGTGGTGCCCAAAAAGGACCACCTTCGACACAGGAGGATTTCGACGAATGGCGGCATCAGCCGAAGAGCCATTTCTCCCTCTGGAATCCGTGATTACTTGTCCCGAGCCGACGAGAAGATCGAGGACTACTTGGAGCGGATCGTGCAGAATGTGCACGACAAGGCCGAAAATGCTCAAGTCATGGTGCAGAGTTGTGTGCAGAAGCTGCGCGATTGGAAGGCGTGCCATTTTGGCCAGCTGCCCGCGTGGATGAGGGACAACGATTATCTCCACTTTGGCCACCGTCCCGAGCTCCCCAGCTTCACCGAATGCTTTCGCTCCATCTTCCGAATTCATACTGAAACTGGCAACATTTGGACTCATCTCATCGGGTTTGTGGCCTTCGTCATCGCCACCATTGTGTTTTATGTCAAGCCCTTGTGCGACAACTGCCACACGGACATTCAGGTAAAATCAATATACAGGTATCCATTGCTGCGAGATCCAGTTAGATTCAGATTTCCTTGCAGATCAATGACAAGCTGATTTTCCTGTGCTTCTTCATCGGAGCCATTCTCTGCCTGGCTTGCTCCACCCTGTTCCACACAGTGGCCTGTCACTCCAAGTCTGTGGCTGGCATTTTCAGCCGACTGGATTATGCTGGCATTGCGCTGTTGATCGTGGGCAGCGTGATTCCGTGGCTGTATTATGGCTTCTATTGCCAATTTTATGCCAAGCTGACTTACATTATAGCAGTGTCAGTCTGTGGCATTTTGACAATGATGCTCATCATGTGGGAGCGCTTCGACCTGCCCGATTTCAGGGTGTACCGAGCAGTCGTATTTGTCACCCTCGCCTTGGTGTCCGCCCTGCCCATCATTCACTTTCTCATCGATAACGGCTTCCACGAGTCACTGCAGAAAGGCTCACTTGTCAAGCTGATTGTCATGGGCTCCCTGTACCTCACGGGGGCCTTTTTGTACGCCGCCCGGATTCCCGAGCGTTGGCTGCCTGGCAAGTGCGACATATGGTTCCAAAGCCACCAGATTTTCCACTTGCTGGTGGTTGCCGCAGCATTTGTTCATTACCATGGCATTTCAGAGATGGCGATGCATCGTCTCACGATTTTGGGCCCTATGTGCCCAAGTCCACCTCCACTAATTGCATAATTGTCTCCTTCCACTTGTTCTAGGCTGTGAAGGTTTCAACACATATTTCACATATTCACAAAAAAATATTGATGCAAATATCACTGCAACAGCAAAAGTTTCACACCCAATTGCTTGTTATATGGATGCCTTTTTAGTCACCTTTTGTCATACACACATTTGAGAAATAAAATATTTTAAGGTACGACATAAATTTGATGTATTGCAAAATGCTTAAGGTAATAACAGCACTAAAAGGTGAGCAAGAAGTGGATAAAGCAATATGGTCAGTAAACAGGCACAGGATGTAAAATCATGATCGTCATAGCTATCAGCATACAGTAAAATCCCAAAGCTTGACCGTTTTGTCGTAGCTGCCCGAGACGATGTAAAAGTCGTTGAATTGTAGGCACGTCACTCCATCGGTGTGAGATCTGAAAGGGCACAGGTGGAAATGGCCAAAATTAGGTAAAATGAATTAGGTCTTAAAATACCTGAGGGTCACCAATCTTTGGCCGGTTTCAAGCTCCCAAACTTTGAGGGTTTTGTCATCTGAGCTCGACACAATTCTCCACGAGTCGGCTTGCAGGCACCGAATGACCCCAGTGTGGCCTTCGGAACTCATCCAATCCAAGGTTGAAAGGCAAGTCCCCAACTCGAGGTCCCAGAGCTTGATGGTACTGTCGAGTGATCCGGAGATGATTTTCCTGCCCTCCATGGACAACGTGGTGACAGCATCCCCATGGCCTGTCAAAGTCTTGAGGCAAGCAGACCTTGTACCCAGCATGGACCAGACTTTGATGCACTTGTCTTCGGACCCGGATAGGATCAAGTTGCTGGGCTGATTGTCCCATGGCACATGCATGCACAATACCCTGCCATGGTGACCCCTGAGAGTGGCCTCACATTTGCCAGTTTTGAGGCACCAAATCTTGAGCGTTGCATCGTATGAGCCACTGATGACCAGCCCATGCTCGTGGCTCATGGCCACACACCTGACAGTGTCAGTGTGTCCCACCATGGTCACTCTGCAGCCAATCGAAGAGTACGAGGGTTGGATGTCCAGATCCCACACTTTGATGGTGGTGTCCACAGATCCGGACACCAGTCGATTTCCCTCCAAATGCAGGCATCTCACCTCTCCGGAATGGCCGGTCAAAGTCATCACTGACCAGGGACTGTTGGTTTTGATATTCCACACCCGAATGGTCTTGTCATGGCTGCCGCTGACAATTCGACCCGAATCAAATTGCACGCAAGAGATGGCCGCTGAGTGGCCTTCAAATGTCCGCACGTGGCACTGGCCTTTCAGCCACGACCTTCGAAGCTTGTATCGTTCACGAAAAATGGCCCTCCAATTGAGCCTATTCCTATGCCGTTCAATCTGCTCGAGATCTTCGTTGGCCGAGAGCCTCCATCTTGGCAAATAGCAGAGTCGATGCCAAATCCATTCGGAATCAATCAACTAGAATAATCCGACATACATAAAATTGCGAACAATTGATACATTAATTACTCACGTGATTCCAATATCGACAGACTTGCCGACATCGATTGAGGGTGATTGGGTCCAGAAAGCTGAGGATTTTGCTCACCAAAAGCGAGGGGAGCAATTGGAGGGGATCAGAGCAGCCATCCGGACAAAGAAAATGCAGGTCATTCTGGGTTGAGGAGCCAAGCCTTCCAGCCAACCAGTGGTATTGGGACGCTCCTAAGAATGGCTGGAAAAAAATTCCATTTGAGTACATTGGCCCATAATAAGCAACAGGTTCCCGTTTTAGTATGCCAATAGTACGTACTGCAAGCTAATTTATGTGCCCCATCAAGAAAAAAGCAATCCTCAGGCTGTTCTATAACCGAGACAAGCTTATATTCAAGCATGGTTGCATAAGATAAAATGGCCAGTTCACAAAGTGGGGAGCATTGAGGAAATATGCGATACACACTCAAGAAGTTGGACAAATGCCCCAGGCGTCGTTTTGTTGTCAGCTATTTAAAGCATTCCCATTTTTTTGAGGTGGAAGAATTTCAAATTACGTAATAGCTAATTTTGCAGTAGGCCCGAAAATGAGCAAAAAATTAGTTGCGGTCTTGACTTGAGTACAAGCATGTGTTCATTTGAGCTGCTCATTTGCAACAAGATGTGAATCTCAGCGTCTGTTGTACTCGCTCTTGTAGAGCTCTGAGGTGAAAAACCTATATAATAGCAGATGGTTTGACCACTGCTCCTTCAGTTGGGCTCGACATGGCGTTCTTCAAGGTTACCCTCATAGTCGCTGCAGCTACTCTGACCACATCATTTGCTCAAAATGTTATTGTAAGTTGACTGACCTTTTAGAATGAAGTTCATACATCACACAAAGGAACCTAGTTTTGAAGCAGATTTTTATCACCTTTTTTGCTCCAAATGGCTTTAAATGAACATTTAGCTATGGCCTTCAACAAAAGACAGTAGATGGCGCTCAAAAAATCAGGTTACCAGACTGAGGAACTCATATTTTCGCCATTCCGCCGTCAAAAAAGCCAAAAAGTGTAGGTAGTGAAAAATCCACTTCTGGTATTTTTTGTCACCCCTCTAAGGTGGCGCCATCAGAAATGCAAGCGACAAAACGCCTGAACTAAGTCTCAATACTGTGATACTGCTTGGTTATTTGGGCGTTTCCAGGAAGCATTTTGAAACCAGATTGCTAAATGATCTTTTAGCATGCCAACACTGATTTTAAAAATGCATTATCTCGTTTTTAGACTCCTGGAGGAACATTTCTGTTGCAACCAGGACAGCAAGTCAGTCCGTTTTTCTACTTCCCTCAGCAGTTTCAACAACAACAACAACAACAACAACAACAACTGCAACAACCACAAGTACAATTTGCCTTCAACCAGCAATTCCCCAGCAATCACAGCTACAAAGAGTTCATCCTGCACAGTTTCTAAATAGTCCACAATTCATCAATCAAGCAGTACAACAGCCAGCCACTGAAGCCAGAAATGTGGAACAAGTACTGGACTTTTCCTCCGGATCAGCTCAAGTGGCCCAATCCACAGCCACTAAGGTCAACCGCCTCACTGAGGACGAGCTGACAAAAGGCAGCAACAAGGCCTTTTCGACATTCCTTAGAGCCATCATTAGGGCCGACTTGAGAGAAACTGTGGACAGCTCAGATGACATCACCATCTTTTCCCCCATGAATGATGCATTCGAGAAATTCAACCAAGACGTTGAAACCATGCCCATTCCAGAGCTGAGGAGAATACTGCTCAAGCACATCGTCAAGGGTACATTGCCCACGAAAAACTTGCAAAATGGCCCAGTAAGAATAGTCACGTATATACAGGCAAAAGTGTCAAAAATGTTCTCTTTTTGTCCTTCAGCTCGTCACTTTGGGAGGCGAAACCGTGGAGATTAGAGTGAAACCCAATGCAGTATTTACCGTGGCTCACAACTCGGGAGAGTCGAAAATCACCGTGAAGAACATTGAGACCAAATGGGGATTAGTACATGTGATTGACAGCGTACTGACATAGTAACAAATATACAGTATATAATAATATACTTACGCTGATGCTTTTCACCGCGATTGTCCGCTGCGCATCGTTCAAATTGCTGAACCAGTGTGTCATGGCTAACAGGCCTTTTCGGAATTCTTGAGGCTCAAAATCGGTTCTTCGTCGGCTCAATGTCACTGGCAACTTGTACCGATGTGGCAGAGAATGGCTGCGTTTTCCCACATTCGCTTCAAAGTTGGGCTTCGTTTGCGGCAAATCCATGATTGTGACGATGTCAGATTCACTCAAAGTTCTTCGATTTGGTTCTTCTTCATCACTGACCAAAGACGTCACAGCCATAGTTTTTGACGCACTCTCTGCCTGTCTGTTTTTCTTTTCCCCCTTCTACTTTCGCGAGTTTTTTCATTGGTCTGAATTGGCGGGAAATGAAGCGTTATTTTTAAGGCAGAAAAAGTTTCCTCTTAAATCCATCTAAGCATTCATGCAAAGCTTTCTCACTTATTAGTATTCAGCAAATTGTACAACTTTTATTCTTTTGAGTATCTTATTTGCTAATAAATCGCTTTTTCCCGCGATTAGAGTGGTTGACCGCCTTAGAAAATATTGGCTCGAGCTAGTCCGATCCTTGCTTGCTAAAAAAGTTATCGAAGGTGCGTGATTTTTTTCCGTCAATTTACCGCTCGTTAAGCTAAAAAATGAGAGGGTTAATTCTTCGCGCTTTTGTCAGGAAAAGTAAAATACAGATGGAGGAAATGTGTGCACTTTCCTAAAATTGCTGTGATACGTTGAATTTACAACAACTCAGCAGGTAAAAGCTTCGAATTTCTCACTTGTCAGCCCTTTTTCAAAGTTTACGACTTCCCTGGCTTCAGCTTATTTTCACAGCCAGAGCGCTGAAAATTGGACATTGTCAGTTGCTGTAAAATAAGAATGGCGAAAAGGGCCTTTATAGCACTCGTTGTTGCAGCCCTTATTCATGAATCATTCTGTGACACTGATATTGTGGCTAGAACCAATGCAATCTTGAAGGAGAAGATTACTAATATGACAATGGAAGACAAAAAGGAAATACATTTAGTAAATGAATACAGGCAAAGCGCATTTTTGCATTTTGTTCAACATGATTTGGGCTTGGATATCCCTGAGAACACCACAGATTTTGAGTCATTTCTACGGTCTAGCATTCAATCAGGAGCACTCACAATTAAAAAAGTAACAAACATTGCAAACTACCAATCCAATTTTCAACAATTATGTGCTTTTTACAAGCTGGAGAGGTTGGATACTTATGCCAAAAAAAGCCAGCTGGTCTATGCCATTTTTCTGATCAAGATAATGCGATTGAAGCCTCAAGATTTGTCCATGACCCAACAGGAATTTTGCTCCTTATTGGATAACTGTGCTGGTAGCTATTCAAACATATTTCAAGCAAACCTACTTTCTTGCTTTCTAAAATCAGGCACTCGATCACAAGGCTGGGGAATTATTGAATGTTTTTTTCGCTTTGATCCATGATATTTTCGTTACAGCATATAGCGAGTTTTTTCTTTAATGTCCTTATAGAAACACCAATTGATGCAACAAATGCTATCACCAAAGAAGAATCACACGAGGTCAGAGCTCTTACTGTAAAATCCGACGAGGCAAATCAGCAAGAATCAAATGAAGAAGAGGATACTTTCTACGTAGCTAATTCGCAAAAACGTGGCGCAGAATTGGCCCTACTAATAGGTGCTGTCCATTTCTTTTTTGCCCTGCAATAAATTCTTTCAAAAAAATACGTTCACATTACTGTACGAATTTAGCTCTAAAAATAGTTAGAAAAGTACATTCACTTCACAATTAATAATGACATAGTTGAATGAAGATAGAGACCTTTAAAATGGCGTTAAATGTAAAAATGTCAAAGATCTCTTAGATAAAACAAATGTAATCTACCAGTTTTAAGGTAAATGAGCTGCTATTAAAAGTGCTATCTTGGCCTGAATTTGCATCTAAATAAAGTCGAATTATGGCTTATTTTTTCACACTAGACTCACTCTTCCCTTTTGAGAGATTCCAACTAGCTCTGCAGTTTGAGCTGTACCGTTATTTGTGACAAAAAAGTTCAGCTACTTTAGTAATAAAACTTTTTGGTGGCACTCAAGTGCTAAAAGAGGAGTATAATCCTGTATTTTTGTACATTATGGGCAACAGGGAGGTCCAAAGTTTTACTACATAAGAATTTTACAAAACTTTGGGGGCCCATAACTCCACTCCCAGGGGTCCAAGGGCAAACCTCCCTTGTCTCAATGAACCCCCCAGGGTAGACCCTCAAAATTCTCCATAACATTTCCAGAAAGCTTTCGGTGACACTAAACTCACTCATCAACGGATTATTAGGCTTCCGACCACCTATTTTGCCCCAAACAACCACCATTTTTCAGACCAAATAAAAAACGACCACTTTTCCGACCACCTACCAAAAAAGAGCAGAAACTCACTTCCTCTTCACATATACTAAATACTGCCAACAATCGTGCACAAACGCGCACAAACGCGCACTTCCGTGCAAAAACGCGCACTTCCGCGCACGAACGCGCACTACCGCGCACGAACGCGCACTTCCGCGCACGAACGCGCACTTCCGCGCACGAACGCGCACTTCCGCGCACGAACGCGCACTTCCGCGCACGAACGCGCACTTCCGCGCACGAACGCGCACTACCGCGCACGAACGCGCACTACCGCACACTACCGCGCACAAACGCGCACTACCGCGCACAAACGCGCACAAACGCGCTCAAAGGCGCAATAACTAACTCATATTAACTAAAAAAAAATGGGTCATTTACTCTCTTCTGAGACCTGACTCAGCATTCTTGACCCAATTCTTAGCTCTGCTGAAAATTTGATGCACCTGAGTCAACCCCAACATGTAGATCAAGCAAGGATTTGTTTGAGTAGGGATTATTGGACTTGGGATTTTGAGCCATCAGTTTGTGTGACTAGGGTTTGTGAGACTAGTGTTTGTGTGAATAGGGTTTGTGTGAATAGGGTTTGGGGGTATATCTGCCAAACCGCAAATCCACCTAAACGCAATCCACTTAAACGCAGTCCATCTAAACGCAGTCCGCCTAAACGCAGTTCGCCTCAACGCAGTCAGCACCAATACACAGACATGATTATTTCGTAATGCTTGTGAACAAAAAAGAGTGATATTAATTTTAATGGTTTCTACGAAATCATTACTATATTAGGTCTTCTGGATTTATTACAGCATTGACTTGAAGGTGAATGTAACCCAACTGTTACCAAATTTGAGATTCTGGCTTATGCCATTAATTCTTAAAAAATCCTGTCTATCTGATGCATGGGCCATTTTTCTGACAGAATGAACAGCATTGATCCAATCTAATATTTATGTTGCTGAGCATTTGAGAGACTTGCAGATTAGTTTTTAGGTAACAAACTCTTTCAATAGTTCTAATCAAATATGAGCTCATCTGAAAGGTTTGCGTGAATAGGGTTTGTGAGACTAATGTTTGTGAGAGAATAAAGATTGCACAGTGGGTTTATTTGCCGATTTCACGCACACAGAAAAAAGTCGCGAAATCAAGTTAATCAACGTAGCTCCTCTTTTTTATTGGTCTAAGATGAAAATATTGCACCCTAGCACCCAGGAGAACAAGTAAGAGCAGCCAATTCTGGTGGATATAATCATTTTATGCCATAATTTTGACTTCCCTGACTTGGTCACTCAATTGGATTCGCTTGGATTTGTACTCTACAGATAAGCCTACAAGTCTTGCAAATTAAACGCTTAAAATTGGTGGCAAAATCCGAAATCTGCGATTTGACGTAATTTCTCGTTGTGCCTAATTCTTGTTGGTTGGGTTTGGGGACTGTAGGGCTTTTCTAAGGGTTTGTCAGAAAAGGGTTTGTCAGACAATTGGTTTGTCATGGTTTTTTAGACATGGGCTGTTGGGGTAGTATTTCAGAGAGTAGAGTTTTGTACAAAAATATATGTGAGACTATTATGTCTGAGGCAAGTGTTCTAAAAGAAAGCATTTGGTAGACTAGTGCATTTATTTTTTGTTAACATGTTCATTAAACCACTGAAGTCAAATTTTTGTGGGTATTTTGTCTGTGATAAATTATATTACACAGATATACTAGAACCTCTGAGAAAGTCAGCTCATCCATAGTTCATTTGATTTGAACTAGCAAGAACCATTCATTGATAGAAGCTTTCCTCATTAGCAACCTAATGTTAAGGTTGTAGGTGTTGTCTGGAGTGAAGCCTGCAATTTCTGTAAATAAAGTCACAAGTTAGAGATAGGCTTGAAATGTAGCACCAGGGTGTAGTATCAGGGGAGGGATATGCAAGATAGGGTAGAGCAGGATATGGTAAACTAGGATTTGGGTAGACTAGGATTAGGTAGTCTAGGATTGGGAAGACTAGGATTTGGGTGAAAAGATTTGAAGGACTAGGAT
The DNA here is from genome assembly GCA_019096065.1 of Paracyclopina nana. Lineage (NCBI taxonomy): Eukaryota > Metazoa > Arthropoda > Copepoda > Cyclopoida > Cyclopettidae > Paracyclopina > Paracyclopina nana. The sequence goes on from JAGUCH010000004.1 coordinate 705,032, forward strand.
AGGTGAGATAGGTAGAGTAAATAAGGTAAGGTAAAAATGGGTTGGGTATTTACTGAGGTTGTTGTTTCTAAGCTTCTAAAATCCACTTACTCAGATATTGCAATCTAAGGCATCCGAATGACAAGTTGAAGACATGCCACACAAACAGATAAGTGCTCAAAGCAGTCATCACTGAAAAGTATATCCAGATAATGAGGTAAATCATTCTGTTGTCCTCATTTTGTCCAAGGAAGCAATGTCCGGATAATTTCCTGATTGTTCCGCTAGCAGTTTGGATAGACATCTTGGTAACAACATCCAAAGGGAAGGTATGTCCCATCAAATTACTCTGTGAAAATGTGAAAAACAAATAGTTTAGAATTAGATATATTAGATAAGTATTTGTTAGGCAGAAGTGGGTAAAAGATTCAGGGGTATCTTTGGGGTTTCAACACTATGACTGGGTAGGCTAGGATTGGGTAGACTATGATTGGGTAGACTGGGATTGGGTAGACAAGGATTGGGTAGACTATGATTGGGTAGACTATGATTTGGGAGAAAGGCTTTGGAGGACAAGGTAAGGTTACACTAGTTTATTTGGCAGACAAGGATTGGGTAGACTATGATTGGGTTGACTTTGATAGGGTAGATTATATTTTGGGACATTTGGGTTTGGAAGAATTGGATAATGGTTATTAGAGTTGGGGTGAGGGAGAGTTTAAAAAAGAGAATATTTAGGTTTGGCTTTTGCTCTAGAATAAGGTATAGGTGACTAGGGTTTGGGAAGCTTGGAAAATGGTAGAGTAGCTTAGATATTTCTTTTCACCTGAGTTGAAAAATCAAGTCCCAGGTTGAGAAAGTCTCAGTTGAGGTAGAGGTTAGTAATATAAATGTTCATGGCCAGAAGTAGAACATTCATCCAGCGACAAATCAAGTATTTGCAGTAATAGGTCCATAATTTTCCCCAAATAAGAGATATTGATCTTGCAGTCTTCTCCTTGTCATGGATGTGTTGTAGCATTTTGGAAGTTAAATTTCCTTCCAGAAATTGCCACAGTAGTTGGAATAGAGAAATCCACTACAAAAAAGAAGTAGCAGGGTAGTACACTTAGATTGTTCAGAAATCTAGGATATGGAGGGGAGGCTAGTAACAGGCAGAGTTGGGTATTGGAAAGTAGAGTACAATTCTGGAGTCAAATATGTAGCTGACTAGGATTGGTAGGACAAGGATTTGGTAGTCTAGGTATTGGGAAGCTAGGATTGGAAGAGCTAGGATTTTGATGATAAGACCAACTAGAGTAGGATTAGGGTGCCTATGATTGGCAATTGCAGGAAAGAATAAATAAGAATTCGGGAGGCAAGATCAAGACAAATAGGATTTAGGATTATAGGATATGATTTGGGGTCTATTTTATGCTCCTGAACTTTCAGTACATGGGCAGTATTTAGTAGTTTGCAGAAATGGTCGGCCGTTAAAATTGACTCAGCTGCCTCAAATTTTCAGCAGAGGTCAGCAAAGTGTCAAGAATGCTGACTCTGCTCTTAGCTGAAAAAAAGCACTATTGCCACAGTGGGCCACGGAGACCCTTAATTCTCCATTTCAGCCAAATTATGACATTCAGTTAAATAGTTGCAATGGGTTCTTGGTGATCAGAAATGACCATTCTAAATGCTCTAAATTCAATTTGATTGATGAATTGATGATCTTTTTTTAAAAGCATCCCGAATTTGCAAAAAAATCTGTCAAAAAGTGGCTACAAGCAGTTATTGTTCCCTCAGAGCTGACAATTTTTTGTGTTGAAACCTTAAATTAGAGTTACTTTAAGTATTTTTGACTCTTTTTCATTTCAAATCAGTCAATTATCATCTCTGGGCAGAATTTAGATTGTGCGCGTTTGTGGGCGTTTTGATCCATGGGCAGTATTTAGTATTTGCGCGTTTCTTCGCGATAGTGCGCGTTTGTGCGCGATTGTGGGCAGTATTTAGTATGGGCCCTTTCTTCTACAGAGTCTTTTAAGGCAATGACAAAGACAAACAAATTAGTCACTTCTCTAAGAAGCTTACATGAAATCGGAATTATTATTTTGGTGTCCAAGCACTTAGCAAAATGTAGCCTGATTCTTCAGAAGCCATCGTTAATCAAAGTGAAGCTTGGATTTTTATAATTTTATATTACTTTGGAGATTAACTTTTTTGAGAGTTTTATTTATCTAAAATCGTTTCCAATAGGAAAAATGTGCATTTAAAGAATTCAAAACGACCACTTTTCCGACCAAATGAAGTCAAAAACGAACACTTTGGTCGTTTCCGACCACCGTTGATAACTCTGAGTTTTGAGAACGTTCTACTCACCAAAATCTAGCGCTCTACGTCTGGCTTTCTCGACGGTCGGAAAAATTTCCATAAAGCCACAAATATGCTGAAAATAGCCACATTTCAAGGGATTTTCAAGTTGAAATTAACCATTGTGATATGGCTTTCAGTATATGAGTGGACGAAAAATTGATTTTAATCTAATTTTGGTAGCAAAAGAGTTGAAAATCAAGTTAGTTCTTAAAAAGATTTTCAAGCATTCATTAATTGGGAGCGGGCGCGCGGAGCGCGCTCGCTCCCACAAATCATTCTGACACGGTCAAAAGCGCTCCTACTAAAAGGCACACAATGCCCACAATTGGCACACAATGCCCACAATACCCACAAGGCACACAACCGGCACACAATTACTAAAAGGCACACATTGAGTTAAAAAAATAAAAATTAAATGAATCCTAAAAGAAAGTTAGAAAGTGGTTGCCTGTTTCTAGCTTAGCAATGTTCCAAATATAAAAGTACCTTCTTAAAAATACAAGGAATCACAATTTAGCTAATATTATTTAACATTAGATAATTTGATGCAGCTTCCAAAAATGTAAACACGAAAATTTTCTGACTTTGCTTTGCACACAATGATGGCACACATTGGCACACAATGGCACACAACAGCACACAATGGAAAGTGGTTGCCTGTTTTTAGATTAGCTGTGTGCCAAATATGAAATTAGCCTTTAAAATTATAAAGAAAAATAATTTGGCTTTTATTATTTAACCAAAAATAAAGATACTTTGGGAGAGCTTCCAAAAATGTAAACAGAATAATTTTCCGACTTTGCTTAGCTGAGATAATGCTAAAATTCGAGCAATTACCGCTAAATCCATTGTTATTAACAACCCAAGCACATGATCGAATTAGTTTGATTTTTTACTCCTTGTGTGCTTTTTAATAATTGTGTGCCATCATGGCACACAATGGCACACAACGGCACACAATGGCACACAATGGCACATAACGCCACACAATGGCACACAAAGGCTCACAATGGAAAGTGGTTGCCTGTGTTTAGCTTAGCTGTGTGCCAAATATGAAATTAGCCTTTAAAATTATATAGAATAATAATTCGGCTTTTATTATTTAACCAAAAATAAAGATAATTTGGGAGAGCTTCCAAAAATGTAAACAGAATAATTTTCCGACTTTGCTTAGTCAAAAAACGTGATTTCCCATTCACAACAGTAACATAACAATAACAAACGCAAGTAGCACGCCTAGCGGAGGGAAAGTTGAAACATTTGGGATTAGGGAGTAGTCGATTCAAAATTCAGTGCTACAAGATCCCTTGATGTGAGCGTGCAGTGAATTTTGGATCTTTTACATCGTCTAACAAGAAAAGGATAAAAAAAAGGACCGATCTTAGGGCAATTTTTGTGTGCATTAGCAATTTTTTTAGTTTCGTGTTGGCTACAAGTTTTCTAAACTGTTAGAAATCATTAAGATCAATGGAGCCAGTTTTTTGGCACTCCAATTGAGAAGTCTGGAGATTATTTTGATTCTTCTTTTTAAATTCAGCCTCAAAAAAGTAGTACGGTTGTGTAAACCGTGAACCCTGAAATCCCAAGTATTTCTCCAGTAATGTCACTTGATGGCGTATCATTGTTATGATACTTTTGTCTATTGCTACGCCGCTGCGTTGATACTAGCTCTATTTTCACAATAGGGGGCGCTGTTTACCCTTGACGACAGGGACTATATTTGGAGCAACTGTCGCGCGTAAAACTTGTCATGTGACTAAGGGTGGCAATTTGATTGGCTAATCGGTGGAGCCAGGCTCGAAAAATTTGGTTTCAGCCAGAGACTTATATAACAAGAGAAGTGCTACTGGGCGAGGCTTAATGGGGTGCGTTTGCAGATCTGCTGCACGCCGCAAAAGAGACTACAATGGAATTTTGGTCGCGGCTGCCTGAATTTGGGCTGGGGCCGACTTTTGGTTGCTAATAATTCCTTAATGAGTCAACTTAGCCAAAATAGTCCTATTTTACGAGATGCTTAATTTTGTTAGGGCTATCTTTTTTCTTTTATAAATATTTTCCCAACCATTAGGAATTAAAAGTTGTAAAACAGAGGTACCAGTTGGCGTTTTCCTTTCTGGATCAATTCAGCCCACTGACTATTTTATTAGAACAGCTGACCCAAATGTTTTAAAAATCTCTTGTAGCACTTGGCGCGCGCTCGCGTGCAGTGAGAATGCAAGAAGTAGCACTTCTCTTTCTATATAAGTCTCTGGTTTCAGCTATGAAAAGCTTGGAAATTTGCGTGAGCTACACATGGTTTTATGGCTTGAAAGGGTGCAATTTAATCATTAGAATTTGTCATATTTTTTTTTTTTAGAATTAGTGCACCTAAAGCCAAAAAAGCCCATTTTTTATCGCCTATGTAGTGTAGCCATGTCAAATGTACTAGGCAAAGTTGCCGCGCTAGATGGCGCATGAAATCTAGTGACTTTACGCCTTTGGCTTATACAGATCTTTGTTTATTATGATCTTCTCTTCAATGGGAAACTGGTACTGAATTAAAATATGGATTTTTGTTAGATGCTATCTAACCACTGAACTAATGTGTGACGGGAAATGCTGAGTACTAATTTTTGGGGGGACTGGGGAGAAGTGCTTGCCCACCATAATTACCTTGCAAAGCTACTGACTTTATAGGGGTGAATGACTCAAATAGTGCTAAACTGGCATACAGATCTTTGTTTATATTGATCTTAGCTTGAATGGGAATCTGGAACTGAATTAAAATGCGAATTTTTGTTAGATGCTATCTAAAGCCAAGGCCAGGTCTACTTTCAAAAACGCCCGCTCCCTGCTGTCCACATTGTGGACGCCTAAATCTAGTTTAAAAAAGCTTTAATGCTTTTCTCAAAAATAGTCACAAAAGGCTACGGCCAATAGCAGAGACTTACATTTTAAAAATATCTAAATTTCCGTGGCAAGATTTGGGCCCAAAATAGCCAATTTGACTATAAATAGCCACTAGCCACACCTGGTTACCAGTCAGTATAAAGAAACTCCATGCTAGGATAAGAACGGCATCCTGATTGGTTGGGGCAAATATGCGGGCGTGCTCTCATTAGCTGACAGATGAACAGCATAAATGGTTTCATCTTACTCTATACAAGTTGAGACTTGAGGGTTCAAATAATTAGACTCAATAAGAAAAGTAATTTCAGCTGCTTTGAAAATTTGCTTCTCGTGAATTTTTCTCTAGTGTTTTTTGGAAAAGTATACTGACGAATGTAGAACCTAAGATTATCTTCAATCTTAAACGTCCGGATTCATTATAAAAAAGGATGCAAGTCTTCGTAATTGCCTCAAAAATTGTGGTCCGTTCCATCGAAATGGCTTTTGGCCCCACCATTTAATAGAGCTACGTGCACGCCTCAGCTTTTAAAATGGCTCTGCCGTTCTTATTTCAGCATGGAGTTCTTTAAGTCAGTAGACTGTTTCAATCTGCTGGCAGACGGCAGCAGCGGAAAATAGTAATTCACCCGTTTTTCCCGCCACAATTTGAGCCAGGCACAGCAAAGGAGACAACAAGAGCGCCACCTGGCACTCAACACTGCGCTCGTCAAAAAAGGTAACGCGTAATCGCCGATTTGTTTTCGCCCCGACGATTTGGCGAGAAAATACCAAAGTAAACACGGGATAAATTGGGTGCATCAGCTGACGCGAATTGAACGAGGGAGGAATCGTGAGTGGAACGTTTTTGATTGCCCCTCCCTCCGGAATGTGGGTTGGGGGATATTTAAAGGGCCCGTATAAGAATGGCGTGTACTCGCCTGCCCGTGCCAGTCTAAGTTGAGACGCGAAGTCAACAACAACAACAATAACATCCGAAGTGAATTTCTTGCAGCTTATCCCAGTTCAGAGGGCAAGAAATCCAGCAAGATGCCCATCAAGAAGAAGAAGTATAACGCCAGATTTCCGCCGGTGAGTGCCGCTCAAGATGGCTGCTGCTGCTCCAGCTTCAACTGTGACTTTTGACGCTACTTTTTTTGCAGGCTCGCATCAAGAAGATAATGCAGACTGACGAGGATGTGGGCAAAGTGGCCGCCGCCGTTCCAGTCATTATCTCCAGAGCCCTCGAGTTGTTTGTGGAGAATCTGCTCAAAAAAGCCAATGAAGTCACCACAGAGCGTGGCGCCCGAACGCTGACTCCAAGCCATTTGTGAGTTGACGTCAATTTCTCTGTTGACAGCCATAATAGTTTTCTTCGCTCCCCATGCAGGAAAATGTGCATCAAATCCGAGGGTCGATTTGACTTTCTCAAGGAGCTTGTTTCCTCAGTACCTGACTTGCAAGGCGATACCGATGAACAGACAATGACAGGTCTTGATTTGTCAGTGGCAACTGACCAAAAACTGTCTCAAAGACTTCTCAAATTACCGCGGCAGCTCAGCACTCCTAAACCAAGGTAATGTTTTTTAAAGGCAGGGCACTTCTTTTGCACTCGGACTTAATGTTGGCTTTCTTTGTTAAGAGGGCGACCACGTGCAGTGTCCGCTGATCTCGAGTCAAAGATACCAAAGAAACGAAGGAAATCCAACAAAAGACAGCCCAAGTTCGTCGATGAAGACTTCAGCAATGGGTCAGCTGATGACCTGGAAGATGACCTCAATGAGGCCAATCATGCGATTGTGAGCAATAATGACTCCTCTGCCGTTGTGACATGCACCGTGACAACGCACATTAATAATGGGTTCAAGAATGGCCTCGGCTTCACCCTGTCCATCCCGTCCACATCTTTGACCTCGGGGCCGCTCTCCACGCTCACCTCGCCCTCCTCGTCGCCGTCGAAAAATGGCCTCGTCATAGCGGAGGATGAGGCTGGCTCTGAACCTGACAAGAAGCAACCCAAGTTGGCATTAGTCGCTCACCACGACAAGAAAGAGTTGAATAATGATGTCGTGGTGGATGAAGATTACGATGACTGTTAAGAAATTCAAGGCACTTCAATTAATCATCAAATTACTACTCTAGTGTGGATCTGGAATACTTCTTCAATGCTTAACTAATATACACACACAAGCAATAATAAAAATTAACTTGCGTCCATTGATATCAGATTACACACTTAGTGCAAGGCTCACATTACGAAGCTGAAAGATAGGCTCACTTGTTATAGCGAACATTATTAGCAGTTTTTATTTGTTCCATGAATTCTTGTACCATTTTCGACCAGATGCGCCCAACTCTGTCCCGCTCAGAGTGTGAGTCGTTTCCTCCTCGCTGTCACCGTCTGATTCAAGTTCAATTACTTCAGGAAGCTTTTTGGCTGGTGCACTTTTACTAGCAGTCTCCATTACAGTTTCTTCTTGATCTAGATCTTCGATGGAAGGATGCAGCTCAACAATACCATCTTCCTTGGCCTCAATCACAACATCGTCATCATCATCGTGCTCGGTTAAGTCAACATCTGGCGCAGCTTCATTTGAAGCCATTTTTTCAATGTCAAGTTTGGCCGGCATGCGTTCGTTGGCCAATATGCTTTCCAGCCTTTTCATCGAGTGAGCAAGGCCAAGTGTGTCAGCGTTGGCAGGAGATTTTCTCAACTCCTCGTCCTTGTAGAGAGCATTTTTGATCAGCTCCACGGTGGACTTTGCATTTTCACCAGCCGAGTGTGTCAGCTTCAACACTAGATGCTTGTCAATCATCATCTTGCCAGCCAGATGGAGTGTACATATTTCTTTGTTGGGGTTCATTCCAAGCACCACTTTTCCATCCATGACACTTTCTTCAATGCTCGATGGATCCTTGATTGTGGTGACATTCTTACTGCTGTCATCCGGGTTGGTGAAAAAGCCGTACGTTGTGCAAACAGGATAGTGGTTGATCGCCAGCTTGACAGGATCTTTTTCGGAGGTGGGATGTATGGTGACAACGTTGCCGTCCAATGACACATCCGGCCTCCTGAAATGGGCCAAAGCTGACAAGCCAGCAATGCTGGCACAGTCCGTCACATTTCCTTCATGGTTCAGGACTCGAATGTCCAGTCGAATGGCCCACACTTTCTCCTCGGTGACAATGCAAAGAGACTCGGTGTCAACAGCTTTAGACTCTTTGAGGCACCTCTCAAGTTGCCTCGTGACCTCGGTGACCTCATCGTCCACACCTCCGTAAGCTTTGTTGATAAATCTTTGCGAGCACATGGGAGGAAACTCCACATGGATGAAAACCATGCCCTCGTTGGACCTCGTGGCTCGCGGCTCCATGACTGAGCAAGACACTTGCGCAGACACTCGTGTTTGGCCAAGTGAAACGACGCACGATCCAAACTCGGAGCCGAAATGAATCTCAATATTTCGTCTCTCGTCAACATGTCTCCCGTCCGTCCGACGTCCGCCCAAAATGGCGTCCAGGATAAAAGCTCGCTCCAAATTGGAAACTGGAGTGTCTTTCATTTTTACCCACGTCGGTTTGTTTTCCTCCGAACTGAAATCGTGACAATTTTAACGCTCGACTAATTCGCAAAAAAATTGTCAAAAACGCCTTTTAAAACAAAGAAAAAAAAATAACATTGTTTGGTAGCTCTGTTTGTTTACAGCTAATTTGTAAACAAAATTTCGCAGAAAATTTTTAACATGTTTCTGCTCAAGTTATCACCTTGGAGCCGAATGGCGGCGACGAGGCCCATGTCAATGTGGCCGGGAAACTTTACCGACCCCATTGAACACAAGGATGAAATTAGAGCTGCCAAAGAGAGTGGAGAGTATAAAAGGAAAACGCTTTTGCCCATCAAAGCTGCGAGCAAAGATGCCAACTGCTCTGTGTTCCTGCCAAAAGAAATGTTAAAGTTCCAGAAAATGATTCTGAAAGAAGGCAAAGGTTTCGTGGCCTTTGAAGAGCTTCGCCTCACCTTTCAGGCCATCAAAGACATTCAGCTGAAAAAGTACTACAAAGCCAGCGCTGAACGGAGAGAAAACATCGTCACTGACCCTGCGGAAATCCTACGGATGGCTGTCGAAAACGCAAGGCCTCTAATGGCCATTCAAAAGGTCAAAGTGGGCTCTGTTGTTTATTCTGTGCCTGCCCCAATCACGTATGAACGATCTCTCTTCACTGCTCGCCAGTGGATTCTAAATGCAGCTCGTGATCGAGAAAGGGGCAAGTCGAGGCTTCACACTACCTTGGCTACCATTCTCATTGAGACGGCCAATAACACTGGCAGGGTGATTTCAGTCAGAAATGAGCACCACAAAACATGTGAACAAAATAGAGCAAATGCTCATTACAGAGTGTCAGCCTAAATGAAACAATAAAGACTTTTTCTTATGAGGCTGCAGACTTGGTACATTACTTCCCAAAGGAATAGCAGCACTAAGCACAGAACTGAGTCGTACATAGTAGAGTATTTATTGATGATAAATTCTGTTACCTATTCTGGTAATAAATACTTTCCTTCAGGGCTTCACTTCTTGATTGACAAACGCCATAATGGACTCTTTGGTGCAACCGAAAGCTTTGCCGAAATCCTTAATGATCTCCTCCGCCAATGTGAACTTGTAGCCTTCGATGATCTGAGCTCGGTGCTCAGGCTTGAGGGACTTGTTGGCGAGAATGTCATCCAACCGGGGGAACTTGGACCTGGCTGAATTGAAAGCGTCAATCAAATCGGGGTCAAAATAGCGCTTCTTTCCGTGCGCATTGTACAGCAAAGACTCTTGCAGCACTTTGTTCAGAGGGTCGACAACATCCTTGATTTTGCATTTCTCGGCCAATTCCACAAGAGCTTCAACTCGCCTCGGATCGGTGTCTTCACAACCCTTCCATTTCAAAATGATGCCTTGGCTGGGAATGGTAATCACAAAGCCCTCCACCTTTTGGCCCACCAGATCCCCGGCCATTTTTGCAAACACTTTGGTCGTTGGCAAGGTCTGCAAAATTGGCACTGTCAGCATGCCAAACCGGTTGAACAAATGCTTCAATTCGCCATTGAGCAGAATCACGAAAAAGTCGTTCGCCTGAGCTTCCTCAGAGTGGACTGAAAACCCACGCAAGCCCAGGACTCGGATGACTTTTTGCACCTCATTGGAAGGCAGGGGTTGATTCAGAGCCAGCCCAAGGCCAAATCCATAAAACTGGCCACTCACCAAGGACCTTGACGCGTAGCCAAACTTATCCTCTTTGGAGCTGGCTGTGCCCTTCTGCAGCCATTCCCCGAACACAGTGACGCTGAAATCCAAGTAGGGGAAAATTTGCTTGAACACCACGGCAGGAATGTCCCTGACAGCCTTCAAAGGCTGGCCAAGAGATGCCAAGGATTCACCAGCAAATTGGGTGTCAGCAAGCTCTTTGGGGTTTGGGTTCACTAGCAAAACTTTCCTTCTTGAACAGACAAGTCCACGTGAGGAAATGCTCAAGTTGGACCCGTCCAACTTCTCAGACACCAAGGCAATTGGGTCAGTACGGGTTAAATCTGCCATACGATCAGGACACAGGTAGACACTTGGGATTTCAGGCCATTGGTGGGGGCAAATGTCACCAGGTTTATATTTGGAGAAGTTGACTTTTTCAGCTGCAGTATTGGTGGTGGACTTGTGTATTGGCTTGCCCTTTTTGGTGGGAGGTTTCACAGCTGCGGTCGTAGGAGCAACCGGCGGTTTGGTAAGGACAAAATCTGCAAGGTATTTATTTAGTAGCACTTTTAAAAGTACAGCAAGATTCAGGCCCCAGATGTGTATTATGATATTTGTTAGTGGTAAAATTCAACAACAAAACTGTTAGCAGTCAAATGTGGGTTATTAAAAAATCTTATTCGATTATCAATATTTTTTGTTGGCAGTAGAGACCCCATCATTATTAACAACCTGTAAAATATCAGAATACACACTCTGAATTTCTTTTTAAGCAGGATTTAGCAAAAAATGCTCCTACCTTCCTCAAAGGACTTTTCGCAGCGTTTCATCCATTCTTGGATGGATGGCGGCAATTTCGGCCCTCCTTTGGCCTTTTTCATCAGGGAGTAGGCAAACCCGTCTGCAACGGTGAAAAGGCCGCACGCCAAAAACTTGGACTTTTTCAGGCTTGGCTCAATCATCGCTTTGACCGATTGCGTATAGCTGGCAATGCAAAGTTCATCCAGCAGCGATTCCACGAGAGCAGACTTGATGTCACTGCTGACCAGGGGATGATTGAACAAGTTGAATCTACGGGCAAAATAGCGCACCAAATTGACCTCTCCTTTCACCACACAAGTTGAGGTGGGCGAAGTGACAAGCTCCAAATCTTGAGCTACAAAAAAAAAGAAAGATTAAAAAAGGCAATTCAGAGTAAAGTGTGCCATACCAGCTGTCCAAATGAGAGTGATATTCAAGTCAGCCAAAGTTCTGGAGGAGCAATTTGAGGCAGGCAAAAAGTCGAGCAGAGCATTGGGAATTCCCTTGGGCAAACTCGAGTGGACATGGGAGCAAACAACAACCTGAAGACTGCGCTGCAATTGAGCGCAAATCAAAGGCAAAGACAACGGCGCATTAGTAGGTGGGGCACGGATAACAATGTCACGCACACCCTGCAAGAATAATTGAAATCAAGTACGGTTGACAGGCCAAGAATAGCGAAAAAGGCACCCACGTGGGTTGAAGAAGGTTCCAATGTTGTCTTCTGCTGCAAGCCATTCACTTCCAGCTTGAGAGCTTCCAATTGATTGATAATCTTCTCTTGTCGCTCCTCAAGAGCTTTCAAAGCTTCGTCCTGCAAATAAATTAACGCGCTTGTTATGATTGACGATATGGTTTTTAACGTGTTGCCATTTACCGAACTTTCGCTTTGTTGAGTTTCGAATTTTTGGATGCTCGGAAGTTTGTACATACAAGTTGGCAAGTCGAATTCCATGTTTGGCGGAATGATCGGTGGTAGCCGATACATCGTCGACATTTTGAGCGATGCCTGGTTTCTGCCTACCACGAGCGGTTACCAAGATGATGAAATGGTGATAGGATAAAGTCCGTGAAAAGCCGTGCGTGAAAAAACTGGTAATGTTCGGTTTAGCTCCGTTATTCAAAACCGACATGTTATCGTCTACTTTCATCTTATTCGGCTTAATGCGCTCCCTTCACTTGCATTTATTCAAATTGAAAACGACTTTTTCAGGCGCCTCAACTCAATTTCAGCTCAATTTCAGTTGTAAATTCCATTTTTTTGGTAGCGTTTCATACCGATGTTTTTAAGGTATCTAAAAATAAGAGCAAGAAATTGTCATATTTTCTTGCACTTTATTGAAGAACGGCGCTTATTTTTGACTAACATTTGAAAATAGGTATAAAATGCCGGTCTGCTTTTAGTACAGTTTTGGAAGCTAATTACTTTTCTTTTTTGAGGCACATTCAGGCAAGCAAATTCAGAACAAATAGGAATCTACTTTGTTAAGTAAACTTCTCTTTGGTAAAAAATTAGGCTCCCCATAATTAATATTACAAGTCTTTTGTTTACACTGTATTGCTACTGCAAATTTCATTCTGATTTGGAATCGTAGCTGAAGTTGACTTCAATTCGATCCATCAAGAATTTGGCATAAAAAGAAGAAGCCGCTTTGTTGATTTGTGACTTTTCTCGCGAAAATGGGGAAGACAAAGCACAAGAAGCATCACCGCCATGGCGACGGCGAAGACGATGCTGGTGACGAGTCTGGAGCTGGGAGTGGGCTAAAATTGATTCTCAAGGTGGGCTCCAAAGGCCACGAAAAGCACAAGAAGAAAAAGAAGAAGAAGGACAAGAAGAAAGAGCGGGACAAGGAGCGAAAGCACAGACATCATCACAAGGAAAAGAGGCCGATCGAGGCTAGCGATGTCATAAAATCCGAAGAAGTTGCATTAGTAGAAGTAAGTCGCTCTTTTTTCTCTAATGTTCAATTTTAATGACAATTGTTTTCAGGGCGAAGAAGTGACTCGGGAGCGGTCTCAAAAAGCCCTTTCACGGCTGCTGGAGTATATGCTGAATCACCTCCAGAGTAAAGATACCAACGGGTTCTTTGCCAACCCTGTCAATGACTTGATAGCTCCAGGATACTCGAGCATTATCAGCCAACCCATGGACTTTTCGACGATGCGGTCAAAGCTGCAAGACTACAAAGACCTGGCCTCGTTCAGGGCCCATTTTGAGCTCATCTGCACCAATGCCATGACGTACAACACAGTGGACACAATTTACTACAAAATGGCGGCCAAAATGCTGCACTACGGGCAGAAATTCTTCAGCGTGGACAAGCTGCGAGCCATGAAAAAGCATTTACCTTTTGCTCAAGCCATCCCTGACGAGTGCTTGGGCATCGATGCCTCGTCCACTCTGGAGAGCGATCAAGCCATGGATGAGGATCCCGATGACGATGTCAATGACGTGTCCAAAGTCATCGAGGACATTCGCGAAGTTGTGCGCAGGCCTCCCGGCCGATTTGAGGCCATTCCCGATGACCTCACCGCAGCTGAGATCCTCGAGCAGGCCAAAATGGCTGCACGAGGAGCAGCCAATCGACTGAAAATCTACAAGCCGGATTCGAAAATGGGATTTCTGCGGCAGAAGCCTGACGGCAGCACAAGCCTCAAGTTCCTCACGGGAACCGCGGGCGTTGTGCCTGGCACTGACAATGAGAGGCCTGTCAGCCTTGGCCAGCTGATTGGTAAAGTCAAGCAAGGCACGGGCTCGATCCAAGGCTTTCGTGAAGACCGCAGGAATTTGGCCAAGGCCATTCACCCGTTGTACTATGGAGCCTTTTCCACCCATGGTCCAAGCTACGACTCGACGTTCTCCAACCTGACCAAAGAGGAAACCGAGTTGGTCTACCGGACCTACACGAATTCAGATGGAGTGCAGTATGCGGAGAGTGTGCTCAACTATGCTGGCAATTCGGACAATTTCCTCATTTCGCACATTGTGCACCACTTGCTCAACGTGCTGGGCAATGGTGAGCACAAGCAGACCTACAAATACATCGAGGAGCGGAAAGCCATTCGCAAAGAGGAGGAGCTGCTGGATTACGTTTTCCAAGACATGAACGAGGAAATTGCCAAAGCCAAAGCTGCTGAGAAAGCAGAAGAAAAGGACGGAGTTGACTTTGAGTCACTCAAGTAAGTCAGCCAAGAAAGTAAAGTCAGCCAAAATAAATTGATGATTTTTGTTTTTGCAGGTCTTTGCAAGATGACGGAATCGACATGAGTTTCTTGGAGAACTTGCAAAAGTTCTACAGCCCTGATGCCGTGGCTGAGGCCAAAAAGGCAGCAGTGGACTCGGAAGAGGCTGAGCTGCTCAAGTCCAATGCCGAGTTGATTGCCCAACTGAACAAGGTGCAATCGGAGCGGCTGAGTGCAACCCCACCACCCCATTTCACTCAAATGCAAAAGCCAGGCGAGAAGGAACTGGAGCTGGCCTCAAGCATCCAGACCAATCTGGTAGAAATCATTGGCCAGCTGAAGCCCGAGTCACTGGTGTCTGAATCTCTGATCCAATCCACCTTGGGCATCAAGCCTGCTGCTGTCAAAGAAACGATGGCCCAAGCAGTAGCAATGGAAGTGGAATGATGGGTTGTAAAAGTATATATTTTGGCTTTGAACTCTGTGTTGTATATAAGGTATCAGCATTCCGAGGGCAAAACTGATTTGCCATTGTGTATCTTAAGCTTGATTGGTGGCTTCGTCAAGGCTTCTAAAGCCATTAGAAGTTGCTGGTTGCGCGCCTTCTCCATGTGGAGCATCTTGTTCAGTCTCCCGGAGACTTCGTTCAGCCTGTCCACCTCATTTTTGGCCCACGTCAGTAATTTGATTTTCTTCTCGTTGGAATCAATCAGAGTCTTGGCCTGGGCATACATGTCACCCAACATGAGTTGCCTGATCTCGGTGAACAGCTCAGTTTCAGCTTGTCTTCGCAAACGCTCCGCTTCCGCTCGGGATCGCGCCGCTTCGGTGTCCTCGCTTTCAGCAACGTCTTCAGCGGAGGAGTGCTCAGAAGGTTCCTCCGGCTCAGCTGAAATCGTGGATCGACTCCTCTTCCTTTTGAGGATGGGCGATTGGTCCTCTTTTGAGGCGCTTCTGTTCTTTTTCCGCAATGGCGGATGTTGGTCTTCTTCCTCGCTTCTATCCTTGTCATCATCACTGGGAACCTCCAATGGATTGACAGATTCCTCTATGGCAAACACTCGCTTGGGAGTGCGTTTCCTTCCCGATTCTTCCCTCGGTGGGGGCAATTTCCTATTAAAACAAACATAAATGGTAGCTTTTTGCTTTTGATAATAGAATCAAAAGAGTATATAGAGGGAAAGTTGATTAAAACAAGGCTTTCTTGGTCATAAAGAGAGCATAAATGATTTTTGCCAGAGGCAAGCCTTTTTTTGTAATTGAACATAAAAGATGTAAAAAACAGCTAACTACTATTACTTCTTTTAGTAAATATATGAACGTGCGTAAAAGTGCTTACGTTGCTTTCAGTTGAATTTTAAACTGCTCTGCTTTCTCGGCCTTTTTTTCCGCCTTCTTCTCGGCCTTTTCCGCCCTCTTATCAGCCTTTTCAGACTTTTTAGGCGCTGACGATGCTTTGACAGGAGGAGGAGCCTCCATCTCCACAGTGACAATGCCTGCGTTTTGGATTATGACATCTTGATAATACTGCTGGCCATTCTTCCTCTTTCTGCCAGCTCCAGGACGAGCTCCTCCTCGTCCTCTCAGCGATAAATCTTGAGATGGGTCATACACCTTTTTGAGAGGAGAGATGAGGCTCTTCAGACGCTTCTCCTTAATTTTCTGAAGAGAAGAGTCGAAAATCTTGATCACAGGCGGACTAGTCACTATGACAGGCTCCTCAATTGGATCATCTTCCACAATGAGTTCACTTTTGACAGGTACGAAGCTGGGATCGTGCACAACTGTGTCAGGGACGGAGTTGGAGCTGTCCAACTCCTCATTGGCCATGAGAGACTCTTCAAAAGTTTTCGAGTCCACCTTTTTCAGCAAACTGGGCTTTTTTAGCTGCTGCTGCTGCTTCTGGAGGGATGCAAGATTGACAATCTTAATGGAGCTGCTATCTTGGCTGACATCTTTGGCCAAGTCGTCCTCATATGTGATGCTGATCAATTCTCCAGTTCGTGAATCAAGAGACTTTTTGCCCCCAACTGACACAACTTTTAAACCGCTATTGCTCTTTTGTACTTTTTTGGGCTGCTGCTGTTGGTTTTGTTGGACCACTGACACTGATTTCTGCATGCTTCTGAACTCATTGAGGCTGACGTTGAGCAATTTGGGCTTTTCCTTCACTGCTGTCATTGGTGGCTTTGACGGTTGAGGAATCGGTGCTTTAATGCTCTGCTCAGTGTCAATTTTGTCCACTAGCTTGTCAATTTCACCGAAAAGGTCCTCGTCTGCACCATTTCTTGTTTTTGACAGGAGAGTCCTGAGCTTCCGCAGGGACACGTCCATGTTTGGCGTGTATAGCTGCTCAATGTAGATGATCGTGATGCATTGGGACAAATCCAGATTCGGAGTTGGAATGGACAATCCGTTGATGAGGAGCTCGGACACAATGTGCCCCACCATCATCTTGTAGTCCATGTACATGACGTCACACAGCCTACACACGTACATTTTCTGCTTCATTTCCATGAGATCTTCACGATTGTTCCAGCATAGGGGGCTCAGTTTGTGCTGGAGCAGCAGCGTCGCCGACTCAAAGGTGTCATTGCACACGGAGCAATGAAAGTAGGAGTGATCTGCCAATCTTTTCGACAGGGACGTATACGTGAATGAAGTGATCCTTTCAATCTTCATAGGACACTGATTGAGCAGGCTCGTCAAAGTGCTGAAATGGTGGTCATTGCTGTTCAACAGCCTCACATCATTGGCCTGCAGACTGAGTTCACTGTACATGTATTTCAGCCTCTGGGTGGCCTCAGACTCCTCCACGCGAACCTCGACACCAGAGGCCGACGAACTCTTTTCCAATCTGACAATGCTCTGATTAATAGGTGAAAACGCCGCCGCCATCTTGCTTCACAAACTGGTTAAGATCTTCAACTTTATAATACTGATGCTTCCCTCCACGAAAATGCACTATAAACACAGGTGAAATGATCACCTTTCTTCCTTAAAAAGCCAATTTCAGTCACTCTGCCCTCAATTTTGAATCACTGGAGGCCAAATTAGGCTAAATTCAAACTTTTGTTTTTTCAAATGTCAGCTGATGCCAAAATTCAAAATGGCGGATTTTTCTTTGTTTCAAAGTTTGATTTCCTGAAGGTGATATTTGGCGAGCCTCAACTAAGGCCAGCAAAGGCCAAATCAAACCAAAGAAGGCGATTCACTTGATTTCAAAGGACGCGTCAATTTTAGTATCTTTGTTTACAGTTTTGCAGGACGCAGGAATCGGAAATTGTACTATGGCAAAATGGCGGAATTTTTAATAGATCGAGCGCAAGCTCGACTTATTTACTTTTATCAGGAATCAAATCAACCACGTGTTCGCATCAAGATTACGAAATCAGGTTAATTCGAGGAATTCATAATTTTGCAGTGTCGTAGAACAACGTTTAATGAAGATATGGCCAGTAAAGCATCCAATAATACGATTACAGAGGTCACAAGAGAATTCTTTTGAATAGACCATCTTCTTAAAAAGCAATATTATCAATCGCCATATTTTTTATATAATATGCAGTGATATCTTTACCGACAGTTGCATAAAACTTGATTAAACTCATTTTAGATTACAAATCAAAATAGCTTTAAAAATGGAAGCTTTGATAAAAATTATCTTGCATTTGTCAGCTGTAAGAAATGAAATGCAAATATCTAAAGGTTGCTGGCCTCTTTCAAAAATCCAAGTTTACCATCAGCCTTCTATCAAACAAATTGATCATATGACTCGTTAAATAGTTTGAAAATTGTTGGCTCGCTTCTGCTTTAGGTGCGACAAAGTGGAAAGGTTGCGTGATAGATGATACCAGTCGGATCATAAGCAGCGTTGCTCTCCCCATTGAGTCGTTAAAAGCCCTCTTGAATGAATCTGCAAAGGCGGGAAAATTGCTTCTTTGCTCAAAACAGGTTTTATTGAGTACCAAATACTTCTATCCGGATCAATCAAAGGGCAAAAATGATCACGTTGCCTCTATCTAAAATCCCTCTTAATCACTAGAGCATGAATCTATGATTATGATCTATTTTGCTCTAGGAATATATGTTTGGGAATATTTATTCAAGTTAAGAAATGAAGACCTTATAATCTTTGCAATAAAAGCTAGTTTTTCATGATGGCTCCTTCAAGCCAAGATTCATTGGATTTTTCACGAGTCAATTTCAAATCTTCAGATTGAAGATTATCGTGGTTTTGAAGCTATTGTAGCCTAATAGTTTCAATTACAAGCTCTGCGAATTATCACTTTGCATGGAAATATGGCTTAAATTGGCACGAATACATGTTTTGCACATTTTTTCAAAAACCACGTGACTGCCGCGCCGATTGTTTTCAGTCCTGTCATTCTGGTAACTTTGTTATTGTTTTGAAAAAGTTGCCGAGAAAAAAGTCGCGAAAATGGCAAGCTCAACAGTTTACCATGAATGTGAGTCCAATTTGGACCTTGGCTTCGCCGAGGACGTGCCAACCTGGATTTTGGCCTCAAGGTTCTTCCGTAGCAAAATGGGAGGTCGGCCATCTTGGCTCAATTTGGCGGACATTCCCAAAAATGAAGATTTGCAGTGCCCAACCTGTTCCGCGTGTCTCACCTTTCTGCTGCAGATTTACGCTCCAATCGAATCAAACCCCGATTGTTTTCACCGAACAATCTTCATTTTCATGTGCTTGAATCCTGGCTGTCACCAAGGATCAGCTGGTCAAGGGTTTCTCGTGCTACGTAATCAGCTGTCTAGGAAAAATGACTTTTTCCCCTTCGAGCCGCCTGTGGAGAGCCCCGACTGGAAGTGTGAACTGAATGTGGGGAAATTTAATCAGGTTTGTCGCGTGTGTGGCCTCAGAGGCTCGAAAAAGTGCTCAGGCTGTGGCAAAGTGAACTATTGCTCAAGAGAGCATCAGACCACTGATTGGAAAATGAGGCATAAAACTGAATGCAAGAGTGAGGAATTTACCTTCGTCTTCAATGAGAACGAGGACATTTGCGAAAATGCCCTACTTCTCCATAAAGAGATTGTCATGACTGGAGACGATGAGGAAATTTCGGACTCTGACGAGGACGAATCGAGGGAGGTGAATATTGATGCTGAAATCGCCAAAATCAAGCAACTCGAGCAAAACGGAGAGGTGAAATTGAGCAGTGCTGACTTGGCCGAATTCGCTGAGGAGGATCAAGTTGCCAAAGACAAGCACTTCAAACGGTTTCAGAAGGTTGTCAAGGCTGCTCCTGATCAGATCATAAGGTATCAAAAAGCATCAGAGCCTCTTTGGGTGAGCACTGAAAACATGCCTGACACTGTCGACAATTGCCAATATTGTGGATCCAGAAGGGTGTTCGAGTTCCAAGTCATGCCCCAGCTCCTGTCCATATTGAAGCTAGACAAGTCTGCCAATGAGGAGAGCATTGATTGGGGAACTTTGTTGGTGTACACGTGTGAAAAAAGTTGCAGTAGCGCACTTGAACCAGCTTACAAAAAGGAATTTTTATGGAGGCAAAACTTTTCTTAACTTTTTCAGCCAAATAACTATCACAACATGGAGGTGGAGGAGTGCATGCCAAGGGTGATTCAAACAATACAGAATTACCAAGAAGACATTGTCAACAGGGTGTCCTACATGCAGAGAGCTTTTTCTGAAGCCTCCATGAAGCACAAGAATGTCTTTTTGAAAGCAGGCCTTGGGAAGTACATTGAAAACATTCTCAATTGTGTTGAAACCAACCAAGGCGTGCTCAATGAAATTTTGCAGTCATGTGACATTGAACTGGAGCCAAATACTTCTGTAAGTTGACGTTTTCTCATTTAGCCAACTTTCAATGTATGATTTTCTGTAGATGACTCAAACTTTAAAAATGGACCATGAGAAATTGAACGACTGTTTCATACAAATTGCGAGGGAATGGAGCAGCGAGGGAGCCAAGGAGAGAGAAGAGTGCTTTGCACCCATAATAGAAGAGCTGCGAAACTTTGATGAGTATGAGGAAAAAGTGGTCCTGGTTCCAGGCTGTGGGCTGGCAAGGCTTCCGTTTGACATAGCCTCTTTGGGCTTTCAAGTGGTTGGCAATGAAGTTGACCCTTTCATGCTACTGGCTGGCAATTTTATACTCAACAACTGTGATCAAGTGAATGGCCACAAAATCTTCCCATGGATTTTTGACCTGTCGAATAGAATCAGTTCTGATTGGGTCACTTCCCCTGTGACCTTTCCTGACATTGATCCCAGCTGCAGGCCTGAAGGTTTCTCTTTGCAAATGTTGTCAGGGAATTTCCTTAAAGAAGTGGAGGCCAATCTTGAAGAAAAAAGTGTTGATGCAGTTGTCACTGCATTTTTCTTAGACAGTGCTCCCAATGTGGTTTCCTATGTGGATGTCATTAGCAAACTCATCAAGCCAGATGGGATCTGGATCAACTTTGGTGGCCTGAACTTTTCATTTGAAATGCTGCCATTTTCATTGGCAGACCTGAAAAAAGTGATCCAAAGTGCTGACTTTGAATTCATCAAGGATGAAATTGTGCCATCCTCATATGGACAGTGTGACAAGACTTCAATGGCCAGCTCAACTCTGCAATGCTCATTTTTCACCTGCAAAAAGAAACTACCCAAGAAATCAAAATGAAGCGACTGACAACAGTATTTAATTCATTTTTTGATGTGTTTCAGAAGATGAAAGCAAACTGGAATATTTCGCTGGTTGGCTCCAAGGTCATTTTGGTCCCATATTGTGAACACCATGTGCCTAAATATCATGAATGGATGAAAAGTCCCGAGCTTCAACACTTAACCGGCTCTGAACCTCTCAGTCTTGACCAAGAATTTGAAATGCAGAAAACGTGGAGAGACTCGGAGGACAAATGCACATTTATCATTTTACACCGTGAAACATTTGACAGTCTAAAAGGTGACCGTGAAATTGAAGCCATGATTGGTGACACCAACATATTTCTACGAAATGAAGATGACGTCCTTGTAGGCGAGGCAGAAATTATGATTGCTGAAAGTAAATTTCGAGGACAGAAATGTGGCCTTGAATCCATTTGCCTCATGCTGCTTTATGGTGCTAGGCAATTACACATTCAGTTGTATGAAGTGAAAATCAAGTTGGACAATGTGCAGAGCATCAACTTGTTTGAAAAACTTGGCTTCGTCAAGACTTCGACTAGTGAAGTTTTCCAAGAAACAACCATGAATGTGGCAGTTGATGAAAAGTGGCTTATTACTATGGAAAACATTGGACATTTGAATATACAAGCGTATAAGCATTAAAATTATCCCTTTAAAAAAACTGGCGGGTCTTGCGCCAATTTAAAATAACAATATGAGCATGTGGCTGAAACTATGATAACAAAGAGCAAATTTTGAAAACAGAAATGTGTCCCTGAACCCATTTGCCTCATGTTGCTTTATGGTGCTAGGCATATTCACATTCAGCAGTATGAAGTGAAAATCAAGTTGGGCAATGTGCTGAGCATCAAGTTGTTTAAAAAACTTGGCTTCATTAAGACTTCTTCAATTAAAGTTTTCCTAGAATTTTTTTCCCCATGAATGTGTCAGTTGGGTGCCGTCACTAAGGCCTAAAATGAGGTGGGTTTTAGGATCTAAAATCAAAGTGGGTTTTACGATCTAACAAATTGGGTTTTAAAGCCTACAGATTTGGCATCAGGGTACTAAGATCTAAGTGGAAAAATCAAATAAAGTTCATCATGGGTTTTAATATCTAAAGGCTAGGGTTTTAATATCTAAAGGCCTAGGTTTTATGATCTAACAGCATGGGTTTAAAGATCTATTGCATCAGAACAAAAAAAAGTATTCTCAAAACCATGTTGCCAACTAAAACCTGAGCAAGCATTACATGAAAATTAAACGCTAAATGTGCTCTGTGCCTACATGCCTGATCTCCGGCACATTGCACTTCTTGCATAGTGATCAAGTTCTGGCCAAATTCTTGAAGGGGGACATTCTTTATGAAGCCACCAGAGTCGATGATCAAGTACTTTGACAAGGCAGGTTTCACTGTCAATCCATCCTTGCTTATCTTTCGCTTTTCTTTCACCACTGCAATTTGACAAACTTTTCCATGTGTTTTTGTTTTGAATAGATATTCAGATAAACTGTGAGAGGTTGCGAGGTTTACTCGCCAATAAGTTGCGCTTATTTTGTAAACAAAACATATCACAATCAGTGACTTTCTCTCTTCAGTCTGTTGGATCTCAACAAGTGCTTTCTCTTAGGGCTGAAATAGAAATGAAGTGAAAACGGCGGGTGTCGCCCATTGATTTAACATATTTTACCGCGGTGTTGGTTCAATAATCGCAGTTGAGTCCTGACGCCGAACATGACCGGAGCTAAGCGAAAAGGAGGCTCTACAACTTTAAAGTTGGAATTGTCTGACGAGCAGAAGAATGACATTAAGGAAGCATTCAACTTATTCGACAGCTCCGGATCCGGAGTGATTGACACCAAAGATCTCAAAGTTGCCATGCGAGCATTGGGATTCGAACCTCGGAAGGAAGAGATCAAGAAAATGCTCTCCGAGGTGGACAAGGACAACTCTGGCAAATTGACTTTTGACGCCTTTTTGACCCTGATGGCCAGCAAAATGTCTGAGAAGGATACCAAAGAGGAAATTTTGAAGGCTTTTAAGCTATTTGACGATGATGACACGGGGAAGATTTCATTCACCAACCTGAAACGAGTGGCAAATGAGTTGGGAGAAAACCTAACTGACGAGGAATTGCAGGTAACTTTACTGGGTTTGTAAGCATACAAAAAAACTTAGAAGAAGGGTAATGGATGTGCCTTTTATTGTTATGGTGTCATAAATAGACCATAATCGTAGAACAAAGATAGCTTTGTTGGTTGAGTCACGCAAAGGATTCTTTTCAAAAGTACTTTTTGTGCACAGGAAATGATTGATGAAGCTGATCGGGATGGCGATGGAGAGGTGAATCAGGAGGAGTTCTTGCGAATCATGAAGAAGACAAGTCTGTATTAAACAAGTCAAAATTAGGGGAAGTACTGTCCCTACATAATAAATATCCTTTCCTTTGCCTTAGTTACCTTGGCATGATATCATTAATCAAGCTAATTTATAGTGGTTACTAAGGGGCCACACTTATTTTTAGTCTAGGTCTTGATCAGCTCCCTTAAAGCTGTTAACATCATGCTAGGCCATTCATGACATGTTTTTGTGTACCGCCCTTTCTATTTCTATAGCTGCCCTTCCACTACTTGCACTCTATTGCTACAGTTTTTATGATTTTGTGCCATCGTCCATTGCGCTTACGACACTTTTACAAGATGTTCTTAATTGCAGAGTAGGTACTTCAATCATCCATTGGTTTCTTTATTGTTAGTCATAGTGGCAAGGGGAGTTGTTAAAGGAACGGGATAATTTGGCTAGTAGATCGCTGTGATTAATTCAGGATCTAGGCCGTGTTTAGTTGCGAATGACATGACAGAAGACCTTGAAAGTTTGTTTGGCCCATAATCGACTTTTACTCGTAAAAAGCAAAAAGTGCAAAACTGCTGCAATATTGAGCAAGTCAACTTTTTCTGGCCTTCCACACCAGGGTAAGGCTCAAAAGTAAGACCTAGTAACATGAATCAGCTAATTTCAATCCCTTCAGAGTTTGTTTGCCCCTGTTGGAATTTGTTTGCACTATTATGGTACTGTTGAGGACAAAGTAATTTTTTATGCTTTTATTATGGCCTTTTTGGCCTTGAATCATGTGAATGACATGACAGAAGACCAATAAAGTCAGTTTTTGGCCAATAAAGCTTCTTAAAAGTTTGTTTGGCCCATAATCGCATCAAATGATCATAGATCTTAAAGATAGTTAAAAACACTGATCTTTGCGATCTATAAATGGACATTTTTTGCTAATATTTAGATCACAGTGGTGATCGCGCTAGCAAAGCTGATCAATGTAAGCTATTGTAAGGATATTTTTTAGTTTTAGAAAACAGAGATTCATATTTAGATCACTATCAGTGTTTGGGATCTAGAAGTGGACCTTTTAAGATCATTGAAGACTCTGCACAGCTTTTTCGAAAGTCTAGGGTAAACTAAGGCCCTTTTCACCTGCAAAAATATCAACAAAATAATGCGCGATGCTATGCTGATATTTGCAAAAATCCGTTATTTATAAATCATTTTTCAGATTTGGACTTCGGAATCGGTCTATTGGTATCCAAAGCTATCCAACACCAACATAAAAATTCTCAATTTTTCAGTACTTCTCTTAATTATTTTGACAAAATATGAGCAATAATATGCAGGGGGTCTGTATAAATAAATATAGATGCGTTAGATGATAAAGATGACTTAGATGATCATCTTTGTCATCTATATTTGTACCGTTTTTGGTCCAAATATAGATGATTTTGCCGATCCTCATCTGTATATTTGTACCACCAATCTCCTGCACTTACAAGATGTATAAAAATAGATGTTTTTTTACTGTCATCTATATTTGGACTAATTTAGATGATTGCAATTAGCTATGCTGAGCTACTCTGAAGGTAATGTTAAGCTTGACCCAAAATAGTTTTTAAATATATTCCACCTACCAATTGGCCAAACTATGTAAAACCTTAAATAAAAGAAATTAAAATTAAGAGTTTCATAAGAATTTACAAAATAAATTGTACTTTTCCAAATTATCACTGAGCTTGATAAATAAAGCATGAGAAATCAGCCAAAAAATCCAACTTTTTTAAAAATGCTTTTTTGGAATAAAAATCAAGTGAAATATTGAACTTCTGTATCAAATTTCAAGATTTGTGGCCCTATAAAATTATAGCTATTATTTTAGGTATTTAAAAATTCTTGGATTTTCCTTACTATAAAATGAAAAGTAATCATAATTATTCTGATTATTTTCCCTAAATACAGATTTTAAAAGAGCCAAGTATTATAAGGAGCAGTATTTCAAAAAACATCATATTTGCTTGAGCTTGGTTGAAGTCTAAAATCATCTATATTTGGTCCAATTATAGATGGCTAATCCAAGAATCATCTAGTATGTTTATACCGCACTTTAGCACAGGCAAGAAACAGTCCAAATATAGATGAGGATTGTCAAAAATCATCTGAAAACAGTACAAATCAAAGATGATCATCTAAGCCATCTAAATAATCTAACGCATCTATATTTATACAGAGCGATATGCAGGTGAATAGGCCTTAAATTGATTTATTTGAAAAGGCAGACTATCCATCTGTTGGCTCTGGGATGTTTTACTCTTTTTATTTAGTTTGTTAAGAGAATATTAAGGTTTTATAATTATTCAGCCCTCAGGTTGATGTGAGCATTTATGAAAAATCCGTTCTTCCATTTGCTTCAATTAGGAGAAGCCATTGCAACAAAATTTCCATTTTCATGGCTGCAATTGGTAACTAGTTACTGCATTGCAAAAAAGTAGGAAAGAGAACAACCAAGTCCCTTTTAAAGAGTTGTCAATTCCTCTCTGGTATTTTTTAACACTTTTGCTTACTGATTCAGAGCCAACACAATGGTAATTAATGGCAAGACCTCTTGTCAATGATTCAAATTCAAAAGTGAACTTTGAAGCTGTGTCAAAACCAATCTCATAACTTTATTATGACTTGTGCCACTAATTTGTGTCCTAGATGCATTAAATGTTCCAACTTGAACATGATCAGTGGCTAGCATAACTATCACTGACTACTACAATATTGCTTGTTGGCAAAATATCTAGAGTTTAAAATTGCTTTGGGCAAGACAAAGCATTTGGTGCTTTAATTTTTCATGGCATTCCAAACAAAGGAATCTAGGGTTATAAAATATACTATGCAAAAATGCAGTCTGCCATCATTCAAGCTTGGCAGGTTTTGGTGATGGAGGCCGGAATACCAGAGCAGTTATGACCACGCAAATGTTAAGAAACACTGACAAGCCAAAACTGATGTACAAATTGAT
This sequence comes from Paracyclopina nana, assembly GCA_019096065.1. Lineage (NCBI taxonomy): Eukaryota > Metazoa > Arthropoda > Copepoda > Cyclopoida > Cyclopettidae > Paracyclopina > Paracyclopina nana. The sequence continues at coordinate 731,425 of JAGUCH010000004.1, forward strand.
ATCTTGGCTCTCAATCCAAACTGTTAGTAAGCGAGCTGAAAAAATGCAGCAGTTTCAAAGCCATCATTAGGGAAAGGAAGCAATCACAAAGCTTACCTGAAGAAGTAAAAACTGTAGTAGCATAAGGAAATATGCTAACCAGATCTCCTCTGTTAGTTTTGATTATTTCATGGACTTGGAAAAGTTTCCCAACTGAACTGATGGGAGGATTTATGCTCTAGAAAAACACAAAAAAATACTTTTTTATGATTTTGCCCTAACTTGAGGCTTACAATCAAAATCTGAAGAAACCAGGCAGGCCCATGAATCCACCAAAAGATAATCAGCAGATAACAGCCCAAAAATGCAAGAATGCCAGGCAAATTGGCAATTTTGTTGCATCTCAAATGCAATATGATTATGACTAGTTGCTGCAATAGAAGCAGTGGATACTCCAAATAGTCAGTGTGAGGGTACCCATGAAAAGTGAAGTAAGCAAAGCTCATGGTCCATCTAAAAGAGAAACAGACAGTTCAAAACTGAACCAAAGCTCAGAGCTGAGTTAAAAGAACTGGTTACGTTATGAGTTCCAAGTTGAGGTTGAGAAAACTGAGTCCCTCAGTGGTTTGTAGTCTGACAATGCTGAGAATCTGTGGGACTTTTGAGAATCCACACGTAACCACAGTAAAAACATTGAGGAGCTGCTTGAAATTGGCTAAGCCAGAGGTTGTCATGATCACGGCTGAGTTGGAACATGTAAAACGACTTTGATTTGTAAGTCTGCTAAGAAAAACGAGATTTTGATAGCATTAGTAATCCCATTCAGTAAAATGAAGGACTCATTTGCTTTCAGATTTTTAAAAATATTTGCTTTATTCTTAATCAATTTATGTATATATTTTATCAATTTTAGATTTTCAGTATGCTTAAAAAATCATTGAAAGTTAAACAAAAAATAATGGACTATTTCTTTTACTTAATCTTGGCGAAAGGGCTCTTCCTTAAAGTGCTACCAGAGTCGAATGTTTCTATAAAATATGCAGCAAAAATTTGACTGTTGCTGGCAATAAATTCTTCTATTTGAAAATTTCTCGCCAAATCAGCTCTGGTTAATGGTTACTTATTACTGAAATCAAACATAGACCTCAGGATATTCAAAGTTTGACAGGATCTTCACAGTCTTGAGTATTTGGCAATCTTGCCAAATTAATAGAGGCAAAATGGGCTCCATAGAGAGCGAAAAGTATTGCTTGAAGTGGAATGACTTCACGTCGAATCTGTCATCGGCGTTCAATGAACTCCGAGATGATGAGGATTTCTTTGATGTCACCCTCATCACTGAGGAATCCGAAATTAGGTGTCACAAGCTGATTTTGGGCGCCTGTTCCCCGCATTTCAGGTATGAGTCTGATCTGGAACTGACTTGAAAATTGTCAAAGAGTGCACAAACTGACACTTGTTTTGCAGTTTTCCTGTAGTTGCATTTTTCTGCTTTCCATTTCAGACACATTATTAAGAGGCTTTCAACCGTACAAAACCCAGCTATCTATCTTCGAGGAGTCCGCCATGAAGACATAAAAAATATCCTGGAATTTATGTACCTTGGCCAGGTGTCCGTGGGCCAAGAAGATCTCGACTCATTCTTGAGCGTAGCACAAGACCTCATGATCAAGGGCTTGACGCAAAACCAAGATGGCAGCGCTTCCAATGCTGGCTCGTCTGCATCTCATACCTTCAGCTCAACTCCCAAAGCTTCCACATCTACAGAAAATCCACCACCCAGTAAGCGCCAAAAAATGAGCAAAAGCAGCGGGGACGCCATCAAGAGCAGTACAAAGAAGACGGAGATCAAGCAAGATCCCGATCAGGTGGTCAATTTGGAGCAGGAGCAAATGGAAAATTACGACGAGTATTATGAGGCTGGTCCATCTGAATCCGGAGAGGAAGGCAAAGGTAGGGATAACTTTTTTTATGATGCTTCACTAACGAAATAGTAGGATATTGTACTGCAAATTGAGAAAGTAGCTGAAAAATACTTTGCTGGGCAAATGGTCACATTCATCTGAAGATAGTTTAATAATGATAGGTTCAGAAGACGACAGCCAGATGGAGCTAGGACTGTGTGATTTGGAAGATGGCACATCAATGTGCCTGAAATGCAACCGAACATTGAGCAGCCCAATTCAAGCTCGCACTCATTTCAAAGAGATTCACATGACTGACAAGTCCCAAAAGAAATTTGTCTGCACAGTGTGCCGCAAAGGCTTTGCTGTGAAAAGATACTTGAACAACCATATGCGAACTTTGCACGGGCTCACACAAAGCATGCTTAGGAATACATATGTACCACATTGAGACAAGGCGCTGATGATGATGATACCTATCCGCTTTTGTGACTAGGTCTGGCTCCCAATCCGCAAGACGGGACGGTGACATGCCTCGAGTGCTATAAAGTGTTGGCCAATCAAGCCTGTGGCCTCGCACATTATCGCAATACGCACATTGCTGTCGCCAAAACGTGTCAGATTTGCCATAAAACCATGAAAAACAAGCATACTCTCAGCCAGCATGTGAAGCAAATTCACGGAATTAGTGCCAAGATGTTGCAGAATAGATTTGTGCCCACTCACTGACAATGCCTAGTCCACACTTTACACAGAATAAATATAAAATGCTATGAGAATGAAGTTGAAAAGGTCATTCCAGTGCTTGACCTTAAAAAGTGTAATTTTCTAGGTACTCAAGCTGAGGAGTTTGGTTTGGCCAGATCTGCTGCTGATGGTACCATCACTTGCCTCAAATGTTTCGCCACATTTCGACAGTCCAGCAGTGCCAATCGCCACTACAGAAATCTCCACATGGATGTTGAGCCCAAACAGTGCAAATTTTGCCTGCGAACTTTCAAGCATCAACATAGTCATAACGAACACTTGCGAGTTGCTCATGGTCTTAGTCAGTCAATGCTTAAAACTAGATTTGTGCCTCCTAGCTAGATCAGAGGAACTTGTAATAAATACACTGTGAAAATACAAATGGCTTACATGAAGATCTACTTTTTTTAGGACTAACACATGCTGAGGGAGAGGGTTTGGCGAAAACAGACGATGGCATGACAACTTGCTTGAAATGCTTTGCCACATTTCGACAGTCTGGTAGTGCACATCGCCACTACAGAAATGTTCACATGAATGCAAAGCCTCAACAGTGCAATTATTGCCTGCGCACTTTCAAGAACCAAGATACCCTTAAAAGCCACATGCTCGCCATTCATGGTTTTAGCCAAGCTTTGCTCAAGAGTGGATTTGTGCCTCCCTTGAACTCTTGAGATCCAATATTATTTGATTTTGTAGAATAGCTCATTTGAAAGAGGTTGTCATCATTTGCCATTTGAATTTTTTTCAGCTCCGCTTCAGCTTGACCCCTTGATTTAGAAAAAAATGAGCAACTCTAAGCGTAGGTTTGGACCTTTCATTGACTACTGTATGAAAGGCCAATAAAGGCTAGATAATCATGGCCTCGTCAAGATTCCCATAAACTCATAAAATATAGCTTTTTCACGAAAGTAATCACAATGACTTGAAGAAGGTCCTAACGCAAACTGAATATACAACACCCAAAAAATACACATTTTTTGAAAGCTTATGTTCTTAGGGTTCATTTGGTAGTAATATAAAAAATTCTGGCCTATGGCTTCCCATAACATAAAATTTTCAAAAACATCTAGCACCTACAGTTTATTATTTTTTGAGATTATTAATGGCAATGCCCCCGTCTAAAAACAGAAGATCTAACTTTTTTTATTTCATAAGCAAGTCTGTAAAATGTACTCAAATTGATATATTTGCTGCCAAGCTTATTGTGCAAAATTAATCAAGGTGGCAGTAATCAACTTTTAGCATAGCTATATCTCCGTTTCTGTTCATCCTGGCGATTTTACTATGAATTAACTTAAGTTTTAATTTTGAATTTTAGTGGGTGTCATTGAAGCTAACTATCTCCAAAAAAGAGCCGTTTTTGCGCAAAGCGTTTTTAAAAATTGTATGCTACTTGAAGCGATAGGCCAGGATTTTTATTCTATCGCCAAATGAACCCTTGCGACATACGCTTTCAGAAAATATATAATTCTTGGGTGTTGTAAGTAGTTTGGGTTAGGTCCTTTGCCAAGTCAATGTGTAACAGGTGCGTTCTCATTAAAACTCTTTGTTTATTCAATAATAATATTGCAGTTTGTGAAAGGAGAAGGAAGCTATAATAATGATGACGTAAAAACAAAAGAAATAATGCCTAGGTTGCAGTAAAAAGGAGAAGCAGATCATGCACAAATAAAGAATTATGTTAAGCATTTTGAGCATATGTTGAACACATCATCATCAGGGCAATAATAGCATACAAACATCATTGCAGGGGTAGAAGGAGAGGCTATCATCTTCATTCTTGAATTAGTACTTTTTGGCATAATTTACATGTTATAAGCCACGTAAATGGGGTCCAACTGATCGGCCAGGAATCCATCCCTGAGATGCATGCGCTGCTTTTCGCCTCTGGAGTTGATTGGCACCGTGCCAGGGTCAGCGATGACCACAATGCCCACGATCAGGTGATGCTCTTCCAGCACTGTGTTGGTGATCAAGGGGACCAGGTCAAGAGCTTCCGTCTCTGGCCCGTCCAGTTCAGCCACAACCACGAGCAAATTCGTCCACGTGAACACAGCGCTGAAAAATCATCCAATGCTTACATAGTTGTGACAAGTGGTTAGTTGATAGTAGTTACCATTCAGCAATCTTTTTGTGGGCCCTCATCACCGAATTTTCTATATCTATGGGATGATATCGCATGCCTCGCAAAATCAGGGTCTCATCCAGCGAGCCAACAACAAAAACAGCATCATGATAGTCTGGAACATAAAAATGAGTTTTATCCGTGCTTGAAAAAAAAAAGAGTTTTGGGATTGGAGCTCACCTCCATCAGATCCAATGGCCTCGGTTCTTCGTAGGAATCCTAGATAGCCCGTTCGAGCATAGACTTCACCCGTATTTCCTGTGACTAGTCGGGCATTGAAATGGTCCTGGTAGCTCGAGTCATCTCCATATATTGTAAAGTAGCCGCTTGCGTTGTGCGGACTTTGCACCCAAATCTGCGTAATAAAAGTATGGATGAAGAGGCTTTATTTAGCTAGTTTTAGCCAAAATACCAGAAGTGGCTTTTTTAGCAATTAATACTTTTTGGCATTTTTGACAGTAGAATGGCGAAAATGGCTTGGTGTTGTGCGCAATTTCTGCTGACACAAATCTTTGCTCCATCTATATTATTTAAATACAGCAAATGGAACTGCCAACTAGAATAGCCAAAATAACTTGAAAGGTAACAGCATATCAAATAATAATAATTTACAAGACAGATCAGCGTTTTTAAAAGTGGAAATTGCGTTGACTACCAACCTTTTTTCATTATATGGGCTACACTAAAACATATGCATTAATAATCCGGTAGATGGAGCAACGATTTGCTGTAAGCAGAAATTGCGCATGTTACCTAAATATTTTCGCCATTTAACCGTCAAAAATGCCAAAATAGCAAATATATAGGCAAAAAGCCACATCTGGTATTTTTGCTCTGCCACGTCATTAGTGGTGCCATAAAATGTCTAAACTTAGGGGCTTTCCATGTGGTGCTTTTTTGACACTAAGTTACCAAAATTCGACACGACAATCAGTGCTAAATTTTCCAAGTTACCGAAATTTGTCACATCACAGCACAGCACAGCACAACACAAGCCAGATGGACAAAAGCATAAAAGTTTGTTTTTCATCAAGAGTTACCAGACTAAGCAGAAAGTCATGCAGCTTAAATTGGTGTTTTTTTGTAAGAAAAGGGGATAAATGAAATAAGGTATGAAATAAAGTGTGTTTTGGTTGCTTGTTACATGTACATCTGCCAGTCGCTCCTTGACACTGTCACTATTGCGCATTACATAGCACACAGTTACCATTTTTTGACACTATCACTAATTTACTGTTTGTTGACACACCACATGGAAAGGCCAAAAACACGTACCTCTCCCAAATGAGAATCTCCACATTGGCCTTTCGTTTCCGGATTGGCAATAATGACATTGACGCCTGGCAGCAATTTGCCCGACTCCATGACAGCCAGGGAATGCGGAGCGCCCCGCTCCGTCAAGGTGACCCTGTCATTCCGGAGAGCCCTGAGGTCGACATAAACCGTCGTGGGGTCCGGACTGCTTGCCCCTTGCAAGCATATGGCCACATTGACCCTGCACCCGAACGAGGTGGAGACAGCCCTCGGACTCAGGCTGAGGCTGGCAAACAGTTTGGTGAAGGCATCGCAGAGTGAGATTCGAGGCCGCTCCTCGGCCACAACCACACACGTCCTCACGCAGGCCAAATTCAGGCCTTTGGCCTTGAGCTGTGGCACCGAGCCTCCGAGGCCCTTGGTGCACAACTCCATGACTCCATAGGAGCAGAAAGTGTCTCGCACCTTGTATTGGGAGACGGCTGTCAGCCAGACCGCAGGATTGGCCTCGACCTCCGAGGGCGGGATCAGGAGGCTGTGGTGTCCGGAGTAGACCGAGCTCAAGCACCACAACGCGAAGCCGAGGCCGCAGTAGGGGTCCAAGCAGAGGGCCACGTGTCTGGAAGGGTACAATTCGCACTGGAGCTTCATGGCCCGACAAAGCGCCGTGGTGGAGGCGTGGCTCATCTTGATTCCGGCCAACATGCCCGTGGTGGAGACGGAAAAGTCCAAAAAGGCCAGCATTTCAGGGGTGGGCGCGCGGTAGACGCCCGGCAGCTTTTTCTTGCTGAGGTCATCGGTGTCGAGGGTTGGCGGCCAAGACTTGATGTCAACCACGTTGCTGGCCTCTTTGGACTTGAGCAGCTTGATGACAGCCATGGAAGAGAGGACTATGGCGGATTTGGACACGTCCACAATCATGCGCACGGTGGGCAAGGTGGTCTGGAGGTTTTGCGGGTGTGGAGGCCGAATGGTGACCGGCACGACGCCCACGTAGAGGCAGCCGTAGAAGGCGGCGATGAGATCGAGGCCGGGTGGGTAGACGAGTGCCACGTGATCACCAGTATTCAAGCGTCCCTAAAAAACATTAATTATAGGAGGTTAAAAAATAGGGACTAGTCTAGAGAAGTAAGAAAGGCCTAAAATAGGGGTTTGTTTTAGGACCTAAAATCATGGTGATTTAAGATCTAAATAGATGGATGTTACGATCTAATCATCTGAGATATACATTGAAAAACAAACACTTTTTTAGGTTTCAGTAGACTGCTCTTTAAAATACCTTTGAGCTCTGAAAACAGGAAAGTGACTAGCAAGAACTTCAACTTTTTAAATTTTTGAGTCATTGTAATGCAAAAAGGTACATGGGAAAGCTAATTATTTGAGCTTTGATTTGATTGGTGCCTTCTAGCTTCTTAAACTGTTGCAAATCCTGTTATTTAGACCTAAAAAGCCTATTGGTAATACTCAAACCATTTTTTCAACTTAGAACCCATGTTACTTAGTTAGATCTTGAAACCCACCTCATTTTAGGCCTTAGTGACGGCACCCGTTTAAAGGCTCCATTTTTAGTTTTTTGACAATTTCAAAGCTTTAAAAAAGGTCACAAAAAAAGACAAAGCACATCAAAAATGGAACCATCTGAGCGAGTGGCATTTCACATACCTTTTCGATGAGGAGGCAAGCAATGCGTTCAGCCTTCTTATGCAGTTGAGAGCAAGTCATGTTTTGCGAGACCGTGCCCTTGGCATTGAGTAGAGTGAAGAGCTCGTGGTCCGGAGTGGCATGTGACCTCCAGCGTAGGATTTCCGAGATGAAGTGGTACCTTCGTCCCTCCGTTTCCTCCTCGAGTCCTCCGACGTCCCGACCACGTGCAGCCGCCAGCCGGTTGCCCTGCACGAGATTGCCCACAATCACGGAGGCGGGGCCGACATCCGTGTGCACCTCTCGCGGCTTGGGCAGATTGGTGATGCACGTGTGCGGACACATGAGTACGTTGGCAGGGTGGAGGCTGCCGTCGATGAACCTGCGCTTCGTTTCTGACAAGTGGATCCCACCCAGGGGCGTCTTCGGGAGGTGATTATGGGGCACCAAGGCCAGGCAATAAAGGCCAACCTGGTGTATGCTGTCCACAGCTTGGAGCACGCGTGACATCCACTGGAAGCTCTCCTCCTCGGAGCAATCCGGCCTTTGCTCGGCCACAACGCAAATCCGCTCATCCCGGAGGACTCGGATGGAGAAGACCGCGATGCGTCCCCGATAAATGAACTTCATGGGCTCCACTGCGAGGACAGTGGCAATGATGTCATCCGTGTTGTGCTTCCTCCCCGTCACGGTCATGAGGCCTTCGCGAGAGCCGCACACGAAGACAAGGCCACCCGGGCCCAGAAAGCCCAAAAGGCCGGTGCGCACGAATTCCCCGTCATGCACGGCCCCCGTGGTCTCGTTGGTGGCCTTGATTTTGAAAGTGGTGTTGGTGAGGCCGGGCAGGCCCCAGTAGGAGGATCCCACTGCTCCGGATGACATGCAAATCTCGCCCACTTCGTCGGTCTTGCAAATGACCGGCTGGCCTTCCACCTTGATGACAGCCAGTGTGGCGCCTGGCAATACTTGTCCGCAGTCTTGTAGCGTGAGCGAGGTGAGAGAGTTCTCCTGGTCCACGCGTACGACTCCGTGACTCAATCCGGACATGGACAGGACTCCTCTGCCCGTGGCGTTGACGCCCTCTCGTCCGGGCCTTCTGATGGAGACGGTCATCCCCTCCGGGGAGCTGGCACAAGGACACATTGCATCTGGCCTTAGGCCTTTTGCCTGCAAAACCCAATATATTTAATTAATAATCGTACATCAAAACACATCATCATATCTTTAAATAAGCATGCATTAAATTGATCATATCTAACATAATCATAAATTAAAATAATCATATTTTTAGATGGGCTCCATCCATATATAGATCGCAAAGATCATAAAGATAGTAAAGATCACTGATATTTGTGATCTATTAATGGACATTTTTTGTTGATATGTAGATCACAGTGGTGGACGCGCTAGCTAAGCTTATCTATATATGGACATTTTCTAGTTAGAGAAAACAGAGATTCATAATTAGATCACAATCAGTGTTTATGATCTTTAAGTGGACCTTTTAAGATCAGTGAAGACTCTACACGACTTTTTACTGAGCCTAGGGTAAGCTAAATTGATTTATTTAAAAATGCAGGACTTGATTGAAGAATGCTTTATTATTCTGTTTCAAATCAAAACGTTGTCAATATTATTTATATTTTTCATAAATCCATTCTTTCCAAACAGTGGAGACAAAATGCCAAAGAGCAATTTCAATCTCTTACTGTATTTGTTGGCTTTTAGTTGCCTTTTTTATACTGCAACTTACATCAACTCGAGGGCTAAATATCTATAAAACCCTATTCTCTTACCAAACTAAATAAAATAAAATGAGTAAAATATCCTAGGGTCAACAGAGGAATATTCTGTCTCTTCAAATAAATCAATTTAGGGCCTGTTCACCTGCATATTATGGCTGATATTTTGTCAAAATAATTAAGAGAAGTACTGAAAAACTGAGAATTTTTACGTTGGTGTTGGATGGCTTTTGATAGCAATGTACCAATTCCGAAGTCAAAATCTGAAGAATGGTTTTAAAAATACCAGATATAAGCAAATATCAGCATAATATCGCGCGTAATTATGTTGATATTATTGCAGGTAAAAAAAAGATGTGCAGAGTCTTCAATGATCTCAACACATTGACTTGAAGAAGGTCCTAACCCAAACTCTTTACAACACCCAAAAAATATACATTTTCTGAAAGCTTATGTTCTTAGGGTTCATTTGGTAGCAATTTAAAAATCCTGGCCTATGGCTTCCCATAACATAAAATTTTCAAAAACGTCTAGCACCTACAGTTTATTATTTTTTGAGATTATTAATAGCAGTGACCCCCTCTTAAAAAAGGAGATCTAACTTTTCTTATTTCATAAGCAAGTCTGTAAAATGCACCCAAAATGAGATATTTGTTGCCAAACCTATTAAGCAAAATTAATCATGGTGCATGGTGGCATTAATCAACTTTTAGCATAGCTATATCTCCGTTTCTGTTCATCCTAGCTATTTTACTATGAAGTAATATAAGTTTTATTTTTGAATTTTAGTGGGGGTCATTGAAGCTAACTATCCCCAAAAAATGAGCCGTTTTTGCGCAAAACGTTTTTAAAAGGGGATGAGTATATTCTCAGCAGTAGGGTTATTTGGGAGCCCTGTGCATATAGTTTGAGCTATCAACCTGAAATTTGGTACGAGCATTCCTCTCCTCATCGCGCATGATGTTTATTAGCGGCACTTTTTGATTTTCCGCCAAATGACAGACTTCCATTTTTCTCCGCTCCCTGATGATCAAATGAGCTGAATTTTTGTGGGTGACTCTCATTTTGCAAGGGCTACAACTTTTATTAATGACTTTTTTCCAAATTCGGACTTCCAAGGGGACTTGTTTATGGACATTTTTCGTATTTTTGTGTTATCTCCTACAGGACTCAACCAAATGAGCTGAATTTTTTTAGCCTGGCCCTAACTTTGTATTCTCAACAACTTTTATTAGTGTTATTTTTGCGCTAAGTAACTTTTTAGGGTGGCTGTGTAAGGATATTTTGGCTATAACTGCCCTGCAGTGCACTACAGTGCAATCAGGCTCATATTTCATTTATTCTGATTATTTTTGCATTTCCCTACAATATGTATTTCAACTTTTTTTCACCTGATGAATTCTTGGGGCACCTGTTGATGAAAGTAAAAGAGCCATTTTTGAAAAGCAGTAATTCAAATATACTTTTGATCACCTGAAATCAGCTGCTTGCTCTTTTTGAGGGGCTAAGAATGAGGTCATTTCAGAAAAAGGTCAAAACATGACTATGAAGGCCAGCCTTGAATCAAACCAAACACACAACATCAGCCATCCAAATTGCTCTTTTGAGTCACAATTATAAAGTGGTAATTCAAACATTCTTATGATTAGCTGAAATCAGCTGCTTGTATTTTTTGAAGTGCCAAGGATGAGATCAGTTCAGAAAAAGTTAGCTATGTGGTACATGCTTGTTCATTAAATTTGATTGGGTTACATTTGTAGGCTGGCTCCCAAACTTCGAAAAGAAAGAGTTTGGGCAGGACATTGGCGTCTAATCTAACATAGTAAACAGTTCAGAGATGGCTCTGCTAGCAATTCATTTATTTGTGAAATTGTTCTTATCAATAACTTTTAAGTTTTAAGATTTCAAAAATCATCATTAACAGATCAAAAAGCCTTGCCATCCACATTTAAGTAGGGTAGTCAATCAAATTTGAGTGCAGATTGTATGGAACTGACTGTCCATTACAGGATTCTTGGCTAAAGGGCCTAGGAAAGGATAAAAAATCTGTTACACAGTACACACTATGTCAACAATAGTGATGTCACTTAAGTTCAGCCACCATCAAGTATGTTCTGATAATAAAGAGGGCTATGCCCATGTGTCAAGCTCCACCAAAAAAGCCCATACTTTTGATCATTGCAGGTGTCTTAATTGTCACCATATCAATATGTCCCATTATAAGTAGCTTTAAGCCCTAAACCAAACATTCTTGAAGCATCCAGTAATATACCCTGCTAGATTGGCCTATGCTCAATGTAACATGGCATACCGTCACATAGCGTATTGTCCCATAGCAAATGGTCTCATAGTATTTTGTCCTATATCATTTGGTCTCATAGCATATTGTCACATAGCATATTGTCACATAGCATATTTTCTCATACAATATTGTCTCATAGCATAAAGTCATCTAGCAGATTCTTCCATACCAAATTGTCTTATAGCAAATTGTCCCTTAGTAAATTGTCTCATAAACAAATTGTCACACTATGAGACAAAATCCTATGAGACAATTTTCCATGGAGCAATATTCTATGTGACAAACTGCTATGAGACAAATTGCTATGAGACCATTTGCTTTGGAGCAAAATGAGATGTAATCATATGTGACAATATGCTATGGGGCAATTTACCATGTGACAATATGCCATGAGACAATAGGATATGAGATAATCTGCCATTTGACAATAGGAAAGGGGAAGCAACATTTTCGGACGTCAGTTCAGATGCGGTGACGTAGAAGCGCGCACAAGAAGTTGACCCGTGCCTTATAAGTGTTACAAGGCTTGGATTTTGATTTCAGGCCAAAAGTAGCCAATTTCATCTAGCAATACAGTCACTTTATATAAGCATAACCATTCTGGAAGCACTTTAATTGGTGCCTTGGCTTACCCAAAAGCCAGCCCTTAAGCCAGCCTTGAATTTCACTAAAAATTGAAATTTCAAGCAATGTAAGCCTCAAAATATGGTCAAATGATAATGAAGTGTAACCATTTTATGGCAGTAACAAGTGAAGCCATGCTAAAATATCACCTTGCCAAATATAATCAAGAGAAAAGCTAACCTAACAGTTGCGGACATCTTAACTTGGGTCGCAATTTGACGTCCAAAAACTTACGTAATTAGTCGCTAGGCTAGATATGGGGTCTGCTTACTGTTTCCTATAAGCTATAGACAAAATGCTATGAGCCATTGTGCTATGAGACATTGACTATGGGACAATTTGCTATGAGACAATATGCAATGAGACAATAAGCTATGTGACAATAAACTATGAGACTATTTTCTATGTGACAATTTGCAAGGGGCCATTGTTTTATGTGACAATATGCTATGTGACAATTGCCTTTGTGACAATTTGCTTTCTTTAGTAAAAACAATATAGCCATGTTACCTCATTGGCTATGGAACAATCTAATATGTTCAAAAGGGATTTGTCACATAGCATATTGTCACATAGCATATTGTCACATAGCATATTATCACATAGCATATTAACACATAGCACAGCAAATTGTTCAATAGCAAATGTATATTGTCACACAGCTTATAGTAGTATAGCATATTGTCTCATAGCATTTTGTCTCATTGCATACCCATTGAGCCATGAGAAACAGTATGCGCTGGCTGCACTGTTGCACTAAATAAACCAGCCAAATTGGCCAAAGTGCTTACCCGGTTTTGATGACTCAATCAGTATAGCATATGGTTTCATAGCATATTGTCTCATTACTAATTATCATGCTATGTAACAAGATCGGGAAGCCAGAATAGGATGGATCTACCAGGACATACTGTGCTAGAAACGAATGTACTGTTCAAATCCGTGTCCGCAAAAATCCGTGCAGCCGTTCCGTGATAATCAGCCCCGCAAATCTCCGGTAATCCTCAAATAAAATAAATATTGTCACACAGCTTATAGTAGTATAGCATATTGTCTCATAGCATTTTGTCTCATTGCATACCCATTGAGCCATGAGAAACAGTATGCGCTGGCTGCACTGTTGCACTAAATAAACCAGCCAAATTGGCCAAAGTGCTTACCCGGTTTTGATGACTCAATCAGTATAGCATATGGTTTCATAGCATATTGTCTCATTACTAATTATCATGCTATGTAACAAGATCGGGAAGCCAGAATAGGATGGATCTACCAGGACATACTGTGCTAGAAACGAATGTACTGTTCAAATCCGTGTCCGCAAAAATCCGTGCAGCCGTTCCGTGATAATCAGCCCCGCAAATCTCCGGTAATCCTCAAATACGTACATATGGATAGTATTTTTCTTTAGAAGGTTTGGTGAGTTCAATTTTAAAAGTTGCTACAGTGATTGCGCATCAGCAATCATCAAAAGATGCGCACACAACAGCATAACTCTTTTGTTGTCATGCTTCTGGAAAAAAGGCTGGACAAACAAGATGGTTTGTCTCTTTCTGGGTTCCAACATGCACTTACAGGGAGGCTAGGATTTTAAGCCCCTCTAACCAGTCAATTCAACCACTTCAGGTACAAAGGCCTTGCATTAATTCATTGACAGCAAGCACTCATGATTTTAGCACTGCTCTTCATAGCAGCCAAGTTCTATCCAAAAATTCTAGTAAAATCCAGAAAAATCAAGATTTGACATTCATGGATGAAACAAATATTATTTCTACTATAAGGCAAAGTTGATTAAAATACATTGAATGGTTTTTAATTGAGATGATTTTGATTGAACGGATTTTCACGGAACGGATTTTTACGGAACAGAATATAACGGAACAGAATATAACGGCACGTATTTCAACAGATATACCCTAGAAACTACTGTGACGGTACCGGAGTAGAATCTACACCAAGACAGAGTGGAATAGGAACTACTGTGACAATACTTGAATAGAATCTACTCAATGACGAGCAGGAATAGGAACTACTGAGACAGTACAGGAATAGAAACTTTTGGGACAGACCAGGAACAGCAATTTTAACCAGACTAGGAATGTAAACTGTTGCCAATACATACCTTACTAGAATTTAGACCGACCAAATACTTTGAATTTGTTGAAACTATAAGTGAAATGCAATTGACTTCACAACCTAGCTGATACTTCAGGACTTAGACAATGCACCAAGATTTGGCCTAAACTTTAATACTTGGCTGAAACTTTGGGACTTGCCTCAAACTTCAGGACTTGCCTTTAACTTCAGGACTTGGCCAAAACTTCTGGACTTGCCTCAAACTTTAAGACTTGCCTCAATCTTCAGGACTTGCCTATTTTAGGCTATGACTTTTTAAGCCACAGTACTCAAATGACTAAAAAACATGTCCAAGACTTAGAGGACTTGTTGCATACTTCAGTATATCTTATTTGTCATGACCTTAATTACTTAGCTGAATTATCTACCTGATGCATTTACTAACTTTGCTGGCCTAATTTCAGTCTCGTAAGTTCTATTCCTGTTCTGTCTTTGTAGTACGTAAGTAAAGGTCTGTTGTAGATGCTATTCCTGTTATGTTACTCAGTAGATCCTATTCCGGTTCTGTCACAGTAGTTTCTATTCCTGGTATGTTGTGGCAGTAGATTACGGGTCCGTAGTAGATGCTAGTCTGGGTCCGTCACAGTAGTTTCTAGTCCAGGTCCGTAGTAGATCCTAAGGTAGGAGCCCACAAGATCCTATGAGACAACTTGTTATGGAACAGTACTATATATACTATGAGACCATTTGCAATAGAGCAATATGGTATTTGATAAATTGCTATGAAAAAAATTGCTGTGTGAAAAATGGCTATGAGACAAATTCCTATGGAGACAAATTCTTAAGGAGACAAATTGCTATGAAACAATATGCTATGTGACAAATGGCTATGAGACAAATTCCTATGTGACAAATTCCTATGTGACAATATGCTATTGGATAATTTGCAATGGGCCATTGTGCTATGTGACAATAGGATATAGGATAATTTGCAATGGGCAATAAGTAAATATAATATGGCTACGGCACGTTTTTATGTCCCAAAAAATTAATATATTTATATTAATTTGCAATTTTTTGTGAAACTGGACTCATGGGCTTGCTAAAAATTCAGCTTATTTCTCCCAGGCTTATTGGCAATATGACTAATAAACAAAAAGTATCCAAATAGAGCCACCCTAAAAAGTTACTTAGCGCAAAAATAACACTAAAAAAAGTTGTGGGGAATGTAAAATTAGGACCACACTAAAAAATTCAGCTCATTTGGTTGAGGCCTGTAGGAGATTGCACAAAAATAGGCAAAACGCTTATAAACAAGTCCCATTTGAAGTTTGAATTTGGAAAAAAGTCATTAATAAAAGTTGTAGTCCTTGCAAAATGAGAGTCACACACAAAAATTCAGCTCATTTGATCATCAGGGAGCGGAGAAAAATGGAAGTCTGTCATTTGGCGGAAAATCAAAAAGTGCCGCTAATAAACATTATGCGCGATGAGGAGAGGAATGCTCATGCCAAATTTCACGTTGATAGCTCAAACTATATGCACAGGGCTCCCAAATAACCCTACTGCTGAGAATATACTCATCCCCTTTTTATGTTATTGGAAGCTATAGGCCAGGATTTTTATTTTATCACCAAATGAACCCTTGGGACATAAGCTTTCAGAAAATATATAATTTTTGGGTGTTGTAAGTAGTTTGGGTTAGGTCCTTTGCCAAGTCAATGTGTCAAGAGGTCCACTTATAGATCATAAACACTGATTGTGATCTAAATATGAATCTCTGCTTTCTCTAAAAAGAAGATGTCCATAAATAGATCAGCTTTGCTTGCGGGTCTACCGCTGTGATCTATACCGTCTGACCGTTCAAAATTGGACGGTGCGGGAATCAAAAGTTTGTGTTATAATTTCATGAACTTTGAGGCTTAATGGGTATCGTTGGAAAGCTTGAACCTTTGGACATCTTTTTTGTTTTCTGACAAAATAAAGAATATTACTATTAGCTGAGACGGCTGAGCAGTACATAAGCTCCGACCATATAATTTCCATGATTTTTCATTGTTGTTTGATGTAGAGGAGGATAATGAACATTATGCATCTACAAGTGGATAATGATCATTATGCCTCACTTGATCCTTGCGCCATCTATCATAGAAAAAAAGGAAGGTGGCAGTAAGAATCGAACCCCAGTCACCTGGGTAGCGCGCTGACGCTCTACCTCTGAGCCATCAATTTGATTGTGAAAGTTGCTTATGAGCAAGCCAGATGAGCAAGCCAGATGGGCCGGCGCGGCATGGCCGCAAGACGCAACGGCA
The DNA here is from genome assembly GCA_019096065.1 of Paracyclopina nana. Lineage (NCBI taxonomy): Eukaryota > Metazoa > Arthropoda > Copepoda > Cyclopoida > Cyclopettidae > Paracyclopina > Paracyclopina nana. The sequence continues at coordinate 748,131 of JAGUCH010000004.1, forward strand.
ACAGGCCACAGTGGCTCAAAATGCCTTCTGGACGCGCACGGGAAAAAAACTCGCGAAAAGTTTGATTTAGAAGTCAAATTTGAATATGTATCTGTCAATTCCACCAATTTTTGAATCTTTTCATTGCCTAGAAGTCAACCCAATTAAAATGAAAATTGGTGGTTAAATGAGAATTCGGGCGATTTGGCGCATTTTCTCGTGCTTGTGAAAACGGCTTTTTGACCCACTGTGCAGGCGCATGGGGAAGGCTAGACTGCTGGGTCAGCTTTGATGAGCTCATGCTCGCTGTGCGCAGCGGCCACTAGCTAGCGCGGCCGGTGCAAGCTAGACCGCTGGGTCAACTTTGATGAGCTGTCTGCAATAAAGCGAACCCCAAAATTTAAGGGATATCTTGCAAAAAAATGAGCAAGAAAAGCACTTCTTAATTGACTTTCAGGCATTGCTTGAAATGTTGGGGTAGCTAATAGTAATAGGATTATACACCTCTAGGCTGTCGGATAACACTCATTATATTTTAGTGTCGCGTTACAATCACTCGTTCGCTCCGCTCACTCGTGATCTGTCACTTGACACTAAAATATAATTCGTGTTATCCTCCAGCCTAGAGGCGTATAATCCTATATTATTGTGAATTCCGCGTGACAGCAAAAAATAAATGATGCATCAGTTTTTTCGTGACAATTTTCTGGGTTGCCTTGGGAAAATTGAATTTTCCCGGTTTTTTCCTCTTTCAATTGATTTTTTCTACTTTTACAAAAAAGATGGAAAAAGGCTCAATCTTACCAACGATATCATTTAAAAGTCCTGTATTTCTTGAATATGTGACAAAAAGTTTAGATTCCCGTACCGTCCAATTTTGAACGGTCAGACTGTATATTAACAAAAAAGTCTATTGATAGATCACAAAGATCAGTGATCTTTACTATCTTTATGATCTTTGTGATCAATATATCAATAGAGCGCTTTAAATGATCATATATTAATCATATTTTAAAATTATCATACTTTAAAATAATCATATCTTAAAATAGTCATGTATTTTGATTACAAATCATGAAAGTTCAATGAAAATCATCAGATCTCAATGAAAATCATCAGATCTCAATTAAAATCATCAGATTTAAATGAAAATCATCAGATCTCAATGAAAATCATCAGATCTCAATGAAAATCATCAGATTTCAATGAAAATCATCAGATCTCAATGAAAATCATCAGATTTCAATGAAAATCATCAGATCTCAATGAAAATCATCAGATCTCAATGAAAATCATCAGATCTCAATTAAAATCATCAGATTTAAATGAAAATCATCAGATCTCAATTAAAATCATCAGATTTAAATGAAAATCATCAGATCTCAATGAAAATCATCAGATCTCAATTGAAAATCATCAGATCTCGATGAAAATCATCAGATCTCGATGAAAATCATCAGATTTATAATCTATGAACTTGAAATATCTTCAAAGGTTAAAGAAATGTGGACTTACTTGAAACACAGAAAGGAATTGATCACAGGATGAGAGGGACCAGGGGTTGGCTCCGTCGGCGACTGTCAGCATGCGCAGCGAGGACAAGTTGAGCTCTCGGTGGTCCTTGGTGGCGAGGAGGCCCCAATGCAGATCCCTGGATTTGCACACCGCCACAGTGGCCCGATGCTTGGTGACCATTTGCATCCAGGATGCAGGGTTGACCTTCATGAGCGCATAAGGGATGAAGATCACGTGCATCCCGTTGAACACGGAGGCCAGCATGGAGTGCCAGAGTCCAACCTCGCGCTTAAAGTCCAGGACGCAAACCATGATCTCGCCCTCCGTGTAGTTGCACGCCAGGGTGAGCGTGCGTGCATGCGCCAGCATGGCCGACCTCGACACGGTCACACCGAGCACAGATCCATCGTGCTGCGTGGTGTACTCAAGGTAGGCAGGTGTGTCATCGGTGAGCCTGGGCGGGGGCAGCCAATCCTTGGGCGGCTTTGGCAGGTGCTCCGTGAGGAACCAGTGCATCTTGGGCCAGCCTTTGAAGGAGGCAATGTCACCGGTGGTCGTCTTGGGCAGGCCCTTGTAGCACATCTCCGACGTGAGGGCCACTGTCACGGAGCAGGAGCCGAGTAGGAATCCGATCTGGTGCGCACCTGCGTCCCTCCGCGTGATGGGCACCTCGATGGGCACCGGAACCACTCCGGCCATGGTGCACCCATAGAAGGCGCACATGAAGCCCAGAGGGTCGTTGTTGGGGTAGACGAGGGCCACGCGGTCTCCGGGCTTCACGCTGACGTCCGGCATCGTCGTCGCGGCCTTGAAGCCGATCCGGTTGAGGAGAGCGTAGGCAATTTTGTGCGACCTCGAGAGCAGCTTGCCGTAGGTGAGCGTGATGCTCATTTTGCCATTGGGATCGAGCACGGTGGCCGCGGGGGCTTTGTAGGTGGCCGAGCCGTAGCGCTGAATGGCGGCCTCCAGGTTCCTGGGCAGGCCGGCCGGAATGACAAGTTGGGGCCCGACGGCCGGGCTCATGGTGCTGCCCTCGGGCGAGGGCGCGTTCGGGTCCTTGGGGTTGGCGGCCATTTCAAGCTCGATGTCGTCGTCCTCGTAGAACTCCTCGAGGTGTCTCTTCTTGGGCTTCTTCAGCGTGTTCAAGAGCTGCTGGATTTTGGCTGACACCTTCCACCTGGCCACCGTTCCGCCCTCTAAGAGTGAATCAAAATTAGAGCTAATTACTTTTCTAATAGCACGTTCTCATAAAACTCAGTAAGGCAGGCGGTAAGCAAAGCAAGGCACTTTGGAAGCTTATAACTCAGTAAGTATTGAGCCGATTGGAACCAAATTTGGAGGGATTCATAAGAGCGTATTGAAGATTCTTCAGGCCAATTTTCATCCGGATTGGAGGTCTCTAAGGAGGTGGCTGATTTTTCTCCTTTGATTAACTGATTTGCCCCACTTTCAGTAAGGCGGCCTTAGCGTCCTCCAATCCGGATGAAAATTGGCATGAAGATTCTTCAATACGTCCTTATAAATTCCTCCAAATTTGGTTCCAGTCGGACGAGTAGATGCTGAGATACAAGCGTGCAAAGTGCCTTGCTTACCTTATAGAAATGTTTATGAGAACAAGCTATTAGTTAAGCAAAGCTCTTTGATATTAAGCAAGGGTCTTTGGAAGCAAATGCCTCACGTATTAATGAGCCGATTGGAACCAAACTTGGTAGGATTCTTCAGTGAGGCTATCCACAGCTGTGTACCAAATTTGGTTGTGATCCGAGGCCCCCAACTGGAGGCCGTTTAAAATGTGAGCAAGGCAGCTTTTATAGCGGGAAAAATGGCCTCCACTAATCAGCCTTCAATCCGGATGAATTTTGGCATGAACAATTATTAGGGTCTACTGACGAATCCTACCAAGTTTGGTGCCGATCGGCTCAGTAGTGGTTGAGATATGCGCCTCCAAAGAGCCTTGCTTAACATTATAGGAGCCTAGCTAGAAAAATGTGAGAACGGGCTAATGATGGCGTTCAGCTTACGGCTGTCGAGGTCGGATGATCCGGTGGAGCTGATGTTGGAGTGCCGCACTGAAGTGACCTGCGATGATCTCGGAGGCTGCTGCTGCGGCTGGCCATGATATGAGGATCGATATTGCGCGGAGGAGTTGTGCGTGCCACCACCACTCGTGGCTTGCATGCGATGCGAGATCATTTGGCTCTGCAATGCCACATCTGGTGTGCTGATTTGAGATTGTCGTTGCTGCTGCTGCTGCTGTTGCAACTGTTGTTGTTGTTGTGCCTGACTCAGGAACAAGACGTCATCTGAAAAAAAAAACCAATCATTTACCATTTGAGCGGAGAAACGCGAGCCTTTTGATTTTTTTTGCAGTGACTCCAAAAAGTATTAAGTTGAGAAAAAAATATATAATTTCAGCAATCCGCTCAAATAATCCGAGACGCCGAAGCACTACTTTGGACATCTAGTATAAATGATTGCAAAATATTGGTAACGCTCACATGGTTCCAAATTCAGTTCAGTGGTTTGAGGCTCATGTTGAGAAAGAGGCCGTTCAGCCTCGCCGCGGCCTCGCTGAGGCCGCTCACGACTGCGCTGCTGCCTGGCAGCAATCTTGGTGCTCACTGCATATTCGGACTCGTGAGGAACGGAGCTGTCACGGTCGTGTCGAGATCGCTGAGTCGAGCCTCGAGAACTGCGAGGTCCGGAATGATGCTCCCGATCGCGTTCCCGTCGCTGTTCTCGTTTCACGCGAGCAGCTTCCCTTTGTGGATCGGGAGTCGAAGTGAACTCTGGAGCTCCACCCTCACTAGACCTGCAAATATGAAAAAAGTAGTAGTAAAAATGCAGCGTGATTTATACACACATGCGGATATATCATCAATTTTGCATGGCAATATACAAAGTGCCAAAAATTGGATCTTCCAGCGCAGAAGTTCTATACATATGTAAAAAGAACTTGGCACACTGGGCGGATATGGTCGATTTCAGCAAGTGGATCCGTAATTACTCGAAAAACTCAATAATTACCAACAAACAAATAATTGGTGGAGCCCTTAAAAATAAACCTCACAATCTTGGCAATTAATTCCCAATGCAATGATGGAAGCGTATTTTTTTCAACTTCTTCAAGAATCAAATGTTTACACTCTGTATTCAAAAGAAAAATTGCTTGAAGGAGAGAATAAGTAGAATAAGGCGAGAAGTGGCGTTGGCCCATAAATAAAGCACGTTTTATAGCCTTATCATGCACGCGAGAATGAAACTCTATAAAAGCTTCTGACATTTAGAATTATTACAGCCCAGTGTGTGTGTGTGTACATGTGAATGGCAGCATAAAAACTTTTTTGTATTTGTTTTAATCGCGGCCAATCTATTTCCACAGTAAAAGAGCGTTGAAGGGTAAAATTGGCAGTTGTCATGATATTTTTTTTGGAAAAAAATGCACCAAAAAAGTAATAGCAAGAGCATTATTTATCAGATTGCAAAGCACCTGGCAAGCGGAGCCGAAATTAAAAGCTGCAAGTAAGGAAAACCTTGACTTCGCAACAACATCTCTACCTGCTTTACAAATGTGCCATTGTCACACAAATTTCCACAAATATTGGCATTCGTGACTAAATCATTCCCAGCTTAGCTATAATATTGAAATCACAGCGAAAAAGGGAACCTTTTAGCAGCTAGCTGGCAAATTTGCAGTAAACGCTCCAAAGGAGAGGAAAAAGCCAATTATGCGTCTCAGAAGCTGAAACTAGGTCGTGTCACAACTAATTCACCCCGGTATACAACGTTGGTGTAGCTCGCTAAAATTGCATGCTATGATAGCAAAAAAGAATGCACTTACAAATATCGACGTGAAAATTAATTGTCATTTTCCGGGAAACTGATGACAGCCACGCAAAATAAAAGCCTTTAAAAAACAGACTGAATACGCACCTTGAATTTTGCCTGCTCGGTGAGGTCAATGGTGGTCTGGTTGGCGGTGAGACAACCGCAGAAGCGTTCCTTGAGGGCAACGGAGGCGTTTCTTGGCTGCCACTGACCACGTGGTTTGTGCTCGTGTTTCGGGCCAAGGAATTATTGCTGCTCGTGTCACTCATGCCAAGCACGACATTTCGCACACTCTCCGCGGTGACATCCCCTCCCTCGGCACCTTGAGGCCTCTCCGCATCCTCATCCTCATCATGTTCATCTTCCTCAGATCCGGATGAAGATTCCTCGTCCTCGTCATTGCCATTACTTTTGGTCATCACCGAGCTCCGCTTCGAGGCCATGGGCACAGCTTTGGAGCTATTAATTGCTGCCAACGCTTGCTGGACAGCCTCTTGTCTCACCTCTGAGTGATAGCGTTTCTCACTGTGAGTGTAGCGTTTTTGCCTATGCCTCGACCGAGGCTTTTTTGCCTTGACAGCTACGGCAGCAGCTTGAGGCTGAGCTTCTTCTTCTTCCTGTTTATCATTAGCAGGAGTGGTGTTCAAGGTCGGATCGAGGCTGTCAGGCTCGATTGCACCTTCGTCTTCGGCTATGATTTCGGCCGAGGAGTCCAGTGTGACAGGCGTGGCCGCAACGAGTCCTTGGTCATTGGCATCGTTTTGGGCGATGGCAGGCTCTGCGCTTTGCACAGCAATGAAAGAGGGAGTCTTGAGATCATCCTTGGAACATTTGGGAGGCGTCGGCTCTTTTGGCTTAGGCTTTTGCATGTAGGGAGCCAAGAGCTTGGATCGCTTCTTGTCGTAGCCCTTTTGCGTAATATCCCCTGCAAACGAAGTAATATGAGAAATAAGCTCAAGATCCAGTTTGACCGCATATAAGTTTCACCCCGAGCTACGCTGCTACGATTTTGTAATCACCGGGAAACAATCACACATTCAAAACAGGATTGGCCCTCAATTATCGATAGTTTTCAAACAATTATAATTGCTTGGCGTGTCACGTCCTGTCATCCTGTTATGGTCATATGCAAAATTAAAGCGAATGCGTTACATCTTCTTTGAATGTGGCAGCAGCAAAAAATCTGAATACGTAATGTGGCCAAGGTTTTCTAGGTGTGGTAAGATGACTTGTTATCTGGTGTCCAAAACGGCCATAAATTCTTCACCTGCACAGGTGACTCATTTAATGGACAAAATGGAAAACCTTTTCCTATAGCTGTCATTCATGTTTAATATCATGACCCAGAAAATGAATGGTTTTTTGCAGCCATTTCTATTACAAATGGGAGCAACTATTGATCCATATGTACAGCACAAAAAGTGCGAGTTGTCGGAACCGGCTTTCTTTGCTTATCAATGGGGCACTTTTACTCCTATATTGATTAAGCCTTATCTCTCCATTTCCTTAGCAATAGCGATATTTGCACAACAAGCAAGGCCAAATAAAACATAAAAACATAAGCAGCATCTTTTCACCTTCAGACAACTCCAGATCCAGCTCAGCCAAAGCATCAATCACTTCTTGGGGCAAAATGGTGACCATGGGCTCCTCGTCCTCCATGACCTGAAGGCCACCACCGCTGCCTTGTCCGGCCTCTGGAGAGGCCATGAGAGCAGTCGCCATTGCTGATTTTGGTGATGTCAGTTGTCACATGTCAATTAAGATGTTCACAAAGAACAAAGGGCGTGACCTCCGGGCGGCTTCTCACTTCATAGCAGCACTTTTTTCCCACAACTGCGAAGGTCGACCTCGACTGAGATCCGAGAGAGAGAGAGAGGCTTTCTGAGGCTGCCGAGGAAAACTAACAAGGCTGATGATGCAGCAGAGCAAGGAGAGCGAGGCTGATTTGTCCGTCTGCTGCAGCAGCAGTTGCTACTTACTCACTACTGTGCGAGCTGTTGACTTGAGGACGCGGCGGCCCAACCAACTGAATCCACTGATCGAACACGATTCGTGCCGTGAACCGAGCTTCCTCATCTAAGGCAGTCCGTTTCATTTCAATCGCTCAATCTTCCAACACTTTGACATTGCCATCAAGGAAATAACATTATTTTCGCTATACGTAATTCAAATCGCAAGTTTCATTTGTTTTTTTGCCCAGTATCTTCTAAAACTATTTGGAACTATTTATGTGAACTTATAGATTGAGGCTAAATATGATCGGGCTTTTGGAGCAAATTCGGACACAAACAAGCGGAAAAAGCCGGAAAGTATCGAAAAATGCCAACTTTCATGGTTGAGTTTAAGTAAGTGTCTGGCCACGTTTTTGACGCGTCAGATTTTGTCAACATTGAGTTTCTCTTAATTCTAATTTTTGTTATCTGTCAAAATGTCGTCAAAGCAGAGTGGGAAAAACTCTGGGGAGCAATCGACGCTCACATTTTCATTTGAAGCTATTCAAAAGGCGAGAGCATATTTTTATGACACTTTTCACCGAAATTGACTAGTTTTTTGGCAGGACCCACATTTCCCCATGTATGTGGCACTTGCTATAGGAGCAGTCACACTTTTCATCATTTTGTTTACACTTTGGGCGAGGAGAGCCAAAAAGGGACAGTCAATTTTAATATGTGGACCAAGTGATGCTGGCAAAACGATTTTGTTTGGACAACTGGCCTACAAACAGCCAGTAAGAAACAAATCAACTGTTAGTAAGCTTTTTATTACCTATTCCTTTCTCCTAAGGTAAAAACATACACTTCTATGCAAGAAAATGTAGGAATTGTATGCCCCCCAGGAAAAGCTACTGTGAACCTTATGGACTTACCAGGCCATGACAGGCTGAGGTACAACTACTTGGCCAAGCACAAGAAACATGCTAAAGGGATAATTTACGTTCTTGATGCATCAACCATCACAAAAGGAATCAGGGACGCCACCGAGTTTCTTTTCAAAGTTCTCAGTGACCCAACTTTACACTCGAATAGAGTACCTATTCTCATTGCTTGCAACAAGCAAGATTTGGCTCAGTCCAAAGGATCATCCGTGATTGAACGAGAGTTGGCAAAGGAAATAGGTCTTTTGAGGGAGACTCACTCACGTTCCTTGCAAGGCACTGACGGTTCTGCATCTTCTAATCACACATTCCTTGGCAAACGGGGCAAAGATTTTGCCTTTTCAGACATCCCTGCAAAGGTAAATGACAGTTTGACTTGTGTGATACATCAGTTTTAAGCTCTGTCTCTTTTAGGTCGACTTTTGCGAAATCTCGGCTCTACAAGATGAAAACATTGACAAAGTGAACGCATGGGTTGCAAACAATGCATAGATGTCACATGATATTCGTAGAAGTAATATCACGTTTCCTTGATGACTCCATTCATTCGTGAAGCACTTGCCTACAAGTTACTTGTTTCTCCATTATCTGCTTCATCATGTGAACTCGAGTGGAAGAAATGTTTCTGCAAACTTAGTTTCTGCCTCTATATGTTTTCTCTAAATATTGCCCTTGACCTGCTATCAAGTTATGACATTGGTTTTCATAGAAACATTATAGTATTATGTCCTTTTTTAGAGACAATCACGCATGTCTTCAAAAACGGCAGAACTGGAAAAAGAAAAGAACACTATACAATATTTTTCATTGATAAAGTAGTAGAGAAGAAGCATTGATTCAACTGATAGGAGATACGCCGTTTTTCAAACAACAGGCCATTATTTATCCATGACTTGCTTAAGAAAAAGCAACCCTGAGTTTGAAAAATATTGATACTAAAAGTTAGAAAAGATGTCTGCCAAAAACTTGTTCTTTTTCTTACTCTTTGAACAGTTTTCCGAAAAGAAACCTTGGGCAAGCTGATAACCGAATTTTTTCGATGTTGAGGAAAATCACTATCAAAATGAAGATGAAAAAGAAATGTGAAAAGCTACACTAGTTCTATAATAGAGGCGTTTCTCACTATCAGCGTTACTTGGTTCTATATGCTTCTTTACTGTAACGTTTTCAAAACAAAACAAAAATCCGTCAAATCGCAGGAATTCCGCTAAAATGTCGGTGGTTATCGAAACAACAAAGGGCGCCTTCACGGTGGACCTTTACGTGGAGCAAAGGCCGAAAAGTGAGCATTTTATCCATTTTCTCCGAGCGAATGGCTAACTTTTCCCCGTTTCAGTATGCAAGAATTTCCTCAAGCTGTGCAAGGTGAAGTTCTACAATTTGAACTTGTTCCACTCGGTGCAGACGAATTTCATCGCTCAATCCGGGAGCGGAGTTGGTGCCAATGACACAGATGTGACTGCGAAATCCGGAGAGTCCATTTACCGCAGTTTATACGGCGACCAAGCCACGTTTTTCGAGGGCGATTTGGCACCCAAAATCAAGCACACCAAAGCCGGGCAACTTTCCATGGTCACCGTGGGCGACAACATGTTTGGCTCGCAGTTTTTCGTCACGCTCGAGGAAAACTTGGACTATCTCGATGGCCAAGGCCACTGTGTCTTTGGCGAAATCGTGGAAGGATCCGAAGACATCATTCTAGCTTTCAATGAGACGATTTGCGATGGCGACCAAAGACCCTATCAGGACATCCGAATCACACATATGGTCATTTTGGAGGATCCCTTTGAGGATCCGCCAGGATTGGAGATTCCGCCCAGTTCTCCGGAACCGACCAAAGAACTGTTGGCTTCTTCTCGCATTGGAGCCGATGAGGATTTGAACGACTATGAAGGTCTGGACGAGGAGCAAATTGCCGAGTTGCATGCGGAGAAAGAGGCCAAAGCTCAAGCCACGATTCTGGAGATGATTGGCGACCTTCCCGATGCTGACTGTGCTCCGCCTGAAAACGTGCTGTTCGTGTGCAAATTGAACCCCGTGACAACTGACGACGATCTCGAGATCATTTTTTCACGGTTTGGCAAAGTTGTGAGCTGCGAGGTGATTCGTGATCACAAGACTGGTGACAGCTTGCAGTATGCCTTTGTCGAGTTTGAAGATCAGAAATCCTGCGAAGCTGCCTACTTTAAAATGGACAACGTTTTGATCGACGACCGTCGCATCCACGTGGACTTTTCGCAAAGTGTGTCCAAGTATCGGTGGAAAGGAAAGGGGCGTTTGGAAATCGTGAATGACAACAGTGACAAAAAAGGCAATCACCGGCCCATAGGGAAGGATAGGCACGAGCAGAAACGACCTCGATCTCGGGATCGAAACGTCCGAGCAAAACGTTCCAGATCTGGAGATCGAAAAGTGCCAGTGAAACGATCCAGATCCAGAGACGACAAGCGTTCAAGATCAAGAGACTACCATAGTAGAAGGAGATCCAGATCAACAGATAAAAGCAGGAGGAGATCCAGATCAACAGATCGAAACAGAAGAAGGAGATCCAGATCGAGAGATAGAAATAATAGAGACAAGCATCACCATTCGAGGCCTCACAGACGATAAAGAAATCAACTTCTGTATATGTACTCTTTTCAGGGCATTTGTCTCAATTTGAAATGTCAAGGCAACGGAATAAGACTAGATATGACAGACTAGAAACTGACGAAGACATCAATGAGTGGAGTGGTAGCAGTGAGTCCAATCCCGATTCCGTCCAAGTCGTCCACAAAAAGACTCCATTGGCACAATTTCTCCCTGAGCAGTTCTACCTGAAAGAAAGACCCATTCCTTGGAAGGCCATTGGTTATGCTGCCACGCTGTTCATTTCTGGCACCATTTTACTCCTCTGTGGATGCCTCATTCACACAGGACACGTAGATAATGATGTAAGCTGCCTAACTTCGTACATTACCTAAGACTACTTTGCATTCTAAAAGTGTGACATTTCCATAATGAGGGTCAGCCTTTGCCTCTGGATCTTAATCCTCATAGGTCAATTGGAAAGGCTGGCATTTCATATTTATGAATGCCAAGAGCTGTGGCCTTTACTTTTATAATCGGATCCCTTTGTTTGAAAATCAGTGGAACACTTTATGTACTTTTTGTACCTTATAGTCAAGGTATTTATTTATTAACAGCGCGGGATCATAAAATCGGGCTGTTTTCAAAAATAACTGAGAGAGAATATTATAGTAGTTATTTATTTCGAGCTGGGGCACATAAAGTAGGGTCATTAAATAGCTGAGCGAGGATTTTAAAATGGGAAAACTCGAGTACAGATTTACTAGCCCGAGCCTGCGAGGGCTGTAATTGTACGAGTGTTTTTCCATTTTAAAATCCTCGCTCAGCTATTTAATGACCCTACTTTATGTGCCCCAGCTCGGAATATACAATTTTATATTCTGTAATACGATCTTTGAGTGTTTTAATGAAGTTACCGGGCTGCCCCGTGTCCTAGAAAATACTGCTCGGTTTTTAGTTGCTATGTGAATATCACTGGCTCTCATTAGCTAGCATCCAGTGGGTTGGGAGCAATTAAGTAGACTTTTAAAATCCATTTCTTCAGATGTGTTCCTATGGCACAATGGTTAGAGCGCTAGGCTCTTGATTCAGGAGTCTAGGGTTCAAACCCCAGTCATTCCTCAACTAATTTTTTTTCTTTATCTGGCTAAAATTATGGTTAAAGTCCATTATAATAGAAGAGGCATATTCAGGCTGGTGGTGAGAGGCATAAATTTTGGTTGGTCGCGCTCTGCCGTGCGTTGGGAGGCAGTAACTAAAAGTGTTCATAATCTCTGTTCTGCTTTAATGCTGAATTGGTTTCACAGAAGAAACAGACACCACTCACTATTTTAAGCTTTTCACTTATATTGAACACCTATTTTTCACCATCTAGAATCAAAGATTTTGCCAATTTTTGCAAGAACTATTTGCAACATTGCTACTTTAAGGCTTGCTTTTTCCCAGTTTTTCCGTGCCAGTACAACAACTACAGCATGGCAATCATGAGTACCAGAAAATTCTGTTTCCTCAACTTATTACAAGTAATGGCTAATTTGCTGAAAAATTGGCCATTTTTATTGAACCCACACCAGATGAACTTTTTTGTTTTGAACTCACACAGAGCAGAGCTACAAAAAGTAAGGCTATTTATTCTGATTTGATCCATCACGCTCAGGTCTGGATATGATGTGACTCATGATCCTAAATTCCTTGACTTTTATGAATCTTACTCAAAATGGTACCAATCTGTTCCTTGAATCAATTGTACTATTACAAGCTCAAAATGAGCACTTTCTTTGCAATTTTGTTCCCAACAATTCCAAAAAACGTTTTGTTTACTTTTAGTCAGAAGCGCTATTTTTACGCAATTGCTACGCACGCCTAAGGAACCAAAATTCCGCACCATCTATTGCATTTTGTTTGTCTTTTGTTCCCTATACATAGCATGCAATTTTCATGATGTTTCCATAGCTCAGTGCTTAGAGCATTGGGATGCTAATCCAACTGTCTGAGGTTCGAATCTTGGATGATCCTCTCTTTTTTCAAACTTCTTTGGAATTTGCATTACTTCCATGGAATATGATGGGCATTAAATTACTTAAAATCCCTCAAATTTGATTCAAGGGCTGTTAAGTATTTAATATCCCCCAAATTGCCTAGAAAGAACTGTGATATAAAAGAGCTGAGTCGGATCGGTAAACTGAATTATAACACGAGGAAATCGTATTACAGTATATAAAATGGAAAAAACCATCCGAGCTTGCGAGGGCGGTAATTTCACGAGATTATCAGATTGTATAGCTCGGACAAATCTTTAGTAATCCCAAGAATGTATTCATGGGTGAAAATAACTTTTTTGCTAAAAATGCTCATGGGCTTTTCCATTTGCTGTGTTCTGAAAGTGTACTTCATTGACATTAAAGTGTTGCATCACTTTTTGCAAAAATTCAGAAAAAGTGGCTTTTGTCTTTTTCCCCATAACCTTAAAGATTGTTTGTTTTAATGTTTATTATTCAATACAGTCTGTAATCCCCCTTGGAAAAAATGGCTATTTTTTGAAAGCTCAAGTCCCAAGGTTTCATTTTGAAGTAATTTTAAAATTCTGGCCTAGCCCTTCTCATGACAAAAAATTTCCAAAAACCTCTATCACCTTTTACTTTAATCTTTGAAAGTATGGAAATCACTTACCAAGCATAGTCTCTAAAATACTCAGCTCTTACTTATTATTAGGAAAGCCTTAGCTGAAAGTTGATTTTGGTAGGCTGCATCTCCTTTCCTGTTGGCTCTAGCGATTTTCTTGTGAAGCAATAAAAGTTGGATCTTTTGATTTTGGAGGGGGTCAATTTTATGCTTAATGACAGAAAAACTAACTTACTCTGAGCTACAAATGTTTTTTAAATTTCCTGTTAAGGGTAGCACTAGGCCAGAATTTTAAAATCACTGCAAAATGAACCCACGGGACATAAAGCTTTCAAAAAATATACTCATTTATAGGGAGCAATTTTGTGTGGGTTAGGCTACTCCTCAGGTTAATGTACGGACACAACCTTTCATGAAATTTTGTTATAGCCTTGATAAAAAACCCGAAAAATTTAGGCCTAACCCATTAGCCAAAAAGCTGCGTTTACAGCTCTGCGTTTTGCTAAAAAAACATGCTAAAATAGATGAGTGTTGTAAAAAAAAAGACCTTAAAATAACTGAACAGGCTTCAAGTCATCCAAAATAAAAGCTTAAATTTTCCTAGTTTGAGAATTTGGTGATTTGTTTTTCATGAAGTTTCTTTTTTGGTGGCTTGTCAGCATATTACTGCGTAAAACTTGGGCGGAATTTTCCCATGTGATCTGTGTGCTTAATTAACTTTTATGACGTCTTCTTTTTACCCAACGATTTTTACGTGGTTTAATTCTCAGTATTTCATTTGGTTTACTTATCGGAGAATTTTTTTAGATCTCAATCTTTGTTTCGCGGAACTTTTTATCATCATGACTTTGGTAGCAATTTGAAACTCCAAACTGGTTGATATTATGAGTATTATTTGTAGTTCTGTTTTCGCCTCTAAATTAAACTAATCTCTTCCATGTGCACTTGTGTGCAAATACTCCCCCACATTTTTGCTCATTTAAAGTTCATACCTTGGAAGTTGCATAATTGCTCACATTTGCAGCCACTTATCACTTCAAATATCTTACTTTGTGAGGGTGGAGAAGAAGGCGGAAAAGCTGACAGCAACATGAGACAACAGTGGAAAAAGTCATTTTGGTTAGGAAAATCCCATCAAAATTAGGCTTGAAGAAAATCGTGGTTTCCCCACTTTTTAAAGAAGAACTTGGCAACAAATCTGAAATCGACAATATTATTGCCATATTAAAAATAGGAATATTGCTTGATATGATTGCTTTTATTAGGAAATATTGCAAGCAAGATTCCTGTTGATAAGCTAACATGTCACTTACTTTAGTAGCTTATTTTTGCACTCTTCCACTCCGCAGAATTGGTTGCAAAAACCCAAGTGTCATTTCGCCCACTGCCAGCGTTAAAAAGTAGCTAAAAAAGCTATTTTTGCTCTCTTGCAGAAATATGGGGACAGATTGTGGCCTCTGATCATTTTCGGTGCCCTCATGTTCATCCCTGGCTCATACCACGTGTTTATTGCCGTCCAAACATTCCGCGGAGTTCGAGGCTACTCATTTGACGAATTTCCTTCATTCGACTGATGATACACGAAAAAGAGTAAAATACCAATCCCAACTCTTTCTACCACCCAAAATTGTATATATTTTTATGCCATACATGGTTTTTTCCCTTCATTTAAAACTTCTATATAGGGCTGATGGGGTGTACTGGTTAAAGGCTAATCGGCAAAAGGCTAATTGGTTAGATGCTAATTGGTAAAAGGCCAATTGGGCAAAGGCTACATTGGTAAAAGGCTATATTTAAAAGGCCAATAGCAGATGTTTTTGAGTTATAGTGTTTGATTGGTTCACAAGTGACATATCACTATCATTTCGTTTTCCTTGTTAATTCTTAGTTTCATTATTTTTTGTGACAAAAATTGCTTTTTTGGGCTTAGCTTAGGAATTCATAAATAGACTTGGATCTGTACAGAGGAAAATTTTACAAACAAGAATTACTTGCCTTGACTTGACTGACCAAGCTGATTTAGCTTATTGAGAATAAGCAAGACTTGATTCTGTTGTCACCGAGGAAAATAACTTTATTCAAGACACTAGGCCTTTCTCATGTTGCCAGACGTAGCTAAGCTAAGCAAACCCGTAATATTTTTAAAAGCAAAGCAGCTGCTTTTTTTGATTGAGGAAAATTAGGCAATGAAAACCAGTTATTTTGGAACTTCAATGATCAAAATAGATGTCATTAAATGATTTGAACTCTTGTATCGTTATCAATTTAGCCTTTTTTTGTAGCCATTCTCCAATCTAGCCTTTGGCCAATTGGCCTTTCACCATTTCGCCTTTTACCAATTAGCCTTACGCCAAATAGCCTTTTACCGATTAGCCTTTAACCAGTAGAGCCGGCTGATGCTGGCTTTTGTACATTGATGGCAAAGTAGAACATCTAATTTATCAAAAATCAAGATTAGGTAAAAATCAGCGTACAAGTAACCGAGTATATCATTTACTTATATTAATAAGGTTGATTATCTCAGTTAGAGTGCATTTCAGAGGCTTAAGTATGAAGTCAAAAAAGTGAGATAAATCATTTCTAGAGTGGGCCATTGTTATGCACCATCCTGAAAAAGTGAAAGGTGAAGGAGCTAGAAGCATTTGAAAAAAAGTGCAATATGAATGGATAGACCAGAATTTGGAAATAGCAACCCAAAAACCCACACCTATAGTTAACTATCAGAAAAATATATTCATTTGGTGGTAGGAAGGATTTGGTTTGGTTCTCATTGTGATCCTGCTCATAGTTTTTGGTTCCTTCATGAGCTTTTAGTTTTTATCTGTGAAAATGATTTTTGAATAAAGCCATAATTAAAAGTGTGCTCCTCCACTTCAAGACTATGATAAAATATTAGAATATATATACATGCTTTATTTTCCCTCTTGACAATCAAGGATTTATAAGTTACATCAACATTTGAGTTATGTGCAGGTTAAATATTCGGATTATGGCCTATTTCTGGACGGCTGTGCCGAAAAGTGGACTGAGTAAGGCAAGAAAAGGCTGCCTTTCAAATGCCTGGCCTTGCTCAACTTCCGGATGTAATTCAGGGGATGTTTGCTTGCATGGTTCGAGGCCAACAAGTCCATAAACAGCTTGATGCATAGGGAATTGCACTGTCCATCCTGGAACAAAGAAAAACAAGTTAAATCAATATTTCAATAAGTTAAATCAATTTTCTCACCCGGAGGAGCCTTGTGAAAATTCTGACTTGATGCTTGATGAGAACTTGCAGGACTTTGTCTTCCTTTTCTCCAGACTGAGATGGTGATGTTGATGGCATGGCCAAAATGGTTGGCACCAAGGCGAGAGCAATGATCAAGATTGGAGGGTGTTGTCCTAGCATGTTGAGCAGACTTGCAACGACTGTGGGGAAAGCAAGGACAACGCACTCCATAAGTACTGGGTATTCTCCTCTCAACTCCTACTCAAAGATATTCTGAATATTTTCCTTGGCGCCTCCAAATGAGGACGAGGCCAAGAGAAGCCTTCTCGAGGGAAACAACTCCTATATGTACAACTTTTTTTCAATTATTTATCTATTTCAACTTTTCAGCCATTTGGAAGCGGTCAATGAAAACCCATGGGAATTTTACAGGCTTTTAGGACTGTACTGTTCAAATGCGAATCCGCAAAAGTCCGAAAAGGCAGAACTACGAAAGGGAAATCTGCGATCAGTTAATCTCACCACTAAACTAAACTACTGAAGGTAAATGAAATCTTGAGGGAATTTAATTGTATTGTAAATGAAATCATAAGGTAATTTAATTGATTGGTAAATGAAATCATAAGGGATTTTTCTTATTTAGGAAATGAAAACTTAAGGGATTTAGCTTATTTAGGAAATGAAGTCTTAGGGGATTTAGCTTATTTAGTAAATGACATCTTAAGATAATTTACTTATTCAGTAAATGAATAATTAAGGGATTTTACTTATGTAGGAAATGAAATATTAATGAATTTTACTTGATTACAAGATGGAATCTTAAGGATTTTACTTATATAGGAAATGAAATATTAAGGTAATTTAATTGTTTAGTAAATGAAAGCATGAGGGAATTTACTTATTTAGTAAATGAAATCTTAAGGGAGTCGTATGGGTTGGCACTTATGGAGTTTGAGTAAATGATAGTATCTTAAGGGAATTTACTTATATAGTAAATGAAATCATATGGGAATTTTTTTATTTTGTGAATGTAGTCGTAAGAGTTGCAAGTACTTATGGAGTTTGAGTTAATGAAATCTAAAGGGAATTTACTTATTAAGTAAATCAATTATTAAGGGAATTTACTTATTAAGTAAATGAAATCATAAGGGAATTTACTTTTTTTTAGCATAACACCTAAATTAGGTGGTATTGTTCTTTTTGCAAGTTGTATTGGCTATAAGCTGATATCCATGTTTATGGAGGTGTAACCTTATTGGTATCCACTAATATGGCTATTGATGTCTTAATTTTACTTCTGCCAATATGCAAGAATGTAAAACCTATGCTTGGCCGCTTCTTTCAATACCAGTTTACACCAGGGCAATTGCCCTGACTTTTATTATTCTCTTGGCAACATGAGTACACAAATTTGAAGGAATTTCCATCATTTCCATGATGTGTCTTTCAAGCCATTGTGGATGGTTCAGAGTTGATGAGAATGCCATAGGGCAAATAGAGGTTTCCTTTCAAGTTCCTTGCAGTGGACAACTTGGCCCATTGATGGATTGGATGAGCATTGGCATTATGACTTGACAGGAAATCCAGGAAGAGCTTGATGCAATCCGGATCACATTTGCCATCCTAGTACAAAAATGAGTAAACACCTGACTTTCTCTGCAGTAATTTCAAGTCACCTCTAAAAGCCTGGTGAAGATCCGGATTTGGTGCTTGAAGAGTACTCCAAGTATTTCGCCCTCGTTTTCTGGTGGCCTGAAGGGTGATCTGGCCTCGGTAGCGAAAATGCTTGCTAAGAGCATAATTGCACATGCCAAGGTGAAGCTGTGCGATTTTGGCAGCATTGTCACCAACTGAAGACTGAAATATCACTCCTTTTTTTACGTATGTATGTGGGTTTTGCTCTGCTCAAAATCGCTTCTCTCTCTTCAACTACGGCTGAAATGTCACCAATTAGGTGATCACCCAAATAAACATCTATTTTCATACCAGCAGTTTGAGTGTGTGCCCTTGGGAGTTTCATTACTTAGATGCGTAGCACGATGTTGCTAAATACTTAAATACTCTAAAAAGTTTTTCGAGTCAGTTAGATGTTGCTAAGGTAAGAAAAAATATGTTTTGATATTTGAAGAGCATTCGAAAAGTGCACCCAACTTCAGGGTTTCAACATCTTACAAGCATTGTATAAATATGCTACTTGCCTACTTTTCTTCGCCTACTGAACGAATTAAGCGTCCAATGCTTCGATACCTCGGATGATTCGAGTGGAGCGTTAAAATTAAACATGGACTGAAAAACTATCTGGAAATTATAAAAAGTACAGTGGAGTAATTATAGGAGTTATTATGTGTACCGAGGGGCTAATGGTGCAAAAAAGCACATGTGCATCAAATAATCTTTTTTAAAAACTCAGAGTGTTAGTAATTATAAGGGTAATTTTGCTCATCCGCATTTCAAATACTCTTTGAAAAGCACGGAGGGAGTGACTAGACATTATGCCAATAAAAAAACTGGCAAAATTAATCAAGGTTCGAATTTGATAGCATCTTTGCACGTAGTTTTGAAAATATATAGAAGCAGAGCAACAAATGTCTTCTTGATGCGAGTTTTTCGAGCTCTTCTGCTCTTAAAAAAAGCCTTTACACAAAACGGCCTTTGATTGTTTGATGCAAGTTTTTCTAAGATGTCACTCTTACTCTGTGACATTGCACTGAATTTTGGAGCAATTTTCTTACTTGTCTAGCCAAGAATTCTCGCTCCGCTCGAATCGTTCTGATTTTTAGCAAAATCTTCGCTCTTCAAACACCTATTCAATGCTTTCGCAGGTTTAAATGCTAAAAAGCAAATAAAGGCTTTAGGGAAATGATTTTTGGTCATGTGGCACAAAAATAGTTTTAACTTTTTAATTTAGTGACTGTCTCATATTTGTAACAATGCCAAAATACGAAGGAAACTGAGGCTAAATGAAGAAGCCTTCCATGTTGTTTTCACTTTTACTTCAGAGCTTTCCTCAATTTCGCCTACTGGATTTGAGCGGGTTGTCCAAAACCCGCACCGACCCGCACTGACCCGCACTGACCCGCACTGACCCGCACCAACCCGCACCGATCCGCACCGACCCGCACTGACCCGCACTAACCCGCACCAAGCCGCACCAACCCGCACTGACCCACACAAACCTGCACCATACCTCACAAACCAATAGAAAACAAAAAAAAGCTTAAAAAAGGTTTCTGCCAGCATGAACTTTTAAGCAAAACTTCAAAAGCAATTTCAAACCCGCACCAAGAAGTAACTTTTTTCAAAGTGGTTACTGCAAAAGTTTGCTGGTAGCATGACCTTTCTGGCACAAGTGGCCTTTTGGCCTTTGCAAGAAAAGTTACTGCAGTGGCTGGCCAGGAAAGAGCCATTTTTGCTCGCCTAGGTAGCGAAGCAAAACTTCAAGGGCAATTGCAGACCCGCGCCAAGAAGTAACTTTTTCAAAGTGGTTTCTGCAAAGTTAGCTGGTAGCATGACCTTTATGGCACAAGTGGCCTTTTTGGCCTTTGCAAGAAAAGTTACTGCAGTGGCTGGCCAAGAAAGAGCCATTTCTGCTCTCCTATGTAGCGAAGCAAAACTTCAAGTGCAATTTCAAACCCGCGCCAAGTAACTTTTTCAAAGTGGTTTCTGCAAAGTTAGCTGGTAGCATGACCTTTCTGGCACAAGTGGCCTTTTTGGCCTTTGCAAGAAAAGTTACTGCAGTGGCTGGCCAAGAAAGAGCCATTTCTGCTCTCCTATGTAGCGAAGCAAAACTTCAAGTGCAATTTCAAACCCGCGCCAAGAAGTAACTTTTTCAAAGTGGTTTCTGCAAAAGTTAGCTGGTAGCATGACCTTTCTGGCACAAGTGGCCTTTTTGACCTTTGCAAGAAAAGTTACTGCAGTGGCTGGCCAAGAAAGAGCCATTTCTGCTCTCCTATGTAGCGAAGCAAAACTTCAAGTGCAATTTCAAACCCGCGCCAAGTAACTTTTTCAAAGTGGTTTCTGCAAAAGTTAGCTGGTAGCATGACCTTTCTGGCACAAGTGGCCTTTTTGGCCTTTGCAAGAAAAGTTACTGCAGTGGCTGGCCAAGAAAGAGCCATTTCTGCTCTCCTATGTAGCGAAGCAAAACTTCAAGTGCAATTTCAAACCCGTGCCAAGAAGTAACTTTTTTCAAAGTGGTTTCTGCAAAAGTTAGCTGGTAGCATGACCTTTCTGGCACAAGTGGCCTTTGGCCTTTGCAAGAAAAGTTACTGCAGTGGCTGGCCTAGAAAGAGCCATTTCTGCTCTCCTATGTAAGCGAAACAAAACTTCAAGGGCAATTTCAAACCCGCGCCAAGAAGTAACTTTTTCAAAGTGGTTACTGCAAAGTTTGCTGGTAGCATGACCTTTCTGGCACAAGTGGCCTTTTTGGCCTTTGCAAGAAAAGTTACTGCAGTGGCTGGCCAAGAAAGAGCCATTTCTTCTCTCCTATGTAGCGAAGCAAAACTTCAAGTGCAATTTCAAACCCGCGCCAGAAGTAACTTTTTCAAAGTGGTTTCTGCAAAAGTTAGCTGGTAGCATGACCTTTATGGCACAAGTGGCCTTTTTGGCCTTTGCAAGAAAAGTTACTGCAGTGGCTGGCCAAGAAAGAGCCATTTTTGCCCTCCTATGTAGAGAAGCAAAACTTCAAGTGAAATTTAAAACCCGCCCCAAGAAGTAACTTTTTTTAAAGTGGTTACTGCAAAAGTTTGCTGGAAGCAGTACCTTTCTGGCACAAGTGGCCTTTTTGACCTTTGCAAGAAACGATACTGCAGTGGCTGGCCAAGACAGAGATATCTATGCTCTCCTACGTAGCTGAGCAAAACTTCAAGTGCATTTTCAAACCCGCGCCAAGAAGTAACTTTTTTCAAAGTGGTTTCTGCAAAAGTTAGCTGGTAGCATGACCTTTATGGCACAAGTGGCCTTTTTGGCCTTTGCAAGAAAAGTTACTGCAGTGGCTGGCCAAGAAAGAGCCATTTCTGCTCTCCTATGTAGCGAAGCAAAACTTCAAGTGCGATTCAATTTCCAAATTTTCTCAGCTTTTTCTCATACCAGGGTTTATTTTTTCACTGGAAAATAAAGTGTCTCCCGACTCACTATTAAGCTAAAAACGATGCCACTCAATTTACTTAAGAAAACTAAGCAACAAAACGGTTGTAGCAGGAACCCGGGACTGTGTTGCTTGGGCGCCTCCACCCGCCTTCCTGGTGGAAGTCACATGTTTAAGATGATCAGTAAATACATGGCTATAATCTAGTAAACATCTCTATGCATTATCTCGTAAGAGCGTTGCGTGTCGGGCTAACAGTGTGTTCAAACTCCCACACTTACATAGTACAGCATCAAGTTTTTAGAATGGGATAGTCTTGAAATTTCAAGCCAACAAGGATTTGCGATTACAGGTAGAGAATAAGACATATTTTACTAAAAAAGAGTTCAATCCGTGAGTTTTTTGGCTATTGCCAATTTCAACATATATATCAAGTTTTTTGAGTAAGGACTGGTTCTGGACCCTTTTGGACCCTTTTGGACCTAACACATGAGGTCCAATCAGCAGTTGGGCCTAGAAAAGGTCCTGCTTCACAACATAGGTGAGAAGAAATGGCTCTTTCTTGGCCAGCCACTGCAGTAACTTTTCTTGCAAAGGCCAAAAAGGCCACTTGTGCCAGAAAGGTCATGCTACCAGCTAACTTTTGCAGTAACCACTTTGAAAAAAGTTACTTCTTGGTGCGGGTTTGAAATTGCACTTGAAGTTTTGCTTCGCTACATAGGAGAGCAGAAATGGCTCTTTCTTGGCCAGCCACTGCAGTAACTTTTCTTGCAAAGGCCAAAAAGGCCACTTGTGCCAGAAAGGTCATGCTACCAGCTAACTTTTGCAGAAACCACTTTGAAAAAGTTACTTCTTGGCGCGGGTTTGAAATTGCACTTGAAGTTTTGCTTCGCTACATAGGAGAGCAGAAATGGCTCTTTCTTGGCCAGCCACTGCAGTAACTTTTCTTGCAAAGGCCAAAAAGGCCACTTGTGCCAGAAAGGTCATGCTACCAGCAAACTTTTGCAGAAACCACTTTGAAAAAGTTACTTCTTAGTGCGGGTTTGAAATTGCACTTGAAGTTTTGCTTCACTACATAGGAGAGCAGAAATGGCTCTTTCTTGGCCAGCCACTGCAGTAACTTTTCTTGCAAAGGTCAAAAAGGCCACTTGTGCCGGAAAGGTCATGCTACCAGCTAACTTTTGCAGTAACCACTTTGAAAAAGTTACTTCTTGGCGCGGGTTTGAAATTGCACTTGAAGTTTTGCTTCGCTACATAGGAGAGCAAAAATGGCTCTTTCTTGGCCAGCCACTGCAGTAACTTTTCTTGCAAAGGCCAAAAAGGCCACTTGTGCCATAAAGGTCATGCTACCAGCAAACTTTGCAGTAACCACTTTGAAAAAAGTTACTTCTTGGCGCGGGTTTGAAATTGCCCTTGAAGTTTTGCTTCGCTACATAGGAGAGCAGAAATGGCTCTTTCTTGGCCAGCCACTGCAGTAACTTTTCTTGCAAAGGCCAAAAAGGCCACTTGTGCCAGAAAGGTCATGCTACCAGCTAACTTTGCAGAAACCACTTTGAAAAAAGTTACTTCTTGGCGCGGGTTTGAAATTGCACTTGAAGTTTTGCTTCGCTACATAGGAGAGCAGAAATGGCTCTTTCTGTGCCAGCCACTGCAGTAACTTTTCTTGCAAAGGCCAAAAGGCCACTTGTGCCAGAAAGGTCATGCTACCAGCTAACTTTTGCAGAAACCACTTTGAAAAAGTTACTTCTTGGCGCGGGTTTGAAATTGCACTTGAAGTTTTGCTTCGCTACATAGGAGAGCAGAAATGGCTCTTTCTTGGCCAGCCACTGCAGTAACTTTTCTTGCAAAGGCCAAAAAGGCCACTTGTGCCAGAAAGGTCATGCTACCAGCTAACTTTTGCAGAAACCACTTTGAAAAAGTTACTTCTTGGCGCGGGTTTGAAATTGCACTTGAAGTTTTGCTTCGCTACATAGGAGAGCAGAAATGGCTCTTTCTTGGCCAGCCACTGCAGTAACTTTTCTTGCAAAGGCCAAAAAGGCCACTTGTGCCAGAAAGGTCATGCTACCAGCAAACTTTTGCAGAAACCACTTTGAAAAAAGTTACTTCTTGGCGCGGGTTTGAAATTGCACTTGAAGTTTTGCTTCGCTACATAGGAGAGCAGAAATGGCTCTTTCTTGGCCAGCCACTGCAGTAACTTTTCTTGCAAAGGTCAAAAAGGCCACTTGTGCCGGAAAGGTCATGCTACCAGCTAACTTTTGCAGAAACCACTTTGAAAAAAGTTACTTCTTGGCGGGTTTGAAATTGCACTTGAAGTTTTGCTTCGCTACATAGGAGAGCAGAAATGGCTCTTTCTTGGCCAGCCACTGCAGTAACTTTTCTTGCAAAGGTCAAAAAGGCCACTTGTGCCAGAAAGGTCATGCTACCAGCTAACATTTGCAGAAACCACTTTGAAAAAGTTACTTCTTGGCGCGGGTTTGAAATTGCACTTGAAGTTTTGCTTCGCTACATAGGAGAGCAGAAATGGCTCTTTCTTGGCCAGCCACTGCAGTAACTTTTCTTGCAAAGGTCAAAAAGGCCACTTGTGCCAGAAAGGTCATGCTACCAGCTAACATTTGCAGAAACCCCTTTGAAAAAAGTTACTTCTTGGCGCGGGTTTGAAATTGCACTTGAAGTTTTGCTTCGCTACATAGGAGAGCAGAAATGGCTCTTTCTTGGCCAGCCACTGCAGTGACTTTTCTTGCATAGGCCAAAAAGGCCACTTGTGCCAGAAAGGTCATGCTACCAGCAAACTTTTGCAGAAACCACTTTGAAAAACGTTCCTTCTTGGCGCGGGTTTGAAATTGCACTTGAAGTTTTGCTTCGCTACATAGGAGAGCAGAAATGGCTCTTTCTTGGCCAGCCACTGCAGTAACTTTTCTTGCAAAGGCCAAAACGGCCACTTGTGCCAGAAAGGTCATGCTACCAGCTAACTTTTGCAGTAACCACTTTGAAAAAAGTTACTTCTTGGCGCGGGTTTGAAATTGCACTTGAAGTTTTGCTTCGCTACAAAGGAGAGCAGAAATGGCTCTTTCTTGGCCAGCCACTGCAGTAACCACTTTAAAATTTGAAGTTTTAACTTCTTGCTAGCTTGCACCTGACATTTCCACTTGAAGTTATTCTTTTTAGATAGTTTTGATAAACAGCTTTATTCATGGCCAGTTGTGCCCAAAAGCTTTAGCTTGCTACTGATAAAGTGCATTATCTACTTTTAGTTTGCTTTTTATTGGTTTTTTTTTGGTTTGTGTGGTATGGTGCGGGTTGGTGCGGGTTGGTGCGGGTTGGTGCGGGTTGGTGCGGGTTGGTGCGGGTTGGTGCGGGTTGGTGCGGGTCGGCGCGGGTTGGTGCGGGTCGGCGCAGCTTTTAGACGCAGCCGGATTTGAGGATTGATTATTTTAGCTTCACCTGAATTTGCCATAATTTGTTACTTTCCCAATTCTACGTTGATGGTTTTCGGGGTTCTCAAGAACTTTGTACGAGTAAATCTTGGCCACTTTTTTAAAACAAGATACGATAGCAGAGTTGGAAAGTTTCATTTTAAGGCTTTCCAAAGCATTCTAACCCCCCAATTTTAAACATCAAAAATCCCTTTACCAAATTCAAATAAAGTGATCAACTTTAAAATTGTGAACATTTTGGCAATTGACTTGAAAATCACATTAAATCAATGAAAGTGGGCGCTTTTATCAGCAAAGATGACTTTCAATATTGTTGTTAATATTTACATTTTTCAATGGACAAATTTATGGGTAATTTTTATAGATTTGCAATAAGCTGTGCTGTATTAAGATTAATTGGCAACAAATAGACTTTTAAAGCTCTGTAACAGAAGATTTTGGATCAGGAGACAAAGAGCTCCAAGTTGTACTTTGACAAGCTTTCTCTCCATTGCATACTTCATTGGCAGGAAATTTGGCTTGAATCCATTGATCGATTGAAGATTCTTCATGGTGCTTTTCAGCAATTTTCCTCATTTTCACAGCAGACAAGGCCGCGTTTTCCTTGTCTCCCGAGGAAGCTTCTTCAGCAACGACAGCAGGCTTGTCATGGTGACTGCCAACGACCAAAAAGTCAACTTCGTGCATGACATCAAGCATGAGCACCAGAGCAGTCCAAATTCCGCGTGGAATGATTGATTCAGCAGAGGACGGAAATGGCAAGAATGTGAAACCAGCCGTAGCATTCATTTTGACGTTTCTGGCAGAAGCAACCAAGTCACCGAGAGGGCTAATCCACAAGACGGACCCTGAGATTTCGCCCAAATTGCTTTCTGCATTGAATTCTATCAGTAATTGAGGCTTGTCATGCTGGCCAATGACTGACAATGGATTCCTGAAGGTTTGCTCCTTGATGTCAAAGCCATTGCTCACAGTGAGCTTGACAGTTGAGCTTTGAGCCCGGCTGACAACGAGATCATGACGACATTCCACAATGCGATCATGGCCAAGCATGATGAGAATACTGGCGAGCCTGTCATGCTCATAAAGGGCATGAATTTGAGTCACTTGCAACTCATGCTCCGGAATGCTGAAAGTTTCGAGGCAATGCTTGGCCAGCAGATTGGCCAAGTGAAAATTGGCACCGCCTTCAACATCATCCAAGTGGTGGAAAATGTTCTCCCAATACTTGTCCCTTGCCTCGTGCTCGTGCTGGTCACGCTGGCCAAACACCCAATCGTCAATGTCATTGAGGATCGATTGGGACAAGGTGGGATCGAACTTCCTCGCAAAGTAGACGGATCTCGATTTGGAATTGAGTATGCGCTTCCAATCAGTCGGCTTGAACACATTGGGGCTGCATCCACACCAATCGACGACAGCCTTGTGCTGGCAACGACAACCGAGCTGACGCTTCCAGTTGGTCACTCTGAGATTGTTGTTGACATAGCTGGAGCAGAACCGGGAGTTTTTCAGCGTGGTGTGGAAAAACGACTCGGCTGGAAGGAGCGTGTGGTTGAAGATCTTGAGCAAGGCGTGCAGAAGCTGATCCGGGTCTGAGAGCAAGTAGTCGACAAAGCTCCTCTCGAGGCACACCCAATCGGAGCCTCCGTCCAGAGTGATGCCATGTGGGAGCCCACGTGGTCCGAGGCGGAACATGTGGTTGTCACACTCGTGAAAGGTCCGGTCCAAGCCTTGCTTCCTGATGAACGTCTCGATGTCACGCCCGTGAGATTTCACATAATTCCTGCCGTAGCCTTGTACCAGGAACTCCTTGAACTCGGACGGAGGCTTGAGAATGTAGTCGGACTCTGACAGGTTGATGAAGTAGTCAAAGTGCCAATTCAGCGCCAGCATTTCCCGCATGCAGCCCATCATCATTTTGAGCAGTGAAGCACCGCCCCAAATCGTTGCCCACCTCTTGTCAGTCACTTTGACATTGCCAGCAAAGCGTTCCTCGAGGAGTGTCTTCTTGAGATTCCGATGGAGGTAACCACTGCGTGAGTCCACGTGGAAGTAGAAATAGTCGGAAGGATTGTAGACTAGTTTGAACAGCCTTAGAATTTGCCTCAGTGACCGGCCGTGCACGACAAACAGGTAGGCAACTCTCACTGATGACGTTTTCTTCTTCCCTTCTGAGAGCTTGACAGCTGGCAGAAAGCGAGACTGGTAGACGTTCATGGTTAGGTAGCCGCCGCAAAACGCGTTGACATCACCAGGGCAAGGGAGGTTGCATTCCAGCTCATCCAATCTGGATGACGATGTCACGTCGATTCTGGAGTTGCCACAAAAGCACTCGAAGGAATACTGAACTCCGGCAAAGTCGTAGCCGGACTCGGCGCAATATCGGACACATTCCTTGGGTGAGTTGGTGGCCTTTCGCCGATTGACTGGCCCCTCGAGGAGCCTTTGAGTGAACGAGTCTTTGAAGCAGCCAACATAGGCATCACGGAGATCTTGATCTCGGATTTGAACTTGGCAAAATGAAGGCACATACTTGGGGTAGATTCCATCAGCCGTCATGGACTCGCATGCGATTTTCTCCAACTCGTGGCGGCAATTTGGAGACTTGGCACGACTAATGGCACTTTTGGCATCCTTGTGCAGTAGACTCGGATCGCAGAAAGCGTCGGAAACGAGGGGCGTATTTTGCTCCCAGCCATTCAAAACAAGTAGGCACAAAAAGTTTGCCAAAATGATGAGCGTCAAAACGAGAATGACATTTTGCTTCGGCTCGGCGTCGGCCTTTTTGGGACTGAGCCGGTCATCAAGAAGCCTTTTATCTGAACTTTTGCGAACGGTTCTCCGTCGTGGCTCCATTTCATGGGCATTTCTCTGCTCGCGAGAGTTATCACACTTTCGCGATAAAACTATTCAAATTTCAAAATCAGGCAATCAGCTGACTCCCATTAAAAACATTGATAGTTTCCCAGATCTATTATGTTTTTCGGAAATACCTTTTTGGCGTTATTCGGCCTATCTTGAGGATTAACATATCAATAGAGCCGCGCACTTTAAAAATCGAGTTGAGCTGCCAGATTTGTACTTTTAGAGATTCGAGCCGGAATGGCCAAAAATGGTCATAATCAATGTTTTCCTGCGCATAATGTGAAAATAACTCTGAGAAAAACTCGGGAAATGACATTTGTAAACAAAGTTACGCGCAGTGAATTTCAAGTCACTTATGCTCCGCAGATGGTATTTTTAGCGAGTTTCTGGCGATTTCTTCCGCTTCAAGTCTAGATCCTTTATACTATTTTCTGAAATGGACGTAAACAAGAATTGAGAAAAATCACTCTAAAATGGCCAGCGACGATGAAATGCCTCGCGATCATTTCGGCGAAGATGAAGATGGCGATGACAACCTTAATCCCAAAGAGTTTTCGCCGGAAAACAACACGGAGCTGTACAACTTTCTGCATGTCTCTCGCACTGCCACTCAAGAGGAGATCACTTCAGCCTACCGAAAATTGTGCAGACTCTACCACCCGGATAAGCACCAGGATGAGGAGAAGAAGAAGTATGCCGCTGTGATGCAGCAAAAGCTGCAAAATGTCTACGAAGTGCTCAAAGATCCGCATAAACGAGCAGTTTACGACTCCCTGGGTGAAGACGGGATCCAGGGAAAAGTGTGGGAGGTCATACCCAGGTCCAAGTCTCCGAATGCCATCAGAGAAGAGTTTGAAAGGCTGGAAAAGTAAGGAGGAGCCTTCAATTCAAATTGAAATTTGAATTATGGCCTTTTTATTTAGGGATCGAGAGGAGCGCATGCTGGAGCGACGAACGAATCCCTCCTCAACGCTGAAAATGGGCATCAATGCCACCGACTTGTTTGAGCGGTACATGTACGATGAGATCTATGACGATGTCATCGAGCCTTCCCTGCCATATTTGGAGGTGACGGAAGTTTCCATTGGCCAGTCCATAGAAGCTCCCCTCTCGATGACTGACAAGCTGGTGCTCTCGGGCCAAGTGAGCTCTTTCAATGGCAAGGGCTCGGGCTCAGTCTCGTGTGCGTTGAACCGAACGCATTCGCGCAACGGCTGGCACCAATTCGAGGCCGCTTTTGGCAATGGGCCATTTGTTGGTGGGAAGTTCTACCGCAAACTGACCACCAATTCCTACATCACTTTTTCGGGTAATTGATTCTTTGCAATGCCTCGAAAAATAACCTATTTTGCCTGTCATTAACAGGTGGCATCAATATTTACTCCGGTGGACTGAGGCCTTCCTACGATGTGAGCTTAGGGCACACGTTGAGCAAAAACCTGAGAGGCTATTTGAGCTATGGTGTCAACTACGACTGTGAAGATGTCAACGACGCTTTCTACATCACTGAGCAAGGATCGGGCGTGAAAACGATGGTGGTGTACAACACGCCCAGCTTTGACGTCACGTCCCTCTTCCAAATTGGAGTCCCCTTCTCTTTCATCACTGTGAATATGACGAAAAAGTTCAAGACCACCGATGCCAAGTTGAGGAATACCATCACGGTGGGCACCTTTGGTGCCGTCTTCAAGTATGGCATTGAACGCAGGATCTCCTCTCAGAGTGTCATCAAAGCCACGATGGAATTTGGCGTTCCATCTGGTGTCACATTGACAATTCGCCTTGATCGAGCTTCGCAAGCGTACACATTTCCCCTTCACTTGTCAGACCAGGTAGTACTTTTTAAAATGCCTAAAAATGCTGATAGTTAAAAAGTCTTCCTCCTACAACTCAAATTGGAAATTGCTATCTCAGCTAATAATAATAATGACCTTTGAGCATAGTTAATTCTACCCTACGCAAATTACTTTTTAAATTGTTTCTCATTGTTCTGGGGAAATTTCGAAATAGCTTGCTGATTTTTCTCTTACAGATTCTGTTCCAACCGTTGTTTTATGGTACTGTGACTCCATTACTGGCCTGGTTTGCTCTGAAGAAACTCATCCTTGATCCGTGGGAGGCGAGAAAGAAGGCCAAAATCCTTGAGGAGGCCAAGGATGAAAAGAACAAAAAGTAGACACAAAGAGCATTGAGACGCGAGTCAACGTTCATTTCCCTCTTTTATGTTCCAGATTGTTTGAAGCTAAAAAGGATGCGGCTCACTCAGTGGAACTGATGCGCGAACGCTACCACGGAATTTGTGCAGATGAAACTGCCAAGAATGGCCTCATTATCATCGTTGCACTCTATGGAAAATTGTTGAACGGTAAAAAGCAATTTGAATTTGTCCCTCACGGCCACATTGACATTTCTAATTGCCGAAATGATTACCACATTATTATTAGCATTATGGCTACTCTGGGAAAAACTGTCCTACATTTACTTTTCTTCAGAGTATAACGAGTTCTTGCCTGATGTGAATGCTGTGATGGAAACCGCAATCTCCACTCCAGAGGCCGTGGAAGTTGGCACCGTTTTGGCCTCCTCGCATTCAGAAGTCATCGATGTCACAATTGCAGTGCAATGCCTCGTTGAAGAACCGAGTAAACTTGTGCTCTACGAAGGCAGCAAAATCGGCCTGGCTGGCTTCTTTGATCCATGCTTTGCATCCGAGGACACGAAGCACCTGCTCATACGTTACACGTATCAGGGACGTTTGCATCAAGTGCTCATAGAGGACAAGGAGCAATTGAGGTGTCCTCGGTTAGCCCACCAATTGCCAGCCTCAGATTAGTGGAGCACACTTATTCTACTTAGTGATAAAATTAGCGAAATACAGAGAAGGAACAAGTCTTGCATTTCCTCAACACACAAAGTTTGGGCCAAATTATGGAGTAGTTTGAATTTTCGCGCGTCAGCAGCCTTGTTTATTTACTAACAATTTTTCACGAGAGTTCTAAGGAAATAGTGAAGAAAATCAAGAAATAGCAATGGCAGCCTATTTTTCAAGACTTCTTTGCAGCCGAACAGCCAATGCTGCTTCCATTTTGGGTAAAAGTCGATTTTGCATAAATTACGTAATCAATCCTAATTGGAGTTTGTCTTGCAGTGTCAGCCAATGTCGGAGCTTATGGCTTGATGTCCATGCGAACCTTGTCTGCTGAAGCCGGAGCATTGCCAAAAGTATGCAATTTTTAGACTAATTACGAAGTTTTCACTTTTCAAACTAATGATGTTTTAATTGCATTAGCATATCAAAAAGATATTGATGCCTTTACAAACGCTCTGTATAAATATAGATGATTTAGATGGCTTACATGATCATCTTTGTCATCTACATTTGTACCGTTTTCATTGATCCACATGTTCAATATTTCACTTGATTTTTATTCCAAAAAAGTATTTCTAAAAAATTTGGATTCTTTTGCTCCCCTCTCATGCTTCATTTATCAGTAATAATTTGGCAAAGTACAATTTTTTGGGAAAAATCCTTATTTTAATTTCCTTAAGTTGGCTTTTATGCAATTTGGTCAATTCGCAATTGGAATGTGTTGTAAAAAAAAATTGAGTCTGGCTTAGCATTAGCCTTAAAGTAGCTCAGCATAGCTAATTGCAACCATCTAAATCAATCCAAATATAGATGATGGCAAAAAATCATCTATATTTATACAACTTGTATGCACAGGAGATTTGTGGTACAAATATAGATGACAAAGATGCTCATCTAAATCATCTGACGCATCTATATTTATACAGACCACTTTACAAATGCATAGTGTCTGAAAGTTTTAATTTTTCTCCCCTGCTCGTGATATAGGTATATTTCGACATGTCAGCCGGAGGCGAGAAACTCGGTCGTATCGTATTTGAACTTCGCGCTGATGTTGTTCCCAAGACTGCCGAGAACTTCCGAGCTTTGTGCACCGGCGAAAAAGGGTTTGGCTACAAAGGCTCCAGCTTCCATCGTGTCATTCCGCAATTCATGTGCCAAGGTGGAGACTTCACCAACCACAACGGCACCGGTGGCAAATCCATTTATGGCATGAAATTCAAGGATGAAAACTTCAGCTTGAAACACACTGGACCGGGCATTCTGAGCATGGCCAACGCAGGGCCGCACACTAATGGATCGCAATTTTTCATTTGTACCGTCAAAACGGAGTGGTTGGATGGCAAGCATGTCGTTTTTGGCCAAGTCGTGGAAGGCATGGAGGTTGTGCGCAAAATCGAGTCCTTTGGCAGCCGCAATGGAAAAACGTCCAAGAAAATCGTTGTCGACGACTGCGGGGAAGTGGACTAGTAATCAAGGAAAGATATGCAACTGCTTTTATGGTACCTCAACCAAATTCCGCGAAATGCGCTAACGCTCCGCCTGGTTTGCTTGGACGTGTTGCGAATTGGCGGAAAAAAACTCGCGTCGCGTAATATATTTATTGCATGCTTTTTGTGCTACAATAAATGGCTACGAGATTTTTTCCATTCTTCACCGTTGCACTCAATCGATAAGCTGGCTGATGGTAATTTTCCAGAGAAATTATAGGATCACACCAACAGGAAATAGTATACCTACCTTGTAACCTCACAGTGCAACACAGCCTTATACGGACGTGTGAGAGTTTTGCTCCATTTAGCTTCAAAGGTTTTCACCTGCAGCTTCTGAATAAGAAGAGTACCCTACTATTTTTAACTGTTTTTTAAATGGATGCTTTGAACAGTTCACAACATCATTGCTTTGTAAAAGTCGCATCGAAAATTCTCACATATCATCATGCAAGCCATCGGTGAAATGCAGAATACAATGCCTATGTCAGCGCGTAGACAGATGTGTAAATTCGAATTTTCAGTGTCAGACCACTAGACCACTGCCAAGCTGCTACTCGTGTGGGACACTTAAGGACAAAAATAACATTGCTCAAGATCCAGGAGCTTGACCAGACTATTTCATAAGAGCAAGGTGCTAGAGATGACGAAAATCTGGATTCATGCGAGCGCATCAAAGACGAAAGTTGAGAAAATCATGTCATCATCATAATCTTCGTCGAATGCTTAGAGGTCGTCGAGATGCAATATGCTTTTAAGTGCTCAAAGCTTTGCAAAGTAACGGTGCCAAGCTTCTTTTTTCAAGCCTGCATTCGAAATGATGACATTGAAGCCATGCAATGTGAGATGGCGAGGAAAAAGTGCCAAAGTGACAGGTTCTCGGGCTCGTGGGTGACAAGGTCGAGTTCAACTCAATTGCGATCACAGATTCGGTGCCAAGGGTCAACGAAGATGTCCAGGTCAACAGCTAACGAGAGTCAAGGATGATGGTGAATGCTTCAAATACGGTGTCAGTAATATGATGGATGCAAAAAAGAGAAAATCAATTTTTAGGCCTACAAAAACAACAAATTGTCATAGGTTGCATGACCGCAGCGAATGAAATAATCAAACATTGTAGTGTGAAGAGGTGAAATTCACCAATGCAATGTTCTAGTAGCTCATTGGCTACAGGCAAAGGTTAATCTAAGTTTTGAGACGGATCCCAATTGTGATGGACCTTGACAGATTGCCAAAAGATGATTTATGGCGGCTCTTATTTGCTGACATTTTGCGAGGCCTTAGTTCCTCACAGTGCGCACAAGTGCGTAGCACCAGGACATTTTCCTCGTCGTCGAACTACATTTTCTTTTCAGCAGGAGCGATGCAGGCACATAGCACGCGCGCGTACATGATACTCGAGCTAAGCGCATGTTCTACAGCTTGCAGGAGAGAGTCCTCAACTGAAACCAAAGAAAAAGTGCCCCAGTAAACTTGTCCTCGCACCGCTAATGCCATGCCCACACATTTCCATCGTAGTATATGAGTGATTAATATTTCATATGGCTCCATTTGGAATTTTCCGCGAAACGCTATTATCTACAGGCGGAATTGGGCCTATGCCCCGCTCATTTGGCGGAAACCCGATGCTTTGTTTATTGTGGTGATTTCAACGCGCGCACGCTACTTTTTCCGCGCTATTGCGAGCCGCATTCTGTGGTATATACGTACCGCAATACCAAATACACGTACGTGCGGCAAATTTCGCAGGACCTGAATCCTGTCGAGTTTGTCAGGCCATGATGGCTGCACGGTCGGCAGACGACTGATAAACCATTGCCAGTCGTGAACGAGATCCAAGCGGGACCGGATCAGAGTGCGCATGAGAGGCTTAACATCACATCCTTTGAGCCTCCTCAGACGATGAGAGCTCGAATTAACCGGTCATGATGATGCAATGACCTACAGTGCAGTGCTCTTCTTGACAGACCGGTTAACCACCCTCGTTTGCTATTGAGGCTGCTCGGGTATATGTGTATGAAGAATAAGGGCTTCTTTGTACGTAGTGATCCTGAAAGGTCATCCTTTGTGAGCAAAGAAGAAGAAGGAGCTTTGACCTCATTTTTTGGGAGCTCACTTTGTCTCAGTGTACGTAGTACGTGTGTTGTGGTACAGTGTGAGTGCACATATAGGAAAGTGAAACTCTTTTATTTTTGGCCGGGCCACGACCCAAAGTGCAAAACGCGATATGGTTCCCTATCTAAAAAGGAATCTTCTTCTGCTGCTAAATGAGCGGCTTTGAGTCTGCCCCAAATACGGGCCACTGTCAGGCAAGATTTCTTTACTTTTACGGCTTGCAATATAGTAGTGGTAAAACTCTTGGCTGATCATCAAACAGTTTCCCTCGCAATTAATTTCACAAAAAGCCAATTAGAATCGAGCAAGTCATTTGTCAGCCTTGCGGTGCAAATGAATTGAAATCAAGTAAAACCATGCATATAGGGTTATACTATTATTTAATGGCATGTTTGCCTTTAATAATTACAAGCAAGATCATGTTCCGCTTCAAAGTTCAGGCTTTTCTCCAATAAATTGCATCATAGACGACGAAGCTAGCCATTAAAAATACGTAGGAAATCATCAGCATCAATCACTGTACCACAACGACGCAGCCTTTATAGTCCAGAAAAAGCAGAGCAAACTTTCACTCATGGGGGTGAAAAAGGAGAAACTGGACCAAAACTTCTAGTCAGAAAAAAAACTCAAATTCATTATTGTGGCGTTCAAGTCACCCAAGATTTCAGCATGAAGAGAATCCTTTGTCTTCTATTCTTCATTGGCACATTTTCTCAGACGATTCTCTGCGATAAGGCACAAATCAGCAAATCAACAACGACAACAGCAAGTGAAGTCGGAGGGAAAACGGAAATATCTCCAGTCTTCAGACGAAAGCCAATAAAATTACCTAAAGCAACGACGACCGCTTTACCCGACATAGTACGTGAGAATGTCAACAGCAGCGAAGAAGATGACAATGGCAAGGAGGAATATCGGGTAGGAGTGGAGCATTATCTGGATGTGGGGACAGAAAACGACAAGGACATCCTCGAGGATTTGGAGGAGATCAGTACAAACAATCATTCGAGTGAGCTCGAGGAGAAGAACGTGGAGGAAGAGGAGCCTTTTTACGATAATGATGATTATTACTACGAAGAAGAGTACGACGAGAAAGAAGAGGAATATTACAGAAGAAAACAGGAGGAGGAACAACAGCATCAGCAACAACGCATCAAGGAATTGGGACAACGAAGGAGGCAATGGCTGCAGAAGCAGAGGCAAAGATACTACGAATCTTTGTCCAGGTGGAGGAGGCCAGCGAGTGCCAAAGTGGTGATTCCGGATCGGCCACCAAGGCTACTGCATCCGCATCAGAGGCCACCAATCCCACAACAGCACCACACCACTGAGAATCGGAGGCATTACGAAGCAATCCGGAGTCGTGATCACCGTGACAACGGAGAGTCCACCAGCTTGATGCGATCCCTTCTGGGCGTGGATCCCTTTTGCATCCACGATGACGCTCAATTTAGTTGCACTTTCACACCTCTTTGTTGGATGCAAGGGGGCGTGGCCATGGGCGGCTGTGATTCCATGCTTTATTCGTGCTGTGTTTCCCACACTATCGCCAGACGAAAGGTAAATATCATATTCTCATTATGAGACCTTTCAAAAAGCACGAAATTCGACAAAAGATCAAAATTTTGATGCAAAATGAGTATTTATAGGTATTTTATGTTAGTAATTTGCTTGATTTTTGCATGATTTGGGCTCAATAATAATGATTTTCAAACATTTCATGATGGGGTTGAATTTGTGAATTACTGTTAGTGGAAATGTGACCTTAGGAATATAATTATGCATTTTTCTGCAGGCAAAAACATTCCGTTTTTCAAAATCCAGCTTGGAGCCCCAAGTCAAGTTGAAATAGCTCCGTGACGAATGGCTCCAAATTAAATTCATTTCACTCACAGTAGCATATACACACAATAATAGAGGTGGAAGTGAAGCAGGAGCAACGAATTGAGTTTGGGGTCAACTCTCACTTTTGCAAACGAGCGAGCTATACTTGTTGCCTTAACGCTATTATACCAGAGCACAGTGGGACTTTCACCTCGGAAATTACCATTACATATAGATAGGAAAGTGCGTCAAACTTTTTGCCAGATGGTCTTTATAGCTTTTAAGCCAGCTGCTGCAAAATGTACGCATTTTATATAGCATTGAACTATCTATATCTATACAGGAAAATTAGGAATTGTTATGCATGCAAAATCAACAACAGGCCAAAAATAAAAAAAGTCCAATTTCCAATTTCTATTTTCTTCGCCAAATTCCAATC
Source organism: Paracyclopina nana (assembly GCA_019096065.1). Taxonomy (NCBI): domain Eukaryota; kingdom Metazoa; phylum Arthropoda; class Copepoda; order Cyclopoida; family Cyclopettidae; genus Paracyclopina; species Paracyclopina nana. Next base: position 784,851 of record JAGUCH010000004.1, read on the forward strand.
AAAGAAATCACTATTACATAGGCTGAAAAGTGATGCACAATCAGCCATTTCCCAGATATCAACTTTCACAATTAGAAGCTAGGGAATTGCCTAATTTAAGGGCAATTAATTAGGAGGATGGCCATAAATCCAATTGGTCCACAATGCAGCATCTGAATTTTCCACTGTGCATTGATCTGTTGCGATCACCATTTGGCAATTTTGCAAGGTCGACATTCCCTTTTATATGGTTTCAATTATTCCATGGAAAAACGGGAGTTTTTTCTCGCTTGGCCTTGCGGTTTCTGCTGAATTTAATGGATTATTATTTTATTTATTATTTTTGCAGGACACTTTTGTTGAAACTGGCCGCGCTCAAAAGAGAAGACACAAAGAAATTCTGCACAACGAGCCAGAATGCGGAGTGACGAAGCATCGCCAATTTGCCAAACGCATCATAGGTGGGCAGAAGGCAAAATTTGCAGAGCTGCCTTGGCAGGTAAGCAAAAATTCTCGATGCAATTTCATGTCGAAATAATTTAGATGTCATGCATGCAAAACTCGAGTTTTTTTCTCAAAACAAAGCAGACTTGAAAAATTAATTAATTATTGTATTTATTATTGATGGCGGTGAAAGTAGTTTTCAATATTTTGTGCGTTAAAAGGCAATGATTAAGTGGAAAAATGCATCAAAATGTCAAGGGGGCAAAATTGCATCACTAGAAATCATGACAATTTTACCACATCTTTTTTGCGCCAAAAAGCTAGATGAAATATTGTCAAATTGTCATAGCAGAAAAAAGAACTTTTTGTTGGCTCAACGCAACACTAGTTTTTCATGTGCATAGTACAAACTTTAACTTTCTCCACAATTGACAAAAGTGGCAATCATGCAATCCAATTCCGGCTAATTAGTAAACCTCTCATCTGGCAACACTGCAACCAGTTTGGTAAAAACAAATTGGCCTGGATTGAGTTCCAGATGACCCCGAAATTGCTTAAGGATGAAAACTTTCATCTTTTTTTTGCTCTCAGGTGGGCAAAAGAGATTTCACAAGCAGGAAATCAGTTTGCATGTCAAGTAAAGAAAACGATGTAATGTTATGTTTTTCATTCCAAAATGAACTGAGTGAGTATATAATAATTGGAACTGGAGGATTTTCTCTGGTGATTTAAAAATGAGGAGCCAACTTTCACCAAGAACTGGCTTGGTGAACTTTGTAGCTGTAGGATAAAAAAACCTGATGTAGTAATCGTGATGCACTTGACCCAAGCTTTAAAAACGCGTTTTTTCAGCCTACCAAATTAGTCTGTACAGCAATGGCAGTTTCTCTCTACAGCTCAAATTAAGTTTCATATTTTTGGCTCCGCAGGCAATTTTTGTGAAATCTTGTGATGACAGAAGAATGATTTGCGCCATGTTTAGTGCAGCACGAATTTGCATTTTGCCTGTGTGAAACGTACTACAACTTCTCACGAATTCAAAGCTAGTTCCAAACCAATCCGCAAGATGGCGTTGCCATTTGTTTTCGCGGAATTGGCCATATAAACCAAACTATTTCCCCCCATTTGTTTGCCAAAAATGCCACAAAACATAAACAGCACAAAAATCCACTTCTGGCATTTGAAAAAATATATAATAAAAAATATATTAATAAGCTATTTTTAAGCATTTTGCTTACAAAGAGAACAGGTATATGGCGCCCCTCCAATTAAGCCACATTTAGCCTTGAAGAGTAATTAACTGATGTCAGATAACCTCGGCCAATTTTCTAATGGGATGAGAGTAATTTTTTGGAGGTGCCCAGTGGTTGAGCAACTTGGGCTGAAGGGGATATTTCGAAATAAGCCAGACTGATGCCTGACCCAACTTTCAAGTTTCCTAATGTGATCATGATCTGTATTACAAAAAAAGTTTCACTCCCATTATATTCTGAGACTATCTTCTATTGAAAGAAATTGGTATAGGCAGAAAATTTCTCAATGCCACTGTGATTCATCAGGTGAAAAAAGAGGATACAGCAAACAATGACATGACATTAAAAAACTTGTTATATTCATTTCAGGTCCACATAAGAATTTCCAGTTACCAATGTGGGGGAGTTTTGCTCAATCACCAATATGTGGCCACAGCAGCTCACTGTGTACACCAGGCCAAGTTGTCCCAGATCACAGTTCACCTTGGTGAATATGACACCAAAAACACCAAACAGGTACTGTTATGCACATCTACAATCATGAGGGGAGACATTTTCATTTTCCATTTTCAGAATGCTGAGCCTTTGGATTCAGAATCTTTCAGGGTTGACCACATCACTCTTCATCCAGACTTCAGGTACATGCTCACTCAGCCAGATAGGTATGATGTGGCAGTGCTCAAGCTGGACAGACCTGTGGAGTACCATGACAACATTTTGCCCATCTGCCTCCCAACTGCTGACACAGATCTGGTGGGCAAAATTGGAGTTGTAGCTGGCTGGGGCAAGACTGACAACTCCTTTGGCAAGACTGGCACCAATGTGCTCCACAAGGTCCTGGTGCCAATCATTGACAACCAGAGATGCAGAGCTTGGCACAGAGACAAAGCCATTGCTGTCCAACTCCATGATGAGATGTTCTGTGCAGGACACAAGGAGGGCAAGCAAGATGCTTGTCTTGGTGATAGTGGTGGGCCTTTGGTCATCAATTTTGATGGCAAATGGACCCTGATTGGCATCACCTCAGCTGGCTTTGGATGTGCTGTGGAAAAGCAGCCAGGAATCTACCATAAAGTGAGCAAGACTGCAAAGTGGTTGTCAACTATCATCAACAAGGACAGTCCAAGGAGGTGATCCAGCCAGTTCCCTCATGAAGATCATACTTTCAGATTGTATACAGTGAAACAAGCCATCACGCTCAATAAGTGTCATATGTATTCGTATTATGTCCCCTAATACTAACTAGTATGAGATGGTTTTTCAGTGATGAAAAAAAAAAGTTTATTTATTTTTGTGGCACAATTGTGGAACCATGTCCAGGAGCAAGCGTCTTTGTATTTTGCCTTGGGGATTTTTGGGCAACTTATCAGTGAAAATCACCCCTCCTCTCAATCTTTTTGCATCATCGACATTTGCATTGACAAGCTCAATTATGTCAGCGTCAGTGACTAATGATCCTGGAGCCTTGACGACTATGGCTGTCACAAGCTCTTGAACCAAAGGTTCAGGTTTACCAAAAACTGCGCACTCAAGCACATCAGGGTGCGAGTTGATGATTGTTTCCAACTCCAAAGGATACAAATGGCAATTTTTGTACTTGATCAACTCTTTCAATCTGCCATCAAAGTATAGTATGCCATTTGCGTCATAGTGAGCCAAATCTCCTGTGCGTGCAAACCCATCCGGAGCAAAAAAATTTTGATCCTCCTCCGGTCTGTTCAAGTATCCTTTCATAAATGTTCCTCTTAAAATTCTGACCTGCAATTCTCCAACTTCATTTGCTCCACACAAATGTCCAGTATCAGGATCAACAATTTTTATGCAGACATCCTTAGACACGGAGCCTAAAGCCTTGGCATCTATCGACTGGGTGACACATGCCCCAATTTCAGTCATTCCAAAAATGGTATAAACATACAGAAGATTGGGAAAATTGGGCTTGAGATCTTCAAACAATGTATGTGGAATGGTACTACCCATTGGCATGACAACCAAGACTGAGCTCAAATCCAAATCTCTCTTCTTTGGCGTAGCAAGGCTGAGAAGCACAAGATGATGAGAGCCACAAATCATCATGATGGGCCTATATTGGTCAACTTGTTTGTACAGAATTTCTGCTGTCTCATCATCATCCATATCAGAAGCATGGCTGAACACATAGCCAAAAGGTTTCACCATGCCCTCAAGTGGAGTGAAAAATCCACCAATGTGAAAATAGCAAGTTGTGAGAAGCACCTTCTCCCTAGGATTGCTTAATCTTTTTCGCTCTTCAACCCCCTTAAAGAAGTGCTGGAAGTACTTGGTGCTATGCTGAATGCCTTTTGGTGCTCCGGTAGTCCCAGATGACCAAAATATGATCACTGTATCATGAGGATCAATTGACCGAGCTTTGAAATCATGCAGGGGCAAATTCTCTGTTTCTTGAATGATATCTAAGTAAATGTGAAAGGTTTTAGACAATAATGCTAAGGACACAGATGAGAACTCAGAACCTTTGTAAAAATGAAATCCATTCTCAGTTGTTGGCAAATCTTGTCCAGAATTGGGGCAAGCAAGTTCCATGCAAATGACCAAGTTTTTTCCAAGTCTTTGAAGGTCTTTCAATACATCATGTACAACATGCCTTGAGCCGTCATAGCAAATAATCATTTTTGCATTTGTGTCTTCCAGCTGAGACTTGAGGACCCTAAAAGATAAGCCTGGATCTCCTAGACTCAAAATGCCTCCACAAAGCCAGACTGCCAGAGCTATAATGTGGATTTCAGTTGAATTTGGTATTGCCAAGTGGACTACATCTCCCTTGCTTAATCCATGGTGACAGAATGCCATTGCAAGCCTTTTTGATTCAGTTTCAATTTGGGAGGCTTTTTTCACCCTATGTCCAATAGTAGAGGTTTTGCTGAACATATCAAAAGGAGCATTGATGAGCCAATCATAGTCTCCATGTTCTTTTAAAGTTTCATTGAATCCTTTTAATATATATTCACCCAAATTGAGTCCAATGTCAGGGTATTCAAGGTCTTTTTCTGTCAACCTTTCTAGGCTAAAAAGAATATTGTCTTTGATTACAGACATCCTTCAGACTTGAACCTTCATTTGAACTAAAAGCAGCACTAGATAGTTGTTTGGCTAATTACCTTCTTCTTCTAAATAAATGGTGGGATATGACAGCACAAGTGTTCCAATATAATTATTACATAAGAACATCTGTCAGACATGCATAATAAAGGTCAGCTTTTTTATTCAATCAGTATTGAATGACGAAGAGAAAATTGGAGATTGAATAAGGAGTAATTTTAGAATTACTTAATGAGCTCCAACAATTGCTTTCTTTGAATTTTGCCTTGAGGATTTTTGGGCAACTTTTCAACAAAAATCACTCCACCTCTCAACTGTTTAGCATCATCCACATTCTTGCTAACCAAGCTTTTTATGTCATGTTCAGTGACCGAAGATCCAGAAACCTTGACAACTGCAGCTGTCACCATTTCTTGCACGGTTGGATCAGGTTTTCCAAAGACTGCAGACTCAACAACATCAGGGTGCATGTTGATAACATTTTCAATTTCAATTGGATACATGTGGCAATTCTTGTACTTGATCAATTCTTTGAATCGGCCATCAAAGAACAGTATGCCCTCCGAGTTGTAATGAGCCAAATCCCCAGTGTGAACAAACCCATCGGGAGCAAAGAATTTCTTGTCCTCTTCTGGTCTGTTCAGGTATCCTTTAGTAACTGTTCCTCTCAGAACTTTTACCAAGATTTCGCCAACTTCATTTGGGCCACACAAATGCCCACTTTCAGGATCCACAAGTTTGACAATGACATCTTTTGATACGACCCCCAGGCATCGAGGATCTGTGGATCTTGCCACAGTAGCTCCAATCTCAGACATTCCATAGCCAAGGTAAACAGATTGTAAAGAAGGAAAATGGGGTTTCAGGCAATCAAAAAGGTTGTGAGGAACGGTGCTTCCCATGGGAGACACAATTCGAACTGAGTTCATATCCAGATCCTTTTGGACAGGAGGGTTTTGGCTCATCAGAACAAGGTGATGAGACCCACAAATCATCATCAAGGGCTTGAAGTGGTCAACTTCTTTATACAAAATTTCCATGCTTGAGAAACATGGATTGTCATCCAAGTCATGGGCTTGGTTGAACACATAAGTAGAAGGTTTCACCATACCCTCCAAAGGCATGATGAAGCCACCAACATGAAAGTAGCAAGTTGTTTGGAGCATCTTGGTTCTTGGTGGGAGCGTTGCTCTGGATTCTTTGAGGCTCTTAACAAAATGCTGAATATACTTAAGCTTATGCTGAATGCCTTTGGGAACACCAGTTGTGCCAGATGACCAAAAGATGACCACTACAGCATCTGGATCAACAGTTCCATCAACCAATTTGGGAGGCTGTCTAGCATCCTCAGAGAGTTTTAAGAAATCTGCATGTTTTTCAGGAGTCAGTAATTCATACTTTTAACAAACCATAATATACCTGGGAAAAAGTGAAATCCTTCCTCAGTTGTTGGCTTATCCTGGCCAGGCTTTGGGCATGCAAGAGGAAAGACAAATACTTTGATCTTTCCCAATTGGTCCATTTGCCTCAGCGCCTCCCAAACTGCAGCCCTTGAGCCTTCAAAGCAAACAACCATTTTTGCTTTGGTATCACTGAGCTGAGTTTTGAGAACATTGACAGACAGGCCTGGGTCTCCAAGACTCACAGTGGCCTCACAAAGCCAAGCTCCAAATGCAATACAATGATTCTCAGTTGAGTTAGGAATTGCCAAATGCACCACATCTCCTTTGCGCAATCCATGATTGTAGAAAGCTGCAGCAATTTTTCTTGCATAGGGCTCAACTTCAGAGGCTTTGGTCACCTTTGATCCAATCCCAGAGGTGTAGTTGAACAACTCATAAGGGGCATTGATGAGCCAGTCAAAGTCACCATGCTCTTTGACCACCTCAGCAAAGCAGTTAAGAATCAAGTCTCCAAGATTTCTGTCTAGTTGGATGTAGTCAAAGTCTTGATCAGTCAATTCCTCTTTGGAATAAAGAACTTTATCCTTAATAAGTGCCATATCTGCAACAACTCCTCAGCAACAGTGTACACTGTGGTTGCTGAACAAAAGATAAGATAAAAAGTTTTTGCAAACAAGATCCTTGCAATAATTCTTGTCAGAGATAAATATCTGATTTATTTTTAAGCATAAATTATTTTTCACATAATCTCAAATAAATAATTGCATTAATTTTTATAAATTGCAATTATTTTAAATAGATATATCAGAGTAGTGCTGTTCTACATAGCACATTTGATTCTGTGGCTATTTATGTAAATGTTGATTTTTGAGAGATATCTGGTAGCTCTGAAGAATCAGCTGTTCCCACTGCTGTCAAAACAAGAGGAGCAGAAAGCTTTTCTTGCTGCATAAAGGAGACAAAGGCAACTCAATAGGACTCTTTCAAATGCAACAATGGAGGTTTGTGATGTAGCTCTGGTTGAAAAAGAAGTGAACAAAATCATAGACAAGTTCCACAAGCTGGAGAGCTCAAGCAGCCTGAAAATAAATGAAGCTCTTCAGTTAGTGAGAGCAGCAAAGAATGAGATACAAAATGGTAACCTTGCACTATACCTTCATAAAACATCCTAGTAGCAGTAAGCATCATTTTCTTTAAAGGCTCAGTCTCAAATGGGAGCCAAAAGATGATCACTCCAGCTCAGACCTTGATGTTGATCCAGGCTCTTCACCAAATCAAGGACACAGCCACAAATGTGGGCTCTGATCATAGGGACCTGCATGCTGCTGTGTCCAGGGTTGGCAAGACCATAGACAGGTGCTTTGTGGCTGACTATGACTCCACTTCCAGGGAAGATGTGTTCACGTCACCAGAGCAACAAGCTCTGCTCAACAAGGTCATTTTGGAGCACTTTGGCAGGCAAGGCTTGGTTGGCATCAGTGATGATCTCATCAGAGAAGCAAAGTTCCCTCTTGAGGAGGATCCAATGCAGTCCAAAGCTTCATTTCAGGAGCTCAATTTCATCCAGGAAGCTTTCGAAAGGCGAGACTTGGCACCAGCCCTTGATTGGGTGAGCAGACATAGGAACGACTTGCAGTCTTCATCGAGTCTTGAATTGAAACTGCACAAATTGCGCTACATTGAATTGCTCTGCCAAAATCAAGTGGATGCTGTCAGCTATGCACGTGCCCATTTTGCCAAATTCATCCATGGCAATGAGAGGGAAATCCAGGTAAAAAGCACAAATTGAAAATCGTCCTCAGATTTTGTTAAAGCTGCTCTTGTTCAGTCACTTATGGGTGCTCTCATCTATGCTGGACCCAACAAGCTGGCCAATTCTCCATATGCTCATCTTCTGGATGACGCATTGTGGCATGACACGTGTGGAGCCTTTCTCAAGGAATCCTGTGGACTGATGGGCCTATCCACCGAGTCAGCTTTGTCCATTGTTGTCAATGCTGGATGTACAGCCCTGCCAGCTCTGCTGAACATCAAGCAAGTCATGCAGCAAAGACAAGTGGCTCGAGTGTGGAATGCTAAGGACGAGCTGCCAATCGAGATTGATGTTGGCCCTGAGGCCAGATATCACTCCATTTTTGCTTGTCCCATCTTGAGACAGCAAACGACTGACATCAATCCGCCGATGAGACTAACTTGTGGCCATTGCATATCAAGAGATGCTCTGGCCAAGCTGTCCATGGGGCACAAGTTGAAGTGCCCATATTGCCCAGCTGAGCAGAATCCCAATGATGCCAGGCAGATCACTTTTTGACACTTTATTACATCATATAATATATTGTAAAAAATACGGTGAACCAATTTTTTAAAAGCGATCATCAGAGCTATTCTTCTTAATCATTGAGTGATATTAGGGAAACGTTCTTTTTGCTTACCTCATTTTGAGGGGGCAAGCAATCAACATCGACCCTCTAATGAGACTTACATTCTGCCTTAAGTTGCATAAGGCACAAGTTGAAATGCCCTTTAAGCTCGGCTTAGCAGAATTTCAGTGATGCTAGGTAAATCACTTTTTGACACTTCATTGCTAGAAAATGCAATATTTTTCAAATTGTGCTCCATTTTTCTGAGATAGCAACAAGTCTTATCAATAAGATTAATTCATGGCCATTGGGTAACAAGAGATGCTCTGGCCAAGCTGTCCATGGGTCACAAGTTGAAATGCCTTTTTTGCCCAGCTGAGAAGAATCCCAGTGATGCCAGGCAAATCACTTTTTGACACTTTGTTACCCCATAATATATTGTAAGTTATAAGGTAAACCATTTTTAAGCAATCATCAGAGCTATTCTTCTTTCAAATCGTTGAGTGATATTATGGAAAAGGTTTTTTTGCTTACCTCATTTTGAGGGGGCAAGCAATCACCATCGATCCTCTAATGAGACTTACACTCTGCCTTAAGTTGCATAAGGCACAAGTTGAAATGCCCTTTAAGCTCGGCTTAGCAGAATTGCAATGATGCCAGGTAAATCACTTTTCGACACTTTATTTTTAGGAAATGCAATATTTTTCAAAATGTGCTCCATTTTTCTGGGATGGCAACAAGTCTCATCAATAAGACTAATTCATGGCCATTGGATAGCAAGAGATGCTCTGGCCACGCAAGCTGTCCATGGGTCACAAGTTGAAATCCCTTTTTGCTCAACTGAGCAGAATCCCAGAGATGCCAGACATCACTTTTTGATACTTTGTTACACCATAATATATTTAAGGAAATACGGTACCTTTTCATAGACGATCATCGATGCGGTTCTTCTTGATGATGGAGTGGCCATGTTCATTTCTTGATACCTTGAAAAAGTGGTCCACTTGGTCCACTCTGCCGAGGAAATCCAAAAGGTCAACGTCGTGCGTAATGACAATTAGCTGAAAGTTGGAATTGGCCCTATTGGCCACCAAATCGCTGAGGGCATGAGCTAGAGACTCGATATTCTCCCTGTCCAAATTTGTCGTAGGTTCATCTAAACTGAAAAAAAAAACCATCACAGTTAAAAAAGCTCCCAAGAAAAGTATGGAAGTTAACTCACGCGATGATGCCGCAATTTGTGGAAAATGTTTCAGCCAAGGCCAGCCTGATGATCAAGGATGCCAAGACCTTTTGACCAGCAGAGCAACGACCTCTCATTTCCAGTTCAGTGTCATTTTTGACCATGACAACTCGGTAGTTGTAGCTGCGCCTACGATCAGCACCCGCATTGACGTCCACGTCATCGGTCTTGATTTCAATGTAGTCAATGTCGTTGCCCTTGTACGTGGCTTTCCACAAGTCCTTGGCAATGCGATTGATGACCTTCATGCGCTCCTTGTGGAATCGCAAAATGGCCCACTCCAGGGCAGTGTAATAGGTGTTCAAGTCCTTGGCCACTTTCTCACGAGCCACCTTCTGCACGAGCTTCTTCCGGAACCGCTCTCCGGCCAGCTTGATCCGGTCCTGGTCCAGCTCCTTGAGCAAGTCGGAAATATGGTCTTCAAGGCCGGCCAAACGGCCTTTGTTGGTGCTCGACTCACGATCCAGCTGCTCAATTTGCTCAATGAGCAATTGCTTCTTTTCGTTGAAGGACTCATAGTTGAGTGATTTCAGTTGGGCCTTCAAAGCCTTCACTTGGTCCACGTATCGGGTCTCGTCGGCCAAATGTCGATTGAGCTTGATGTTGTCTTCCAAATGCCGTTTCCTCAATGCCTGAGAGTTGATCAGCTTGTCCACTTTGAGGAGTTTCCCATTCAAATCCTCTTCCTTGGACTTGATATCGCTCAAATCTTGACGCAATTTGCCTACTTCACGGTCATACTCGACCACTTTCTCCTCGTTGCCAGACTTGTCATACTTGTCAACACTGTTGTGAGCATTCTCAACCTCTTTCTGCTTGTCTCGAATGTGAGTGATTTTGCCCTCGAGTTTCCTCAGTGAAGATTCTTTGCCTCCGATCGTTTTCTCCTTGGCCTGGCGAGCTTGGAAAATCTCCCCATCCAGAGGCTTGAGCTCCTCAATCAGCTTGGCCATTTCCTGGTTGTCATTGGCAATTTGGCCTTCCAATGCTGACCTCTTCTCCTCCATGTTGGACCTCTCTTGCTGCTGCTTCTCCAATTGGAGCTTGTTGTTGAAGAGTGCATTTTTCTCGCTCTGCAACCGATTGACAAGTCCATCATAATTGACCTTGGTCGACCTCAGCTCCTCAAGATCATCACGGATCCGATCCAGATCTTGAGATTTGACCTCTTCCTCAGCCTTGACATCGTCGTAGCTCCTGGCGGCCAAGCCATGCTGGCCAAGCCTTTTTTCCAGCTCATCAACGGAGCCTTGCAGTGCTTTGACCTCCCTGCTCAAGTTGTCCATTTGGAGCACTTGCTCCCGAATGGTGTTACATGTGCGGACGCTCTCGTCCACACTTTCCAAGTCGCGCTCAATTTGGGCGCAATCAGTCTTCATTTGGCCAATGGAGTGCTGCAACTGCTCCAAACGTTTGCTTTTGTCCTCAAGGTCATCACGGAGGCCAAGACACATTGTCTTCTCAGGCAGTTTGTCCTCCAGGTCTTTCTGCAATTTCAACGCTTCCTCCAGCCTGGATTGGCTGTACTTGACTCTCTCTGGCACACTCTCAATTTCAGCCTTTAAGAATGCAATGACTTCTTGGCACTCCTCAGAGGAGTCGAACACTCTTGAGCAAGTCGGGCAGATCTCAGAGTTGCCCAGTTTCTCAACAAACTCCTTGAACGTGTGCTTGTTGGCCTCTTTCACCTGCAGCTCCGCCCTGCATTTTTCCACCTTGGCCTTGGCACTCTCCAAGCACGCGTCAAACGCGTCAATGGTGCACAGTGGCCCCAGCTCCTGTTGGAACTGTTTGATTCTCAATTCACCAGATTTGACGTCATCACTCGTACGGTTGAGGTTGGCACTCTCGTGGTCGATTTTCGACCTCAACTGCAGCCTCTTCTGCACCAGATCGGCCTTTTTCTGCGCAGAAGCTTTGTCCACCTTGATGAACTCCTCTTTCAGGTCATGCAAAGCCGGCACTTGTTTCTGGAACAAAGACTCCAGGTCATGATTGCACCTGTGACGGATCTTCTTCAGAGACGCACTTTTGCACTCCAAGTCCTTCTTCTTGAGCTCGATTTGTGCAGTCATTTCGCGGTCTTTGGACAACGCTGACATCTCTTGTCTCAAGGCGCGCAACTCCTTGTCCAAAGCTTGAACCCGTTCAGATTTCTCCTGTATTTCTCTTGCTACTTGAACAGGGTCCAGGGATGACTCGACTTTGGACAATTCCTGCTCCTTGGCCTCCAACTGTTGCCTCAAATTGGCCAATTTCGTCGAATAGCCATCCAACTCCGAAAGTTGTCGTTTGAGCAGAGCGAGCTCTTTGTTGCGCTGTATCTTCGATTGCATCAATGATTCCTTCCTCTGGTCGACTTGAGCCTTTTGGATCTCCAGTTTTCCAATGTGGGCCTGGTGCTGCTCAAGAGCTGACTCGAAGGCCCTCTGCTCCTTGGCCTTTTCTTCTTCGAAATGCGCTCTTGTGGCCTCGATGTTATCCAGGGCTTCCCTCAAATTCCTCTCCTCAAAAATGGCCTCATTGCTGAGGTCCCAGTCCAAATATGCACCAATGTCGCGTAAACGCTTCTTCAACTCCTCCTTGTTACGTACATTGAGCTTTTGGTACGTTTTGCACTCTTCCAGTTTGGTTTGGATGGAATCGATCAATTTCTGCGATCGTTGGGCTTGGCCTCGAACTTGGTGCAGCTCAGAGGTCAACTCGCGCTTTTCCTCAATGAAGGACTTTTCCTCATCAAACATCTGGTCTTTCAGCATCTCGAGGCTTTCAAGTGTTTCACCACTCATCTCGTTATGGCCGAGGTGGGCTTTCAGGTCCCTGATTTCGCTTTTGCAGTGCTTTATGCTCGTTTCGGCCTTGGTCAATTTCTCGTAGATCCCGGAGCAATTTCTTTCCACCTCGTGGATCTTTTTCAGCTCCAGGTTCAGCGGCTCCATTTGCTCCTTGATACCAGCCATGTAGGCTTCAATGTCCTCTTTTGTCTTGTACTTGCTCCTCAAGTCTTTCTTCTTCTCCTTGGCTATTTTCATGTCATCCTCATAGATTTGTAGGTCTTTGGTGTCGTTCTTGATTTCGGCCAGTTTCACGCTTCGCACCTCCTTGATTTGCTTGAGCAAGTCATTGTATCGATTGGCAGCAAAGATGTCGTCGAATTTCTGCTTCACCTTCGAGCCTTCGTCCAAGGGCCAGTTGGAGTCTTCTTGATGGCAAAAAATGACATTGCTCAAAATTGCCTGAGAAACACCCAACCTTAGAAGCATGCCTTCATTGATGTTGAAGCATTTACTGCTCAAGGACACACTTTTGCCATCCATGCCTTTTGTTGTCAAAGTACTATCCAAAGTCTTGATTGAGACCTTCTTGGCCTTTTGGGACGCCTCAACTGACCTTGAAATTATGTAGCGCTTGTTGTCATTGCCCACAAACTGGAGCTTAACGTTGGCATACACATTGGTTTCTCCATACATTTTCGGATCATGCACGAAATTGCTGCCACTGTGCGAGCCTGGTGGGAAGTCACCAGTTGTCACATACCTGAGACACCTGAAAGTAAAATGCCATTTGATGAATCCTTTACAAACTCGTGAAATAAATCGCCTACTCGATAATTGTGGTTTTCCCGCATCCATTCTGGCCCAAAATTAGCGTCAATGGCGAGACAATGTTGCCAGAGCCTCCTGATCGGCGGAGAAACTCGATCTTTTGAACGCCAGGATTGTTCTCATCGGGACTGAAGCTCCTGAAGCCTTGAATTTGCAACTTCTCAATTCGCGACATTTTTAAACACTGCAGCAGCCAGCAGGGTGACCAGATAATTTGAGCGGGATGTAGCCAGATTATTCGCTAAAATAGCCAAGTTTGGCTATCTCATAAAAAAAGACTCTTAAATAGGCATAATTAGCGATGATGACTTCAAAAGGTTTATTAAGTCAGCCATTTTTGCAAATTTAATTTCCCCCCCTACTTTTTGAAGATTTTCAAGCGATAATATAAAATCCATTTCATTCGTCCACTGAAATCCGCCACGCATGATGAGGTCTGATATAGTCCACACTCTTTGCAATGTCAATTGTGGTACAATTTTAGCCGTCACATGACTTGGCTGCCATCAATGCCTTGATGAGGACTAAAGAGGAGAAAAAGTCAAACGTTGGCAAGCATCTATTGACTGATGACCAAGCTGGAGAAGGATGAGAATGCTACTGGTCAAATCAATACCAAGTTGGGCTTGGTCATTGGTGACCGTGTAACAACACACTCACAATGATAATCATTGTTATTTTGTGCATTATTGATTCATTGACAAGATAGTGTGCTATTAATCACTATTACAAGAATAATATCTATATCTACGCATGTGTGCGAGAAGTTGACTGATTGGTTGTTGCTTTTATTCATCTTTTGGAACTGAACTTGCCTTGAACCTTGCGTTTCCACTCCATACGCTTGTATTTTGCGCCTGTCAAATGCTTTGAGCCTCTCACATAATTCTTCTTTTTGAGATCGATCTTGACAAAATTTGACGATACCAGGCCATTGGTCAGCTTCTTGGGATTCTTCCGCTTTCGCCTGTCCTCCTTTTTTTCCTTGGATTCATCTTGATAATCAGCCTTGGGATCGTATGGCAATAGATCAGCAGTGTTGTTGGTATCCACATTTTCATTGTTGTCCAGATCATCATCGTCATCTGCAAACATGTCTTCATCGCTGTCGCAATCAGAGAGCTTTTGCTTTTTTGACTCATTAGAGCTTTCATCATGGTGAACATTGTCTTCGTTTTTACGTTTCTCGGACTGCTTTTTGGGAAACAGGCCACTGAAGCTAAGGGGAATTTCTTCGTTGTTCAGCTCAAAGTTGCGACTGCGAGCTTGCACATTGTCTTTGCCGGTCACTGAGGTCAAAAAGCTCATGGACTTTCCTTCTGATTTCACCTGTTGGTGCAGCCTTAGGCTTTGAGCTCCAGACACAAACCCGATTTCGCAGTCCTCGTCGTTGACTTCTTCCTGATTTTGGCCGTGCTGAGAGAGCCCATCAACAGACAATTCTGGATGAAACCTCACCAGAGGATCAACCTTTTCTTCACTTTTTGGAGGGGACTCAGGGCCTGCGTTTGTCATGGTGACCTCGGCCGCATCAATCAGGCCCAAAAGAGTCGATTCATCGCCAAGAGTCTCGAAAAAGGAGCTTCTTGATGATTTCCTCCTTTTGCTCAGGCTTTTCCGGGTGCTCTTTGACACATCCTCTTGAACCAAAGCCGACAAGGTTCCTGAATATGAAGTTGTCCTGCTTAAATCTATCTTTTGCTTGTCTGTTGAACTGTTGGTTATGTCTGAAATTGACCGGTTTAAATGAGCTCCCCAAATCTTGGAGGATTTCTTCTCTTTGGCAGCTTTTGCTTGAGGTTTGATGTCGGTTTGTTGTTCTAATTTCTTTTCTTCAGCTGTTACATCTGGGCCAACTGCTTTCTTGGCCAAGTGAGCCTTGATCCTTTTGCAATTCTTGATGCAAACTCGGACATATTCTGGTGCACTCGCCAGATCAGCACCATGTGGCTGCCGACCATTTTGAGCTTGAAATGCATCCACAAACTTTTTCACAGTCGCCTTGGATTTCTTGAATAATTCTAGCAATTTCTCGGGATCGTGTTCCTTTGTTCTAGTTGACCCATTCATTTTCTGACAAAGTTTGACTTCAAATAGCTACCTTTACTCTCAAAAAACCTCACTCATGGGCTAGTTTCAAACGGCTTTTTTGACAGTTTGTTTCAGCTGTGCTCCAACAATGAAAGGAGCTTAACAACAATCGAGTCCCGCCACGAAAATAAAAAAGTAAACAAAAAATTACGCGGAACTTTTATTACGCTTTTCACACCTCGCGCAACCTTCACGGAAATTAATATCTTATTTTAGCTCGTAATTCAACCCCAAGCTTGCGTTTTTGAGTAGTGCAGCACGATTTTGCCGTCACTTCCGAAGCAATCCACCAAATTGCCCATGGTTTGCTCAGGTGAAGGTGAAAACGCTTGGTTGACATAGACAAACTGAAAAAATGGGAAAATATCGCATGTCCAGTTATTTAAAGATATTAATCCTTACTAAACTGTCGGAGTCTTCGAGCTTCAAGTACTTGCGAATAAATGCGATGATTGACTCTAGCTTCTTCTCTGCTTCAACATGGTATTTCTTTTGCTTCATAATGGGAGCATCCCCTGTTGCCATTAGGGTTACTTCAACTATAATGAAAGCAAGGAATTGACATTTTTCAAAAGAAAGTCAAAATGAAGCAGTCATTCCTTCTCTTCATAGAAAACTCTAGCTCACAATGAAAGTTGTGTTTAAGGGAAAATTGCTATCCATAAAATGATGACATTTACCTTTGGTAGCCATACTGGAAAATATGACAGCTATGTATCACAGCAAGTTCTCTGCTATAAATTACGTCTACATAAGTCAAAAAGTTGAAGCAAGAAAAGCTCTTATATTATTAGTATTTGTAAGTATTTGTTGACAACCTCAGTCACTCCGAGAGCTGTGAACCTTTCAGCTGAAGCTTGGAGAGTTGCTGCAGTTGCTGAAGGGTGTTACCAGATACTTGCGAGGTATTCTCACCAGCTGTTAGAGGAAAAAATGTACGATACCCTCTTGAAAAGGTTTAATAGATGCCCTTTGTGCGGTCCAATCCAATTAAATTGCTACTTACTAAATTCATACTTGGAAGTGTTTCTAAGCAGAGTTACTCTTCTTTTCATAACAAGCAAGTTCAATAAGAAACCACATAAGAATTGAATGGGAAAAAGTAATGCAAGCCATCTAAAATACTACTCATATCACACAATCACACAATTTCAATTGTTACAGCTCCTCTTTCTTCTTCTTTTTGCCATTAGAGTCTTTCTTAGTTTTGCTCTTTGACTCCTCTTTCTTCTTTTTCTTTCCTTTGCTTTTCTTCTCAGCAGCCTTCAACTTTGCTTCCCTCTCAGCCTTTTCCTTCTTCCCTTCTTCACTATGGTAACCATGATATGTCTTTTGCTCAAGTTGCACATCAGCACATCTTTCTTGCTCTAGCAAATAATCTTTGCTTTCCCAAGCCATTTCTCCGTCCTTGAAATCAAGTCTCAAATCACTTATGCTTAACATTATTGATCACAAAATCATGCAGTACCTTGAACAGGAAAATAGCTCTGTCATCTTCAATCATGAACCTATCAACTTGAACATGATTATTGTACAGCCCTGTTTGCCAAATACCAGATATTTCTTCTGCCTCTGCTCTCGTGGGATTTCCATTCACCTTGATAAAAAGGGCTGGTCAATTGGTTGCTAATAATTAACTACATCATATTCTACTCACCCTGACAAACATCATCACTTGTTGGCCTTTTTTGGAGGCTCTCAAAAAGTCCTCTGGCTCTTTGTATTTCTTCATGTCACTCAGATCAATGCCAGGCCTCGGTTTTTTGGGATCCCAATCAGGTAACTCATCAACAGGAATGGGCTCATCCCCTTCCTCCCATTGGTCATACAGCTTTTGCAAATCAGCCTCACTACATCAAATTTGTTGTAACTGAATATAGCGATTAGATGAGAGAACTCACTTGAAATCCCGAATATCTTTCTTCTTCCAAGCATCTTTCTTCTGAGCATCGTTGTCATCACCCAGAATCAAACCGGTGAAACACGAGAGGAGCACCAAAGTTGAAGTGTTCACAATCATTGCGGAAGTCGATTTCAATTTCTATTCCCACAGAGAAAGGCTGTTTTAAGGCCACTTGGCATAAATTGAGGTGGCTCAAAATCAACCAATAATGGCCATGCACGTCCAAGTTTTAAAAACTCGAATGAAAATTGCTTGACAACCAAAACAAAGCGGATCGGAAAAGTGACACGTTCTGATGATCAAATGAAAAAAAAACTACCAAAAAGACGAAAAACAAAACAATTGTAGTTAATCGAGGGTGAACATATTTTTAATAACGCTTTTTAAAACTGTTTTTTCATTTTAAAAAATCGGCATTAAGTTCAATATAGTAAATGAAATTCAAAGTAAAGGCCTTAAATAAGGTAGTAAAATACACTCAATTCGCAGACGAATTAGTAAATAAGCCTTTAAAAAGGCGAAGGCCGGATTTTCAGAAATGTCATTTATCAACAAAATACCTGTCAATGTGCTTGCCAATGTTTCTGTGGCAGGTGGAATTGTGGCCGTTGTTTTCGCTTCACTTGTAAAGCGAAATTTCGCTCAAAAATATGAACAGCAACCATTTTGCCGAGAGCCCATCAAAATGTTGCGAAATCACGAGGGTGCAAACCACATTTTGGGCGAAGGCTTCCAAGTCAAAGTAAGCTTCATAGTTTGCCTCTTTTACCTCTTTTTTCATGTGATTTTTCCTAAAAGGCTCTTAAAGAGGAGAGTTTTAAAAAGAAAAACGTGTCAGAAGAGAAAGCCACATTGATCTTCCCAGTCAAAGGTCCCAATGGCGAGGGCACTTTTACTATTCGAGCCAAGTGTGAAAATGCTGAAAATAGCAGAACGTGCTTAGTGCATCAGTGCGATTTGGCAGTGAGCAATACCTCTGTTTTAGCCGCAGAGCAATACGAGGGCAAGGTGCTTGTCATCTACAACCGCGAAAAACATGGACCTCTTGCTTACGAAACTAGTGCCAAAAAGGAGGAGTAGCCAATTTTTTACTTACAGTGAAGCCAATTCAAAGAGATCAGCAAACATTTCATTGAAACTGATTTCAGTGTAGTTTTCATCCTTGCTGGATGATTGATTGCTTCGTTTTTCTCTCGGCTTGGGCATCTCGTCCAGGCTTGCTCCTAAGGGAGGAGTAGAAAAGTAGGCGTGACTTAGTCCAGACTTGGCAGTGATACGCTTATGGCTGTCGTATTTCACGAATTCTTTGAATAAATCCACAGCCACGTCTGGAGCATCAGGCACAATTGATTGCAAGTCGGTTGGCGTTGTGTCAGGAAAAGTGATTTTCGAGTAGTCAGGCAATTCTTGAACACCTGGCCAAATCCGTTCGTTCGGAGATCCCAGGATTCTGATGACAATGCCAAGTTGGTCAATGTCATTTTCTCCGGGGAAAATGGGTGAATTATTGAGGAGTTCGCCGAAAATACACCCGACTGACCACAAGTCCACTGCTTCAGAGTAATTTCTGGCACCATACAGCAACTCAGGGGCTCTATAAAGAAACCATGAAACCATCGAATTCATCGCATGCTGCCAAGATCATACCTATACCATCTGGTAGCCACTTGATGAGAATACTGCCTACCATCGTTTGTGAACACTCGACTTAGCCCCAAATCTGCGATTTTCAAGTCTCCCTTGGTGCTGAAACAATGCAAAAGTAAGCAGATAGTTTGTCTAGTGCATGTTTCAGCCTACCTCAGTAATAAATTGGCTGGTTTAAGGTCCCTGTGCATGATGCTTTGCTCATGCAAATATGCGACTCCCCTAAGAAGCATTTGCATGTAGCTCTTTACCTGAAAGCCATTAATTAATCGATGCTTATGACAAATATGTTGAGCTCACTTGGCTTTCCTTCAAAGGGTTGTCAACATTGTGTATCATCTCAGACAAGTCAGAAATCATGTACTCAAAGACCAAAACGAATCCCAGGCCTTGAGCAAAGACGTCCAACAGCCTCACAACATATTCACTCTCTAGAACCTGAAATGAGGTTGTTGATGAGATCAATTCGAAATTAAATTGTTATCAACTCATAATAAATAAATCGAGAGAGTATTTTTGTCATGCATAAATCAACATCTCATGTTTCTCTATTTAAAACCATGTTTAATAGCAGCACAAATGGGATGCGAATAGAAAATTTGGCATTGTGACTGAAGTGCTTGAGTAGCCAGCTCATCCAGAGCTAGTTTGCCTGGCCCACTCAACTTGATCATCATTGATTCTTTCCTCGGTCTGATTCCATTAGAGCTTTAAAAAAATGGTAAGTTTATAATGATAAAAAATAGTTATAAATGTGTGATACTTACTCATAGTATAATTTGACATGCATTATGAGGCCGCCACTGTCAGCATCATTATCGTTGATTGTTAAGGCAAATTTGATAGATGTCAAATCATGGTTATAACCTATGTCAAAGACTTCGTCTTCGCTGAACTCGTCAGGTATGCTTGCCAACTGGTCGAATCGGGACAAATAAGCGTTCAAATGCTCCTGCACAGACTTGACAAACATGTCAATCTTGGGCAAATGTTCGTTGGCTAATTTTTGTAGTGGCAAAACAAGAGACTTCTTCTTGTCAAATGTTGTGTATTCGATTGGGTCTAGACTTTGTGGTTTGGGCATGATTGCCGAGAGTAGCTCCAATTTCCCCGAGTCTGGCCTTGACAGCTTGACAAGGTAAGAGTCTGGAAGCAGCTGGCCTCTTTCAATCGCCACAAATTGAAACGAAATGGAGGAACTTGTTCTGTCGCATATTGTGACGCCATGGCAAATTTTGAATATTTCCAACTCCTCTTGATGCAGAAAGCCAGTCAAGTCTTGCGGATCTTTCCTCTCAATGGCCATGGGCACAGCCGCATTGATATCTTCTAAAGTCATCATCTTCTCGCCACTTTTCTTCAGAATTTCATGCGTCAAAACGTCCACTCGTTTTTGGTAGCATTCTATCAATTTTCGTTTCATGGCGATTTCCTTCTTCAAGTTCTCCTCGTTGATCTTTTTGGCTTCGTCTTCGAAGAATTTGAGCAGGATTTCGCCTGAATCGGGCGCAAATCGCGATGAAGTCGTCAAATCCGATGACAGAAGCGGGTGCGTCATTTTGGCGAACTTTCCCCACTTTGTTTTGACTTACGAAAAATTTGACGGAAAAGTCGCGCGGAATTCAAATTGAGCAGCGTTACCAGCAAATGAAAAAGCTAGTTTACCACACTTATTTGAGTTTTAACAAATGACGAAAATTGAACGTGTTTACCTGGAGTGCTTTTATTTCACGTAGGGCGGTTTCAGGTAAGCCATCTTCCAATCTTTTCAACGAGACTTTCTTCAAGGCCACCACAATGCCTGACTTTCTGTGACGTCCCTTCATGACAATGCCGTGGGCTCCTTCTCCAATTCTGCCCAAAATCGTGTAATCTTCCATCTTTGCACCTAAGCAAATTAATCACCAAACAAAAAAAAGCAAACAATGCCCTACCTAAAGAGTCTCTTTAGCCCTACCTGGATGGCTTTCACTATTCGCTTCACTTTTAATGAGCACGAAGTAACCAGAATCAACTTTTTTTAAAGTCACGGGTTATCATACATTGGCCTTTCAGCCAGAAAATCAGAATTATTCTTTGCGTACTTCCCAGATAATGCAACTTTTTAGCGATTCAACAAATGATTTTTTTATGGGCCATTTTTGGAAAATTGTAAAATTTGGACTGAAAACCAGACTGGTAACGCTGAATTGGTTCGAACGAAAATAAGATAAGTAAACAAAAACAGAAACGTTCCTGAGGAAAGTGAAATTCTTCAGAAATGTCGAATATTCCGAGTGCAGCAGTGATCAATGCACAGCATGCAGCCAAAAAGCATTTTATGGGCGTGCCAGCACCTTTGGGGTACGTGGCAGGTGTGGGTAGAGGTGCCACTGGCTTCACAACTCGTTCTGACATAGGACCGGCAAGGGAAGCCACTGATGTCTCTGATGAAAGGCATCCCCAGCCTGCTAAAAAGGTAGTAAAAAACAACCGTGAGAAATCTCGCGAAATGTGGCGGAATTTTTATATTATTTTATTTTATTAATGGAAAACTCGTTAAATGGCAGTCGGTAAATGCTGTTGTTTTTTTCAGGCTAAAAAAGATGACGAGGACGAAGAGGAAGATTTGAACGAGTCCAATTATGACGAATTTGCGGGGTATGGAGGATCTTTGTTTGGAAAAGATCCGTACGAGAAAGATGACGAGGAGGCTGATGCCATTTACGCTGCAATTGACGATCGCATGGACGAAAAGAGGAAACAGTACAGAGAGGAGCGTATCAAAAAGGAGGTGGAAAAGTACCGCCAAGAGAGGCCTAAGATTCAGCAGCAATTCTCAGACTTGAAACGCGAATTGCGTAATGTCTCGGCCGAAGAATGGAGCTCAATTCCAGAGGTGGGAGACGCAAGAAATCGCAAACAAAGGACGGCCGGCCTTCGTGAAAAATACACCCCTATTTCCGACTCACTTTTGGCCAAGAGTCTTGGTGGTGATCAGGTGTCGGCGCTTGATCCAACTTCATCATTGGCTTCAGTCATTCCTGGTACAGCCACTGGACTGTTGACTCCGTCTGGCGATTTGGACTTGCGTAAAATCGGGCAAGCTCGCAACACTTTGATGGACCTGAAGCTCAAGCAGAGTTCCGATTCTGTCTCTGGTCAGACCGTGGTCGACCCCAAAGGCTACTTGACTGACATGAACTCCATGATTCCTTCCTATGGAGGAGACATCAATGATGTGAAGAAAGCGCGTCTGCTTCTGAAATCAATTCGTGAAACGAACCCCAATCATCCTCCCGCGTGGATTGCATCTGCCAGATTGGAAGAAATCACTGGTAGAGTCCAATCCGCGAGAAACCTCATCACCAAAGGTATGTGACATTTTCTATCGTCACTTTGAAAGGATACATTGTTTTAACTAATAGGAACTGAGGTGTGCCCTCGTTCTGAGGATGTATGGCTTGAAGCTGCTCGGCTGCAGCCTCCAGAAATCGCCAAGCACGTGGTAGCAAAAGCTGTCACTGAAGTTCCCAATGCGGTCAAATTGTGGATCAAAGCGGCTGACTTGGAAACCGAAGCCAAGGCCAAAAAACGAGTGTTTCGCAAGGCTCTTGAGCAGATTCCAAACTCGGTGCGTTTGTGGAAGTTGGCAGTGGAGCTGGAAGATCCAGAAGATGCAAGGATTATGCTTGCTCGTGCAGTCGAGTGTTGTCCCACTTCCACCGAGTTGTGGCTAGCCTTGGCCAGACTGGAGACCTACGAAAACGCCCGGAAGGTGCTGAACAAAGCTCGCGAACACGTGCCCACTGACAGACTCATTTGGATCACTGCTGCCAAGCTGGAAGAGGCTCAGGGCAACAGTGTCATGGTGACCAAGATCATTGATCGTGGCATCAGCTCCCTTTCAGCCAACGGAGTCGAAATCAACAAAGAGTTGTGGATGAAGGATGCGATGGACTCTGAAAAGGCCGGGTCCATCCAGACATGCCAAGCTGTTGTCAAGGCTGTCATTGGTGTGGGCGTCGATGAAGAGGATCGCAAAGACACTTGGTTGGAAGATGCGGAAACGTGCATCACATCTGGAGCATATGAGTGCGCAAGAGCTATATTTGCCCATGCCCTGTCAGTGTTTCCCAAGAAGAAGTCCATTTGGTTGCGGGCAGCCTTTTTCGAAAAGGAGCACGGCACTCGAGATTCCCTGGAGAGTCTGTTACAGCAGGCTGTCGCACATTGTCCGCAAGCTGAGGTGTTGTGGCTGATGGGTGCCAAATCCAAGTGGATGGCTGGTGACGTGCCAGCCGCGCGCCACATTTTGTCCCTAGCCTTCGAGGCCAACCCGAACTCCGAGGACATTTGGTTGGCTGCCGTGAAACTCGAGTCGGAAAACAATGACAACAACCGAGCCCGAAAACTGCTCACTCGTGCGCGAAACTCTGCTCCAACTGCACGCGTCTACATGAAATCAGCCAAATTGGAATGGGCGCTCAAGGAGGAGCAGGAGGCTCTCAAATTGGTCAAGGAGGGCCTGAGTAAATACCCATCAGACGAGAAATTGTGGATGATGAAAGGCCAACTGGAGATTGCATTGAAGAGGACTGATGAGGCACGCAAAACTTTTTCTCACGCAGTGAGAAAATGCCCCCAGTGCACCCCTCTGTGGACCATGGCTGCAGACCTGGAGTTGCAGCTGAAGAATGAACCCAAGGCCAGGTCAATCATGGAGCAGGCCAGGAAGGACAATGGCACAAATCCGGAATTGTGGCTGAAAGCCATCCGCATTGAGAACGAGTGTGGCAAAGTGGAGCAAGCTGCTGCGCTTTTGGCAAGAGCCCTTCAAGTGTGCCCCAATTCGGGTGTTTTGTGGGCTGAGGCCATTTTCATGGAGAAAAGGCCTCAGCGAAAGACCAAAAGTGTGGATGCTATGAAGAAATGTGAGCATGATCCTGCAGTTCTACTGGCTGTTGCCAAACTATTTTGGGCAGAGCGGAAAACGCAGAAAGCCCGCGAGTGGTTCACACGAACAGTGAAGCTCGAGCCAGATTTTGGCGACGCGTGGGCCAACTTTTACAAGTTTGAATTGTTGAATGGGAGTGAGCAGCAGCAGAATGAAGTGAAGACCAGATGTATTGCAGCAGAGCCCAAGCATGGCGAATTTTGGTGCAAGTTTGCCAAGGATATCAGGTATTGGCAGAAAAAGGTGGATTACTTCCTGGAAAAAGCTGCCAAAGAGTGCCCTGTGCCTATTTAATAAATGACTATAATTATGTGTGAATCAGTTTTGGCATTGGAAAGATGGTGGAAGTGTTGTTGCTGACAGTTTCCAAATCTTGGAGTGATTGCACTGGAATGTATCCCCAATTCCTCATTGGTTCAATGCAGCCATCTTGAATGCTTTTGATGTTGTCCCATGTTAAGTGATTTTTCCATTTGTTCAAAATTGGTATGGGATCTTCATGGTTTTGTCCGCCATTGTTGATGTAATCTTTGGTGGCTTGTTCCATATTGAGTCCCAAGAATTCCATAATGATTTGAGTCATTTTTCCTCCTTGAGTGAGTAAATCTTCCATCCTCACAGCCCTATATAACAAGCTTCATTAGAATCTAAAAAATCTTTTCGCCTCAATTCTCCGACATAAATTGCTTGGGATATTTTGCCTGCAGCTGTTGGGCTGATACAAAATCCTGCTGAATTTGATTGCATAGAATTTTAGAGCTGTTGCAAAAGGGATTGTTACGGCACCAATTTGCTTCAATTCTGGAACTCATTGTTGCTCTGGGGTCTCTGACTTCATACACAATTCTAAAGTTTTCATTTGGCAAGTGCGCCAGCAAAAATTCTGCTCCTCGGAGGGAGAGTCTATCCAACTTCAATACTTCCACTGGTATTTGTTTGCAGATCTGATTGAGATAGCTAGGATTAAGGCATTTTTCAAAATCCTTGCCACAGTAGTCGGGAAAGAACAGTTTTTTCGTCTTCTCCTGCAAGGCTAAAGCTATCCTGATTACATTTTTCCAAGATTGAATAGTTTTAACAGATCCTGTTTTTTAAATGTTAGCTGCCTTGAGTAAATAATCCTGCTTATATAGTAATACTTTTATCTGCACTGAAGTCACAGTTGATCATTTTCAGCAAAACCTCCAGCTGCACCAAGTCTGACTTTTGCACTGTGGTCATCACCCTCTCAAATCCAAAGTGATGAAGAGGCTCATATATGAGGAATGACGCAGGGTGAGAAGCCAGAAGCATTCCAGTGAAAGTGGATCCGCTTCTCCAGTTGGAGACAACTATTGCTTTCAGAGAGCTTTGACCAGCCTTAAGACCGCTTGTATTGTACCTATAAGTCACATTGATGAACAATTCCAATCATAAAAAACTTTAACTAGCTTGAGGTTTTTGACAATTTCCACTTCCATTTCTAACGCTCTTTTGGCAGCTTTGTCAGCCAAACTTTGTGGGCTAAGGCTGAAAATATTTCCAGATTTTATGATTGTTACAGCTTGCCTGATTCTCACTTGCCTGTCATGTGAAATCTCCCTTTCTTGAATCTTTCCAAGGCTTTTGCTTTTTTCCTTATTTACCAGAATGTCATCTTTGGTATCCACTTGACTTTTTTCAACATTATAATGGTCATCATCATTCTGCTTTGGAGGGTAAGTTTGATCACTATTCATTGCTTTGGGATTGTTGAAGTCCTTCAAGGATTCCTGGGCAATGACATCCCTGTTCACCAATAAAAACAAAGCAGAAGCAACCACGCCAATCATGCATAGAATTCCAGCCACTTTCAGAATCATGCTAGGTCTTGGCAAGTCCAAAGTTTTGTTCATTTCATTCAGGAGCAAATGTGAACAAATAATGAAATGATCACCTGCATGTGGCTAACGGTAGGTTTGCCAGAGATTGAAATATGGTCACATGTGTTTTGCAATAAATATACTCTGAAATATAATATAAAGATCGCGGCCGGCTCAACAATAGTGATGAAATAATCAACTCTATTCTACCCGGGACATACTAAATACCGCACACAAACGCAACGCAACGCACACTACTAAATATCTCACAATACTAAATACCGCACACTACTAAATACCGCACTCTACTTTTTATATCATGTTATATTTAATATCAATGAATTAATGAAACTGGCTTGAGAAAAACACAAATTATTTTTTTAGTAACTAGAAACACGAGTAAGCATGAATACATATATTAATGTGTGAATCCGGATAGCTCAACCAGAATCTGGGTCTTTAGCCCTTTTTTTGTTTTTATTAGTGTGTGCGGTATTGAGTATGTTTGCCTACTAAATACCGCACACTATGTATATAGTATTGAATTAATGAAAGGGTGAAATTTGGCTGATAGAGGGTCCATTTTTTATCCAAAATTGGCTTACTTGCGAAGCACCAGAAAATCATTGTTTAGCACTTACAAGTAGGTACTAAATAAATTACTTACAAGCCATTTAGATGGTGGTTCAAAAAGCCATTTTCATGAGCATGAGAAATTCTGCCTAGTCACCAAATTCTCATTTTGCCACCAAAAAAACTGCTATAGCCCGGTTGCATCAATGAAAATTAGTTTACACTAAAAAGACCTATATGTTGTCTCTCAATCAATGGCAGCGAACTACATACATGCAGCCCTTTAGTTTATACGCCAAAACTAATGATTTTAGTAGTGTGCGGTATTTAGTATTGTGTGATATTTAGTAGTGTGCGGTATTTAGTAGTGTGCGTTGCGGTGCGTTTGTGTGCGGTATTTAGTAAATACGATTCTACCTGAATTTTTTCTAAATCATCTGATCTTAACTTTGGTTAACAAAAGCCTTTTTTGGCTTTGTTTGGTCGGTGGTCAGTCAGAAAAGTGGTTGTTAAATTGTTTTTTGATAATGACCAGAGCTGGGGTATGAAAATTCTGATTTCAAGCAAGTTTTTGTAAAAAAAATGACTCGTTTTGTACGCCCTATTTATTGTATCAAAAACTTGGTAGAAGAAAAAAGTGACATTTCATGCATAAATTGGATGAGTTTCGGCAATTTTAAGATATACACGGTCAGATGATATCATTATTGGATGAGAGTAAGCACTATTACTAAGAGTACATCCAGCGCAAACAGGATTAACTTTAGAGGGTTAATTACCTAACCAGAAAATTTCCCAAGTTTTCTGGTGGTTATAGTTATGTGTTGATGGGCAATGAGCACATCACATCCTTGGAAAGTAACATGACTGGAAT
Source organism: Paracyclopina nana (assembly GCA_019096065.1). NCBI lineage: Eukaryota > Metazoa > Arthropoda > Copepoda > Cyclopoida > Cyclopettidae > Paracyclopina > Paracyclopina nana. The sequence continues at coordinate 812,081 of JAGUCH010000004.1, forward strand.
AGGACTGGACTGGACTGGACCTTCCCTGTGGAGCCCATGGAGCCACCCGGAGGCCAGGAGGCCATGTCTATTCAACGCAACATCACCACCTCAAAATCACCCAAACCTCTCTCCTTCCATCATCATTTCATCACCTCTAAACTCGCCAACCACTGCTGCTGCTGTTAATGCCTACCAATGTGAGCCGTGCATGGGCACTCTACCTGACCTTGGTTGGAGGAGAAGTGGCTAGTCAATGCATAGAGGATTTTCTAGCTGCCAACTAGAGAAGCTGCATGCTGCTGCAAGATGATGGAGAGAAGCAGATGGAAGCTGATGGAACACGCTGCCTGGGCATCGACTGGAAAAGGGAGAGAAGAATTGAGGAGTTACCTGGGAGACTTCAGAGAAGCAAGATGTAGGCCTTAGAGCTCAAGGCCTACTGAGTGAGCTCTGCCTTGCTACTGTCTGACCAGAGTTTCCCCACTGTGTGCTGAGACATGAAGAAGATGGCCACAAGAATATTTACTTCTGTATTTAGTTCATTGTGCTAGTAGCCATTAATTTGTGTGATGTTGCAAAGCTGTGAGAATAGACTGACACCTGACCATAATTCGTATATTGGATCTCCTGGGCAGTTATGCATTCGAGTCTGAGGCTGTTGAGGTTGTTGAGGACTTGGATAGGGGACCTAATCACAGGTCTACAGCACTGTAGCTTTACCAAGAGATGTCCTCGCCGGAGTTGGAGCTCTAGGGTTGCGAATTATCCAAGCAGTGCTGCAAAGCCTGCCAAGGACGCCTAGCTAGTTTTTATTGCCGCTCATGCTTGTGCACTTCTTTGCTGTAATAGCGCATGTGCGGCCTCATATCCGAGGGTTTTTTATTATACCATATGTTGCACGTTATATGTATTTAAAAAATGATATTTGGTTTAAATATGGAAAAACATGCAAATTTGCAACAACATGTTCAAATTGCACACAGTCGGTATCTTGCTTGAAAAACTTGCCAGCTGTCATGTGGCCTTTTTTCTGCGATGACATTCTATCCTTTTTATTTTTTCCATTTTATCCTTCTATCATTAAAATGAAGAGATCTCTGATGCCATACTCTTCTTTTCTGGCCTCCCAGTGAGGAGTGAGTTGTGGTGGCTTGTTGATGTCGGTGGATGGCTTGAAGCAGAGATCAGCCAGCACCTTTGCAAATGGCATGAGTTTGTGAACCTTGCTCAAAATTGGGTGCTCCTTTGAAGAGTAGCCAGAGGTTGCTATCACATCGCCATCCGGCCTCAAGTAGACTGACCAGAACCCAAACGAGCCAAACCTTAAAATAGATTTATAGCTAACTATAAAGTCTGATCTGGAATGACTTAGCTTAACCGGTTCGAGAGAAGAAGAGTGCTATGACATGAAGAAAATAGCCACAAGAATAATTACTGCCTTCTAGTACTTGTGTGTATATTGTGAGCCTATTAATTGTGTGCCAATTTTATACTGATTGTGTGCAGTTGAGGGCCAAAAATAGAGTTAGCTTTTAAAAATATATAAGGAATCATGATACAGTGTTGCTTATTTAGCAAAAAATGAAGATTATGTGACACATTTTCCAAAAATGTATACTTAATAATTTTCTGACTTTTAATTGCTGAGTAAATAACAAAAATTGGGCCATAACAGCTAAGGTTGATTCAGCCAATTTCCACTCAATTTTTGCAGATAACTCAGCATTGCAATATCTAAAAAAATAATTGTTTACAGATTTTTAAAGTTCCAGCGCGTATGGTAGATTTAAAGATAAATTGTTGCAGGATATTATATTAGGTATTGACAGAAAAAGGTGGATTACTTCCTAGAAAAAGCTGCCAAGGAGTGCCCTGTGCCTATTTAATAAATGACTATAATTATGTGTGAATCAGTTTTGGCATTGGAAAGATGGTGAAAGTGTTGTTGCTGACAGTTTCCAAATCTTGGAGTGATTGCACTGGAATGTATCCCCAATTCCTCATTGGTTCAATGCAGCCATCTTGAATGCTTTTGATGTTGTCCCATGTTAAGTGATTTTTCCATTTGTTCAAAATTGGTATGGGATCTTCATGGTTTTGTCCGCCATTGTTGATGTAATCTTTGGTGGCTTGTTCCATATTGAGTCCCAAGAATTCCATAATGATTTGAGTCATTTTTCCTCCTTGAGTGAGTAAATCTTCCATCCTCACAGCCCTATATAACAAGCTTCATTAGAATCTAAAAAATCTTTTCGCCTCAATTCTCCGACATAAATTGCTTGGGATATTTTGCCTGCAGCTGTTGGGCTGATACAAAATCCTGCTGAATTTGATTGCATAGAATTTTAGAGCTGTTGCAAAAGGGATTGTTACGGCACCAATTTGCTTCAATTCTGGAACTCATTGTTGCTCTGGGGTCTCTGACTTCATACACAATTCTAAAGTTTTCATTTGGCAAGTGCGCCAGCAAAAATTCTGCTCCTCGGAGGGAGAGTCTATCCAACTTCAATACTTCCACTGGTATTTGTTTGCAGATCTGATTGAGATAGCTAGGATTAAGGCATTTTTCAAAATCCTTGCCACAGTAGTCGGGAAAGAACAGTTTTTTCGTCTTCTCCTGCAAGGCTAAAGCTATCCTGATTACATTTTTCCAAGATTGAATAGTTTTAACAGATCCTGTTTTTTAAATGTTAGCTGCCTTGAGTAAATAATCCTGCTTATATAGAAATACTTTTATCTGCACTGAAGTCACAGTTGATCATTTTCAGCAAAACCTCCAGCTGCACCAAGTCTGACTTTTGCACTGTGGTCATCACCCTCTCAAATCCAAAGTGATGAAGAGGCTCATATATGAGGAATGACGCAGGGTGAGAAGCCAGAAGCATTCCAGTGAAAGTGGATCCGCTTCTCCAGTTGGAGACAACTATTGCTTTCAGAGAGCTTTGACCAGCCTTAAGACCGCTTGTATTGTACCTATAAGTCACATTGATGAACAATTCCAATCATAAAAAACTTTAACTAGCTTGAGGTTTTTGACAATTTCCACTTCCATTTCTAACGCTCTTTTGGCAGCTTTGTCAGCCAAACTTTGTGGGCTAAGGCTGAAAATATTTCCAGATTTTATGATTGTTACAGCTTGCCTGATTCTCACTTGCCTGTCATGTGAAATCTCCCTTTCTTGAATCTTTCCAAGGCTTTTGCTTTTTTCCTTATTTACCAGAATGTCATCTTTGGTATCCACTTGACTTTTTTCAACATTATAATGGTCATCATCATTCTGCTTTGGAGGGTAAGTTTGATCACTATTCATTGCTTTGGGATTGTTGAAGTCCTTCAAGGATTCCTGGGCAATGACATCCCTGTTCACCAATAAAAACAAAGCAGAAGCAACCACGCCAATCATGCATAGAATTCCAGCCACTTTCAGAATCATGCTAGGTCTTGGCAAGTCCAAAGTTTTGTTCATTTCATTCAGGAGCAAATGTGAACAAATAATGAAATGATCACCTGCATGTGGCTAACGGTAGGTTTGCCAGAGATTGAAATATGGTCACATGTGTTTTGCAATAAATATACTCTGAAATATAATATAAAGATCGCGGCCGGCTCAACAATAGTGATGAAATAATCAACTCTATTCTACCCGGGACATACTAAATACCGCACACAAACGCAACGCAACGCACACTACTAAATATCTCACAATACTAAATACCGCACACTACTAAATACCGCACTCTACTTTTTATATCATGTTATATTTAATATCAATGAATTAATGAAACTGGCTTGAGAAAAACACAAATTATTTTTTTAGTAACTAGAAACACGAGTAAGCATGAATACATATATTAATGTGTGAATCCGGATAGCTCAACCAGAATCTGGGTCTTTAGCCCTTTTTTTGTTTTTATTAGTGTGTGCGGTATTGAGTATGTTTGCCTACTAAATACCGCACACTATGTATATAGTATTGAATTAATGAAAGGGTGAAATTTGGCTGATAGAGGGTCCATTTTTTATCCAAAATTGGCTTACTTGCGAAGCACCAGAAAATCATTGTTTAGCACTTACAAGTAGGTACTAAATAAATTACTTACAAGCCATTTAGATGGTGGTTCAAAAAGCCATTTTCATGAGCATGAGAAATTCTGCCTAGTCACCAAATTCTCATTTTGCCACCAAAAAAACTGCTATAGCCCGGTTGCATCAATGAAAATTAGTTTACACTAAAAAGACCTATATGTTGTCTCTCAATCAATGGCAGCGAACTACATACATGCAGCCCTTTAGTTTATACGCCAAAACTAATGATTTTAGTAGTGTGCGGTATTTAGTATTGTGTGATATTTAGTAGTGTGCGGTATTTAGTAGTGTGCGTTGCGATGCGTTTGTGTGCGGTATTTAGTAAATACGATTCTACCTGAATTTTTTCTAAATCATCTGATCTTAACTTTGGTTAACAAAAGCCTTTTTTGGCTTTGTTTGGTCGGTGGTCAGTCAGAAAAGTGGTTGTTAAATTGTTTTTTGATAATGACCAGAGCTGGGGTATGAAAATTCTGATTTCAAGCAAGTTTTTGTAAAAAAAAATGACTCGTTTTGTACGCCCTATTTATTGTATCAAAAACTTGGTAGAAGAAAAAAGTGACATTTCATGCATAAATTGGATGAGTTTCGGCAATTTTAAGATATACACGGTCAGATGATATCATTATTGGATGAGAGTAAGCACTATTACTAAGAGTACATCCAGCGCAAACAGGATTAACTTTAGAGGGTTAATTACCTAACCAGAAAATTTCCCAAGTTTTCTGGTGGTTATAGTTATGTGTTGATGGGCAATGAGCACATCACATCCTTGGAAAGTAACATGACTGGAATAGGACTGGACTGGACTGGACCTTCCCTGTGGAGCCCATGGAGCCACCCGGAGGCCAGGAGGCCATGTCTATTCAACGCAACATCACCACCTCAAAATCACCCAAACCTCTCTCCTTCCATCATCATTTCATCACCTCTAAACTCGCCAACCACTGCTGCTGCTGTTAATGCCTACCAATGTGAGCCATGCATGGGCACTCTACCTGACCTTGGTTGGAGGAGAAGTGGCTAGTCAATGCATAGAGGATTTTCTAGCTGCCAACTAGAGAAGCTGCATGCTGCTGCAAGATGATGGAGAGAAGCAGATGGAAGCTGATGGAACACGCTGCCTGGGCATCGACTGGAAAAGGGAGAGAAGAATTGAGGAGTTACCTGGGAGACTTCAGAGAAGCAAGATGTAGGCCTTAGAGCTCAAGGCCTACTGAGTGAGCTCTGCCTTGCTACTGTCTGACCAGAGTTTCCCCACTGTGTGCTGAGACATGAAGAAGATGGCCACAAGAATATTTACTTCTGTATTTAGTTCATTGTGCTAGTAGCCATTAATTTGTGTGATGTTGCAAAGCTGTGAGAATAGACTGACACCTGACCATAATTCGTATATTGGATCTCCTGGGCAGTTATGCATTCGAGTCTGAGGCTGTTGAGGTTGTTGAGGACTTGGATAGGGGACCTAATCACAGGTCTACAGCACTGTAGCTTTACCAAGAGATGTCCTCGCCGGAGTTGGAGCTCTAGGGTTGCGAATTATCCAAGCAGTGCTGCAAAGCCTGCCAAGGACGCCTAGCTAGTTTTTATTGCCGCTCATGCTTGTGCACTTCTTTGCTGTAATAGCGCATGTGCGGCCTCATATCCGAGGGTTTTTTATTATACCATATGTTGCACGTTATATGTATTTAAAAATGATATTTGGTTTAAATATGGAAAAACATGCAAATTTGCAACAACATGTTCAAATTGCACACAGTCGGTATCTTGCTTGAAAAACTTGCCAGCTGTCATGTGGCCTTTTTTCTGCGATGACATTCTATCCTTTTTATTTTTTCCATTTTATCCTTCTATCATTAAAATGAAGAGATCTCTGATGCCATACTCTTCTTTTCTGGCCTCCCAGTGAGGAGTGAGTTGTGGTGGCTTGTTGATGTCGGTGGATGGCTTGAAGCAGAGATCAGCCAGCACCTTTGCAAATGGCATGAGTTTGTGAACCTTGCTCAAAATTGGGTGCTCCTTTGAAGAGTAGCCAGAGGTTGCTATCACATCGCCATCCGGCCTCAAGTAGACTGACCAGAACCCAAACGAGCCAAACCTTAAAATAGATTTATAGCTAACTATAAAGTCTGATCTGGAATGACTTAGCTTAACCGGTTCGAGAGAAGAAGAGTGCTATGACATGAAGAAAATAGCCACAAGAATAATTACTGCCTTCTAGTACTTGTGTGTATATTGTGAGCCTATTAATTGTGTGCCAATTTTATACTGATTGTGTGCAGTTGAGGGCCAAAAATAGAGTTAGCTTTTAAAAATATATAAGGAATCATGATACAGTGTTGCTTATTTAGCAAAAAATGAAGATTATGTGACACATTTTCCAAAAATGTATACTTAATAATTTTCTGACTTTTAATTGCTGAGTAAATAACAAAAATTGGGCCATAACAGCTAAGGTTGATTCAGCCAATTTCCACTCAATTTTTGCAGATAACTCAGCATTGCAATATCTAAAAAAATAATTGTTTACAGATTTTTAAAGTTCCAGCGCGTATGGTAGATTTAAAGATAAATTGTTGCAGGATATTATATTAGGTATTGACAGAAAAAGGTGGATTACTTCCTAGAAAAAGCTGCCAAGGAGTGCCCTGTGCCTATTTAATAAATGACTATAATTATGTGTGAATCAGTTTTGGCATTGGAAAGATGGTGAAAGTGTTGTTGCTGACAGTTTCCAAATCTTGGAGTGATTGCACTGGAATGTATCCCCAATTCCTCATTGGTTCAATGCAGCCATCTTGAATGCTTTTGATGTTGTCCCATGTTAAGTGATTTTTCCATTTGTTCAAAATTGGTATGGGATCTTCATGGTTTTGTCCGCCATTGTTGATGTAATCTTTGGTGGCTTGTTCCATATTGAGTCCCAAGAATTCCATAATGATTTGAGTCATTTTTCCTCCTTGAGTGAGTAAATCTTCCATCCTCACAGCCCTATATAACAAGCTTCATTAGAATCTAAAAAATCTTTTCGCCTCAATTTTCTGACATAAATTGCTTGGGATATTTTGTCTGCAACTCTCCTGCTGATTCAAAATCCTGCTGAATTTGATTGCATAGAATTTTAGAGCTGTTGCAAAAGGGATTGTTACGGCACCAATACTCTTCCATTCTGGAACTCATTGTTGCTCTGGGGTCTCTGACTTCATACAAAATTTTAAAGTTTTCATTTGGCAAGTGTGTCAGCAAAAATTCTGCTCCTCGGAGGGAGAGTCTATCCAACTTCAATACTTCCACTGGTATTTGTTTGCAGACCTGATTGAGATGGCTTGGATTAAGACACTTTTCATAATTCCTTCCACAGAAGTCTGGAAAGAACAGTCTTTTTGTCTTCTCCTGCTTGGCTATAGCTGTCCTGATTTCTTTTTTCCAAGTTTGAATATTTTTAGCAGACCCTGTTTTTTGCAGAAGTGACATCAATGTTAGCTGCCTTTAGCAAATCACCCAATTTTGACAGTAATACTTTTATCTGCAGTAAAGTCACAGTTGATCATTTTCAGCAAAACCTCCAGCTGCACCAAGTCTGATTTTTGCACTGTGGTCATCACCCTCTCAAATCCAAAGTGATGAAGAGGCTCATATATGAGGAATGAGGCAGGGTGAGAAGCCAGAAGCATTCCAGTGAAAGTGGATCCGCTTCTCCAGTTGGAGACAACCATTGCTTTCAGAGAGCTGTGACCAGCCTCAAGACCAATTGTATTGTACCTAAAAGTCACATTGATGAACAATTCGAAGCTAAAAAAACCCTGCTACTTGCTTGAGGTTTTTGACAATTTCCACTTCCATTTCTAATGCTCTTTTGGCAGCTCTATCTGCCAGACTTATTTGGTTAAGGCTGAAAATAATTCCAGATTTTATGATTGTTACAGCGTGCCTGATTCTCACTTGCCTGTCATTTGAAATCTCCCTTTCTTGAATCTTTCCAAGGCTTTTGCTATTTTCCTTATTTACCAGAATGTCATCTTTGGTATCCACTTGACTTTTTTCAGTATTATGATGATCATCATCAGTCTGCTTTGGAGGGGTAGTTTGATCACTATTCACTGCTTTGGGATTGTTGAAGTCCTTCAAGGATTCCTGGGCAATGACATCTCTATTGCCCAATAAAAGCAAGGCAGATGCAACCACGCCAAGCAAGCATAGAATTCCAGCCACTTTCAGAATCATGCCAGGTCTTGCCCAGTCCAAAGTTTTGTTCATTTCGTTCAGGAGCAAATGTGAACAAAAAATTAAATCATCACCTTTGTGTGGCTGACGGTGGAAAAGCATAAATAAAATTTGCACGAAATTGATATCTGGTCACATGTGTTTTGCATATAGTGCATTTGCATAATATACCTATACTGAAATAAAATGAAGATCGCGGCCGGCGCAATATTAGTAAGAGAAGTACATTTTGATGAAAAAAATTAATTATATTCTATGTACGCAATGTCGCTGCAAAAGTACTAAGGCCTTTGAGAGAATTGCGGAAGACTATGAAGTATTGTTCAAGTTTTTAATGAAACGATGAAGTTTTCAATAAAGACGTGGAAACGATGAATGCAAGGAAGTAACTGAGGTTTTATTCACTGAGAAACAGTATCGTTGATTGACTGAGAAAGTTGAGGTTGGGAGGGAAAAATACAAAGAGCGGGAATATTCAAATAGAGTAGCGAGATATTCCAAACATTCCCCGCTAAAGCACTTTGCTTTACATGAACAAATATTGAGCTTCTCCTTTTCTCTTGTCCTATTTTCGTCAGGGTTATGGGCAGTGAAGATCTTCAATGGAAGTTTTCTTCAATGCGCTTGCTCGTGCGATTGTGGTGAGCGCATTCAACTCGCTTGTACCATCGTATCCACTTGGGCTCGTTGGATTTGTAATTGTGGTGGACTTGTTTTTCCCCGCAATTACACGTCATCTTCATCGAGGTGAATGTACTTTTCGGTTCGTCTTTTGGGTGTGGCATTTCTAGTGCAAGTTTTTGTTTTTCAGTTTTCAATGTCAGGAGTTTGTTTGTTTTGGTAAGCGTAATTTCAAATCTGACAATTTGCGCTTTTATGAGTTTTTTGTTCGTAATGTTTTGGGGCAATTCTAACTTCTTCCCCGCAATTACGAAGTAATTAAACCATGGAATTGCTACCTTACTGTTTTTCGTATGAAGTGTTTTGATTGGTAAAGTCGAGCAAGTTCCCCGCGTTTCCCCGCAATTGTGCGCGAGTATGGGAAAGTCTTACTGACTGGGGAAAGTTTGCCATCATTTTGTCCTCATTTTGTGTAGATCTAGTTTTGAACCTTCGTTTTTCAGTTTGAGTTGAAGGTTGAGCGTTTTTAAAGACTCTGTTTGAGTTTGACGAGGGATTTGATGTGAATTAAAGTAAGAATTCTGTCTTTAGATTGAATTCTCGCAAAAATGAGTTCATCTTGTATGATTTCAGCTTTTGACTTTAGTTGAAAGCCTTTGAATCATTTTTGCTTTAGGGGAATTGAACAATGTCAAATTGAACAATGTCAAATTGCAAAATGCGTTTGGTGGGGACTTTCCCCGCATTTTTGCAGTTAAAAATACAAGTTTTCGACCCTTGATAGGTATGATTCGCCCCCTTGCTTGATATGCCTGATGACAGTTTTTAGGGGGCAATAGTTTTGACTAGAGAGTTTCACGAATTTCGCAGACTTGTTGCGGATTTTTGAAATCAGCCAAGGTGGTGCGCTTCTGTGAGGCCAAGGTGGTTCACTCTCATGAGTGGTCTGCCCAAAAGTATTGGCCACATTCTCGAAGATGGTGCTTTCAATTCGTGATAATGAAAGCAACTTTGCAGGTGATACACGAATTGACCTCGGAATCGTCTGCTCATGTTTGGCTTTAGCTTTGTGGGCTTCCAAGACTAGTTTTGTTTCAAATTTGAGATCGTTAGCGGCCTCGTTTTCAAGTTTTTCGAGTAGTTCGCTAGGTTTGCTACCCACTGTCGTTTTTTGGGGTGCTGGAGTTAGCTCCAATTTTTGTTTTGCTAGGGTTGTGAGTGTCATTTGCGCATCGGGCTGCGGCAGCTTAATTTTCCGGATTAGTATGCCAGAGCTACTTCGAAATCGGACGATGTTTCCTAGGTAGCTGCTGAGTTGTTTGGGATCAATTTTGGCATGTTTGAATGCCTCCTTGGCTTCCTGAGCTTTTAAAGCTATTTTTGAGTACATTTTTTCTAGGAGCTGCTTTCGAATTAAATACAGGTCCGGATTGGGATCATTTTCGAAGGTATCAGCAGCTTGTTTCAGTTCTGTTGCCAATGTTTTGAGTGTGTCATAGGCTTCCTTAGTTTGAGTCATTTTTAAAGATTTTTGCTTTTCGTTTTCGGCTTGGTAAACTTTTAAGGTTGCATGCCAAGACAGTTTACGATTCATGAGCTTTTGAAGTTGCTCGTCAAGGTTTATGGCTTGACAATTTTTCATTTTTCCGTCCTCAAAGTCAGGACAGTCCATTTTGTAGAGCATTTTGACTTTTTCTAGTAGGACTTTCAATTTTGGTTTCATGTTCTTGAGCACTTTGGTCATGTTTTTGGCGTCAGCTTTTATTGTATCAATAGGAATTTTGTACCAGTCCTTGAAGACTTGGAAGAGAGCTTCAAGTTCCCTTTCAATGTCACTGGCAGCTGTTTTCCAATCAAATCCGGATTCGTCCTCTGTAGCAGGATCACGAGCCTGCGCGTCCGGGCGCTCACGCCTGCCTTCCCGGTGCGATCTTTGTGCTGTACAGAACGACAGTAAATACACGGCTGTGTTTGAGTAAAGGTCTCTATTCATCGTCTGGTACGAGCGTCGCGTGTCGGGCTCTAAGAGTGTTTGAACCCCTACAAATTGGCGCGGTGCTGAGGACAACTCTCCGAGTACCGTTACACGACACCTTCGCTCCCATGGAGGATGGAGGCCAAACTTTTGACCATGAGAAGCAACAACAAAGACAACAAAGAACAAAGGAACAATGGCTGCTGTGACACGCCCTAGCATCAGCAGGGTGACCAGAACATTTAAGTTTTCCCAAAAAAGCCACAATTGGTTATCTTTAAAGAACAAAACTCAAAATGGCCACAAATGGCTGTTTGGCAAGAAAACAAATTACTGTAGCAAAAGAAACAAACAAGATAAAAAATAGCCACTTTGGCTATAAACAGCCACACCTGGTCACCCTGTTGCACAAGCCATTACACAAAAGCCCACACCACTATGGCAGAAAGTGTGGATGGCTGTCTTATTCTGGCTGGAAGTATGCCAAGTTACAACAAGCCTGGCATCACAAATTATTGTGACCACGCTGTTTTTGCATTCAGGCTGAAAGCATGCCTTGAACATTAACCTCACCCTCGCTGAGGCTGGGTGGTAGAGGCCGCCCAGATCACGAGAGGAAGCAACAATAGTGTGACTATCCTCTGTAGAGCCACCAGGTGGCAGAACGAGCAGGATCATCGCGTTCAGGCTGAAAGCATGCCACGAACACATCGACCTCGCCTCGTGAGGCTGGAGGCTGCGGTAGCTGTGGCTACCCATCAATGCGTTCAGGCTGAAAGCATGCCACGAACATCAACCTCACCCTCGCAGAGGCCATGGTGGTTGCGACCACCGAGAGCTCACGAGCGGGAGCAGTAGTGGGCAGCAGGTCCCGTCACTCACGTAGTCCATTGAGACACCGGGTGCGGACGCTGGGCCCCCTGGCTTAGACGCCAGGACCGTCTCTGCGTCGACGCCGGGGCGCACCTCCGTAAAGGGAGGCTGCCTAACCCCCGGGTCACCAGAAACGTGGGAACAGTAGGCATCGCGTCACTCTGGCAGAAAAACGCGAACACGCTGTTGGCCGGCTACGATCAACGCCGAGCAACCCTTGCCTCAGCCGATACCTTGGGCCTGTGAAAGGAGCCACCCAGAGGATCGCACGAGAGAGGCACCAGGCTTCGTCTCAGCCAACACCCGGGCCCTTAGGGGGATCCCACCTGGGGGAAGTTGGAGAGAGAGGCGCATCACTCAGCAGAAAGATGCTCTGAGCTAATTGTACGATAACTGCTGCATACGCACCGCAAATGCTAATAAATTGAATAAACGGAATCAATGCGATTGATCCACCATTTATGTTCATGCTCCCAACACGAAACAATCACCCTGCGCAGCGAGGCTGCCAGGTCGGCCACACGCAATCAGAGCCGGCGGCTGCATAGGCTGCGGCCCTTGAGAGGTCCAGGTGAAGGGCCATGGAACCTCACCAAGGACAGAGATCCTAGATCACATCAGATTAGAGTGCCAGAGCACTTCATTGCTTAAGCTGCATTTCAGCGCATTATTGCCTGCTGCAGTAGCATCTCACGGTCACTTCTTGCGCGGCAAAAAGATGGCCAATAAACAAGTTGTAAGCCGGCCCCTTTATGAGGGCTGCATGCTGCGTCCTTCACATGTGCAAGGCAATTTGCGAGATTGTCCGTCAACGCACCATGAGCCATTAAGCTGCCTCTAATGCGCAGAAGCTCTGTCCCAAATAACCGTCTTGTTTAACGATCGTCAAAATCTCCCATCTGGGACCGGATCGCATAAACTAGCTCAAATTTGCTGCACTAAAATTAATTGTCCGAGGGGCAGGGGGCTGCAGCGGATGCTGCTGTGAGTGACCGTTGCACAGGCGGACGAGAGTGGCTATAAAAGATCGAGCAGCAGGGGGAAAAAGCACCGTTCGTGGGAATACTTCCAATTTACTACACTCCCCTGATCTCGCGCTTTTTACGCTACTCTTGCCACTCACTCGCTCATCATGCCTTTCAGCCGCTCACCTCCTCCACCATCGGGCAATGATCAATCGGGCATTTTGCCTGATAGCAATGCGTCAGCCGCTTCCCCGTTGAATCTGCAGCAGCGCTTCGAGTGCGACCTCGAAAGCCTCGGAGCTGCCGGGCCCGCTGTGGGGTCCAGGCCGGGTTTGAACCCGTTTGGATTCCCTAGGAACGCTGAGGCAGCCGTGGTCCCCACCGTAGGGGCGCGGCCCCGCCCAGGGGCCGGGGAGGATTTGCCGACTGAGGCTAACCCGGCGACGGCCACCACGGGTGTGGAAGGCCTCTCCCTGGCTATGTTGCTGCAATTTATGCAACACATGGAGGCTCAACGCCAAGCCAATGCCCGAGCTCGCCAACAGGAGGCCGAGCTGCGGCTCCTGGAAGCTAACACCCGCTGCCTCGAGGCCGAGGCCGCTGCAGCTCGCACCGGGCGGAAGCGCAAGCTCAAGAAATTCGAGGACACTGAGGCGGACAAGTGGCTCACCTCCCGCCTCCACGTGGAGGCTACCTTCCTGGGGTCCAAGGAATCTGAGGCCTCCAAGAAGCTGGAGGTCAAGCATGCCATGGTGGGTGTGGCTCTCCGTCCCGTCAATGAAGTGGAGCTCCACCTGACGGATGAGAGATTCACCCTCGCGCATCTGCTCGACGCCTACGAGAAGTTTCGTCATCGCCACGTCCTCCCAGGTCGCCCGTATCGCCCTCGAGACCGCTCAACAGCGTCCCGACGAGGGCATTCCCCAGTGGCATGCTTGGTTGCGCAGCATCTTTGTCCGTGCTAGACCGGAGTTGTCCAAGGAAGTCGAGACTTACCCGGATCTTGTCCGCATCTTTGTTACCAAGCTGCATCGCAAAGACGTGGTCATGGGCATTGCCGGCCACAGGTCCACTACCATGGCTGAGGCCCTAGAAGCCCCCTGCCAGGCCAAATGCTGGTTATCGCTGGGGCAAGGCAAGGGCCGCATCGCCGCCCTGCTTCCGGGCTCAGGAGACGATTCGCAGGTCGTTTGCTTCTACTCCGACCGTAAGGGCCATCGCGAGTCCGAGTGCCGAACGCTCGAGAGCGACAAGCGGGCCGGCCGTTACGATCCTAAGGTGGACATGTGGGCTTATGCCGCCACTTTCGACAAGGACCAAGGATCCAGAGGCCAACCTTCTCGAGGCCCGAGCCAACGCCGAGCCTCCAGGCGGACCAACAACTCTGACTGCCGGAGCTCCAGCAATAAGAACAACAAGAAGCCGTGGGTCAACAAAATCCGCGAGGCTGAGTCGGAGGGAGAGCATGAGCAAGAGGCTTCGGACGACCCTGCCCAGGGAAACGACTTGACCCGGTTGTAGAGAGCACCAACCAGGTCTCGCCTTCCTCCCTCATCCTAGCAGCTCTTGACCACATCAGCAGCCACCAACAGTTCATGGCCCAATTTCCGATCCGCATCGGCAAGGTCAAAACGAGGGCCCTTGTTGACAGTGGCAACAGTTGGCGCATATGCATCTACGAAGACTTTGCCCGCCGCCTCGGCGTCTTCCCTTACGGCATGTGGCCCATGCCAGACATGCCGGCCGTGGGCACTGCCTACCTGCAACAGAGGCTCCAGGTCTTAGGAGAACTCCGGCAGCCACTGCAGGTGCAGCTAGGGGACCACCCTCACTCATTCTACATTCGACCCGCTGTGGTGCGCAACCTCTCCATGGACTTCAATCTATCCGGGCCGTTCTTGAGCCATTACCGTATCGACCAGCTCCACTCCCAAGGGACTCTTCATGTGCATGGGAGGCAGATTCCCCTGGTGGTCGCCCTACAACCGACGGCGACCTCTGATGAATACGAGTTCCGCATAGTGCGGCCGGCCTTGATTCCAGCCCGCATGGTGACCCTGGTGGCGGCCATGGCAGCCCACTGGCCCCACGGGACCACGAGGCCCGCCGCTATCGAGGCCGGGGCCCAGTTCGCTGCACAAACCCAATTGGCCCCTGGAATGCCGCTGTGGTGCAGCCCGCCGCCGGTGGCCACCTGAGGGTTGGGGTGCTGAACCCCATGGACCATCCGCTCCGCCTCAAAGGTGGAATCGTCTACGTCACCTTACGCCGCTACGAGGATGTCAATTTAGGTGACCAGGCAGAGGCCGAGCCTGCCGTGCAAGCGATGCCAACCCGATCCGCTGATCGCAAGGCCACTCTCGGTCATGAGCCAGTACCAAGCGGCCCTTCTAGCGAACTGGACAAAGTTAACTTCGTTATTGATGCCTTCAAGCAGGAAGAAAACGAGATGCTCCGGGGAGATCAGCGACGGCTGACCGAGGCTGCTGCGCTGCTTGCCTCCTACATGGACACATTCTCCTTTGATGGTCGCACCGGACAGACTAAGCTGGTTGAGCACACCATAGACCTCAAGCCAGGCACCAAGCCTATCAATATCCGGCGCCGACCAATCAACCCAAACCTCGAGGCTTCCCTCAAGGAGCAAATCCAGAAGTGGCTGGAGGAGGAGGTCATCACCCCCATCACGTCTCCGTGGTCCGCCCCGCTCGTCTCCGTGCGGAATAAGGATGGGACCCTGCAATGGTGTGTTGATTATCGTGAGCTCAACAAGGCCATGGTAGTCGACTCGCATCCTATCGGGGACATGAGGGACAACCTCAGCCGGCTGGCCCGCTCCACTGTCTTCTCCATCCTGGATGCGGTGGGGGCCTCGGGACCTTTAATGTGGTCCCAATCCGAGCAGAGGACGTAGAGAAAACCACCTTCTCCACTGGGGACGGCTCCTACGCTTTCCTCAAGATGCCTTTTGGGCTGACGAATGCACCAAAAACCTACAGCTGCCTCAACAGGCTCGTGCTGGAAGGAGTGTCTTGGGACGTTGCTCTCCCCTTCGAGTCTCACCTATGCAACCTCCATTTGGTGCTCCGGGCTCATCAAAAGGCGGGGCTCTTGTTGAAACCCTCCAAGTGCCACCTCTTTCAGTCGAGGGTAACCTATCTAGGACATGTGGTCATGCCCCAAGGCCTCGAGGTCATGCCAGCCTACATTGACCTCATCCGCAAATGGCCGCTACCGAATACGCGGAAGCTACTGCGGGTGTTCCTCGGCAAGGCTAATTACTATCGGTCCTTCATCGAGAAATACCAGCACGTTGCGGCCCCTCTGTCAGACAAGCTTTCCAAGGAAGATGGTGTGAGCGACACCCATGTCTTCCAGCCTACTCCAGAGTTCCGAGCCGCATTTGAAGAGCTCAAGCAACGGCTCACCTCAGCACCAGTGCTGGCCTACCCCGACTTCGCCTCACCGAACCCCTTTATCCTGGATACCGACTTCTCGCAGGAGAACAGGGCTGTGGGAGGTGTTCTCTCACAAGTGCAAAACGGCAAGGAGAGGGTCATTTTGTACTGGGCAAAGAAGCTCAACGCCGCTCAGAGCAAATCAAGGCGAGCTGGTAGCAGTGATCATCTTTATCAAGCAGTTTCAGTATTATCTACAGCATTGTCAATTTATTCTGCGTACCGATCACAGGGCCTTACTCTGGATCCGCTCCATGGAGGCCCCCACCGGGATGCTGGCCTGCTGGTTGGATACCATCTCAAACTACGACTTTGAGGTGGTTCATCGTGCGGGGGTCAAACACGGTAATGCCGACTCGCTCAGTCGCACGCCCCACCTCGAATCGATGGGAGACCACATCAGCTCTGAGGTCTCTGACGACGACTATTTCCGGGTGGCCAACCTGAAACTTATCCCGACAAGACCTGAGCTGAGGGTCGCCGCCCAAGATGAGGACGACAACCTAGTCCTCGTCAAGCAACTGGTACGACTGAAGCAACGGCCTACGCCAGAACACCTCAATACCGCTTCCGCTCGAGGCCGCGTGCTGCTGGAACAGCTTGACAGCATCGTCCTTGACCCCCAGGGTGCATTGCGACTAATGAAACCGGACAAGAAATCTTCACGGCTGATAGTACCTCTGAAATGGCAGGAAGCGAGCCTCCGCCATGTACACGACACGAGGGGCCATCAGGGACGTGATTCTGTGGTACATCGGGCCGTGCAACATTTCTATTTCCCTGGCATGACGCAACAAGCCGATGATGTTGTCAAATCCTGCCCTCTCTGCCAAAAGTCTAAACCGGCACAGAAGAACCAGCAGCACACCCTCTGATCGCACCATTTGGGCTACCTGTTCCAGATACTGAGTTTGGACTATGTTGGACCATTCAAGCCTTCCTCCAATCAAGTACCGCTACTTCTTCACTGCAAAGTGCGTGTTCACTAGATGGATCGAAGCCTTTCCTTGCCGCTCCAACGACGCCGAGACTGCAGTGCGATGCCTCACCACTGAGATCATCCCCAGGTTCGGCCTGCCAGAACGTCTGCATACCAACCAGGGAACACACTTCACTGCCACCTTATGCGGGAAGTCTGTGCGGCCCTGGGGATCCAGGTGACCACCACGCCCTCGTACAATCCTCGGAGTAACCCGGTAGAGAGAGAGCACCGGGATCTTGATGAACTCATTCGGAAATTAATCAAGGGGCGCTACTCAGACTGGTCTGAAGTAGTTCCATTCGCGCTCTTCATACTGCGAACCACCAAAAACCGCTGGGCCGGCCTGGCCCCCTACGAGATGGTTTTTGGGCGACAACCCTCGACCAATCTGGACTTGATCTTCGGGGACCCGCAACCGGCGGTATTCAAAGCCACACAGGCGGGCCGTTCGCTAACCAACTAAAAGAGCGAATACAGCTCGCGCATGAGTGGGCGCGCAAGAACATCTCAGCGTCTATTGAGCGACAGAGAAGGGCCTATCACATGGACAAGCGGAAGTTCAACCCTGGACAGAGGGTGTGGCTGTTCACGCCTAGGTCACACCGCGTATCTCCAAAAAGCTCCAAACATTTTGGACTGGGCCATGGACCATCGCAAGGCAAATCAACGAGCTCACCTACGAAATCTCGCTAGATCCTTCCTGGGCCCAGACCAAAAATCAGGTCGTGTCGGTTGACCTCCTCAAACTGTACATAACCCCTGAGGAAGGCAGTGATGAACCAACCTCCGCTCCGCCGACAGAGGACCTCGACTTGTCCATGCTAGGAGACGAGTCCGCAGAATTTATTGCCACTCAGCCGGAGGAACTTACTCCAGAAACAGATGCTCAATTCCACACTCCTTTCCAATACGCTGTCGCACCGACGCAGCGCAAATATGGGTCTCCGGAAGCAAAGGACGATTCCATTCCAGCCTTCAACAATGATCCGACAATTCCGGAGTATGAATGCACACAATACCAACCGGAATCGGAGGAACAAGACGAACGAGAATCCAACCCACTGCCAGGCAGTCCAGGCAAGTGGACGCGTGAAGCGCCAAGCCCAATCGAGTCACCAGCTCATCAAGCCACACGTTCCGAACGCACCAGCACGGTTGCCAGGCGGAAGCGCCGGTCAAATGCGGAACTGCTGCAAGCCAACACCGAGCGGCTCCTTGGAGGTCCAGATGAATTTGCAAAAAGGTCAAGGTCGCAGCGGTGAACGCCAATCGGAAATTCACGATGACATGCTACCACTTCAACACTTGCAACCAAAACCACCGCAAGTGCACCCCACCGCGCGATATCTGCTGCCACCACTGGAGCCTCAACCCCTTCCGATGAGGCCATCTATTCCATCACCAATCAGAGAAGCATCGAACTCGACATCATCCTCTGTGCCGTCGGCAAACACAGCTCCTCTACAGGACAACGTGTTTTCAGACAATAAGTAAAACATGTCTTACAGGACATGCGAAATCCCTGCACTGAGTGCCTAGTGGCTTAATTGTCGTCAGTATTGAAAATCTCCTTAAAACTGTCATCACGGACTCTGCTTCCGCTGCGTTACTCTGCCCACATATTGTTGCTCCCTGTATGCCAAAGTTTGGGGGGGTAACCATCAAATTATTCAGCATATCATGTCATATTATTTGATTCATAATCTGATCATGTACATAAACCATGGCATCCGGTCGCAAACGAGTTATGTGTTGTACATAATAATCACACTACTCTTTTCTCTTACAGTCTGAGCTTCTAGCTGACAACGCATAACCTCTAAATCCACATATTAGCAACATCACGGTCCAGGTCCTCCAGACAGCTTCTACTCTGTCAATTAAGGCCTACCGCTGCCGGGTTCACATCTCCAGGCAAGTCACCCGCTGCGGATACGACAGTATCAGCTATTGAAGCCAAATGACCGACGTAAATCGACCCTACTTGGTGACACCTCAGGTGTGCCGGGATGCGGCTGAGAAGCACTTTCTAGTTGTGGAAAACAAGAGGGTTCAGGTTGCTCTAAATAATCCAGTTTCCATCTTGTACTTCTCCAAGGGTGGGCTTGACAGAGACCACGAGTACACCACGACCAGGTTCATCAGAGGCGGAGCAACGTTGACGCGCTCATATGAGACCACTACCATCCATGCCCTGGTAGAACCGACCTATGGCAAACTGAACACCGCGAATGGCAGGGTGGTTTTCTCCAGCCACTTGACCGCCAACTTCCAGGACTTAATGGTCCAGGATGATGCTGAATGCACCATCATGTGGCCGAAGCGCAAGGCCCCGCGTTGTGAGGACAAACTCAGCAAGGTATACAAAGGGCCTGCCATGCTCTATCCTCACCGGAACGCGTCCAGCCTCTCGGGAAGTTCCGGCCATTTGGGAGACTCGCTCCTTTTGACCCACGAAGAAGAGTCCAGCTCCGTGACTTCGCAGTTCTCATTGTCGGACCAGGGGATGGGCCTCTCCAGGCCAAGTACTTGCACCCCGAGGATATGGATGGTGCCAACATCCAGACGCAGTTGGCGTTTGTACACTCGCAGCACGCTCATCACATCCAAGACCATTTCAAGTTCCTCCAGGAGCTTATCTGTAAGAATGAGCAGTCAATCTTGAATTCCAAGCTGCAGAGCATGGCCTCTGGTTCCTCCTTGGACGCTACCCTAGACAGCCACAGTCCTGGGCACCTGGTCACCCAAGCAGGAGCTGTGGCTTATGTCACATCGTGCTATCCTGTGCAGGCTGTCACCCGGTCCATTGCAAACCACACTCAGGAGATTCCAGTTCTGGTTAACAACGAGACAAGGTTCGCCGATCCTTTGTCCTTTGTACTGACAGATCGGCCCAGCATCGTCCCTTGCGACTCCATCACCCCGATCAAGTGGAAGATCCCCAACCAATGGATGTGCGCCACTCCGCAGATACCTGCCTGTATCGCCCCGATGCAGCTCAACCCCATGTCCGATGCGGCACCCCGCCGTGGGCACTATGACATCAGCCGAGGACTGGGAGGAGGAGTATTCTCAGCTGAACAACGGGCCAATCGTATTCTCTATCTACATCTCTTCAGTAGCCGTGAGGCGGTGGTGAACACGATTACAAGTAACGTATTACACAACTCGTTCATTTCAGGCAGCCGATCGGCCACGTTATGGACTCAGGAAGACATCGACCAGATGGTGGACCACATTGGCAGTGCCGTCATTCTTTTCTTCAGCTCAGTGGGGAAGTATTACTCCTACTTCACAGGGTTCCTCATCACCATCGGGTTGGTCAAGCTCGTCCTGGGTGCCATTATTTGAATGGTCATCCTCTACCGGCAACGGGGACTCGGTGGATACGATGTTGACGATCAGCTACCGGCACGGGATCGATGACGCTCACAAGCGAGGACTGGACCTGAGGCTTACTGACTAGCTGCCCTCAGTGACGGGATGAGGACGAGGACGACCAGGAGGATGCGCCCCCGAATTACGGAGCCGCCGAGACGGACGACACCGAAGGGCCCCGCCGATCCGGATTTCGCCAACGAGTAAGGGAAGCCCTCTTCAAGGAACAAGACGGCCTCTACCGGAATCTCCAGGCTCAGGTGGACGCCCTGGCTAGGCAGAACGAAACCATGCACAACTACATAATGGCTGTGCTTCCTTCTGCTCCTGCTCCCAATACAATGGCATCAGCAACGTCGACTCCTTTGAAGTCACCCATGGACGGGGGAGCTATCACGGGCCCGCCTATCTCACCGGTACCTCCTGCTACAGGATCGCCAAGGCATAGAGTTCCCATTCAGTGTCGTGAGGACACGACCAATCCTCAATAGGGGGAAATTGTAGCAGGATCACGAGCCTGCGCGTCCGGGCGCTCACGCCTGCCTTCCCGGTGCGATCTTTGTGCTGTACAGAACGACAGTAAATACACGGCTGTGTTTGAGTAAAGGTCTCTATTCATCGTCTGGTACGAGCGTCGCGTGTCGGGCTCTAAGAGTGTTTGAACCCCTACACCTCGTTTGAGTTGGACGAGCTGTTTAGAACTTTTTCAGCCATTTTTGACACGAATTGAACGAGTTTGACTCGTTTTAGTTTTTTATCACAAATAAGTTTTTATTTTCGTATAGACACGATATTGTACTGTAAATCGGAAGTTTTGAATGACAAGTAGTCGATAGTTTTATAGATATAGATAGAGGTTGACAATCCTTTGAGTTTTTAGGATTGCCTGGGTTGGGTTCACTGTAAGGAAAGTTTTAGAAGGGGTTGACAGAAAAGTTTTTGTTTAGAAAAGGAAGGTTTTGAAGAAAATGACGATTTCAGAGCTCTGATGCCTCGGGATTATACGAATGCCGGGGGATTTCGCTCGTCTGATGGTCATATGCCAGATGGAAGCTCAGGTTTGATGGTGCTTTCGAAGTTCTGATGCCACAGGATTATACGAATGCTGTGGGATTTCACTTGTCTGAGGACCACCTAAAGCTGGGTTGCCACGTGGTTTTTGATCCTTGGCTCACGGGATTTCGACGCCGCTTGTTTAGAGCGTGTTTTCTGATGCCATTTGCGAGGATCGGTTCAATAGCTTTCGTCAATCACGGGATTTCAACGCCGTTTGGTGTGAACGTGTTTTCTGATGCCGTGAGAGAGATTGCCGTTAGCTGAAATAAACGGGATTTCAACACGAGGTTTCTGATGCCGTTTTATTTGAGCCCCAAGAGCTACTGCATTCAATACTTACCTGCGGTTACACGGGGGCTGAGTCTGTCCCGTGCACGTTGGGCGCCATGTACGCAATGTCGCTGCAAAAGTACTAAGGCCTTTGAGAGAATTGCGGAAGACTATGAAGTATTGTTCAAGTTTTTATGAAACGATGAAGTTTTCAATAAAGACGTGTAAACGATGAATGCAAGGAAGTAACTGAGGTTTTATTCACTGAGAAACAGTATCGTTGATTGACTGAGAAAGTTGAGGTCGGGAGGGAAAAATACAAAGAGCGGGAATATTCAAATAGAGTAGCGAGATATTCCAAACATTCTACCCTAATAAGAATTTTTACTCAAAAATCTGATCTTAACTTTGGTTTACAAAAGTTCAAGCTTTCCAGCAAAGACAAGGTAGGGCCAATTTCTCAGACCTACGTATGAAGAATTAGCACGCCTTGGTTACCAACGGGATATACTAAAATACGCAACATGCGCAATTTGCGCAATATCCACAATGTGCGCAACAAACTACTAAAATGCGCAACATGCGTAACTACTAAAATGCGCAGCATGCACAATAACCATGAATATTTTTTTTAAAAAAGGGCATAACCTTCTTTACATCCTTTAAACTAGTGAAATACATTTGCTGCTGGAATAAATAAATGGAGTTAAAATCTTTAAAAATCTGACATTTCACAGACTAAACTTGTGTATTTTCTTTTTAAATATTTCATGACTTTTTATAAAAGTCTGAGCATATCAGCGCTATTGGCGTTATTTTGTTATTTATTTGCAGGCGGGTGAGCCGATTGGCCTGAAATTTGGCGCATGCATGCATCTCGCCATTGCGCATAATGTAACAATACTGTCCTGATGACGAGTCCATATAGGGTTTTTCGCTCATGAGTAGTCAAATGAAAGATCACCGAGTGGCGAAGCCACGAGTGATCTGGAATTTTACTACGAATGAGCGAAAAACCCTATATGGACGAGTCATCTGGACAGTATTGACATTTTTGTCAGCTTCGTGACGGTTTAAAGTCCCAATAGTATTTTTAGATGCTAAAAAATGATCAATTTAACGGAGAAATTAGCCTTAAAAAAGATAGCTCGTTTGCAGGTCAAGCTCTGCGGTCAATCGCGCACGCACATTTCCAGCAAGAGCTCAGCACTTGCAGGGTAACCAGATATTTGGAGGGATATTTACTATTTAGCCAGAATTTTTACAAAAAGCACCAAATTAACGAGTTGGGCTCAAAAATTGATTGAGAATGTTTAATGTTCTGTCGCGCGTGAACTTTTCACGTGATCACGAGCGACAATTTGATTGGCTGACCAGCGGAGCCAGGCTAGAAAAATTTGGTTTCAACCATGAAAAGCTTGCAAATTTGTGTGAGTTGCATATGATTTTAAGGCTTGAAAGGGGGCCATATATCCGTAGAATATGTCATGTTAATAAAGTTTTTAGAATTTGTGCACCAAAAGCCAAAAAATAGCCCATTTTTGATTGCCAATGTAGTGCAGCCATATCAAATGTACTGGACAAAGTTGCCGGGCTAGATGGCGCATGGAATTAGTGACTTTACGCCTTTGGCTTAGGATGATTTGGAAGACTTTAATAAAACGTAATGCAATATTTTTAGAAAGCAGAATGCTGTATGAGTGTGTGTTCTGATAGTACAGTGGTATGGTACAGACCTTTCACTCAGCAGACCCTGGTTCGAATCCTGGTCAAGTCTTTTTTTATTGAAGAAGAACTCTCAAGCTGCCAACTGTACAATAATGAGCATTATTTCTTCACATGTGACGAAAAAATCCATTATTGTACGGTGGATGAGAGCGCACGCCAAATCTCAGCAAAATACCGGGATTTTCGCTTCACTGCCGTATGTAGTGAACCCACCGCCAAGTTGATGGTGTGCGACGGTCACACCCTCTGAAGCCTAGGATGGTTAGCATCGGCTTCATGGTCACGGTACCGTTCGCAGCCTCCGGGTGCTGGCCGGATGTCTACCCGCCTTGGACCCAAAGCCGCAGCCTCGGTGCTCCAACTCTGGCGAGATACATCACATGGCAAGCTTCAGTGCTGTAGACCAGTGATTGGGCTTCCTACCCACGTCCTCAACGGCCTCAACAGCCTCAGACTAGGATGCATAACTGCCCAGGAAACCTCTATACAAGTTATGGTCGAACAAAGTCAAACAGGGTTGTCTTATTCACTCAGCTTTTAACACCACACAAATTAATGGCAGCAAATACAAAGAAATAAGTACTGCAGTAAATATTCTTGTGGCCATCTTCTTCATGCCTCAGCACACTTTGGAGAACTTTGGTGGGACAATAGCAGGGCAGAGCTCACTCAATGGGCCATGTGCACTTGGTCCATGTCTTGCTTCTCTGAAGTCCCCCATCGAACTCCCCGAGTCTTCTCCTTCTTCTCCACTCGATGCCTTGCAGCAAGTTCCATCCACTTCCATCTGCTTCTCTCCATTATCATGCAGCTGCAGGTCCTCTCTATATAGCAGCTAGCAACTCCTCCACACAATGGCTAGCAACTTCTCCACTCAAGGTCAGGTGAATTGCCATAGGTAAGGCTCAACGCATAGGTAGTAGCAGCAGCAGCAACAACAATCAGAGAGTTGGAGGAGATGAAAAGGTGTTTTTTAAGAAGGGAGGTTTTGTGATTTTGAGGTGGTGATGTGATGGACGACAAGTTCATCATGGCGTTATGATATGGAAATGGGATGACAGAAACAGAAGGAAGAAGAAGATGACTATTCAACGCAAAAATATCAACCATAACCTCGCAACCTCCAGTTGAATTGCATCAGAAATATGGGAAGGAAGATGAAGCTACCTGGAAGGGAGGTTAGCCTTGGGAGGACAAGGCAGGATTGCGGGGAAGAGGGGAGTTCTTCAGGGGACCTCAGAGAAGCAACATGTCAACTTTATAGCTAGAAGTTGACTGGTGTGAACTCTGCCAGCAGCTGGAACCAGAAGATCCTCACCAAGTTTGATGTGTACAGTACTGAAGAGGCAGCCACAGAGAAGAACTTTATTGTTATATACATATTGTTTTGAGCTCTGACTAGAAGCAGCTGTTATTCGTGTTGTGCCTGCTAATGAATAGAAAATACCACCAGACCTTAATGAAGTATATTAGTGCTCGGACTCATAGCGAGGTCCTGATCCCTGGAATGATCAGGGTGAAAGGGCGAGCCTTAACCACTGGTCAACTGTACATAAGCGTGCCGAGAGGTTCCTTGCCAGAAGCTGTGTACGTGAGGCTGCGGCCTCTGCATAGCGGCTTGTGAGACCTGGCAGCTCCGGTGTTGCGAATGAGTACTGGACTTGGGACCGATGCTTAACCTTCCTAGGTTCCTGAAGAGAGTACGAATTGTAAACCATTTTGGAGGCCCCGGAGGGATTGAATGGCCACTCTCTCTCTAGTGGTTTGAAGACCAAAAAGAAGTCCTGGAAAAAGATGGATGGATGCGTCCTGAAGTTACCCATTTGTGGCTGTGAATTGCCGAGGGCGAGGCTGCAATGGTTAGGCGGCACTTTAGTTGCGACTGGGGTGTGTCAATACTGTAAAAGTCCTGAGGCTGACGAGCCAAGAAGGCCATCCCGGTGGAAGTGTCTATGTGTAGTCTAGCGGTAAATGCAATGAAAAAGGCACACGTACATTTCGCATCGTTGCCACATTTAGAGGTTGTGCCTAAAAGAGACTATATCTATTAATGGACAGCCCTAGTTTGTGATGAAAATTCCATGGACCCTAGCCAGACAAATTTCCTACGTTGTGTGGCCTGGAACTATCATTTCCTAAGGGAGAAGGTCCGTGGGGACGTCCTTGCTTGGCTTAAGCTGGAAAATGGGAGCCAAGCAGCCGGAAATGGTAGCTGGGTGGTGGCATGCGTGTCATTGCCTCTGTGGGCTTTAATGGGTCAATGGAGCTCAAGATGGGAGCCATTTTGGAAAGTTGAACCCGTTAGAAGCTGAAGCAGATGGAAGAACAAAAACCTGGAGCGCGTAGGGCGTGCATGGAGCTTGAGGTGGAAGCCACCTTGGAAAGTGTATGGTGCTCTGGACCAGGGCTCTTCTAGGGCGCAAAGAATGCGCGCCTGGGCGAGCTTCGTATACCTGTGTGTGTGTGTACCTCTTTCTCTTTCCATTCACTTTGTTGAGCTTGCTCAGCTTAGTGGCGTTCAAAATTGGTAAAAGTGAATGCAACCCTTGTTTTTCAGCTTGTGGGCACTTAGGATTCTGTTGGACATCTGGTGCCTAGGTTTGGTAATATCTCTTCTGAGCAAGTGCTCATCTTTATTCTTGTGTGTGTGTGTGTATATTTGTGTGCGTGTGGGTCTTTGGTGAAGGCTACTTAGGTAAAAGTGGTCCTAATCATTGAAATAAAATTTGTCATAGTAATTGTAACCTTTTCCCCGAGTCACTTGACCGGCGTAAGTAGGAAGCTAACTGTGCTTTGAACAGTATTACGATTAAAAGCTTTAGCTTTTAATTGAGTGCGATTAGAGGCCTAGTGCTTTTAAGTCGTGCGACGTAGCTCAGTACGAAAAGTTAGCATTTGTGTTAACTTAGTACAAAACCTAGTTGAGTCTTAGAGATTAACTTCTCTGACGAAACTAAAGGACAAGTTGAGTTAAAGAGAACCTCTCTTTAGCGAAACGGAAGGATGTCTCGTGATTTGAAAAATGCACTTTTAGTGCACTTGGAAGTCACTGATATTGCATTGGAGAAACTGCTGAAACCTTGCACTCCTACTGGGGGAAGCAGGGAGGCAGTGAAGGACTTTCTATCGTGGGTCAAGTATCCGACGTCTACGGGTCCCTTGAATGTCACCAAGGCAGAGGTGATAAGAGCATGGAATGCTACACAAATTATTGTCCTAAGCACCGAGGAGCCCCTTTCTCTTGATTTGCATATTATGAAAATCATAGAGCAAATGCCCCAGGATGATCCTATTAGACAGATTATGGTGGTGGTCAGGTATGTCAATGCAATTGACCCTCCTGACCGCAATTCGGCTACGTGTGCTTTGCTCCTCTATTGTTTTGGTATGGAGTATTTAAATAAAGCATTCAGGGAGAAGAAAACGATCATTCTTAATAGATCCACTGATGCCGGTGAAGGGGACTTTGCTAGCCCTAATGAGGAATTGGAGCCAATAATAACAGCTCTGAGTACTATGATTAATAAGGAGAAACTTGCTAACCCAGCGACAGGATTAGATGCTGTGGCTGCTTTGTTCGGATTACGGCCTGACTTCTTCTCAGAACCTGATGATGAAGAGGGACTAGTGATCTCCACTTCGTTTGCAGTGGAGGATCCGCCAAAGGATGCTAATAAAAACAAGTCATTGGACCTGTCGGCCATCCCCAAGAAGGTTGGGTTCCAAGATGGCCAAAAATCAATCCTCACTTCTACTAAAATGACTTTGAAGGACTTGACTGTCCTAAATAATTCGGTGGTTCTGCCCCCTGGTAAGGTGATAGAAACCACAGTGATGAAATTGCTGAAAGGAAAGGCCTTGAGTCCGTATGACTTGGGTGTGGTGCGAGCCCACTACACTGCATTGCATGACGCGAGCACTGCCAATAAAATAATAGCTACTGCCCAAATGACTGCTAAGCACATGTTTGGGGCGGACCCGAATGATATTTATGAACGAAATCTGGAACGGGTCTTGAAATTAGCTGATGCTGCGTCCAAGGATTCATTAGTACCAGTTGCTGAGTCGGTCTACCATGAAGATGCTCCACTGGATGAACGGATTGAAGCTATCAATATTAACGAAATAGTGGATGTTGAATCTGCTAGGCGAGTTGTGTTGCAAATGGTGGATCCGGATTTGTCTCCGGGAAAGAAGGTCATTGAGATGCAAAAGCTATTTCAGGCTTTGCAGACCAGGCCTGAGTTTACCGCATTGCAGCGCAAAATCTTTGTGGAATGTCACTTAAAGAGCCCTGAGGTGAGCTATGCGGTTCCCTCGTACTCCGAACATTCGAAAAGTGTGTATGATCCTAAATACAATAAGGATTATATACCTTTGCCTCCTAATGGGCACCTGAAATTTGCCAATACTAGTGCCCTCAAGGAAATCAGAGCAAAGTACTCTAAGAGGTTCGATATGCAAAGTTCTTCTAATACTGCTGATAGTGTGTTAGAATTCTTGCGCACAATAAGTACACTGGCCCACCGGTATGATTGGAGCCATGATGCTATAATTGAAGGTTTATGCGAAGGGGCCACTGCAAGCACAGCTGAGTACTTCAGAGGTGTGGCAAGTGAAGGCGTAGAGATCCTTTGGAATGACATCTATGCTTACACTAAGAATGTCCAGGAGGTGGATGAGTTTATAAGAATACATAATATCATCAGGAATCCCACCCAGACTTTTGACCAGTCTGTAAGGGAATTGTATAAACTCAGGTTGCGAATCCATAGAGACTCTATGGATGGGGATGGCAAAGCACATGCCATTTCTGAAACAATCACTGATGCGCATGCCCTGCTGAAAAGGCATTGGCCTCAACAATACCAAGGGTATATCAATATATACCATGAGCATTTGTTGAAGCAAGGCACGCCCCTGAGGAGCATGGCTGCTCTATCTGAGATGGTCAAGGTAATTGGGGGCCATGTGGGGACCCACATACCGAAAACTGAGCGAGACAGAGGGGCTAGAGATGCTAGACTACCTATGGCCCCAGCTGTTAAACACAAAGCCCATCTTGCTATGGTTGAAGTTGATGAGGACAATTTGGACAGTGCTAGCATGCTATCAGTGATGTCACATGTTAGCTCAAAGAGTGCCAAAATAATAAGTGCTCTGCATGGTGAGTTGGCTAGAAAGAATACAGAATTGGAACGCCAAACTGCTGAAGTAGCGGCGTTAAAAGCTGAGACTGAGGCTGAGCGATCTAAAAGAATTGCAGCTACCTTTAATATCGACATTAGTAAGCTGCCGGCGGGGAACCCGTTCGAAACAGGTGGATGCCTGTTCTGCAATGGGACCCACTATGCCAAAAGTTGCGAGAACTATCCAGGTGTTTCACTGGATGAGTTAAAAAAGGATGGCACTGTGTGTATATCTTGTAAAGGATTACACAAGGTCATAAATGGATTACCGTGCTGGAAGTCGCGACAAGCACGAAGGTAATGTCTGAAATGGAAGAAAAACCTAAAACAGACACTACACATGATGATAGTTATGTTCTGCCCTCTTTTATGCGTGGAGAATGTAACAAAGAAGTAGGGAGAGTGTATTTTGATCACCTAAAAGCACTCTCAGAAAAGAGAAAACAGTGCGCAAAGAGGCCTGATGAAAAAACCTCAAGTGCCATTGTTTTGGCCATATCTGGTTCTCAGTACATGAATGAGACTAAAGATGGGTTAACCCCACCTAGGATGTGGAAAGAAATATTGTTATGGGTAATTGTTATGCTAGCTTTGGTGCTGTGGCTGAACAATTATGACCAAGTCGTGCCTGTAGCGATAGCATACATTATAATAATGGCATGCTTGTGCATGTGCTGGTTCTTTCCAGACACATCCTACAAGTATGATGTACCTGTACATGTGGCGAAGCTAACTGCTGGCTGCATTGAAACTCCGGATGAAAATGTACAGCTAGAAAGGATCATTAAAGACGATGACACGCTAAGTGTATTTTCCTTAAAATTACACAATGTGTGTGAAAGGTACTACATACCTGTCCAAGTTACAGGCCAGATTAGACTTCATGCCTTATTCGACAGTGGAGCAATGGTTCAAATCATATCTCGCACTCTAGTAAGGTTAATTGAAGAAAAATTGGGTTACTCATTACCGCGAGTTCAAACCAATTATCTTATTAAGAATTTCAATGGGGAAGAATTTCCCAGCACTGAAGGCGTGGTTCTGCAAGTCGCCTTTAACAATAGAGTATTGATTAGACAAGCAGTGTTCTTAGTCTCTGACTGTGAGACCCTGCTTATGATTGGGAATTCGTTATTAGTAGATAATAACATACGCTTGACTAGTAGGGATGGAAGTCATTTTATTGATTTCCCAGGGCGAATAAAATATAAAAAGATTCCCCTAGTCCTTACTAAGGAAGCGTTCTACCCTGTAGCTATAAATGAAAGTATTACTGTGCTACCTGGAAGGGAAGTGACAGTTAATGCTAGCTTTCCGCATGAGATACCTTTGGTAGCTGAGCCCAGTCTTGGTGATTCAGACGCCGAAGTGGATTATGATGAAGTTAAAATAAAGCCAAAAAGTAAAAGCGTTTACTCTAGCTTTCATGATAAGTGTTTGGAATTTAGTCCGGATGAGGATTATACCAGCGCTACTGCTGAAGGATGTGTTACTTCTGTGACCCGGAAGGGCACTTTCCCAGTGCAGATAGGTAATAATTCCAACGAGCCCATTTACATTGAGGCTCATTCTATCATAGGGAAGGCTAATATTGTTAAGAAACAACGCTATAAGCCTACCCAAATTGTGCATAAGTTAAACCTCAGTTTAAAGTCTTTGAACCATATAGTGGACACTTGCTATTGTGAGTTTATTGACACACATATATTGGTGCAATTTGTTGATATAAATGGATTAGCGTTCACTGACATGCACACCTTTAATGAACAAGTTCACATAAAGGGTAATGTTAAACAAAAGCTGACCAGACATTGGAATCATGTTTTCATTGCCTCTAACCAATCTGATGGTTTTGAGGAAATCACGGATGACCTATTGATGGAGTTTGTCAGTAAATGGAACTGGAATAGCCTACCATGGGTAGTTGTTGTCCCTAGTGATAAATTATTGTCTGGGGAACAAAAGCGGATTATATTGAAGCTCAACGCTATAGTTGAAAAACTAAGTGTAGTTTGGGTGAAATACAAGAACGTTCATGATAAATGTAGGACTATAGCTCTCACTCCTATAGAAAATTACCTGGCTGGTATGGAGAGAGTGGTACTAACTATCATGGTTCATAGTTACGATTGCTTTCCTGTTGCTTATCAAAGAAATGGAAATGATAAATATTACGAATACACTGTCTTGGGTGCTCCCACCGTCTTGTATAAGATAGCAAATGACATAGAACTAATGGTTCATGTGCCTTGCTCCAATTCAAAGGATGTTGGTTACATGGCTACCTTAGTTTACAATATATTTGGCCATTTACGTTACAAATGTGTAGCTGATAATATATGGGTGAGAACCTTAATGGATGGTGATGTGTCAGTAGAAGAACCGGTGTGTTTAGCAGTGTCTTCTGCATTGTTATTACTATCGGGCTTGCCTATGTATCCACATGAATCTACATTTGAGGATATAAAGACAAAGTTTGGTGGTTTTATACCTTTTGAGTACAAGCCAGACAATTGTGCTTGTGCCCTTTGTATAGCTAAGCGTGCTGGATCTAAGATAATGTGTAAAAGTTACACTACTATATATGAAGGCCCAATAGCTGATCTCTGTGTCAGGCAAACGGTAATTAAAAACCCCTCTGAATTGGACTTAGTGTCCGCCTCTTTAGAAATAACGCAAGACGAGGCAAAGAATCAGAGGCTGTATGAAGAGGTTTATAACCTTTTATTGCAGTTCCCTAGTGAATTTGACCCACATCGAGTTCTAAATGGAGTAGCTGGCTACACCTTTCCATTGGAACTTGACACAGTCTTAAAGTTTGACCTGGACCACATACCAGTGGAAGTCAGAGAAGACTACAGGAATATATTGATAGAATATAAGGACATCTTCTCTGATGATCCGAGATCTTTTAGGTTATGGAATGTGGACCCCGTAAAATTTCAATTAAAGGACAATAAACCCCTGGTACCGAAGGTGTTTAACATGTCTGAGTATGAAACCACCCAAGTGGATAGGAAGATATCATTAATGTTATCTTCTGGCTTAATTGAAATAGTAGATAAGTCTTTAAATAGGTACTCTGCTTGCCCTTGCTTCTTAACATCAAGGCCAAACGATGAAAAGTTACCTATGAAACAACGTAAACCTAGGTTATTAGTGGACCTGACGTCCTTTAATAAGAACCTGATTTTTACGCCATCTGAACATATTGTTCCGCCTATTCCTACATTATTAGGGATGCTTTCGAACTCATGTTTGATGTCATCTTTTGATGTCACCTCAGGATATGACAACTTACCTGTTGATTCTGACAGTGCAGATATGTGCTGCCTGGCTGTGACGTCACCACGGTCTAGGTATAGAGGCCTTTATTTGAAAAGTAAGGCTATATTGCAGGGTACGGCCTTGGCTGTGAGAGAATTTTCATCTTTATTAATTCAGGCAATTAATCCTGAAATATTACCTTTCACTTGTGTCTATGTAGACGATTTATTGGTCTCTTGCAAGAATCCGGACAAACCGAAGCCGGCAACTCTAGACGATTATAAGAGGCATTTAGGTGATCTCAGGAAACTGTTTGACAGTTTAAGGGAACTAAATGCATTATTACAAATCAAAAAGACTCAATTAGGGGTCAAGGAAGCTACAGTCCTTGGACACCTCATAAAAATTGATGAGCATGGAGTTATGACGATGCAGATGCCTGATAAATACAGGACTGCGTTTGATGACTTCCCGATGCCTTCAACAAAGAAGCAATTACAAAAGTTCATTGGTATGACCAACTGGTTAAGCCAATATTGTCCTAACATGGCCACTTACACGGCACCTCTATTGGATGTAATGGCAACTAAACAGGGGAAAACAGGAAGTTTAACTTCTCCCCTTTTCAAGAAAAATGCTTTTACAAGGTTATAGAGGAAATAAAGACAGGAATGTCCTTGGCCTTGCCTAACTTCAAGGAAGCGTATTTAGTAGTAGACTCGGGTGTAATAAGTACCTCAGCTCTACTTATGGAAATTGATGCCAATGGGAAGGCAGTGTGTGTTGGGGCTCACAGTGCTAGATTCCCATTGTCAGTGTGCTTGTCTTACCACTCGTTTCAGCGAGAAGCATTAGGTGTATTAATGATGATACACCACTATAAAAGTATACTCTTTGCGTATGAGCGGTTAGTGATAGTAACTGATTGTCTATCGATTGCCAGTATACTGGCTAGCTCATTTACTGGTAAAGATGCTTTTACGCACAGACTTGCAGCGAGAATATACTCCTTGCCAGTAGCGTGGAAAATACGTGCTGTGCCAAGAACTGAGATTGAAATTGTTGATATATTATTGAATAAGTATCATCAAACTGAGGGAAATACAGTGTTCTTTGCACCGTATTCCATTCAATCGCAAATTACGAAGGACATTTATGCTGGTGTTTATCCACTCCCGGAGGAAATTTCCTCTAAAGTAATAACCACGCAGGAACTTTTGACACATGTATTTGACACTTTGGTTAATTCAGGTACTATGTCAAAGTCTTTACTACAAAAAAGATTACAATGTCTGAATGACAAGTGGGTTGAACTAATAGGTTCCTCTCCACCTTTTGTTCATGATGACACTTCCACTATTCTTCATGCGCGTCATAAGGATGATGATGAGGTTGACAGGTTAACTGAGGTTTCGCATTCATTTGAAGGTGAAGCTAACCCTGAATCCCCTGTCTTTGACATAGAAAACAATGTTATTGTTGACGCAATTACTGTTAAGCGTAAAATATCGGTACATTTACCAGGAATTACACGCAACCTTCTCATACGTTTGCAACAAAACTGCGAGGAAACTCAAAAACTAGTGAACATGTTAGTTCTCACTCCTGAACACGAGGTACCTACCAGTATTGCGGCCAGGTACCGTGTCATTGATTGTGCACTTCTTGTTATTAGAAAGAATGTAAAGTTACCTTTTACGAAGGCCACCAACACGAAAGTGTATATGAGCATGCAAAATTGTGTTTACTTGATGGCCTGCATTCACCTTTTACATAACCATTTAGGAAGTAAGAAGGTGAATACCTTGTTTACACAGTCTATGTTCTCAACTTATTCTGCTAGAATAAGTAGAATAATTGTAGGTGCGTGCATGCATTGTGCACTGTATAGACAAGCAAATACAAGGTTTGTGGGTAAGGGCAGATTCCGTATTCCGGATAAGCCCTTTGACCTTGTTATGATTGACCTTGCTTACTTTGATCAAACTTTAGTCAAAGGAAAGGATGCCAAAGTATGCCTAGTTATTATCGATGTTTATTCGAAAATGATAATAGCTAAACCTTTGTTAAATTCCACTTACAGGGAGGTAGCTACTGCTATGGAAGAAGTAACCTCCTTGTTTGGTGTGCCTAAAACCTTATTGGCTGATAATGGAGCGCAGCTTACTAGTAACCATGCCCTCCAGCGCTTGATTGACAAGTATAAAATACAGGAATTGTGCCAATACAGAACACTGTCACCAAACAAACATTCGAATGCTTATGCTGAGAACAGTGTTCGTGTTTTGAGGAATGCTTTAATACTAAACTCCAAGTCATATAAGCGGCCTATGAGTGAAGTATTTAAACTGTCTGTATATGCCATAAATAACCGCCCACTAACTTATTTATCATATACTGACCCGAATGGAGTCAAAGTAATACCTACTCCATTCTCTCTATTCTTTGACAAAATGCCAGGTTACCACCTTGGACGTGATGTCTTTGAAATATTGAGCGAAAGTGAGGACATCATACATAAAGCTGAATGGCAGGATGTCATGAGGAAGTATGATGAGGAAGAGCAAAGACGTTTTGAACTAATGAAAGCCACTGAAAGGCCTTCGTTTAAACCTGAAATTGGTTCATTAGTCTTAGTTATTAAACATCCTGTAAATAAGCATGGGTACAAATTCATGCAGGATCTATTTGAGGTGATTGATGTGGGGTCCCACTCCACTGTGACAGTAAAACCTTATTTGCATGATGGACTAACTCGTGAAGTCAGTCTGGATCATGTAAAGTTGTACCGGTTTCATGAGTTATATAAGTTCTTACCTGAAAAGATAACTCACTTGCTTATGCGGCCTTACACTCCTGATGAGATGTTACAACGTCTTTCCAGGAATGAAATGCTTAAATTCTTGGAGGAGGATGAGCCTGAAGTAAATGAGTATGCATTACGAAATCGAGTGTCACAAAGTATTGCCGCTCGAGATGAAGCGAAAAGTGAATGGGCTTCCAACGTAACAGAAGAACTTATTACTGCTACTTCTTCGCTAGGAACCTCTACCATAAAGGATCACCAAACCTTGAAACATTCTGGATCTATACTGCGGAAGAAGGCTACTGATTTGTTTAAGCCCTCTGATGTGCGTCGCATCCAGGAGGAAAATCGTAGAATTGTTAAGCAGCAATGGGACAATTATGTACCTAAACCACCGCCTAATGAAGGTGTGACTGATTCTGCTGATTCTGCTCATATGAAGGAAGGTTCGTACCTTTCTCCGGATGAACAGAAGGCTGATAAACTCATTGACCAGTTACTCGAATCTAGTAGCAAAACATATGAGACTACCCTCTACGAGGAGCTTAAGTCTCTCCAATCGGAAGATTTACCCACTTTTGAAGACTTGGCTGCAAAAGGGAAGGTATTCCTCGAAGTACCGAAATCCACTCGACCACGCAGCCCCAGTCAAATAAGTACACCTACTAATATGACTGGGACACTATTGAATGATGATGTCAGTCCAGTTCCTCGTGCTTTTAGAGGTCGAAGGTCACCGCGCCCCAGCCCCAAAAGCCCAGAACAGGAAGAAGCTGACATCTCAAAAGTAGTGAGCGAGGCCTCGTTGCTTATAAATCAAGATAAGTTTGATACGGATCTTGAATCGCTAGCTTCGGCACTAGAAAATGTAGGTGAATTCATAGATGATGAATATATAGACAGCCAACCACTATATCAGCCTACAATTGCTGATGTGCTAGAAACCTTTGAATCTGAGAAAGATTTTGAAGAGACTCTATCTAAAGTAATGGCGGAGAACAGAAAGTTTTCTCCTGATACGAAAAACCGATTTCTAGATGCCTTTAAGCGAGGCTCACAATTACTAAAGAAAAAACTCTCTATGTCGCCAAAGAAAAATGACAAAGAAGAGGATGGAAATCAGAGTATAAAAAGTAATGTAATTCCGTCAGCCCCCACACGGGAACAAATATACGAGACAGATATGTTACAAAATGATAGTGAGTCTTCTAGTACTAGTTCTCCGGAAGATGAATTGTTATCACCAATTAAGGAAGCCGCAGTGCCTGGGGCCAGTGATGAAGTGGAGCCGGAAGGTGCTGCTGCAGCGATACCTCTAAAAATTCTCCAGCGTCCTCGTGAAGGGCTACGAGACAAACCAAGAGTTGATTATAAAGCGATGGTAACACGCCGATATAATAGAAAATTACCTATCCACTATAATCCTGGACATCCACGTGAGTCTGCGCTCACTCCAGAGGAACGTGAATTGGCCCGGATCAAATATTCGTTCAGGAATCCTAGGCCAAAACCTAATGAAAAATATATTTTACAGAAGGTGGTTCCTGCTTGGAGGAAAGATACTAACGTGGCAACGGTCCAAGATTACTCCAAGTTCCTGGAAGCAGGTGGCTTAGACCACTTGAATGATAGTTTTGTACAAGAGCTGAAAAAGTTGAGGCTGAACCGCCACGAACTCTATCTGCTGGTACATAAACAATTCAAGTAACCTGATAAAATGACCAGAATCTGGTCTTTATTTGGTATTCGTAAGATGCCACATTTTCATATAGTAAGTACGGTGGCCATGCTTTTTACGAAAACAAACATTACCAGCTAGTAACTGGTAATGGAATACTAAAAGTGTAAAGAAAAAGGTTATATTTTGCCTATTGCTTTAACCATAACCGAGTGTGGTCATGCTTTCTAAGTATATACATTTGTACCATAAAGCACTTATGTATATGGGGAATCGTGATGCACAAAGGCCAAATACTCCCGTGGCAGATGCCAGAAAGTATGGAAATAAAGTGAACAAAATATTGCTGCGTCTGATTTAACAAAATCAGTGTGTAGGGTAATATGTCATCACCAGGGAATGGAGCCTCTTATTAGGCCCCTGATACTGTTATAGCTAGTATACTAAGAACGTCATGCAAATAAAAATCTGATTTGGCGTAACTTAGGATGCTGGCTTCAGATGTATGATAAAATCTTTCAGAACTTTGCCCCTAGGCAATTGGAAGTTGCAAGTGGGGTTGATCAAAGTGATCAGTGGGGCGCAGCTTTTATGCCACTCCCACTGATGATATTACTATAAAATTAACGAAGTGCCTGATGCACTGTGGCTATGTTCAAATGGAACCCTTGAACAACGCATAGATGCGAATGGTACGATGTGTGGAACTGTTTTCGAGCTTATAACTTGAAAATAACCCGAACAAAATGTCACGAATGATTACAAATTCGTGTACCTTTTTTACGATTTTTTACTCATCAGTGAAATGCTTAGCCAGCACAATAGCACTGGCGTCAGCGTTACAATATTATAAAATATAAGGCATTTATGTCTTGCTACCTTTTAATAGGAACACTATTTGTCTCCAAAAGATGATAAGTGAAAACCATTTGCAACCTTTTGGGGGCAGCTCTGGTGTGACTAGCTCCATACCAGTGTGCGACTGCAAGTGCAAATGGGGTTGATTAAGGTTGATTAAGCAAAAATCTTGCTTCCATTATGGACTTCAGAGTTGACCGCCTCTTTGATAAAATCTTAATGAGGCGATGTAAGAGTTCAGCATAAAGGATAGTTGCTGGAATTCTACGCTTGAGTTCCACGAAGATGGTAAACACAAGCTATAAACTAAATGCGAAATGTACGCCACCCTCGGACTGAACCGAACAAGGGCATTCGCATAAGATTACCACTACTATCGGCCACTTGGCACGTAGTGTAATATAAATAAAATGAATGATAAAATAAGGTGTGTGCTGAACAACTAGGGCACATCAATTCTTAACATCATGGACGAGAAGTATCAGGCTGCCACCTGATACTTGCATACTATATGGATTTGATAAAAAGAGCAAGAATAAAATAGGGGAGCTCAGTAGCGCCTCTTGGCTACTTCTTCTTGTCCCACGTACAGCTCTTTCAACTGAGCGTGTACTGTACAATATTGCCAAGCTTCCAGATGGAAAAGCAATCTGCTTAAGCTGCAAAAAGACTTTGGCCAACTTGACAAGTGCCAATCGACATTTCAATATGAATCAAAGAACGGGTCGCCATTCTTTAATCGCAGCGCTGCCCAGCCATGGGTGGGCGTGGGCTAG
Organism: Paracyclopina nana; assembly: GCA_019096065.1. Classification (NCBI taxonomy): domain Eukaryota; kingdom Metazoa; phylum Arthropoda; class Copepoda; order Cyclopoida; family Cyclopettidae; genus Paracyclopina; species Paracyclopina nana. Next base: position 850,253 of record JAGUCH010000004.1, read on the forward strand.
CGCAATAATAGCCTACGTTGCATTAAGCAACTTTAAAAATAAAAATTAGAAGACAAAAATGAAGGATGCGACACCCTTGCAAGCGGGTCGCCGTTCTTCATGCACTGCTCTGCCCGAATTGGGCTAGAGCAAGCGCGATAATAGATTACGTTGCATTAAGCAACTTTAGAAACGTTCATGGCCACAGCGTCCTGTGACCATGTTTATTTAAAAAATTATTATTATTTTATTAGTACTGAGCAAAAGGATACTTACCTGAAGACTGCCAAGTTTTGGAAGGATTTTCCTCCCAAAACCTGAGCTTCTTGGGTAGGGGGGGTACCCAGAGCCAGAGCACGCACAAGCCAGAGAGCGAGTGCGCGCTGTCACTAAAAATTCCAAAAAATTGGAGGCGTCCTTAAAACAGACGCGACCACATCTAGTTTGAGGCGGTTTTACCCCTTTGTTAAAGCAAGCTGAAGTCTAGACCGAAACAGCCCAAGAATTCCAAGGGAACAGTCTGCCCTAAAGCTATAACAATGCACACCAATAGGAAAAACGTAGCGCTTATATTATAACATCCTGGCCCGCGTCAGGGTGCAATTATATAAGGGGTGTGGCGCCACCTAGAGACCAAGGGGCCCGCGCCCATTTGAAAACGTTTTCGCTAAATTAGCAGATAATTTTGCAAAATAAGCAGACTGCAAACTAAAACATTGTAGTTTTGCTCGGGAAAAAGATATCCAAAAGCGACTGGATTTGTCAAAATTCTGCCAAATTCTAATAAATGCTGAGTAGCCTTTGCAGAACTTTCCCTACAAGATATGTACACGTATGGAAATTTGAGCATTAAGGTAAACTAAGCTAAAGTTCTTGCTCGGTCAGCTGAACAAGCTTCTATATAAAAAAGCTGACTTATATCAAAAAATCTGTCTATGATATTTTGGGTGCAGTGACCACTGAAACCATTAGTAAAAGTGTGCTGGCTGCAACGTATGTGACGTAGCCGTAGCCTCCAGGGGGCGCGACTATCCCCATATAACTGTGGCAAGGATGATGCATATTTTATGCAACAACCTAGTACCTGAAACAGTACATCATTGGTGCCGTTATGCATGGCTTAATAAGTTGACCAGACCAATACTGAGTTTGGCAAGGAGTTTATAGAAAACATCCGGACTTGATTATGTATTCAAAGATAGATATCATGATGCTTGGTCATGAATTGAGCTAGAACCTACTGGAAACCATACTTTATTATCTTTTTGTTCCTCGTCTGGTTCTATGGTTTTGCCCTGGGACCAGATTGAGTTGCAAAGGTGACTGATGCCGCAGAGTACGCGCCTTATAAAAAGGCCGATAATTGCTCTAGTAGCTCTTGCTTTTCCGTCCTATAACCGAGCTATCTGTACTGGTACTCAGTCACAAATAAGCGCACAATTTTTATGTGGCCCCATTTTGGGCCTTTAATGATAACTAGACAAAGCTATAAGGTAAAGCTTTACAATGAAAACAATAAACAGTGAGTGCTCGTTTACCATTACATGGAAACAAATAAATAGTACTCAAACAGGTTAAGTGTCTGCGCCTAAAGTTGGCCTTTAGCGAGCCAGAAGTTTTGGGTTGGATGAGGGACAATGACCCTCCTGAACAGACAATGAACTACCATGAATTGAGTAATGGTTATTGCTTGGCAAAAAACATTATTGAACGTCTTCCCCGCTGTGTGGTTTTGCTAGAAGATGAGAATAATGGCAGACACTGCCCATAAAAAGTAATGGTACGGCAGACAGTAAATGGTTAAAACGTTACAAACGTTGCGGTTAATAGTACTGAGGGTTGCGCCAGAGGGCGCTCCATGACTCGTTGACTATGCTGCACCTGAAAATTACTGCCTGCCTGCGAAGCGAAACCTGAAATAATAGCTTTGCAGGTATGTGCTTGGGGCTGTAATATATAGCCTTCTTTACTGTAGCTGCAGGTGGCTTAAAAATGGCTATTCATGCTACAAGTATGAGAATGTTCAATGTAAATGAGAAAATGGTTTGATGGTTGCTAAACAAAAATGTACGAACAAACCATTACTTTATGACAACTTTGTGCTTGTCTGCTTCTGGGGTTCTGCCCCCAGGAGTAGGTACCGTGCAGTAGCATTCAGTGGTCTGTCATGTAGCAGTACACTGGAATCTTACTAAAAGCTTCCAGTTAGAAAGCGCTTAATATAAGCTTATGGCCATAGGACCACTGTCTGCTAAAGGTCACACAATTTTTGTAGGGCTTCGAGCCCATTATAATGTATTATGTGTGGCCTAAGAACACTTATGATGCTTATAAAAAATTTGAAGAAAAATTAATGTTCTATGAGCAATAATGTTAAGCGTGGAGGCTAGTAAAGCTAGCTGACATGATGCTACTATAATTTTGCACTTCCTGTAAATCATTCGATTTTAGGGCTCGACCACTGTGCAAAATGGGGCGATCTGATCTGGAACGTGTTACTGAGGCTCCAGACTTAGCTGAAAATAACTTTCTCAGTGAAAGAAGTAAGCTTGCCCACCAACAAAATGATCGCTAATATAATGGCGATAAAGAATGCGAGATAAGCTGTGTACGCTGGCATTTTACTTGCTTGCGCCTTATGAGCATAAAGGTTAGTACAGCAGTGAAGCTCGCTAGATGGTGCCGCTAGCCAAAGGAGTGGCTGGAACGGACAGTAAAGTTCGCAATATATAGAAGGTGTAGCGAAGGAACTATTTCCATTTGCTTCATCGACAAAATATGACCTAGAGGGATCATGAATGCGCATATGCTTTGTGGATAAGAACTACGTAACACGCTATACTTTGAGAAGTGTGCAAACGAGGAGCTTATCGCCATATTGTACGTAAAGAAAATGTGCATCAATAAAGGCATTTAACTTTGTGACTCTTTTTGTGCTTGGGGTTCTGCCCCCTACAAGCCAAATGAGACGCTGCCGTAATAGTGGCCATAAGCTGAGTAGTTGCCTCTCCACCTCAGGTTAGTCTCATAAATGAGCTCTTGGCAAATGGCGCTAATTACGCGAAGGCAGTTAATTTCTGTGGGGCTCAAAAGCGAGCCCTATCATTAAAATATAAAATATGAGGGCAGTGACCTGGAAAGGTTCTGAGAATGCTGATGTGAAAAAGAGCTCATGATAATAACTGATGCCGCTTATGCGCCAATGAGGATGCAAATATCTTCTTAGCATTCAGCCTAAGAACGAAACGTTGTGAATATAAATTACCCCTGTGTTAGTGCTAGGGGGCGCCACGGGTGGTAATCGTGAATCATAAATTTCACTAGTAACACCATGCCACTATAGCGTAGAGGCATAAAAGCCAAGGAGCAGTACATTAATGTGGACCTATTATTAATGTGCATTGGGGACCTTTTCGAAGCCTTGAAAGGCGTCGAGGCTAATGTGTACTGTTTCTTTTACCAAAAGAGAAAATAAGACTGATGAAAAGATGGTACCGCGGTGTGTGCTAAACAGACTATCTTTTTGTTCACTTTTTGTTCCTAGTCTCAGTTTGGGTTTTGCCCCTTTCTTGAGCTAAGGTGCGTGAGGCATCTGGGATCAGAAGAATAAAGCAATGCTCCAGGGGCTAGTCCCTTGGTTTATGGGCTTGAACCTTCTTCTTTTCTCTGCTTATGACACCTGATTTCGGATCCCTCCGCGCATCCGTATTTTTGTTGGGCGATAGCGCCCCTTATTATAGCTAATATGGAAAGTAATCTACTCGTCGCACCGTACAGAATTTTATGTGCAAGTGCTGAACCGAGTACGAGAAGGTTATTGTTATTACCTGCTCACGTGAGGTGACGAGATAAGACCTTAACCTCTGATTTTCGGCTATGGCTTTCTACCTGTGGAGCTAATTATAATGTGCGTGACAAACGCTGTAAATGTAGCTTTTCGTTAAGATGCTTGAGAAAATGCAAAGCTACTATACACAAACATGAGAATATCGTAGTCGGCAAGGCTCGAGTTATGCCATGCTAGTGTAAATATGATATGATAAGATGAGGCAGGCAAAGCAAATCGGCACTCGAAGAAGCCGTAGTTTTTGCTGAGGCTTTGGCAATGAATGGATGAGTCAGCAAAACATAGGTTGCTCAGCTCAGAAAACGCGAAATGATGTGCGATGACTCAGATATCAAAAGTAGGGCGAAACTGGCTTTATTGCCCGAAAGGGAGGTGAGGCCGGGCCCGGCGGGAAGGTGGGCCGGGGGTGCGCCCTGTTGCCCCTCCTCGCATCCAGACAGTTCTGAAAGAATAAAAACAGTGTCAAGGGTAATTCCGTTAAGCCTGATAAGGACACTTACTACACCACGCCCTCGAGGGGGTCCTCGGTCTCGGGGATCCCGCAGAGGCTGAGGACCCAGCGGGTCGCCCGGGGGAGCTCCTCTGGCTCGGCCCAGAAGCGGCTGACGAGCCGGTACAGCCCCCGGGGCTTGGCCCGGTTGACCCAGACCAAGCCCGGGAGCACCACCCCATAATAGGCGGCCGCCGCTGCCACGTTTATGGCGATGCCCTAGAGAATCTCTTCGGCCTGCAATGAAAAGGAAGATCACTAATGGAATCTAATCTGTTATGAAAAGAACTTACAACACCATCCCCCTGGCAGGTCTGGCCTTGAAGGCCCGCTAGCTGGCCTGCGGGCTCCTGGGGCAGCAGGACCGCGGACTCGGCCGCGGCCTGCCCCCCTTCGACGGGAAGGTGGGCGGGGGCAGCCGTCGCTGCTGCTGCTGCTGTTGATTGTTCTTGAGACTGTAAAACATAAAATGTTGTTTTACGAATAAGATTGCACTGGAATTTAAAGATTTCTGTTTGCACTTACGAAAAAACCGTCCAAAAACGGGGCCATTTTGGGAAGAATGCTAACTGAAGCGCTACCAGGTAATTTGTCACTTATATGAGTAAGAAGTTAACCAAAAGTGCCAAAATAAAAGGAACACTTGCGTTAGCTCATAAAGCAGTCCTGACTGCTATGCCGGCATTCTTGGTTGATGTAACTACCACACTTGGCGGTATTGAACTTGTGTTATGAATATATGACTATTAGGGCATTAGTGCTTTTATTAGTTTATTGGGTCTGGCAATGCTTATGTAAATAAAAACAATAACATAGTGCTAAAACAGACCGCATAAAATGAAGAATTTCCACCCGAAAAGTTGAACTTGACGAGTGGGATGACTAAGTGTAAGACTATTGGGCCCCGCGAGGTCTGATGAGGTCGCCATGGATCACTAATTGGTGGGCTCTGCAATAGTGCTTGACAATGCGTGGGTGGCCTCGTTTGGAAGTTCTTGGATCACTGCCCCAGTGGTCCTCGGGACATTGACGTAGAACTGGCTCCGGTTGCGGCGCCTTTTGTTCCTTCTCTGCTTAGAGCGTTGGCTTTCATCTGTTTGCCCCTGTAAAAAAGGCACCTGATGAGGATCCAAGGTACACAAAACGCATGGAGTAGACATCTTCATTGAGCTTTGATCCCATTAAGAAAACAAACGATTACTTACTTGTCCCAGTGGCCGCAGCACATCATAGATGGGCTCGTTCAATGAGGGGCGTGAAAAGGTGGTGACATGGTAAGGGGGCGTGCCTCCACGTACCCAGATCATGTTATCAAAATTGGACATTGGCACTGAAGGCAACGGTCTCCTACTCATAGTATCGTAAAGTTCCGGGAAAGAGGGGTTTGCCAATGGCAAGGCCAGAGGCTCCAGCTCAACCTGGTCAATGACCTCTGCGTTCTCAACGCAGGCTCGGCATAGACAGCACCGCTTGCACCTCTTGTACAGGCGGTACATGAAGCATGTGACCATGATTAGGAGAAGCTGCAATGGCGAGGGAAAGTATTAATGTCTAGCCTTGCTTAAATTCTATGGTCATAATTGGACTCACCAAAATGATCACTAGGGCCGCTACCAGGCCAACCCAATCCTGAACGCTGTACCGATCGAATTCGAAGAAACTTCGGGATGACGGTACAGAGGGGTCGACCTCCGCAGTATCCTTTGGAGCGGACTCCGTAGAGGTTGCAACCTCAGGGAAAGGACTAGTAGAGGCCGTGGTAACCCTAGTTGGGGGTGCTGCAGTCGCCATTGTTGAAGTTCTTGTCCAAGACTCGGGCAAGGTCCACCTAGTGGTGGTTGCAAGGGTCCTTGCAGTGGGACGAACAGTCGTTGGCAATGTGCTAGTCATTGCTGTTGTAGTTGTAGCCGCCGTAGTGGTGGTGGGCAACTGGAGGAAACCCATGACTTATGTATATAAACAACTGTAAAGTTGGGCTATTATAAGTTCAAGGGTTGATATGCCGCTAAAGACTGCGTGAAAGCTGACCAGGGCATTGCCTTTTATGCAAGAGAGCTTGACGTATGTCGCAAGACCGAGTCTTGAGCAGTGGAATTTGTTGACTCAGCAGCTTGGAGACAAGAGCAACAAATTCAGCGGGGAGAAATGATTCACCCAGGCAACGAGAAAATTGCGCACTATAATATGAACGTGCTGGAGAAATTATGGTAATAATAACGCTGTGAGGCGCTGTTGGTTACCTGGTTGAGAGCTATAAAAGAAGGGGTGGAAATGAGCAGGTTCCAGTCTATGATGAACACTGCTGCCGATACCACCCTCCCCAGCCTTGCCAAACTTGGTGAAGCTTTGCCTGAAAACGAGATGGATTCAAAAAAGAATGTTGAAGTCCGAAAGGTTGACGTGGTCATGATCCCGCAGATAGAGGATCATGAACATGAGGCTTTGCTTATGGAAGAGGTACCTGAGGGTGTGGCCCCTGGTGCAATCGATCAGGATGCCTACCGGGCTAATGCCCAGTTTTGGGATGAAGAAAGTGCAGGGTTAGACCAGATGGCGCTCTTTGCTGATGCCCAAACTGGCGATGAAGCTGATGAGGCAGAGGGACATCCCTTACATGTGAGAGGAGGGGATGCTCCAAGGAAGGACTCTGGTGATCAGGTTATCCATGAGAATGTAGAACATGAGGTTGCAATTGTGACTCAGGCTCCTAATGCTAGAGTTCTGACTGAAAAAATGGATCAGGATGATGAAGGACCAGCACCTACTCACAATGGTGAGGTAGCCCGTGCTGACCCTAGATTGATGAGGCCTTGCATAGTTGAGCTCCCCCTTGGGGATGAAGCTGTGAGGCTAAGGTATCCTGTGGCGTATCAGGACTTGATCCGCCCTCCATTTCCGGATACTGTCAAGACTTATAACCGTCAAGCAATGGCTGTACGGGAGTTGGTCCAGAGGGGCTATAACGAAGCCATGTTAAAAGTGGCTGTTAGCAATGCTCCGATGGTTAGCCGTGAACGAGCCTTCGATGTCACGGTACGGTGCAATGGTGAGGTCCTGGAGCAACCGGACTTTCGTCGCCCACTCAAGGTGTGTAACTTTGAAACCTTCGAGTTACAATTAAAGCCAGTTAGCGAGGGAGGACCGCTACCAGACTTTGTGGTGGTTTTCTTGATGTTGGGGACGCTCCCAGTCTTCAATTTGCCAAAGGAGGCTGCGTTCAATGACACCTATCATCGACGCACGAATGTAAGGGATTGGGCTGCGATTCAAAGCCCCTCTGCACTTAGCTACGCAGTCTACAATGTCCAAGGAAGAGACGGTGCCAGAGTACCTGTTGTGGTATCCAAGCATCTGGCTAAACATGGCGTTGTTCAACTGAAGCCAACACTGGATAGGTCTTTTGCCAATGCCAGGCTTTTTATGGATGTAAGCTCACCTTACTTCCAGTTGCATGTTGGAACCCCATCTTGCCTAATGCATGAGGTTGCCCAAGCTCCTCGAAGAATCGATATCAAGGTCGACTTGACTGCCATGCTGCCCCGCGAGGTGGGCAGGTTTGTGGAACGAGTTGAGCGCTCTAACCCCCAAGCGATGCGTTTCATCTCTGGGGCCCGCTCACTGAAGGTAGCCGAAATACAGGATCGGCCACAGAAAAACCGTCGAGGTACCCGCACTTACTTGGAGGCGGCGACTAATCAATCTGCTGGGGCCATGTCTATTAAACAAGGAGCTCCAAAAGCGAAACGTACCAAGGGCGACAAGGAAAAGGCTCGATTGGGCCAATTAATTGTAGCCAAGATGGAGACGCTATCATCAACTGACTTGAAGTCCTTTGGAGCGGCGATAAATAAGTTTGTTGACCAATTCTAAACATATGTATTTTGATTTTGGTGTAGATATGGATTATGAGTTTTGATCAACTTGCTAAAGGACCTCGGGTTCTAAGTAGGTTAGACTCGAGATATACGGTATTATAAAGTAAGATATGGTCTTGTGCGCACCTGACTATACTAATAAATGTTTGGTGGGGAAGGCTGGCTCGCTTGCCTTACCCGAAACAAGTACCTGTTGTACATATAAGGCGGCGTGGGCCTGGGGCCTAGTCAGTTTGTGCTTGACATTCGCTGAGTTAATAATGTTGGTGCTTGTGCTTTTGACTTTGTCTGTGCCCATAATCAACGGCCGGGCTGCATCTAATGCACTATTAGATGGACCGGTATGTCACAAAGGGCATGCCTTGGTCCCTGTGCGCGTGGTTTATCATCCTAAGCCTGATAAAAAAGCTATGATCATAGACACTGGTAATTTCCGCCAGCTCCTTGAAAAGACCCTTGACTCGGTGAATGTGCTCGAGGATGGTGTGGGACGATTAACAGAGGAGGTTCCTACAACTCAGACTCCCACTGATGTAGTGACCTACCAAGATAGAGAATATGTGGGTGTTAAGGCTCCGCCAACGAAATTGGATGAGGAGTGTAAAACACTAGGACTTGATTTTAACTCGTTTATTCCGGAAAACCAAGTTGACATGGACAGAACATTAGAACTTTTGACTCAAGCAGCAGATTCTAATACTGCAACTACCTTCACGTTTTGTTTGAAGTTTCGTTTCATTGGGAACTCTCCAGTTTCACTGGATGGACGTGTTCCTTTTGATAGAATTCCATGGAAAGAAGTTCCCAAAGCTTCCATCAAACCTGGATTCCCATGCATAACAGGGAAGTTTGCTGATAAAAAACTAGTAGAGGCCACGTCACATCTTTTTGACGGCACAAGCCCGGTGGGAACTATTTGTGTAAGGCATAAATACGCCATTAATCATAAGGGCCAGATAAGCCATAAATTGTCCAAGGCCAAAAGTATGGTAAACCATGCTTTGACCGCTCTTAATAACCTTGCTGAAGCTGGTCGCACTACAAAATTTACTGAAGGAATGATGAAGAAAGTCAAACTTCTGGTCATTCCGGATAATATTAGTTTAGCAGTACACATGCTACGAAAGGTTAGTGACGCATTTGTAAAGCTTGGCTACTTGCCCAGAGATTACAAGGAAGTGCTAGCGATGGTGGAACAAATAGTTACCTTTGCTAGAAACATTAGGCAGGTTGACAAGCGATTCAGTCTGCCCCGAGTTAACATAGCTAGTGATTTGGAGAACCAAGCTGTGACAAATAGTGTGTATGATCCACTAACTAATACTGAAGTGGTGGGCGATAGTGTATCTCAGGGAATGGTGAGTTTCCACAGTCTGGATCCTGAACCCGAAGTGACATTTAAAGTAGTGTCTAGAAGTGTTCATGGACAAGTGTTAGCGGACACATTCTTAACAAAATATAAAGATATGGCTTATGTCACTAAGGATCTACCTATTTATGGAGATTGCTATATGCATGATGCCAATGTCACTGTGTGTGGTCATAAGCTTGTTACAATACCATACGGAGCCCAACAGTGTGCCAAGTTATTATTGGGCTTAGCTTTGGGTGACCCTTTTTCCGAGTGTAACATGGTCCCACTGACTGATAATACATTGGAAGAAGTGGCTTGCCATGAGTACAGAGGGTTCCTGAACGTCATCAAGGACACTTCTATAAACAGAACTTGCTTAAATGACTTTAAGAATTCCATAACTTTAGTGCCTGGCTCGTACCAAGTGCTGAGCCATTGCCTGGTCACGATGGGAAGTTATAGTACTGGGTATGAAGACTCCCCATGGGAAAGTGACATTTTGAAGTTCTTTACAAAGTTTCCAGAGGAAGAGCCACTGGGTTTGTTTGACCATTGGAAAATCATACTAATTATAAGCACACTTTCAGGCTTTATTATAATTTTGTTAGTCTGCATCCTAGTGTGGAAACGTCGGGCACTAATCCGCAAATGCTGTGGAGAGCCTGATTATGTTGAACCAAGAGCTGGGCGCCGGCGGATTAATGCCAGGCGCCTTGACAATGGAAAGGACCCCATGGAAATGGGATTGATGGGTGGAAAAAACAAACTTGGGGCTGCTACGTTAGTATAAAGCTAAAGTTTTGTTGTATCACTTATCATTTACTATATGAGCGATCTAGTCACCTTTTTTCATATTTTAGTTCATAAAATGATGACAAAAGCTGAAAAAGTTTGGGCCGGGGTAATGATGGACGACAAGTTCATCATGGCGTTATGATATGGAAATGGGATGACAGAAACAGAAGGAAGAAGAAGATGACTATTCAACGCAAAAATATCAACCATAACCTCGCAACCTCCAGTTGAATTGCATCAGAAATATGGGAAGGAAGATGAAGCTACCTGGAAGGGAGGTTAGCCTTGGGAGGACAAGGCAGGATTGCGGGGAAGAGGGGAGTTCTTCAGGGGACCTCAGAGAAGCAACATGTCAACTTTATAGCTAGAAGTTGACTGGTGTGAACTCTGCCAGCAGCTGGAACCAGAAGATCCTCACCAAGTTTGATGTGTACAGTACTGAAGAGGCAGCCACAGAGAAGAACTTTATTGTTATATACATATTGTTTTGAGCTCTGACTAGAAGCAGCTGTTATTCGTGTTGTGCCTGCTAATGAATAGAAAATACCACCAGACCTTAATGAAGTATATTAGTGCTCGGACTCATAGCGAGGTCCTGATCCCTGGAATGATCAGGGTGAAAGGGCGAGCCTTAACCACTGGTCAACTGTACATAAGCGTGCCGAGAGGTTCCTTGCCAGAAGCTGTGTACGTGAGGCTGCGGCCTCTGCATAGCGGCTTGTGAGACCTGGCAGCTCCGGTGTTGCGAATGAGTACTGGACTTGGGACCGATGCTTAACCTTCCTAGGTTCCTGAAGAGAGTACGAATTGTACACCAGATGTAGCGGTGAATGGGCAACCTTCCGGACTTCTGGCGGCTCCACGGGCTCCACGGTTTCCACAGGTTCCACTGGAGGGGTCCAATCAAGTCCTATTCTGGTCGTAACGTGCACCAGAGACATGATGTACTTATTGCCCATCATTCCCCGGCCCTAACTTTTTCAGCTTTTGAAATATTTTAAGCTCTAAAAATATAAAAAAGGTGTCATTGATCGCTTACATCACATTAAGGTTGATACAGTTATTATACTAACGTTGCGCCTCCCAGGCCACTCATTCGCACAGTAAGGCGCTGATTTTGGTCAGCATCTTTCTTGCGATCTCCTCTATTGTAGCGAAGCCGTGAGCGGGATGTATTAGGTCTCACATAGCCTCCATCATCATAACATCGGCTGCATACTCGCCGCCTTTTCCAAATCAATATGCCCATACACGTGAATCCCAGTGCTGCAGACAATAGGCTCACCGTCAGGATTATTTCCCAATTATTGAATAAACCTCCAAGTTCATCTTCAGGGAATTTTGTAAAGAACTTCACCATATCACTTTCCCAAGGAGAGTCCTCGTATCCAGTACTTTGAGTTCCAAGGGAAACCTTACAATTGCTAAGGATCTGATAGGATCCTGGTTCCAATACCATCGAGTTCTTGAAGTCATTTAAACAAGTCCTATTAATCATTGCACTTGAGACCAAATTTAAGAACCCTTTATAATTAGCACATCCCACATCAGTGAGCGTGTTAGTTTTAAGTGGCTCTAATTCACAGGCGTCAAAAGGGTCACCCAGAGCTAGCCCTAAAAGTACTTTAGCACAGTGTTGGACTCCTTCTGTCAAGTCAAAGTCCTTGTTTTCACACACGGTTAAATTATGGTCATGAACGAAGCAATCACTATAGATGGGTATTTCCCGAGACACAAACACTAGATCATTTGGCGGGTCAAATACCTATCATGCAGAAAGAATCCGTTTTTGCTTCGTGACACAATATGATATGTGACCTCAGGGGTAGGGTCCATTTCTTTATACCCAACTATTCCCTGAGTGACAAAGTCTCCACTCTGCTCAGTGTTCGCCAACGGTTCATAAACATTAGTAATGGTGGCCGCATTTCTGTCACTATTATGCGCCAGAGTTGGTAAGCTGAACCGTGTGCCTGCCTGCCCAAAATTTCTGGCAAATTGCACAACTGTGTCAGCATATGACAATACTTGCTGCAGATCATTTGGTAATAATCCAGACTTCAAAAATACCTTGCTAAAACCTTTCAGTAGTCGAAAGGCCAAAGAAACTTTCGGTGGTACTCTCAGTGGAGTGGTATTTGCTATCATGCCATCGGTGAATTTTGTCGATTTACCTGATTCTGCTAGGGCCATCACGGCGTTGTAGGCCTTTTCTAGGAAGCTTTTCCTCCCAGACAATTCAGATTTGACAAAGTCCTTATGGGTGATGACAAAGTCATTTTGGACACATATCGTTGCCTTCCCATCACTGTGTGGTGCATGGGCTTTAACTGACGTCATGGTCCTCGGCCCTTGTCCCACAGTGAAATACCCCGTGATACACGGGTAACCTGCAATTATCTCATCGTCCGGTTTTTTCTCATACCCCACTTGAGGAAATGTGGTTTTCCCATCCAAGGACATAGGTACCTCATTGACAATTCGAAACTTTACACATAAAGTCACCTTAGTGGCAAGAGGGCTTTCCTTTGCCGTATAACGTAATAGTTCTAGAAAAACGTCCATGTCTTCATAAGTTTTAGGGGCAAATGGTACAAACCCTTGACGTTTGGAGCAAGCTTTGTCGATGGTGTTAGGGGTACTCTCTTCACCAACTGCCAACATATTCCCAATGTGGACCAAGTCCTCCTTGTCCTTAACTTCTTTTACCACGGTGTCAATATTATTCAGGACGCCAATTGTTGATTGCAAAAGGCCACTGTAATCCTTCGTATCTAACACCATAGCCTTTTTCACCATTCTAGGATGGTGGACCACTCTAACTGGAACTAGGGCATGTCCGGAATGGCAAAGTGCCTCATCCAGTACGAACTGAGTATTTGGGTAGTTGGACAGGCCCCAAGTGCCAGATCCCAAAAGGGTGAGTATGAAGACCAATTCAAACAACATCTTACCAGCACAAATTCTGATCAGAAACTATATGGGCCCCAAGACCGCTAACTTTCCTTATAAACCCAGACAAGTGTGGGCACGCCACCTTACTATGTCTAGACACTCTTTGCTTTTTTCCATTGGTTTTTATTATCATAGCATGTCGACATGTATGGTAAAAAGTTAAGAGTATTGGCCCACAACCAAGTATTTTATCAATATGTACAATTCGATTCTGATGGGTAATTTCATTTTTTAGAACTGCCCGACAAATCCATTAATCGCCTCAGTGAATACCTTGATGTCGCTGGGGGTCATTTCCTCCATTTTAGCCTGGAGGAGATAGTTCACACGCTCCTTATTCTTATCGACTTTGGAGCGCTTAGCGTGCAATATATCTGGTCCATTCGTTCCTGCACCAAAAGGGCGCCCGCGCGCTACATCGGCGTACAGTCTAGGTCCTCGCCTTGGTTTTTGTTGCCAAGACTTCTCCACGAACGCGGCTAGTTTTTGGGGCCTGGCCCCGGCTGTGTACCTAACGCATTGCGGATACGTTCCAATGGCTCGATCCACAAACTGGGCTACCATGGTAGGCAGGAGTGCGGTCATATCGATCTTCACGTCCAATTTTCGTGGTGCTTGGGCCACGCCATTGTTAAGGCAGGACGGCGGTCCCACATACAGTTGCAAGTAAGGCGACGTCAAATCATGGAACATCCGCGGATCCCAAAATGATGAGTCCAATGTTGGCATGATCTGAATGCAGCCTCGCTTGGTATAATGTTTGGAGACTACTACAGGGAGTTGAGCTCCACCCTGTCCACGGATTCCATGGACATAATACCCAACAGCTGTTGGGCTCTGGACGGCAGACCAACTTCTGACATTGGCCAACTTATGGACATTCTCGTCATATTCCATCTTGTCAGGCAAATTGTAGACTGGTAGATTGTCTAGCATCGGAAATATAACAAGAAAATCGGGAATCTCCCCTCCTTTACTCACTGGCTCGATAATCAATTCAATGCAGTCAAAGTTTTTCACCTTCAATGGCCTACGAGGCTCGGTCCGTTCATAGGGTTCTCCATTTATCCTAATCGTTAGGTCAAAAGGCACCTCCTTTCCAACAGTCATGACCTCTTTCGTAGCTATCTTCAACAGGCTTGCATCATAATGCTGCTGTATAGTAGCTCTGGTCCGGCTCGCCTCCCTCGCATAGGCCTGTAGGCCCTCCATGTGGGGAGGCCTGATCAAATCCTCAAATGGCAATGGGTACCCCAAACTGGAGGATACCCTTTCCAATGGGACCTCGAGGGGTTCCTCTTGGTCCTGGTGTCTAGTCGCCTGATTTAGGGCTTGGTTCTCAGTATTGACAGCAGGCATGTTGCGATCCATAACTGGCTCATCATCCTTTAGGAGCTCACTAACCTCATGCTCGTTGAACTCTCCAGTCTTATCAGTCTCCATCATGGAGACCAATGCAGATTCTCCTTCCATGGATTCGGTGATCAGAGACATCCTTAGGTTATCGAGGCTATTCAAGCTATCGCTCATTTCCAGACTGTTGCTGTAGGGCCGTAAACTGCCCTTTTTATACGCATCTTTACAGGTATGCCCCACACTCTCGGGCATTTAAATGCGTGGGTTGTCCCTTTTAAAAAACCCAAGGTCATTTTTTGTCTAGGTAAAAAAGAACAAGGTAACAGGACTTATACCACTTCCTTATAAGATGGGCGCGTGCGCGCACGCTCATCGTCGAGTTGCACGGACATTTTTGACTTCCTAGGTCGAGAAACGTAGCGAGGGTGCAACAGGCAGTTGCAACTCTCAGCTTTCACTTAATGTTGATCATTCTCCCATCGGACTTCGTCCAAGCTGGTCACTTTTCTAGAGATATTCCAATCCTAATCAACTCGCGATGGTCATTTTAGCCTGGGTTTCTCTAACTCCAGAGGGCAGCTCTACAGAGGCTCCCACTGAGGTTCCAATCCAGCCATCAACGGAGGATCCTGCGCTAGTGGATTCTCAAACCACGGGCCCAGTAGGTCCTACTGTTGCTATTCCTGAGAGTGGCATTTCTGAAGCTGAGGGTGGACCTGGATTTGACCCAGCTCCTGTCGATCCCTTTGAGGTGGAGGTGTTTGACCCCCGAGATTTAATGCCAGCGGTACCAAATGGTTATCGTCCCGTTGCCCCTCAGAGGGACTGGATCGATGAGGTTTTCAATTATCACCGATACGGTGTAATGGGGTGGATCGGTCTTGGAGCCTCCATTGGGATGGCTTTGGTAAGTTCAACTTTATGGCTAGTTTTGCAACTATGGCCAAATTTTATTTACCACCTCTTCCTTACAGATTTTGCTTGGCATGTTGGTGTACTTCTGCGTGTGGACATCACGATGGTGCCGTAGGTTCGTGGCCACGTTTCGAGCTATTAAATGCGGAGTCAGCGGCTGCCAGTGGAGCCATGCAAATGCTTCCAACAAAGGCCCCATCTGAGCATGCAGCGGTATTCCACTGCTGTACACCAGAGGTCCGAGCTTTGCCACCAGCCCCGATTATGCGTGACCCTGATGTCCATTCGCTCCAAATGGCAATGGCTGCCATGGACCCCTATGGAACACTACGCCGGAATCCCAGCATCATGTCCGGGCTGGCCCACATCTATGACGTCCCTAATCCCAAGGGCTGGGTAAGGACCTATCAATTTATGAACTGTAAACAGGTTACTCATGTACTCTTTTTCGTGCACCTTTTCAGGTACCTGTTACTGAAGGGTGTGGACCGCGGACTTTGAAGAGACGATCTCGCCGGGCTCGAGCCCGAGATAACCGTCGCTTGGATTCGGCAGCGGAGTCCATTCCGGACAAGGACGAGATCACTGAGGCTGAACCTCTCTCAATCGCAGATGAGGACCAGGATTCCGCCGAGTCAAAGGCTTCCCAGGACGTGAACAGCGATGCCAACTAAGGATCGCCACAGACTTATTGCAAGACGAAGAACGCTTTCTTTTCGCACGTATTTAAGCGCGTTTTCTGTAACTTTTCGCACTTTGTACTTTCATCGCGTTGCAACTTTCTCACTTTATAACTCGCACTTTTCCGCAGTCTTCGCAGACTTTTCCACTTTTTCAAGAACTAGCAGACTTTTCGAGGCCTCGTAGACTTTTCGAGGCCTTGAAGACTTTTTTAAAGCCGGCTTTTGCACTTGCACTCGTCTTGTTTTTATTTTGATCTGATCTCAAAGCTTCCAATATACTCGAGTATATACTATAGTACTTGTATTCTATATATATGTAATAAAGAATTCGAATTCAAGTGGAGTAGTAGGTATTAGCAAAGCCGTTACCTTCATCTGACAGCGCTCCCAGACTTTACGTAGATGCACGTAATAAAAAGAGGCTTTTTTACACGAAATTTGGCCGATTTCAGACCGGATTTTTCTGGTAGCGCGCCTTGTTTACTAAAAAGTCCAAAACATGGCGGGCTTCCTACACGGCTTGTTCGTAAGTTTTTATTTCGATTAAAATCCGGTGAATCCTTTCGTTAAACTGTATCTTTTTCATTGGGAATGCAGAATCCTTCTACTACAACGGTGGCGCCAGCCACCGAGGCTCCCGTAGGGGCGCCCCCCGCGGCCGAGTCCGCGGCGGGGTGGCCCCAGCCACCTGCGGCCCCGCCCGCAGGCCCTTTGGGCCATCAGGAGGCGTGTCCTCCCTGCCCCGTTCAGGGCTTCGTAAGTGCATTATTCGTTATCTATTTGGTCAAAGCTCGACTTTTTTCTCGTATTACAGGCCGAAGAGATCCTCTAGGGCGTGGCCCTGAACGTGGCAGGGGCGGCCACGTATTACGTGGTGGTGCTCCCCGCCCTCGTCTGGGTCCACCGGACGAAGCCGAGAGGCCTCTACCGGCTTGTCAGCCGCGTGTGGGCGGAGCCCGAGGACCTCCCCCGCATTTCTGCGTGGGTCCTCCGCATGATGGGCGTGGCGGAGGCGGACCCCCTCGAAGGAGTCGTCTAGTAAGTCTAACTTATTCACTTAAGCTATCACAGCTTCACTATATTCATCTTATCTTTTGCAGAAATCGTCTCGTTATCGGTAGGCCACCGCACCGGCCAGGGCTGGCCCCAACGTGGCCCAAGGCCAGCCCGCCCCCCTCGCCTGGAGGCCTCCCTTACGGGACAATAAAGTCCACGTTCATTGTACTTTTGTGTCTACTGTGTTTACCGCAACTCATTTCGCGTTTACCTCAGCAGATAGCTCAGCCTTATGAAGCTCAGCACCTTTCTAGTCAAGTTCAGCAGTTCATTATCATAGCCAAGCACATTTCGAGTCCAATTTTTTACATTTCATGGCCAAAAGGACCGTAGACCATATCTCAGGCGTCAAGAATTGCATTTTATTAGCGAATCATTAGCGGCCCAAATCCACAGATTCGGGCCTGTAAATAAGCTAGCATTCCAGCTCGACCTTGACGGCCTTGACACTGCAAACGATGCTTCAATGTTCAAGAAAAGCGTTCACTATAGCCCTGCATTCCAGCTCGGGCTTGATGCAGCACCATATTTGAGTGTCTGTGATTACTACCGGCCAAGCGTTGGTGCTTATGGGCTACCAATGCCAATTTGGCATCCTTTTTTTCCTTGGGCATTCCGGCTCGGCCTTGAGTGCGGCGAAGGAAACGTAGTCCCTACAGGACTGGAAAACCGGCCGTATGTCATTGCACATAGCAAAAGCAAGCTCAAGCACTAGGCAATGGCACAATATTCTTTTCCATATCAGGCTAGAAGACGTGTATTTTTCATTTTCTCACATGTCAGTCTACAATGTGTGCTGACCTAGCTTGTTTTGCTAGTGCTGTGTTTAGCGTAAATTGAGTTCTCCACCAAAAAAGAGGGGATTCATGTGGCAACTGCAAGATAGCCATATTTCAGCACTTCTTTTATTTAACAATATGCCTAATCTTTGTGCACTTTGAACCTTTTCTTCTGTTAGTCCATCTGGCGATCATTAGCGGTATCATTATAACATTAGTCATTTTCATTCTCTTGACTTTTATGCAACGTTTTATTTTATTCCTTGTACCCGCATAATAAATCCCGGAATTTGAGTCACCACTCGAGCCAAGTATGGCCATTTTTGAGTTTAGTTAGGTTCAAAAACCTTCCCAGGTGAATTGTAGGTGCACCGGCGGTTCCAATCTTCATTGTTCGTTTCAGCCTTGGGCAAAACGTTTTTGGTTCGTGGTTAGGCGCATGGTGGCGCCACCATTCTACATCTCCAAGCGAAGCCGCTCAAACTGGATTTTTCTAGTGTGGGAGCGTCTCTGGATTTTTGTTCCATAACAACTTTTTGCCCCCCTTGGAGTCGGGTATCTGTTCGACAAAAGCTGGCTCAGCGTCTTTGCGCAATGCAACTCACATTTCAGTCTATCTTGCTCAAATGTTTTTTGTCTAGCCATTTTGAACAGACTCATAGATTATGTTTTATCTGTTATCACTGACTTGCATAGCTATTATAGCATTATAGCTCTGCATTCCAGCTCGGTCTTGATGCGTGCATCAAGTTCGGGTGCTCATAACCGAAATTAATTTAAAAGATTGAGGTTGTCAGCACCGATCTTTTCAGCTAATTTCGGTTAGCACTAATAATAATATATGAAGCAGATTTTGCGACATTTATGTGCTAGTGTTCAGGTTTATAGTTTTGTGTAGTCGTTTGCCATATCCATCATTTTCTAGAAATTTTGTTTACAATACTTTCTCAGAGCACGAGGGCGCTCAAATTTTGTGAAATTTTTGGGGCGCAGGCTGCATTTCCTGCGGCTACGTATATATACTCCCCCCTCCACAATTTTCTGCATTTTGTGGGAACTGCAGTGAGCAGTCACACAAAATTCAGGTAAGTATGTTTTCGAATCTTTTACTATAAAAGATCTTATCGGCTAGGCTAATTTTATTCAATGTTATTTAAACGATGGCGCCCGTGGGCACCATCCATGATATCAATAACCTAAATCGTGCCATAGTAAGAAGAGAAACGCGGCACATATTGAACTTTATTTTCATTTAGAATTACAATTTCGTTTGTCACACATAGACTGTTGGGCAAATGAAATGTAAAATGGTATTTTATGGGGAAACACTTGTTCACCTCCAAGATACCCCAGTTGTATCCAAAGCTGATGAGTTCACCAGCATATAGGTTTTTTGTTGTCTTTAGTAGCCACAAAGGAGCGGCCCATTCCAATAGAGAGTGGGTCCCTACATTTTGTTGAGGCATGAAGACCATAGTTTGGGCTGATTATTCGCCCAGGCACAAAGCTGTACTTAGTATTTCAAGATCCCTTCTTAGGGAGATGAATCCCATTTTTGTACAGATTTCCATGTTCCATCCTACTCAAAGTCCGGAGGCGTCACGCCTAGACCTGCGTTATGCAACCAGGTCATGGTCGAGACACTCTGATATTATAGGCACAGTAGTCGTTGCAACAGAGTTTTTGTTTTATGGCATATACTACTGTGGTATCGTTTCCATGCCAGAACATGTGTGATTTATAATCGTCCTTTTTTATCGATGCCCAATCCTCATTTCAGAGGTTGTGCATTTTCCTAATTTCTTCTGGAAGTTTTCAATATCGTTCCAAGATTTTATATAGTAATGCGGCCAACACAAGCCCTCATGCGTATTGTGAGGTTTATTGTGTCCCACTTGCACAGTGCCTAGTGCCAACTTTTGCTGTACTAAGGTACGAATGTCCCAGTAGCTATCAACCCACGCGAGGCATGGAGTGGATAGCGGTTCCATTTGGACATAGCTCAGTGGAGCTTTAACCATAGTTTTCAAAACATAACTATTCAGATGGGGCATTAGCCCCTCTGGTATTACGCCCATCTGCAACTTCCCTCTTGCATGGCGTGTTTATAGTACTTTACTTTATATAACTTATATAATAGTTAACTTTATTCAGGCCAATCGGCCTATTGTTCATCGTAAGATTGACCTCCTACTATAGTAGTATGGGGCAAGCACACGTAAGTACCGGTCAAAGCTTGGTTTGCATCGGTATTTGTCAGGAAACAGGACAAAATTATTTGTCCCATCAATACCAATACTGTAAAAATAACCTACACAAACTTCATTTGTTTTGTCAAAGCAAGCGAGGTTTGGTTTGTTGTTGGATTGAACAAGCCTTGGAGGAAGTCCAAATCCAGTGCCTTGCGGCATCCATCATTTTTATACATACTTTTAGAACCGCTAACGAACTGCAGAGAGTATGTTTCGTTAGTTGTTTTCTTGCTGTCAATGTACTGTTCAGCAACTTATCACCTTTATGCATATTGTACCTTACTGGCGGGCATGTGAAGAGACATTGCCCGTTCGTATCCATTTCTATGATCTTTTTGGCAAGTGGCCAAATTCAGGTCCGCAATCGACATTTTGCATTAACTTACTTTTGGGTGCGCTTGATTGGTAAAACGGTGCGCCCATATTGGACTGACAAAGTAAAGGTAGTGACCCCATAAAATATGGGAACTACAATTACCGTCATCACGTCCGTACTTACAAAACTCTATTTAAACTTCTTAAAAGCTAGCTTGTATAGTTCATCATAGGTGAGACGCAGCCGCTTCATTTCATTTATGTTGCTATCATCTTGGTGATCCATGCCAGTCGCTTTAAGAAACTGAATATAATCAGGGACTGCAGCCATGTTTTTATTCAGTTTCCAATTAGGAATTACCTCTTCTAGTAACTCTCTCTCTTTTTGATCAGGCCTTTCCCTCGTATTTGTAAATCTAACACGGGCGAATTCCTTGTCCTCCCGATCTAAAGGAGCTATTCGTGGAATATTAGGGAAGTATTTTTGTTCTTTACCAGCTTTACTTTTCTCTTTCCCATACTTTCTTATGCCCGCTAACCTTCTGTAATCTACAGTTTCTTTTCTCTCCCGCAGTTGTCGTTTGGGAAGGATCCGTATTGGAGTGGGCTCACTAATCTCAGGTTCAACTGTTGGTTGGACAGCGGCCGAGGATTCTGGTTCCTTTGGTTCGGCGAATGATGTGGCTGCCGAACTACTCGGCTGGTCAGAGGACACCAAAATGTTCGTGTCAAGGAGCTGTTGAACATTCTGTGAAGGACTTGTATCCTGTTCAGTTGTCAATGCTGCTTCGGAACGAGTCAATGCTTCAGAGGGATCAGGCTGAGCAATCGCAGGAGGGCCCGCAGGTACGTTCTTTTTATTATACTTTTGAAACCCTG
Organism: Paracyclopina nana; assembly: GCA_019096065.1. Classification (NCBI taxonomy): domain Eukaryota; kingdom Metazoa; phylum Arthropoda; class Copepoda; order Cyclopoida; family Cyclopettidae; genus Paracyclopina; species Paracyclopina nana. Next base: position 871,783 of record JAGUCH010000004.1, read on the forward strand.
CCAGGGAGCGATAGTTAACGTTTTTTCTTCTCCTTAGGTTATGAGGAAGAAAACTTAATGGGGACAACTTTTCTGGTTCATACGGAGCTCGTACAGCAGCCTCAGGTGGCTTCTGAGTACCCGGTTGTGGAACTACCGGGCCAGTTTGCTTGACAGTGGGGTGTGCAACCTCAGGAGTAGCTTGATGAGCAAGGTGCTCCTTTTCAGTCATAGCCAGGTCACCCAAAGGTGTAACCTTTGCCGAGGAGTGCTCAAGTACGTTTGTGCTTGGCACAGTTTGTGGTACTCCCGCATTTGGTAACTCACTATTTCTTGGTTGCAAATCAGGTTTTCTGACCGGACTTTTCATTATAGTATACCGAACTTGAGGCTCCCCTCCTTCAGCTCCATAAATCTCCGGTTTCGGGGCACTGGGCCCTTCCATAGGATTATCGATTGGTGGAGAGGGAGGCCGTTTACGTGGTGAGAGTTCTAACTGGCGTCGTACAATATCGATTGCTTTTTGAACATTCTGTTTAATGCTTTTTGTCAGCGGTGTACGCCGCAGATTTTTACGAGCTGTATAATAAATTGTGGTTGTGTCATCACTATCACTACTTTCATTTTCATCGTCGTGTGTATTTCCGCCGAATGGATCAGTAGGCAGTGCTAATTGCATACTTTCCAGGCCAGCAGATAAAGATTCTAAATCAGTGTCAAATTTGGAAGGTGCGATGAAAGATGCTGCTTTTTCAACAACCTCCTCTATATTATCATTGTCCTTATTAGGAGTTGCAGACATACTTTGGTCAGGAGTGTGATATTTCTCCGGACTTTCAGGTATATCTGGCACACGTTGATCACGGTATTGGCCACGAAAGGCCCACTTTACAGGGCTGACCCCTGCAAGTGTCCCTTCACTGACGTTCGAGCGATCAGGAGTACTAATATGGTCAGGTTTGACACTTGGTAAATTCGGGTATAATTGTTCTTGTTGGGCCATTTCTGCAAAAGTAGGAGGGCCACGTTGGCTTAAGGCCAGCATGTCCTCATAAAATGCTTCATTGGGCCCTGTATTTGCACTTAGTGCAATTGCTTGTTCAATAAAATCATCAGTGCCAGTGTCAGACAAAGAATCACTAGCTTCTTTGTGGAAAATATTATTACCAGCATTGTCAGCTAGGTATTTTTCTTCTAACTTCTTACGGTCATATTGTTCCCATTGCTTTTGCACGAGTTGTTTATTTTCCTCCTGTATTCGCAAAATATCTGAGGGCTTAAACAAGCTCGCTGCCTTTTGCATGAGGATAGAACCAGAGCGCTTATAGGTTTGGTGAATCGCACTTGGCTCTGTGTCCATTGATGTGGACTGTGATATCAATGAGCTTTGCGAGGCCACTATACTAGAGGCCTTTGTGTGACCCCGCAAACTATAATCATGACTTTCAGGGGCTGCCCCTTCAAGAAATTCAATAACCTCATTCCTTGCTTTTTTACGTAGAATTTCTTCCGGAGTGTAAGGTCGTTTCAAGAGGTTGGACAACTTTTCCGGAAGAAATCTATATAGTTCGTGGAATCGGTATAACTTTACATGATCTAAGCTTACTTCACGAGTAAGCCCATCATAAAGATACGGCTTTACAGTCACAGTTGAATGCTGTCCAATGTCTATGACTTCAAATAAATCATCCATAAATTTATACCGTTGTTTATTTATGGGGTGTTTTATAACCAAAACTAAAGATCCAATCTCAGGTTTAAAGGAAGGCCTTTCAGTAGCCTTCATTTTTTCTAAGTGGAACTGTTCTTCTAGATCATATTCGCGCATGCGTTGACGCCATTCAGCTTTATGAATTTTGTCCTCGCTTTCACTAAGTATTTCAAACACATCCCGTCCTAAGTGATAGAACGGCATTTTATCGAAAAATAATGAGAAAGGTGTGGGGGTGATCTTCACCCCGTTATCATCAGTATATGCCAAATAAGTAAGAGGGCGGTTATTTATTGCGTAAATAGAAGTCTTAAACACATCGCATAACTTCATATTGTATGAGTTCGAGTTTAAGACTAATGCACTCCTTATTATTCGTATAGCATTTTCAGCGTAAGCGTTCGAATGCTTGTATGGCGATAAAGTTCGGTAATGACATAACTCCTTAATTTTATAACGATCAACAAGGCGTTGGAGGGCCTTATTAGTCGTTAGCTGGGCACCATTATCTGCAAGTAATGTTTTTGGCACCCCAAACAAAGAAATTACTTCTTCCATAGCATTCGCTACCTGCTTATATTTAGCATCCAATAGTGGTTTAGCAATTATCATCTTAGAGTAAACATCGACAAATACTAACAGGTCTTTTGCGGAAGACCCTTTGACTAAAGTGTCATCGAACTTGGCCAAATCAATCATTACCAATTCCCATGGCTGAGTCGGGATGCGGAAACGCCCCTTCCCAACAAACCTAGTGTTTGCTTGGCGGTATAAAGCGCAATGCATGCACGCACCAATAATTATACGACTGATTCTGGCTGAGTAAGTTGAATACATAGATTGGGTAAAAAGGGTGTTGGTCTTTTTACTCCCCAAATGGTTATGTAACAGATGAATACATGCCATAAGGTACACACAGTTAGGCATACTCATATACACTTTTGTATTAGTAGCAACACTGAAGGGTAACTTTACATTCTTGCGTATAACCAACAAGGCACCATCAAGAACTCGATATTTTACCGCAACGTCTAATGGAACTTTCTCTGGAGGCGAAAGCATAATTAAATTTATTATCTTTTGTGTCTCTTCACAATTTTGTTGCAACTTAATGAGTAGGTTGCGGGTAATTCCTGGTAAATGTGGCGATATTCGCCGTTTAACAGTTACTGTATCTACTCTTAAGTTATTTTCTATATGATTTACTGGTGAGTCAAAATCAGCTTCACCATGAAATGAATGAGATAATTTTGAAAGTATCTCGTCTTCAAGAAATTCATCATCATCATGTTTTGCTTGAAGTAAGGTTGACGTGTCGTCGTGCACAAATGGCGGCTTCGTGCCGATCATGTCAACCCATTTGTCATTTAGGCAATGCAACCTTTTCTGGAGTAGAGTCTTACTCATAGTTCCAGAATTCACAAGTGTATCATACACGTGTGTAAGTAATTCCTGGGTTGTAAGCACCTTATCTTTGATCGCATCGGGTAGAGGGTATTTATTTGAATAAATATCCTTAGTAATCTGTCCCGCAATAGAGTAAGGCGCATAAAATACAGTTTCACCTTCTGGTGTTTGATGGTATTTATTTAATAATACATCAACTACTTCTACCTCTGTGCGAGGTACAGCCCTCAATTTCCATGCTACAGGCAGGGAATAAATACGAGCTGCTAATCTATGAGTAAATGCATCTTTACCAGTAAACGAACTAGCCAGCACGCTGGCTATTGATAGACAATCCGTAACTATGACTAGTCGCTCATAGGCGAATAGTATGCTTTTAAAATGGTTTATCATTGTTAAAACTCCTAATGCTTCACGCTGAAACGAGTGGTACGAGAGGCAAACTGATAAAGGAAAGCGTGCGCTGTGTGCACCAACACACACAGCTTTACCATCCTCATTCACCTCCATTAATAAAGCTGAGGTGCTAATTACCCCAGAATCAACCACTAGATAGCCTTCTTTAAAACGTGGTAGTGCCAACGACATTCCAGTTTTAATCTCGTCTATTACTTTATAGAAACATTTTTCCTGGAAAGCAGTGAAAGTGAACTTCCCTGTTTTTCCTTGTGCTGTCTGTAATACATCAAGCAGTGGAGCTGTGTATGTAGCCATATTGGGGCAATACTGGCTTAACCAGTTTGTCATTCCAATAAACTTTTGCAGCTGTTTCTTAGTTGTGGGAATAGGGAAATCATCAAATGCAGACCTGAATTTATCGGGCATTCGCATAGTCATAATCCCATTTTCGTCAATAGATATTAGGTGCCCTAAGACTGTAGCTTCTTTAACACCTAATTGTGTCTTTTTAATTTGTAATAGGGCATTTAAGTCCTTGAGGCTTTGAAACAACTTCCTCAAATCACCTAAATGTCGTATGTAATCATCCAATGTAGCAGGCCTAGGCTTGCCAGGGTTCTTACAGGCCACAACCAAATCGTCTACATATACACATGTAAAGGGCAATATCTCAGGGTTAAGGGCCTGTTGGAGGAGCTCTGCGAACATTCTCGGAGCAATGGCGATCCCTTGTAGGCATGACTTACTTTTTAGAAAGACTGATCTATATATACTGCGAGGGGACGTTACTGCAAAGCAGCACATATCAGCACTATCAGAGTCCACAGGTAAGTTATCGTATCCGGATGTTACATCGAAAGATGACATTAAACATGAATTAGATAACATCCCTAGCAAGGTAGGGATAGGAGGCACTATGTGCTCCGAGGTCGTAAATATCAGGTTTTTATTAAAAGATGTTAAGTCAACCAATAGCCGAGGCTTGCGTTGCTTCATGGGCAGCTTTTCATCATTTGGCCTTGAAGTCAAGAAACAAGGGCAAGCCGAGTACCTATTAAGTGACTTATCCACAATCTCAATTAATCCAGATGACAGCATTAATGCTATTTTACGGTCAACCTGCGTAGTTTCATACTCCGACATGTTAAATACTTTTGGCACCAATGGTTTATCATCCTTTAACTGGAACTTCATGGGTTCGACATTCCATAGCCTATATGATCTAGGATCCTCCGAGAATATAGTCTTATATTCTATTAAGAGGTCCCTAAAGTCTTCTCTGACCTCATCCGGAATGTGTTCTAGATCCATGTTCAAGATCGTTTCTGGTTTCAATGGAAATGTGTAACCTGCTACTCCATTTAAAACACGGAGAGGGTCAAATTCACTAGGGAATTTCAGAAGGAGATTATAAACCTCATCATATAGTTTTTGGTTATTTTTCTCATCCTTAGAGAGCTCCAGGCTAGCTGATACAAGGTCTAGTTCAGAAGGACTTTTCAGGACTGTTTGTCTGACACTGGTATCCACAATAGGACCTTCGTAAATAGTAGTGAAGCTCTTAAGTGGCACTTTGATGCCCATGTTCTTTGCCAAGCAAGGCTTGCACGAGCAACCATGTGGTTCAAGTACAAATGGTATAAATTTACCAAATTTTGTCTTTATATCCTCTTCGGTAAGGTCATCAGGGTACATTTGTAACCCAGATAACACTAGCAATGCAGCGGTGGTTGCCATACAAAGTGGGTCACCTACATGCACATCGCCATCCATAAGTGTTCTGATCCACACGTCGTCGGCCACATTTTGGTACCGTAATTGACCAATTATTATGTACATAAGCGTGGTTAAGTAGCCAATATTCTCAGCATGTTCGCTAGGGACATGGAATATTAACTCAACATTGTTGGACAACTTAAACATGATACCATGAGCTCCAAGAACATTTAGTTCAAAATACTTATCTAGTTCATTTCTTTGATAAGCAAGTGGGTAATTCTCATACTCATGTATCATCATAGTTATTATGACCCTATCCATCCCAGTGAGGTAGGATTCAATAGGACACAAGGCAATGGTCATACATGGTGGGCAAATATACTTATATTTTAGCCATACTACTTTAAGTTTATCCACCATCATATTCATCTTTATTACAATGCGCTTTTGTTCGCCAGACAAAAGTTTATGTCCTGGGACAATAACAGCCCACGGTAATTCATCCCATTTTTCTCGTTTCATAAATTTGCTAATTATCACATCAGTTATCTCTTCGTAACCGTCACTTTGGTTAGCTGAGATAAATACGTAATTTCCTTTCCTACTAATCATAGGCTTATGGCTTCCCCTTAATGGCTCATAGGCATTGAAAAAATGCATATCAGTAAAGGAAAGTCCATTTATATCAGTAAACTGCACAATTACGTGCGAATCTAAATAATTGCAGTAACATGACTCCATTTCATGCTCCAGGGCCTTTAAACTAATGTTAGCCACATGGGCTGCAACCGTACTCTTAAATTTCTGTTTCTTGACAATCCTGGCTCGCCCAATCACTGCATGTGCATTTAAGTAGATGGGATCCTCAGTATTGTTCCCAATATTTACTGGGAAAGTACCTTTACGAGTGACAGCAGTAAGTGCCCCCAGAGGTCACTCCGCGGTACTCGTTACTAGGCATAAAGTTTAAGTACTTATCCACCAATCCGGAATAGACATTTTTCTGGTGATGTGTACGACCAAGGTCGTCATCTTCGTCAGAGTCAGAATCTATTTGAATGTCATTACTGATGACAGGTAAATCATGAGGTAAACTAGCCATGGTGGTCACTTCTTCCCCAGGGAGTAGAGTGATCCCTTCATTTATTGCCACTGGGTAGAAGGCCTCTTTTGATAGTAATAGTGGAATTTTCTTATGCTTAGATTTTCCAGGGAAATCCATAAAGTGCTTTCCATCTTTACTAGTCATCCGGACATTATTGTCCACTAATAACGAGTTTCCTATCATTAATAGTGTATCGCAATCAGATACAAGGAAAACAGCCTGTCTGATTAAAACACGATTCCCAAATGCAACTTGGATAGAGACAGCTTCATTCCCTGGGAATTCTTCCCCATTAAAGTTCTTAATTACATAATTAGTTTCGACCCGAGGTAGAGTGTAACCAATTTTGTCTTCGATCAGTTTTACAAGAGTGCGTGATATTATCTGCACCATTGCTCCACTGTCAAATAAAGCATGCAAACGTATTTTTCCAGTTATTTCTACTGGTATAAAATACCTTTCACAAACATTATGTAGTTTTAATGAGTATATACTCAGTACGTCATCTTCAAGTTCCGGATTCGGTAAAGGTTCAAAATGTGTTACTGGCTCTGCTTCATTAGCATTTACTGAGGCCAGATGTGTAACGATACCATCATTACTACAAGTTTTTTGCTCATCACTCGTGCTACCTTTTACAAAGTAGTACCATAAAGCTATTATTGCTCCACTACAGATTACTGTAATTGGCCAATAATCCCAACCAAATAAGCAATATTGACATATTGTTATTGCAAACAGTATTATGCTAATCTCAATTACAGTCATAGTATGCTGATGGACAAACCGACTTTTTCTACCCCTTATTGCAAGGACCAGAGCCTTTTTGTCCTCACTTCCACGAGTCATAATTTCGGCATTTTTCACAGATTGCTCCTTTAAATAATCAAAGTAAGCTCGTCCTACTTCTTTGTTACATTCTCCCCTCATAAATGAAGGCAAGATGTAACTATCTTTAACATTCTTATTGGGAGTTTTTGTACTTGGTCCCATTATTGTTTACGAGCAGGTCGTGTCTTCCAACACTGTTCTCCCCTAAACTCAAGGTGCAATCCTTTACACAACGGGCACAATGTGCCATCGTTTCTAATTGAGGTCAAATTCGTGTTTGGGTAATTTGTACACTGTGTAGCGTAATGCATTTGGTTGCAGAACAAGCACCCATTAGTCTGAAGAGGGTTTCCTTCAGGCAACTTAGATGTATCTATGTTAAAAGTTTTTCCCAACCTATTTATTTTCTCGGATGGTGATTCAGCTTTCATCATAGCTACTTCAACAGCTTGCCTACTCAACTCAAAATTTGCTCGAGCCAACTCGCTTTGTAGCTCATTTATTATTTTAGCACTTCGTTGACTACGGCCAGAGGCTGCTGACATAGTGCTAGCACTGTCTAACACCTCTTCTTCAGTAGCTTCAACCATAGCAATTCTAGGTTTGGCACGCATATTGGGTACCATTGGCAGCCTCTCCTCTTTATGGGCCCTATCCAGGTCCCTTGGCACATAGGTACCTAGGTCACTGCCAATCAAGTTCATCATGATATTGTAGGCGTGCAAACTCCTAGCAGGTATATTCGCTCTCAGCAGATAGTCATTGTATTTATTTACTAATGACTGGTAATTCTGAGGCCAATGACGTCCTAGGAGTGCAAAACCATCAGAGATGGCTTCAGAGACTGCATGAGCATCTCCGCCATCTCCAATGGTTGTGCTATGTATCTTCATTCGCAGTCGAAGAATTGCCTTCAGTGTGGCAGTGAAGCACTCAGTAGGCCTCCGGATCATCTCCTGAATGAGGAAATATGGATCCTCTTTACGCACAAACTGCGTGTAGTTAAAGATATCTTGCCATAGCAATTCCATACCATCTTTTCCTTCTCCAGCCATCCCCTTAAAATACTCACTAGTATTCTGGGATGAAGCCTCACACATGGCTGTTAACAAAGCTGCATGAGACCAATGCTGTCTGCCAGCCTCGTTTGCCATATAGTCCAGAAAATTTATTATATTCTCAGCAGTTAATGAGGAACTATGTAAATCAAACTTTTTAGTATATTTGTGCCTAATCTCCTTCATTGACTGTGAGCTTGCATACTTAACATGGCCATTCGTAGGTGCAGCGATGTAACCTCTCATGGTGGTCGGATCATAAATGCTCCTAGAAGTGTCAGCGGATACTCCAGCGGCCACACTTATTTCAGGGGTCTTCAAGTAGCCCTCTGCCAATATCTGCTTTTGGAGAGAAGTAAACTCGTCCCTCGTGCTAAGTACACTAAAGAGCTTCTGCATCTCAATCAATTTCTTTCCTGAGGATAAGTTAGGGTCAACCATCTGAAGGATTACTCGTCTGGCTGATTCCACATCCTTAATCTCATCAGTGTTAATTAACTTAATCCTCTCTGAAATTGGAGCAGACTCATCATAGATGACGTCAGTTTCCGGCACCATTCTTTCCTTCGTTGCAGCATCTACTATGCTTAAGGTTCTTTCTAAATTCTTACTGAAAATAGACTCTACTTTTGCCCCAACCATGTGCTTAGCCGTGATTTGTGCAGAGGCAATAATTTTATTAGCCGTGCTCGCATCATGCATTTTCGTGTAGTAAGCTTTTACCGTGTTCAATTCCTGAATGTTCAAATGGCCTCCTGACAACATCTTTTGTACCATCCTATGTACAACTTCCATTGGAGGAAGCGTGACAGAATTAGTCAAGTTGTGCAAATCACGAGGGTTCATTTTAGTCGAGGTTAAGACTGACTTATTTTGGCCATTCAGGTCAACACCTGTAGTGAACTCATGATGGTTAGTCCCAGGTGGACTTGCTATCGAAGACATATCTGGAACAGCATTACTCATCTCATTGTTAGGAAAATGTACACTCTGGCCTGCAGTTTTCTGTGGCTTCAGGTTAAGCGGCTCATTTAGGAAATAATCGATTTGTAGGCCATAAAGCCTCGCTACAATGGAAAATCCATCTCCAAATGCCCGTATCTTTAGCCAATTCCTGGATATCAATGTCGCAACCATTTCATGTGTCCCTGACATTGCGTAAGTCATGGAGCTTCCATCAACTTCTTGGATACGCTGCAGATCTTTCTTTTCCTCAATACGAGTTAGGAACTCATCCAGACCAAAACAAATGCATAATAAGGCACATGTCGTGCTTGTCAATGAATTAGGGTCAAGTGCATCAATATATTTAACCACATTTACAACCTGGCCGACTGGATCTTTAAGAGGCATAGTCCTAATGATTGCTGTAATATGATCATCCAACGGTCTAATTGGCTCCCTAGGAATGATTACTATTCGAGTCCTATCCCATACAGCTGCTATTTGTGCAGGGGTCACTGTGACAAACTCTAGTGCTTCAGGGTAGGCAACGTGTGGCAGAAAGCTTTGCAAGACAGTCCTGCTAGTCCCATTTGGGTTGCATTGGGATAGGTACCCTTGAAAAGTGTCCTCATTAATCCCAAGATGGTGCAACAATCGATCCTTTACTTTCGTAACTTCCTCAGCCAGAGTAGGTCCAGTGATCCTAGAATCCTGATTAGCCATTCTTATCTTGTAAAAAGCGTGACGGAGTCACACTGAGTATTTCTTATCTCTTAGAGGTGCAACGGAGTCACACGCAATATTCTGGTCTTAGTACACTACTGTGTGTACTAAATTCGGCAGTACCGAATTGAGAGCTATACGCTGTTCAAAGCACAGGGAAGCTTGTCCTAGTTACTACGCCGCGTCAAGTGACACAGAGAAAAAGGTTGCAATTGCTAAGCTCGTTTATTTGATTTTTTGTCAAGGCTATGAGCGGCCAAGACAAAACACACACACACACACGCACAGGTACACTCACTTATGGTATTATAAAGAAAGGTTAAAGGTTTAGCACTACTGGTGCTACAGGTAGTAGGTTTTTTTCTGAGGTCTCTGAAACAAAGGTGCATCAACTTTTTACGCAAAAAAGGTATGCCACTTCGCCAACCAGTGTCGACTCAGTGAATGAAGGAATTTTTTAGGTTTGCCCACTCCTCCTCGAGTTGCGGGCCGGCCAACCTTCCCTGTGCCCTCGGCAACTTGTCCAAGGTTAGCCAGTTTTTTGGGCCCCAAACACGCATTTTCCTTTGTGGCTCCCACTCTGGCTCCACGCGTGGCCTATTTGGGGTTCATTGACTCACAGCGGAGTCATGGGTTACATCATCTTCTTCCATCTGTGTGGCCAAACCCACGGACGAGACCCACTAGTGTCGCAACACTCTTGCGCTCACTCGCCCCATTATGGATAGGCAACAGAGGCTCAGGTCGCAACCTGCACCTTGGCTGGCTTTCCGGCTGCCATGGCACCCATACTCCAAGCTATGCCATGCGGAGCCTGCACGCATGCATTCACCTCCGGGAAAGACAGTGTCATTGTTACTTTGTGTAGGCCCATCATCATAACAATGGTCCATGGAAGACATCATCAACGGGCTGGTGGTACGTCACGGCCTGTACCTTCTTGCACTCCCCGCGCCAGTTCCAACCCGCCAACGGCATCAATGCGCAATTTGGGTCTAAGGGAATCTAAAGCCTACGCACCACATAGGCCCAAATGCCATCGGAGTGACCCCCATCGGCTCGTCAGCCTTCGGGATTTTGCTTTTGTACTGTAGTAGACACACCCTGATCGCAATCAGCATGCGGCCCAACCTGCGCCGCAGAGCAGGAATCCTGATCCACACCAAGACATTTTCCGGGACTTCATGGGGTTTTGGTTATCAAACCTTTAGGAGAGAGAGTGGCCTTCAATCCCTCCGGGGCCTCCAAAATGGTGTGCGACGGTCACACCCTCTGAAGCCTAGGATGGTTAGCATCGGCTTCATGGTCACGGTACCGTTCGCAGCCTCCGGGTGCTGGCCGGATGTCTACCCGCCTTGGACCCAAAGCCGCAGCCTCGGTGCTCCAACTCTGGCGAGATACATCACATGGCAAGCTTCAGTGCTGTAGACCAGTGATTGGGCTTCCTACCCACGTCCTCAACGGCCTCAACAGCCTCAGACTAGGATGCATAACTGCCCAGGAAACCTCTATACAAGTTATGGTCGAACAAAGTCAAACAGGGTTGTCTTATTCACTCAGCTTTTAACACCACACAAATTAATGGCAGCAAATACAAAGAAATAAGTACTGCAGTAAATATTCTTGTGGCCATCTTCTTCATGCCTCAGCACACTTTGGAGAACTTTGGTGGGACAATAGCAGGGCAGAGCTCACCCAATGGGCCATGTGCACTTGGTCCATGTCTTGCTTCTCTGAAGTCCCCCATCGAACTCCCCGAGTCTTCTCCTTCTTCTCCACTCGATGCCTTGCAGCAAGTTCCATCCACTTCCATCTGCTTCTCTCCATTATCATGCAGCTGCAGGTCCTCTCTATATAGCAGCTAGCAACTCCTCCACACAATGGCTAGCAACTTCTCCACTCAAGGTCAGGTGAATTGCCATAGGTAAGGCTCAACGCATAGGTAGTAGCAGCAGCAGCAACAACAATCAGAGAGTTGGAGGAGATGAAAAGGTGTTTTTTAAGAAGGGAGGTTTTGTGATTTTGAGGTGGTGATGTAGCGGTGAATGGGCAACCTTCCGGACTTCTGGCGGCTCCACGGGCTCCACGGTTTCCACAGGTTCCACTGGAGGGGTCCAATCAAGTCCTATTCTGGTCGTAACGTGCACCAGAGACATGATGTACTTATTGCCCATCATTCCCCGGCCCTAACTTTTTCAGCTTTTGAAATATTTTAAGCTCTAAAAATATAAAAAAGGTGTCATTGATCGCTTACATCACATTAAGGTTGATACAGTTATTATACTAACGTTGCGCCTCCCAGGCCACTCATTCGCACAGTAAGGCGCTGATTTTGGTCAGCATCTTTCTTGCGATCTCCTCTATTGTAGCGAAGCCGTGAGCGGGATGTATTAGGTCTCACATAGCCTCCATCATCATAACATCGGCTGCATACTCGCCGCCTTTTCCAAATCAATATGCCCATACACGTGAATCCCAGTGCTGCAGACAATAGGCTCACCGTCAGGATTATTTCCCAATTATTGAATAAACCTCCAAGTTCATCTTCAGGGAATTTTGTAAAGAACTTCACCATATCACTTTCCCAAGGAGAGTCCTCGTATCCAGTACTTTGAGTTCCAAGGGAAACCTTACAATTGCTAAGGATCTGATAGGATCCTGGTTCCAATACCATCGAGTTCTTGAAGTCATTTAAACAAGTCCTATTAATCATTGCACTTGAGACCAAATTTAAGAACCCTTTATAATTAGCACATCCCACATCAGTGAGCGTGTTAGTTTTAAGTGGCTCTAATTCACAGGCGTCAAAAGGGTCACCCAGAGCTAGCCCTAAAAGTACTTTAGCACAGTGTTGGACTCCTTCTGTCAAGTCAAAGTCCTTGTTTTCACACACGGTTAAATTATGGTCATGAACGAAGCAATCACTATAGATGGGTATTTCCCGAGACACAAACACTAGATCATTTCGGCGGGTCAAATACCTATCATGCAGAAAGAATCCGTTTTTGCTTCGTGACACAATATGATATGTGACCTCAGGGGTAGGGTCCATTTCTTTATACCCAACTATTCCCTGAGTGACAAAGTCTCCACTCTGCTCAGTGTTCGCCAACGGTTCATAAACATTAGTAATGGTGGCCGCATTTCTGTCACTATTATGCGCCAGAGTTGGTAAGCTGAACCGTGTGCCTGCCTGCCCAAAATTTCTGGCAAATTGCACAACTGTGTCAGCATATGACAATACTTGCTGCAGATCATTTGGTAATAATCCAGACTTCAAAAATACCTTGCTAAAACCTTTCAGTAGTCGAAAGGCCAAAGAAACTTTCGGTGGTACTCTCAGTGGAGTGGTATTTGCTATCATGCCATCGGTGAATTTTGTCGATTTACCTGATTCTGCTAGGGCCATCACGGCGTTGTAGGCCTTTTCTAGGAAGCTTTTCCTCCCAGACAATTCAGATTTGACAAAGTCCTTATGGGTGATGACAAAGTCATTTTGGACACATATCGTTGCCTTCCCATCACTGTGTGGTGCATGGGCTTTAACTGACGTCATGGTCCTCGGCCCTTGTCCCACAGTGAAATACCCCGTGATACACGGGTAACCTGCAATTATCTCATCGTCCGGTTTTTTCTCATACCCCACTTGAGGAAATGTGGTTTTCCCATCCAAGGACATAGGTACCTCATTGACAATTCGAAACTTTACACATAAAGTCACCTTAGTGGCAAGAGGGCTTTCCTTTGCCGTATAACGTAATAGTTCTAGAAAAACGTCCATGTCTTCATAAGTTTTAGGGGCAAATGGTACAAACCCTTGACGTTTGGAGCAAGCTTTGTCGATGGTGTTAGGGGTACTCTCTTCACCAACTGCCAACATATTCCCAATGTGGACCAAGTCCTCCTTGTCCTTAACTTCTTTTACCACGGTGTCAATATTATTCAGGACGCCAATTGTTGATTGCAAAAGGCCACTGTAATCCTTCGTATCTAACACCATAGCCTTTTTCACCATTCTAGGATGGTGGACCACTCTAACTGGAACTAGGGCATGTCCGGAATGGCAAAGTGCCTCATCCAGTACGAACTGAGTATTTGGGTAGTTGGACAGGCCCCAAGTGCCAGATCCCAAAAGGGTGAGTATGAAGACCAATTCAAACAACATCTTACCAGCACAAATTCTGATCAGAAACTATATGGGCCCCAAGACCGCTAACTTTCCTTATAAACCCAGACAAGTGTGGGCACGCCACCTTACTATGTCTAGACACTCTTTGCTTTTTTCCATTGGTTTTTATTATCATAGCATGTCGACATGTATGGTAAAAAGTTAAGAGTATTGGCCCACAACCAAGTATTTTATCAATATGTACAATTCGATTCTGATGGGTAATTTCATTTTTTAGAACTGCCCGACAAATCCATTAATCGCCTCAGTGAATACCTTGATGTCGCTGGGGGTCATTTCCTCCATTTTAGCCTGGAGGAGATAGTTCACACGCTCCTTATTCTTATCGACTTTGGAGCGCTTAGCGTGCAATATATCTGGTCCATTCGTTCCTGCACCAAAAGGGCGCCCGCGCGCTACATCGGCGTACAGTCTAGGTCCTCGCCTTGGTTTTTGTTGCCAAGACTTCTCCACGAACGCGGCTAGTTTTTGGGGCCTGGCCCCGGCTGTGTACCTAACGCATTGCGGATACGTTCCAATGGCTCGATCCACAAACTGGGCTACCATGGTAGGCAGGAGTGCGGTCATATCGATCTTCACGTCCAATTTTCGTGGTGCTTGGGCCACGCCATTGTTAAGGCAGGACGGCGGTCCCACATACAGTTGCAAGTAAGGCGACGTCAAATCATGGAACATCCGCGGATCCCAAAATGATGAGTCCAATGTTGGCATGATCTGAATGCAGCCTCGCTTGGTATAATGTTTGGAGACTACTACAGGGAGTTGAGCTCCACCCTGTCCACGGATTCCATGGACATAATACCCAACAGCTGTTGGGCTCTGGACGGCAGACCAACTTCTGACATTGGCCAACTTATGGACATTCTCGTCATATTCCATCTTGTCAGGCAAATTGTAGACTGGTAGATTGTCTAGCATCGGAAATATAACAAGAAAATCGGGAATCTCCCCTCCTTTACTCACTGGCTCGATAATCAATTCAATGCAGTCAAAGTTTTTCACCTTCAATGGCCTACGAGGCTCGGTCCGTTCATAGGGTTCTCCATTTATCCTAATCGTTAGGTCAAAAGGCACCTCCTTTCCAACAGTCATGACCTCTTTCGTAGCTATCTTCAACAGGCTTGCATCATAATGCTGCTGTATAGTAGCTCTGGTCCGGCTCGCCTCCCTCGCATAGGCCTGTAGGCCCTCCATGTGGGGAGGCCTGATCAAATCCTCAAATGGCAATGGGTACCCCAAACTGGAGGATACCCTTTCCAATGGGACCTCGAGGGGTTCCTCTTGGTCCTGGTGTCTAGTCGCCTGATTTAGGGCTTGGTTCTCAGTATTGACAGCAGGCATGTTGCGATCCATAACTGGCTCATCATCCTTTAGGAGCTCACTAACCTCATGCTCGTTGAACTCTCCAGTCTTATCAGTCTCCATCATGGAGACCAATGCAGATTCTCCTTCCATGGATTCGGTGATCAGAGACATCCTTAGGTTATCGAGGCTATTCAAGCTATCGCTCATTTCCAGACTGTTGCTGTAGGGCCGTAAACTGCCCTTTTATACGCATCTTTACAGGTATGCCCCACACTCTCGGGCATTTAAATGCGTGGGTTGTCCCTTTTAAAAAACCCAAGGTCATTTTTTGTCTAGGTAAAAAAGAACAAGGTAACAGGACTTATACCACTTCCTTATAAGATGGGCGCGTGCGCGCACGCTCATCGTCGAGTTGCACGGACATTTTTGACTTCCTAGGTCGAGAAACGTAGCGAGGGTGCAACAGGCAGTTGCAACTCTCAGCTTTCACTTAATGTTGATCATTCTCCCATCGGACTTCGTCCAAGCTGGTCACTTTTCTAGAGATATTCCAATCCTAATCAACTCGCGATGGTCATTTTAGCCTGGGTTTCTCTAACTCCAGAGGGCAGCTCTACAGAGGCTCCCACTGAGGTTCCAATCCAGCCATCAACGGAGGATCCTGCGCTAGTGGATTCTCAAACCACGGGCCCAGTAGGTCCTACTGTTGCTATTCCTGAGAGTGGCATTTCTGAAGCTGAGGGTGGACCTGGATTTGACCCAGCTCCTGTCGATCCCTTTGAGGTGGAGGTGTTTGACCCCCGAGATTTAATGCCAGCGGTACCAAATGGTTATCGTCCCGTTGCCCCTCAGAGGGACTGGATCGATGAGGTTTTCAATTATCACCGATACGGTGTAATGGGGTGGATCGGTCTTGGAGCCTCCATTGGGATGGCTTTGGTAAGTTCAACTTTATGGCTAGTTTTGCAACTATGGCCAAATTTTATTTACCACCTCTTCCTTACAGATTTTGCTTGGCATGTTGGTGTACTTCTGCGTGTGGACATCACGATGGTGCCGTAGGTTCGTGGCCACGTTTCGAGCTATTCGTACGGAGTCAGCGGCTGCCAGTGGAGCCATGCAAATGCTTCCAACAAAGGCCCCATCTGAGCATGCAGCGGTATTCCACTGCTGTACACCAGAGGTCCGAGCTTTGCCACCAGCCCCGATTATGCGTGACCCTGATGTCCATTCGCTCCAAATGGCAATGGCTGCCATGGACCCCTATGGAACACTACGCCGGAATCCCAGCATCATGTCCGGGCTGGCCCACATCTATGACGTCCCTAATCCCAAGGGCTGGGTAAGGACCTATCAATTTATGAACTGTAAACAGGTTACTCATGTACTCTTTTTCGTGCACCTTTTCAGGTACCTGTTACTGAAGGGTGTGGACCGCGGACTTTGAAGAGACGATCTCGCCGGGCTCGAGCCCGAGATAACCGTCGCTTGGATTCGGCAGCGGAGTCCATTCCGGACAAGGACGAGATCACTGAGGCTGAACCTCTCTCAATCGCAGATGAGGACCAGGATTCCGCCGAGTCAAAGGCTTCCCAGGACGTGAACAGCGATGCCAACTAAGGATCGCCACAGACTTATTGCAAGACGAAGAACGCTTTCTTTTCGCACGTATTTAAGCGCGTTTTCTGTAACTTTTCGCACTTTGTACTTTCATCGCGTTGCAACTTTCTCACTTTATAACTCGCACTTTTCCGCAGTCTTCGCAGACTTTTCCACTTTTTCAAGAACTAGCAGACTTTTCGAGGCCTCGTAGACTTTTCGAGGCCTTGAAGACTTTTTTAAAGCCGGCTTTTGCACTTGCACTCGTCTTGTTTTTATTTTGATCTGATCTCAAAGCTTCCAATATACTCGAGTATATACTATAGTACTTGTATTCTATATATATGTAATAAAGAATTCGAATTCAAGTGGAGTAGTAGGTATTAGCAAAGCCGTTACCTTCATCTGACAGCGCTCCCAGACTTTACGTAGATGCACGTAATAAAAAGAGGCTTTTTTACACGAAATTTGGCCGATTTCAGACCGGATTTTTCTGGTAGCGCGCCTTGTTTACTAAAAAGTCCAAAACATGGCGGGCTTCCTACACGGCTTGTTCGTAAGTTTTTATTTCGATTAAAATCCGGTGAATCCTTTCGTTAAACTGTATCTTTTTCATTGGGAATGCAGAATCCTTCTACTACAACGGTGGCGCCAGCCACCGAGGCTCCCGTAGGGGCGCCCCCCGCGGCCGAGTCCGCGGCGGGGTGGCCCCAGCCACCTGCGGCCCCGCCCGCAGGCCCTTTGGGCCATCAGGAGGCGTGTCCTCCCTGCCCCGTTCAGGGCTTCGTAAGTGCATTATTCGTTATCTATTTGGTCAAAGCTCGACTTTTTTCTCGTATTACAGGCCGAAGAGATCCTCTAGGGCGTGGCCCTGAACGTGGCAGGGGCGGCCACGTATTACGTGGTGGTGCTCCCCGCCCTCGTCTGGGTCCACCGGACGAAGCCGAGAGGCCTCTACCGGCTTGTCAGCCGCGTGTGGGCGGAGCCCGAGGACCTCCCCCGCATTTCTGCGTGGGTCCTCCGCATGATGGGCGTGGCGGAGGCGGACCCCCTCGAAGGAGTCGTCTAGTAAGTCTAACTTATTCACTTAAGCTATCACAGCTTCACTATATTCATCTTATCTTTTGCAGAAATCGTCTCGTTATCGGTAGGCCACCGCACCGGCCAGGGCTGGCCCCAACGTGGCCCAAGGCCAGCCCGCCCCCCTCGCCTGGAGGCCTCCCTTACGGGACAATAAAGTCCACGTTCATTGTACTTTTGTGTCTACTGTGTTTACCGCAACTCATTTCGCGTTTACCTCAGCAGATAGCTCAGCCTTATGAAGCTCAGCACCTTTCTAGTCAAGTTCAGCAGTTCATTATCATAGCCAAGCACATTTCGAGTCCAATTTTTTACATTTCATGGCCAAAAGGACCGTAGACCATATCTCAGGCGTCAAGAATTGCATTTTATTAGCGAATCATTAGCGGCCCAAATCCACAGATTCGGGCCTGTAAATAAGCTAGCATTCCAGCTCGACCTTGACGGCCTTGACACTGCAAACGATGCTTCAATGTTCAAGAAAAGCGTTCACTATAGCCCTGCATTCCAGCTCGGGCTTGATGCAGCACCATATTTGAGTGTCTGTGATTACTACCGGCCAAGCGTTGGTGCTTATGGGCTACCAATGCCAATTTGGCATCCTTTTTTTCCTTGGGCATTCCGGCTCGGCCTTGAGTGCGGCGAAGGAAACGTAGTCCCTACAGGACTGGAAAACCGGCCGTATGTCATTGCACATAGCAAAAGCAAGCTCAAGCACTAGGCAATGGCACAATATTCTTTTCCATATCAGGCTAGAAGACGTGTATTTTTCATTTTCTCACATGTCAGTCTACAATGTGTGCTGACCTAGCTTGTTTTGCTAGTGCTGTGTTTAGCGTAAATTGAGTTCTCCACCAAAAAAGAGGGGATTCATGTGGCAACTGCAAGATAGCCATATTTCAGCACTTCTTTTATTTAACAATATGCCTAATCTTTGTGCACTTTGAACCTTTTCTTCTGTTAGTCCATCTGGCGATCATTAGCGGTATCATTATAACATTAGTCATTTTCATTCTCTTGACTTTTATGCAACGTTTTATTTTATTCCTTGTACCCGCATAATAAATCCCGGAATTTGAGTCACCACTCGAGCCAAGTATGGCCATTTTTGAGTTTAGTTAGGTTCAAAAACCTTCCCAGGTGAATTGTAGGTGCACCGGCGGTTCCAATCTTCATTGTTCGTTTCAGCCTTGGGCAAAACGTTTTTGGTTCGTGGTTAGGCGCATGGTGGCGCCACCATTCTACATCTCCAAGCGAAGCCGCTCAAACTGGATTTTTCTAGTGTGGGAGCGTCTCTGGATTTTTGTTCCATAACAACTTTTTGCCCCCCTTGGAGTCGGGTATCTGTTCGACAAAAGCTGGCTCAGCGTCTTTGCGCAATGCAACTCACATTTCAGTCTATCTTGCTCAAATGTTTTTTTGTCTAGCCATTTTGAACAGACTCATAGATTATGTTTTATCTGTTATCACTGACTTGCATAGCTATTATAGCATTATAGCTCTGCATTCCAGCTCGGTCTTGATGCGTGCATCAAGTTCGGGTGCTCATAACCGAAATTAATTTAAAAGATTGAGGTTGTCAGCACCGATCTTTTCAGCTAATTTCGGTTAGCACTAATAATAATATATGAAGCAGATTTTGCGACATTTATGTGCTAGTGTTCAGGTTTATAGTTTTGTGTAGTCGTTTGCCATATCCAGTTTTTTCTAGAAATTTTGTTTACAATACTTTCTCAGAGCACGAGGGCGCTCAAATTTTGTGAAATTTTTGGGGCGCAGGCTGCATTTCCTGCGGCTACGTATATATACTCCCCCCTCCACAATTTTCTGCATTTTGTGGGAACTGCAGTGAGCAGTCACACAAAATTCAGGTAAGTATGTTTTCGAATCTTTTACTATAAAAGATCTTATCGGCTAGGCTAATTTTATTCAATGTTATTTAAACGATGGCGCCCGTGGGCACCATCCATGATATCAATAACCTAAATCGTGCCATAGTAAGAAGAGAAACGCGGCACATATTGAACTTTATTTTCATTTAGAATTACAATTTCGTTTGTCACACATAGACTGTTGGGCAAATGAAATGTAAAATGGTATTTTATGGGGAAACACTTGTTCACCTCCAAGATACCCCAGTTGTATCCAAAGCTGATGAGTTCACCAGCATATAGGTTTTTTGTTGTCTTTAGTAGCCACAAAGGAGCGGCCCATTCCAATAGAGAGTGGGTCCCTACATTTTGTTGAGGCATGAAGACCATAGTTTGGGCTGATTATTCGCCCAGGCACAAAGCTGTACTTAGTATTTCAAGATCCCTTTTTAGGGAGATGAATCCCATTTTTGTACAGATTTTCATGTTCCATCCTACTCAAAGTCTGGAGGCGTCACGCCTAGACCTGCGTTATGCAACCAGGTTGGTCGAGACACTCTGATATTATAGGCACAGTAGTCGTTGCAACAGAGTTTGTGTTTTATGGCATATACTACTGTGGTATCGTTTCCATGCCAGAACATGTGTGATTTATAATCATCTTTTTTATCGATGCCCATTCCTCATTTCAGAGGGTGTGCAACTTTTCCTAAGTTCTTCTGAGAGTTTTCAATATCGTTCCAAGATTTTATATAATAATGCGGCCAACACAAATCCTCTTACGTATTGTGAGGTTTATTGTGTCCCACTTGCACAGTGCCTAGTGCCAACTTTTGCTGTACTAAGGTACGAATGTCCCAGTGGCTATCAACCCACGCGAGGCATGGAGTGGATAGCGGTTCCATTTGGACACAGCTCAGTGGAGCTTTAACCATAGTTTTCAAAACATAACTATTCAGATGGGGCAGTAGCCCCTCTGGTATTACGCCCATCTGCAACTTCCCTCTTGCATGGCGTGTTCATAGTACTCTACTTTATATAACTTATATAACAGTTAACTTTATTCAGGCCAATCGGCCCATTGTTTATCGTAAGCTTGACCTCCTACTATAGTAGTATGGGGCAAGCACACGTAAGTACCGGTCAAAGCTTGATTTGCATCGGTATTTGTCAGTAAACAGGACAAAATTATTTGTCCCATCAATACCAATACTGTAAAAATAACCTACACAAACTTCATTTATTTTGTCAAAGCAAGCGAGGTTTGGTTTGTTGTTGGATTGAACAAGCCTTAGAGGAAGTCCGAGTCCAATGCCTTGTTGGCATCCATCATTTTTATACATACTTTTAGAACCGCTAACGAACTGCAGAGAGTATGTTTCGTTAGTTGTTTTCTTGCTGTCAATGTACTGTTCAGCAACTTATCACCTTTATGCATATTGTACCTTACTGGCGGGCATGTGAAGAGACATTGCCCGTTCGTATCCATTTCTATGATCTTTTTGGCAAGTGGCCAAATTCAGGTCCGCAATCGACATTTTGCATTAACTTACTTTTGGGTGCGCTTGATTGGTAAAACGGTGCGCCCATATTGGACTGACAAAGTAAAGGTAGTGACCCCATAAAATATGGGAACTACAATTACCGTCATCACGTCCGTACTTACAAAACTCTATTTAAACTTCTTAAAAGCTAGCTTGTATAGTTCATCATAGGTGAGACGCAGCCGCTTCATTTCATTTATGTTGCTATCATCTTGGTGATCCATGCCAGTCGCTTTAAGAAACTGAATATAATCAGGGACTGCAGCCATGTTTTTATTCAGTTTCCAATTAGGAATTACCTCTTCTAGTAACTCTCTCTCTTTTTGATCAGGCCTTTCCCTCGTATTTGTAAATCTAACACGGGCGAATTCCTTGTCCTCCCGATCTAAAGGAGCTATTCGTGGAATATTAGGGAAGTATTTTTGTTCTTTACCAGCTTTACTTTTCTCTTTCCCATACTTTCTTATGCCCGCTAACCTTCTGTAATCTACAGTTTCTTTTCTCTCCCGCAGTTGTCGTTTGGGAAGGATCCGTATTGGAGTGGGCTCACTAATCTCAGGTTCAACTGTTGGTTGGACAGCGGCCGAGGATTCTGGTTCCTTTGGTTCGGCGAATGATGTGGCTGCCGAACTACTCGGCTGGTCAGAGGACACCAAAATGTTCGTGTCAAGGAGCTGTTGAACATTCTGTGAAGGACTTGTATCCTGTTCAGTTGTCAATGCTGCTTCGGAACGAGTCAATGCTTCAGAGGGATCAGGCTGAGCAATCGCAGGAGGGCCCGCAGGTACGTTCTTTTTATTATACTTTTGAAACCCTGCCAGGGAGCGATAGTTAACGTTTTCTTCTCCTTAGGTTATGAGGAAGAAAACTTAATGGGGACAACTTTTCTGGTTCATACGGAGCTCGTACAGCAGCCTCAGGTGGCTTCTGAGTACCCGGTTGTGGAACTACCGGGCCAGTTTGCTTGACAGTGGGGTGTGCAACCTCAGGAGTAGCTTGATGAGCAAGGTGCTCCTTTTCAGTCATAGCCAGGTCACCCAAAGGTGTAACCTTTGCCGAGGAGTGCTCAAGTACGTTTGTGCTTGGCACAGTTTGTGGTACTCCCGCATTTGGTAACTCACTATTTCTTGGTTGCAAATCAGGTTTTCTGACCGGACTTTTCATTATAGTATACCGAACTTGAGGCTCCCCTCCTTCAGCTCCATAAATCTCCGGTTTCGGGGCACTGGGCCCTTCCATAGGATTATCGATTGGTGGAGAGGGAGGCCGTTTACGTGGTGAGAGTTCTAACTGGCGTCGTACAATATCGATTGCTTTTTGAACATTCTGTTTAATGCTTTTTGTCAGCGGTGTACGCCGCAGATTTTTACGAGCTGTATAATAAATTGTGGTTGTGTCATCACTATCACTACTTTCATTTTCATCGTCGTGTGTATTTCCGCCGAATGGATCAGTAGGCAGTGCTAATTGCATACTTTCCAGGCCAGCAGATAAAGATTCTAAATCAGTGTCAAATTTGGAAGGTGCGATGAAAGATGCTGCTTTTTCAACAACCTCCTCTATATTATCATTGTCCTTATTAGGAGTTGCAGACATACTTTGGTCAGGAGTGTGATATTTCTCCGGACTTTCAGGTATATCTGGCACACGTTGATCACGGTATTGGCCACGAAAGGCCCACTTTACAGGGCTGACCCCTGCAAGTGTCCCTTCACTGACGTTCGAGCGATCAGGAGTACTAATATGGTCAGGTTTGACACTTGGTAAATTCGGGTATAATCGTTCTTGTTGGGCCATTTCTGCAAAAGTAGGAGGGCCACGTTGGCTTAAGGCCAGCATGTCCTCATAAAATGCTTCATTGGGCCCTGTATTTGCACTTAGTGCAATTGCTTGTTCAATAAAATCATCAGTGCCAGTGTCAGACAAAGAATCACTAGCTTCTTTGTGGAGAATATTATTACCAGCATTGTCAGCTAGGTATTTTTCTTCTAACTTCTTACGGTCATATTGTTCCCATTGCTTTTGCACGAGTTGTTTATTTTCCTCCTGTATTCGCAAAATATCTGAGGGCTTAAACAAGCTCGCTGCCTTTTGCATGAGGATAGAACCAGAGCGCTTATAGGTTTGGTGAATCGCACTTGGCTCTGTGTCCATTGATGTGGACTGTGATATCAATGAGCTTTGCGAGGCCACTATACTAGAGGCCTTTGTGTGACCCCGCAAACTATAATCATGACTTTCAGGGGCTGCCCCTTCAAGAAATTCAATAACCTCATTCCTTGCTTTTTTACGTAGAATTTCTTCCGGAGTGTAAGGTCGTTTCAAGAGGTTGGACAACTTTTCCGGAAGAAATCTATATAGTTCGTGGAATCGGTATAACTTTACATGATCTAAGCTTACTTCACGAGTAAGCCCATCATAAAGATACGGCTTTACAGTCACAGTTGAATGCTGTCCAATGTCTATGACTTCAAATAAATCATCCATAAATTTATACCGTTGTTTATTTATGGGGTGTTTTATAACCAAAACTAAAGATCCAATCTCAGGTTTAAAGGAAGGCCTTTCAGTAGCCTTCATTTTTTCTAAGTGGAACTGTTCTTCTAGATCATATTCGCGCATGCGTTGACGCCATTCAGCTTTATGAATTTTGTCCTCGCTTTCACTAAGTATTTCAAACACATCCCGTCCTAAGTGATAGAACGGCATTTTATCGAAAAATAATGAGAAAGGTGTGGGGGTGATCTTCACCCCGTTATCATCAGTATATGCCAAATAAGTAAGAGGGCGGTTATTTATTGCGTAAATAGAAGTCTTAAACACATCGCATAACTTCATATTGTATGAGTTCGAGTTTAAGACTAATGCACTCCTTATTATTCGTATAGCATTTTCAGCGTAAGCGTTCGAATGCTTGTATGGCGATAAAGTTCGGTAATGACATAACTCCTTAATTTTATAACGATCAACAAGGCGTTGGAGGGCCTTATTAGTCGTTAGCTGGGCACCATTATCTGCAAGTAATGTTTTTGGCACCCCAAACAAAGAAATTACTTCTTCCATAGCATTCGCTACCTGCTTATATTTAGCATCCAATAGTGGTTTAGCAATTATCATCTTAGAGTAAACATCGACAAATACTAACAGGTCTTTTGCGGAAGACCCTTTGACTAAAGTGTCATCGAACTTGGCCAAATCAATCATTACCAATTCCCATGGCTGAGTCGGGATGCGGAAACGCCCCTTCCCAACAAACCTAGTGTTTGCTTGGCGGTATAAAGCGCAATGCATGCACGCACCAATAATTATACGACTGATTCTGGCTGAGTAAGTTGAATACATAGATTGGGTAAAAAGGGTGTTGGTCTTTTTACTCCCCAAATGGTTATGTAACAGATGAATACATGCCATAAGGTACACACAGTTAGGCATACTCATATACACTTTTGTATTAGTAGCAACACTGAAGGGTAACTTTACATTCTTGCGTATAACCAACAAGGCACCATCAAGAACTCGATATTTTACCGCAACGTCTAATGGAACTTTCTCTGGAGGCGAAAGCATAATTAAATTTATTATCTTTTGTGTCTCTTCACAATTTTGTTGCAACTTAATGAGTAGGTTGCGGGTAATTCCTGGTAAATGTGGCGATATTCGCCGTTTAACAGTTACTGTATCTACTCTTAAGTTATTTTCTATATGATTTACTGGTGAGTCAAAATCAGCTTCACCATGAAATGAATGAGATAATTTTGAAAGTATCTCGTCTTCAAGAAATTCATCATCATCATGTTTTGCTTGAAGTAAGGTTGACGTGTCGTCGTGCACAAATGGCGGCTTCGTGCCGATCATGTCAACCCATTTGTCATTTAGGCAATGCAACCTTTTCTGGAGTAGAGTCTTACTCATAGTTCCAGAATTCACAAGTGTATCATACACGTGTGTAAGTAATTCCTGGGTTGTAAGCACCTTATCTTTGATCGCATCGGGTAGAGGGTATTTATTTGAATAAATATCCTTAGTAATCTGTCCCGCAATAGAGTAAGGCGCATAAAATACAGTTTCACCTTCTGGTGTTTGATGGTATTTATTTAATAATACATCAACTACTTCTACCTCTGTGCGAGGTACAGCCCTCAATTTCCATGCTACAGGCAGGGAATAAATACGAGCTGCTAATCTATGAGTAAATGCATCTTTACCAGTAAACGAACTAGCCAGCACGCTGGCTATTGATAGACAATCCGTAACTATGACTAGTCGCTCATAGGCGAATAGTATGCTTTTAAAATGGTTTATCATTGTTAAAACTCCTAATGCTTCACGCTGAAACGAGTGGTACGAGAGGCAAACTGATAAAGGAAAGCGTGCGCTGTGTGCACCAACACACACAGCTTTACCATCCTCATTCACCTCCATTAATAAAGCTGAGGTGCTAATTACCCCAGAATCAACCACTAGATAGCCTTCTTTAAAACGTGGTAGTGCCAACGACATTCCAGTTTTAATCTCGTCTATTACTTTATAGAAACATTTTTCCTGGAAAGCAGTGAAAGTGAACTTCCCTGTTTTTCCTTGTGCTGTCTGTAATACATCAAGCAGTGGAGCTGTGTATGTAGCCATATTGGGGCAATACTGGCTTAACCAGTTTGTCATTCCAATAAACTTTTGCAGCTGTTTCTTAGTTGTGGGAATAGGGAAATCATCAAATGCAGACCTGAATTTATCGGGCATTCGCATAGTCATAATCCCATTTTCGTCAATAGATATTAGGTGCCCTAAGACTGTAGCTTCTTTAACACCTAATTGTGTCTTTTTAATTTGTAATAGGGCATTTAAGTCCTTGAGGCTTTGAAACAACTTCCTCAAATCACCTAAATGTCGTATGTAATCATCCAATGTAGCAGGCCTAGGCTTGCCAGGGTTCTTACAGGCCACAACCAAATCGTCTACATATACACATGTAAAGGGCAATATCTCAGGGTTAAGGGCCTGTTGGAGGAGCTCTGCGAACATTCTCGGAGCAATGGCGATCCCTTGTAGGCATGACTTACTTTTTAGAAAGACTGATCTATATATACTGCGAGGGGACGTTACTGCAAAGCAGCACATATCAGCACTATCAGAGTCCACAGGTAAGTTATCGTATCCGGATGTTACATCGAAAGATGACATTAAACACGAATTAGATAACATCCCTAGCAAGGTAGGGATAGGAGGCACTATGTGCTCCGAGGTCGTAAATATCAGGTTTTTATTAAAAGATGTTAAGTCAACCAATAGCCGAGGCTTGCGTTGCTTCATGGGCAGCTTTTCATCATTTGGCCTTGAAGTCAAGAAACAAGGGCAAGCCGAGTACCTATTAAGTGACTTATCCACAATCTCAATTAATCCAGATGACAGCATTAATGCTATTTTACGGTCAACCTGCGTAGTTTCATACTCCGACATGTTAAATACTTTTGGCACCAATGGTTTATCATCCTTTAACTGGAACTTCATGGGTTCGACATTCCATAGCCTATATGATCTAGGATCCTCCGAGAATATAGTCTTATATTCTATTAAGAGGTCCCTAAAGTCTTCTCTGACCTCATCCGGAATGTGTTCTAGATCCATGTTCAAGATCGTTTCTGGTTTCAATGGAAATGTGTAACCTGCTACTCCATTTAAAACACGGAGAGGGTCAAATTCACTAGGGAATTTCAGAAGGAGATTATAAACCTCATCATATAGTTTTTGGTTATTTTTCTCATCCTTAGAGAGCTCCAGGCTAGCTGATACAAGGTCTAGTTCAGAAGGACTTTTCAGGACTGTTTGTCTGACACTGGTATCCACAATAGGACCTTCGTAAATAGTAGTGAAGCTCTTAAGTGGCACTTTGATGCCCATGTTCTTTGCCAAGCAAGGCTTGCACGAGCAACCATGTGGTTCAAGTACAAATGGTATAAATTTACCAAATTTTGTCTTTATATCCTCTTCGGTAAGGTCATCAGGGTACATTTGTAACCCAGATAACACTAGCAATGCAGCGGTGGTTGCCATACAAAGTGGGTCACCTACATGCACATCGCCATCCATAAGTGTTCTGATCCACACGTCGTCGGCCACATTTTGGTACCGTAATTGACCAATTATTATGTACATAAGCGTGGTTAAGTAGCCAATATTCTCAGCATGTTCGCTAGGGACATGGAATATTAACTCAACATTGTTGGACAACTTAAACATGATACCATGAGCTCCAAGAACATTTAGTTCAAAATACTTATCTAGTTCATTTCTTTGATAAGCAAGTGGGTAATTCTCATACTCATGTATCATCATAGTTATTATGACCCTATCCATCCCAGTGAGGTAGGATTCAATAGGACACAAGGCAATGGTCATACATGGTGGGCAAATATACTTATATTTTAGCCATACTACTTTAAGTTTATCCACCATCATATTCATCTTTATTACAATGCGCTTTTGTTCGCCAGACAAAAGTTTATGTCCTGGGACAATAACAGCCCACGGTAATTCATCCCATTTTTCTCGTTTCATAAATTTGCTAATTATCACATCAGTTATCTCTTCGTAACCGTCACTTTGGTTAGCTGAGATAAATACGTAATTTCCTTTCCTACTAATCATAGGCTTGTGGCTTCCCCTTAATGGCTCATAGGCATTGAAAAAATGCATATCAGTAAAGGAAAGTCCATTTATATCAGTAAACTGCACAATTACGTGCGAATCTAAATAATTGCAGTAACATGACTCCATTTCATGCTCCAGGGCCTTTAAACTAATGTTAGCCACATGGGCTGCAACCGTACTCTTAAATTTCTGTTTCTTGACAATCCTGGCTCGCCCAATCACTGCATGTGCATTTAAGTAGATGGGATCCTCAGTATTGTTCCCAATATTTACTGGGAAAGTACCTTTACGAGTGACAGCAGTAAGTGCCCCCTCAGAGGTCACTCCGCGGTACTCGTTACTAGGCATAAAGTTTAAGTACTTATCCACCAATCCGGAATAGACATTTTTCTGGTGATGTGTACGACCAAGGTCGTCATCTTCGTCAGAGTCAGAATCTATTTGAATGTCATTACTGATGACAGGTAAATCATGAGGTAAACTAGCCATGGTGGTCACTTCTTCCCCAGGGAGTAGAGTGATCCCTTCATTTATTGCCACTGGGTAGAAGGCCTCTTTTGATAGTAATAGTGGAATTTTCTTATGCTTAGATTTTCCAGGGAAATCCATAAAGTGCTTTCCATCTTTACTAGTCATCCGGACATTATTGTCCACTAATAACGAGTTTCCTATCATTAATAGTGTATCGCAATCAGATACAAGGAAAACAGCCTGTCTGAT
The DNA here is from genome assembly GCA_019096065.1 of Paracyclopina nana. Classification (NCBI taxonomy): domain Eukaryota; kingdom Metazoa; phylum Arthropoda; class Copepoda; order Cyclopoida; family Cyclopettidae; genus Paracyclopina; species Paracyclopina nana. Next base: position 900,613 of record JAGUCH010000004.1, read on the forward strand.
TAAAACACGATTCCCAAATGCAACTTGGATAGAGACAGCTTCATTCCCTGGGAATTCTTCCCCATTAAAGTTCTTAATTACATAATTAGTTTCGACCCGAGGTAGAGTGTAACCAATTTTGTCTTCGATCAGTTTTACAAGAGTGCGTGATATTATCTGCACCATTGCTCCACTGTCAAATAAAGCATGCAAACGTATTTTTCCAGTTATTTCTACTGGTATAAAATACCTTTCACAAACATTATGTAGTTTTAATGAGTATATACTCAGTACGTCATCTTCAAGTTCCGGATTCGGTAAAGGTTCAAAATGTGTTACTGGCTCTGCTTCATTAGCATTTACTGAGGCCAGATGTGTAACGATACCATCATTACTACAAGTTTTTTGCTCATCACTCGTGCTACCTTTTACAAAGTAGTACCATAAAGCTATTATTGCTCCACTACAGATTACTGTAATTGGCCAATAATCCCAACCAAATAAGCAATATTGACATATTGTTATTGCAAACAGTATTATGCTAATCTCAATTACAGTCATAGTATGCTGATGGACAAACCGACTTTTTCTACCCCTTATTGCAAGGACCAGAGCCTTTTTGTCCTCACTTCCACGAGTCATAATTTCGGCATTTTTCACAGATTGCTCCTTTAAATAATCAAAGTAAGCTCGTCCTACTTCTTTGTTACATTCTCCCCTCATAAATGAAGGCAAGATGTAACTATCTTTAACATTCTTATTGGGAGTTTTTGTACTTGGTCCCATTATTGTTTACGAGCAGGTCGTGTCTTCCAACACTGTTCTCCCCTAAACTCAAGGTGCAATCCTTTACACAACGGGCACAATGTGCCATCGTTTCTAATTGAGGTCAAATTCGTGTTTGGGTAATTTGTACACTGTGTAGCGTAATGCATTTGGTTGCAGAACAAGCACCCATTAGTCTGAAGAGGGTTTCCTTCAGGCAACTTAGATGTATCTATGTTAAAAGTTTTTCCCAACCTATTTATTTTCTCGGATGGTGATTCAGCTTTCATCATAGCTACTTCAACAGCTTGCCTACTCAACTCAAAATTTGCTCGAGCCAACTCGCTTTGTAGCTCATTTATTATTTTAGCACTTCGTTGACTACGGCCAGAGGCTGCTGACATAGTGCTAGCACTGTCTAACACCTCTTCTTCAGTAGCTTCAACCATAGCAATTCTAGGTTTGGCACGCATATTGGGTACCATTGGCAGCCTCTCCTCTTTATGGGCCCTATCCAGGTCCCTTGGCACATAGGTACCTAGGTCACTGCCAATCAAGTTCATCATGATATTGTAGGCGTGCAAACTCCTAGCAGGTATATTCGCTCTCAGCAGATAGTCATTGTATTTATTTACTAATGACTGGTAATTCTGAGGCCAATGACGTCCTAGGAGTGCAAAACCATCAGAGATGGCTTCAGAGACTGCATGAGCATCTCCGCCATCTCCAATGGTTGTGCTATGTATCTTCATTCGCAGTCGAAGAATTGCCTTCAGTGTGGCAGTGAAGCACTCAGTAGGCCTCCGGATCATCTCCTGAATGAGGAAATATGGATCCTCTTTACGCACAAACTGCGTGTAGTTAAAGATATCTTGCCATAGCAATTCCATACCATCTTTTCCTTCTCCAGCCATCCCCTTAAAATACTCACTAGTATTCTGGGATGAAGCCTCACACATGGCTGTTAACAAAGCTGCATGAGACCAATGCTGTCTGCCAGCCTCGTTTGCCATATAGTCCAGAAAATTTATTATATTCTCAGCAGTTAATGAGGAACTATGTAAATCAAACTTTTTAGTATATTTGTGCCTAATCTCCTTCATTGACTGTGAGCTTGCATACTTAACATGGCCATTCGTAGGTGCAGCGATGTAACCTCTCATGGTGGTCGGATCATAAATGCTCCTAGAAGTGTCAGCGGATACTCCAGCGGCCACACTTATTTCAGGGGTCTTCAAGTAGCCCTCTGCCAATATCTGCTTTTGGAGAGAAGTAAACTCGTCCCTCGTGCTAAGTACACTAAAGAGCTTCTGCATCTCAATCAATTTCTTTCCTGAGGATAAGTTAGGGTCAACCATCTGAAGGATTACTCGTCTGGCTGATTCCACATCCTTAATCTCATCAGTGTTAATTAACTTAATCCTCTCTGAAATTGGAGCAGACTCATCATAGATGACGTCAGTTTCCGGCACCATTCTTTCCTTCGTTGCAGCATCTACTATGCTTAAGGTTCTTTCTAAATTCTTACTGAAAATAGACTCTACTTTTGCCCCAACCATGTGCTTAGCCGTGATTTGTGCAGAGGCAATAATTTTATTAGCCGTGCTCGCATCATGCATTTTCGTGTAGTAAGCTTTTACCGTGTTCAATTCCTGAATGTTCAAATGGCCTCCTGACAACATCTTTTGTACCATCCTATGTACAACTTCCATTGGAGGAAGCGTGACAGAATTAGTCAAGTTGTGCAAATCACGAGGGTTCATTTTAGTCGAGGTTAAGACTGACTTATTTTGGCCATTCAGGTCAACACCTGTAGTGAACTCATGATGGTTAGTCCCAGGTGGACTTGCTATCGAAGACATATCTGGAACAGCATTACTCATCTCATTGTTAGGAAAATGTACACTCTGGCCTGCAGTTTTCTGTGGCTTCAGGTTAAGCGGCTCATTTAGGAAATAATCGATTTGTAGGCCATAAAGCCTCGCTACAATGGAAAATCCATCTCCAAATGCCCGTATCTTTAGCCAATTCCTGGATATCAATGTCGCAACCATTTCATGTGTCCCTGACATTGCGTAAGTCATGGAGCTTCCATCAACTTCTTGGATACGCTGCAGATCTTTCTTTTCCTCAATACGAGTTAGGAACTCATCCAGACCAAAACAAATGCATAATAAGGCACATGTCGTGCTTGTCAATGAATTAGGGTCAAGTGCATCAATATATTTAACCACATTTACAACCTGGCCGACTGGATCTTTAAGAGGCATAGTCCTAATGATTGCTGTAATATGATCATCCAACGGTCTAATTGGCTCCCTAGGAATGATTACTATTCGAGTCCTATCCCATACAGCTGCTATTTGTGCAGGGGTCACTGTGACAAACTCTAGTGCTTCAGGGTAGGCAACGTGTGGCAGAAAGCTTTGCAAGACAGTCCTGCTAGTCCCATTTGGGTTGCATTGGGATAGGTACCCTTGAAAAGTGTCCTCATTAATCCCAAGATGGTGCAACAATCGATCCTTTACTTTCGTAACTTCCTCAGCCAGAGTAGGTCCAGTGATCCTAGAATCCTGATTAGCCATTCTTATCTTGTAAAAAGCGTGACGGAGTCACACTGAGTATTTCTTATCTCTTAGAGGTGCAACGGAGTCACACGCAATATTCTGGTCTTAGTACACTACTGTGTGTACTAAATTCGGCAGTACCGAATTGAGAGCTATACGCTGTTCAAAGCACAGGGAAGCTTGTCCTAGTTACTACGCCGCGTCAAGTGACACAGAGAAAAAGGTTGCAATTGCTAAGCTCGTTTATTTGATTTTTGTCAAGGCTATGAGCGGCCAAGACAAAACACACACACACACACGCACAGGTACACTCACTTATGGTATTATAAAGAAAGGTTAAAGGTTTAGCACTACTGGTGCTACAGGTAGTAGGTTTTTTTCTGAGGTCTCTGAAACAAAGGTGCATCAACTTTTTACGCAAAAAAGGTATGCCACTTCGCCAACCAGTGTCGACTCAGTGAATGAAGGAATTTTTTAGGTTTGCCCACTCCTCCTCGAGTTGCGGGCCGGCCAACCTTCCCTGTGCCCTCGGCAACTTGTCCAAGGTTAGCCAGTTTTTTGGGCCCCAAACACGCATTTTCCTTTGTGGCTCCCACTCTGGCTCCACGCGTGGCCTATTTGGGGTTCATTGACTCACAGCGGAGTCATGGGTTACATCATCTTCTTCCATCTGTGTGGCCAAACCCACGGACGAGACCCACTAGTGTCGCAACACTCTTGCGCTCACTCGCCCCATTATGGATAGGCAACAGAGGCTCAGGTCGCAACCTGCACCTTGGCTGGCTTTCCGGCTGCCATGGCACCCATACTCCAAGCTATGCCATGCGGAGCCTGCACGCATGCATTCACCTCCGGGAAAGACAGTGTCATTGTTACTTTGTGTAGGCCCATCATCATAACAATGGTCCATGGAAGACATCATCAACGGGCTGGTGGTACGTCACGGCCTGTACCTTCTTGCACTCCCCGCGCGCCAGTTCCAACCCGCCAACGGCATCAATGCGCAATTTGGGTCTAAGGGAATCTAAAGCCTACGCACCACATAGGCCCAAATGCCATCGGAGTGACCCCCATCGGCTCGTCAGCCTTCGGGATTTTGCTTTTGTACTGTAGTAGACACACCCTGATCGCAATCAGCATGCGGCCCAACCTGCGCCGCAGAGCAGGAATCCTGATCCACACCAAGACATTTTCCGGGACTTCATGGGGTTTTGGTTATCAAACCTTTAGGAGAGAGAGTGGCCTTCAATCCCTCCGGGGCCTCCAAAATGGTGTGCGACGGTCACACCCTCTGAAGCCTAGGATGGTTAGCATCGGCTTCATGGTCACGGTACCGTTCGCAGCCTCCGGGTGCTGGCCGGATGTCTACCCGCCTTGGACCCAAAGCCGCAGCCTCGGTGCTCCAACTCTGGCGAGATACATCACATGGCAAGCTTCAGTGCTGTAGACCAGTGATTGGGCTTCCTACCCACGTCCTCAACGGCCTCAACAGCCTCAGACTAGGATGCATAACTGCCCAGGAAACCTCTATACAAGTTATGGTCGAACAAAGTCAAACAGGGTTGTCTTATTCACTCAGCTTTTAACACCACACAAATTAATGGCAGCAAATACAAAGAAATAAGTACTGCAGTAAATATTCTTGTGGCCATCTTCTTCATGCCTCAGCACACTTTGGAGAACTTTGGTGGGACAATAGCAGGGCAGAGCTCACTCAATGGGCCATGTGCACTTGGTCCATGTCTTGTTTCTCTGAAGTCCCCCATCGAACTCCCCGAGTCTTCTCCTTCTTCTCCACTCGATGCCTTGCAGCAAGTTCCATCCACTTCCATCTGCTTCTCTCCATTATCATGCAGCTGCAGGTCCTCTCTATATAGCAGCTAGCAACTCCTCCACACAATGGCTAGCAACTTCTCCACTCAAGGTCAGGTGAATTGCCATAGGTAAGGCTCAACGCATAGGTAGTAGCAGCAGCAGCAACAACAATCAGAGAGTTGGAGGAGATGAAAAGGTGTTTTTTAAGAAGGGAGGTTTTGTGATTTTGAGGTGGTGATGTAGCGGTGAATGGGCAACCTTCCGGACTTCTGGCGGCTCCACGGGCTCCACGGTTTCCACAGGTTCCACTGGAGGGGTCCAATCAAGTCCTATTCTGGTCGTAACGTGCACCAGAGACATGATGTACTTATTGCCCATCATTGACAAAAATGTTTATTAGTGGCGTTTTTCGATTTTCCGCCAAATGACCGACTTCCATTTTTCTCCGGTCCCAGGCAACCAATTGAGCTGATTATTTCATTTTGCATTTGCTGCAACTTTTATTAATGACTTTTTTCCAAATTCCGACTCCCAAGGGCACTTGTTTATGAATGCTTTTCGTTTTTCAGCAGAAACTCTTGTGTGTGGTCAACAATTGAAATGTACAACATTTGCAATTTTAACAGCTCTTTATTTGCATTTCTCTGTGGACTTCTTTAGCTTGAATTTTATTTCAAATGCAAAAAGATTTTGACATTAATATAATTATAATATAAAAGTCAGCTGCTAATTTTCATTTTGTCAAATATATTTTTTAGTGAGAATTAGTCTATCGCAAAAAAGGGGATATACTAAAATGCGCGACATGCGCGACTACTAAAATGCGCGACAAGCACCACAGGTTACTAAAATGCAAAAAAAAATGTTTAGTTACCACTTCTTGAAATATTTTTTCTATTTACTGTTACTGATTAATTGTTATGCTTTTTCATAAATATTACATTTAAGTAGCTCACTCTGCACTGTTCACCTATGGTTATGGCCGAAATTATGGCATAGTTTTTTATCAGAGAGGAGATAAAACAATGCAAAATTTTTAGAATTGAAAAAAAAGTAAGAATTGAAAAAATTGCTATGTTAGACTTGAAAAAAATTACAATGTTAGACTTAAAAAAGAATTATCATTTTTTCTTTTCTTTTTGCCTGTTATTTATTATACAGTCTCTACTCGTCCGTTCAATATTGGACGGTGTGGGAATCTAAACTTGGGGTTTCATAATCCAGAAATACTCATTGGAAAGCTGGAGCCTTTTCCCATCTTTTTTGTCAAAATAGAAAAAAATACTTTAAATTCAGACTGTATATTTGGTTGTCCCATAATTTAATAGTCGCGCTTGTCGCGCATTTTAGTAGTCGCGCATGTCGCGCATTTTAGCAGTTAGTCGCGCATGTCGCGCATTTTAGTAGTCGCGCATGTCGCGCATTTTAGTAGTTTGTCGCGCATGTCGCGCATTTTAGTAGTTTGTCGCGCATGTCGCGCTTGTCGCGTATGTCGCGCATGTCGCGCATTTTAGTATAACCCCGTAAAATCGGCTCTTTGATGAAAACTGTGCCGAGGTTTTTTTATTTTAACATAAGTTGCACGCTAGCTAGCATTTTTTGGTTAAAATATGGAAAAACATGCAAATTTGCAACAACATATTCGAATTACACTGCAGGTATATCTTGCTTGAAAATCTTGCCAGCTGTCATGGCCTTTTTTCTGCGATGACATTCTATCCTTTAATGAAGGGATCTCTGATGCCATACTCTTCTTTTCTGGCCTCGCAGTGAGGAGTGAGTTGTGGTGGCTTGTTGATGTCAGTGGATGGCTCGAAGCAGGGATCAGCCAGCACCTTTGCAAATGGCATGAGTTCGCGAACCTTGCTCAAAATTGGGTGCTCCTTCGAAGAGTAGCCAGAGGCTGCTATCACATCGCCATATGGCCTCAAGTAGACTGACCAGAACCCAAACGAGCCAAACCTTGGGGCGGGAAAATAGATCTATAACCAACTATAACTAAGGTCTGATCTGGAAAGAGCTAGCTTAACCGGTTCGAAAGAAGAAGCTGAAAATACTGAAAAGGTAAAGCAATGTTTTGCGATCAGCCCTTATATAGATAATTATGGTGGCATATAGATACATCAGCATCATAACAATAAAATTGATGTAGGGCGATCCTAGCGGCCTTTAAGGGCAACAGCTGGGATTTTCAGCTGACACTGCCCGAGAAAAAATCCGAGTAACCAAATGTAATAAAACTTTTAAAAGAAATACTCCATGACAAAAATAAAATGTTTTTAGCCTGTGATAACCATTAGATACTTGAAATCAAGATGTTATGGACCTGATGCCAAGCCTAACTAAAATACAGGTAACCTGCATCGATTTGGTAATTACTCGCTGCAAAAAAAGTGAATGAATCTCGATTTTGAGCTCAACTCCTAAGTGTTTCTTCCATAATGTCGGTAGATGGGATGTCTCTGTTATGACCCTGTAGTCTATAAAATCCAAATTACCCAATGATGGAACCATTGGTCTTGGACAAGATGAGCATGTCCAGCTCTGGAGAGTTTGAGGCATCCGTGAGGTGAAATCCCTCCTCTTTACCTAGCACGCGCTTACACCACGCCTTGTCATCAGAGGCCACCAAAAAGGCCACCTTGTGGTCACGGTAGTGGTTCCTGAACATCTGCATGGCAGTCATGTAGTAGAGGCCGGTCAGGGTACGTCCACCTGAAGGGTATAAGACGGTTCAACCGATGACAATTCAGCCCACAAACAATTCAGCAGTGACAATTCAGCCAACACAATTAAGCCAAAAAAAAAAAAAAAAGCCAACATATTTTTGAGCCAAAAGACAATTCAGCCAATAGATAGTTCAGCTAATAGCCACTACAGCCAAAGGACAGCTCAGCCAAATGACTGTTCAGCCAAAGGACAGTTCAGCCATAGGAGAGTTCAGCCAAATGACAGTTCAGCCAAAAGACGATTCCACCAATAGACAATTCAGCCATTAGACAATTCAGCCAGTAGACAATTCAGCCAAATGACAGTTCAGCCAAGAGGACTGTTTAGCCAAAAGGACTGACCAGCCAAAGTACAGTTCAGCCAAAGGACAGATCAGCTAATAGACAATTCAGCCAAAGGACAGATTAGCTAATAGACAATTCAGCCAAAGGACAGTTCAGCCAAATTTCAGCCAAAGGACAGTTCAGCGGCCAGGCTGGGCAATAAATTCTCTATTTCCCAATAAAAAGAAGGAGGATGGAACCACAGCAAATCAAGCATGATATTTCAGCCACATTCAGAGTTATAACAGGCCTTTGTGAGCCAAAAGTTTTGAACCTTTCGTACTTGAGTAAATCTGAAAGGAAATTGAAATCATCATTGAAAAGTAACAAAATATTTAAATATGGTCACATGTGTTTTGCATTGTGCAAGTGCATTGCTTAGCGTAAGTACAGTTCAGCCAACATGCTGCTTTTCATCTAAGGGAATTTCAGCGGCCAGGCAATCAGGCCAAGAATTTTTAATCAGCCAAAGAACAATTCAGCCAAAAGGACTGCTCAGCCCAAAGGGCCACCCAATAGTCAATTCAGCCAAAAGACAATTCAGCCAAAAGACAATTCTGCCAATAGACAATTTAGCTAAAATGCAATTCAGCTAAGAGACAATTCAGCCTATAAACAATTCGGTCTATAAACAATTCAGCTAAAAGACAATTCAGTCTATAAACAATTCAGCTAAAAGACAATTCAGCCAAAAGACAATTCAGCCAAAAGACAATGCAGCCAAAAGACAATTCAGCCAAAAGACAATTCAGCCAAAAGACAATTCAGCCAAAAGACAATTCAACTAAGAGACAATTCAGGCAAAAGACAATTCAGCCAAAAGACAATTCAGCTAATCGGCAATTCAACCAATTGGCAATTCAGCCAATAGACAATTCAGCCAATAGGCAATTCCGCCAAAAGATGATTCCGCCAATGGACAATTCAGCCAAAAGATGATTCCGCCATTGGACAATTCAGCCAATAGGCAATTCAGCCAAACGACAATTCAGCCAAAAGACAATTAAGCTAAAAGACAATTCTGCTAATAGGCAATTCTGCAAACAGGCAATTCAGCCTAATAGACAATTCAGCCAAAAGACAATTCAGCCAAAAGACGATTCCGCCATTGGACAATTCAGCCAATAGGCAATTCAGCCAAACGACAATTCAGCTAAAAGAGAATTCTGCTAATAGGCAATTCTGCTAAAAGGCAATTCTGCTAATAGGCAATTCTGCTAATAGGCAATTCAGCCTAATAGACAATTCAGCCAAAAGACAATTCAGCCAAAAGACAATTCAGCCAAAAGACAATTCAGCCAAAAGGCAATTCAGCCAACAGACTTTTCAGACGCAACACAATTTTGATGTTTAGGCATAATTTGCCTCCGGCTGAGTCGCCCTGCAAGTAAAATAGACAAAAAACATTTGCCGAAGTATTAGTCTGAAAATAATTTAGGGCTGAATTGTGCTGTGACCCACGTGTAAATCTGAGATGTTGTCGATAGTCAGTGAGTCGCACATGAATGCCCACAAGGCGAGTGGCGCCTGTGCTCTCCGAAATTCTCCTCAAGTATCTTTGGGCTGCATTCTCCAGATCAGGCCTCATGCGGAAGTCATTGGCAGCCAGCTCAGAGCGGTACTTGTCAAACCAAGTAAAATTGCCCCAGTAGGTGGAGATGTAGGTGTTTCTGGCTTTGTCAACCTGGCTTGGGTTCTCCATGTCTTTGGCTGGAACCTTGTTCCATTCAAATGTGCAATTTGGCATCGGTCCTATGGACAAATGGGGGAAAATGTGTCCCAGTTTGGCTGCCATTTCGTGCTCCAGCACAGGCCTCATTGGGTACTCCTTGGCAAAGGCATAAATCATAGCATAATTGACCATCAGGTTGCCCAGTCGGCCATCTTGGAGCACTGAGAGGAATGGACCTTTGCAGTCCTCGCCGAGCCTTAAATGAAATTTGCTATGCTTGAAAGCCACTCAAAAGCAAAAGTGTCGCCCTAAAATTGTGCCAAAAATATGTTGCGAAATCGTCAGCGCAAAAGCAGGTGAAGGCGTCCATGAATGAATAGCTGGGGGCGAGCCTTCAGTTTTGTCAATTAAAAAACCTTTTTTTTTGAAGTGTCATTTTTAGGAAGCATGAATTTTTAAAGCAACTAATTCCGATTGGAAGTGTAGCAAATCAGCTTCATTAAATGTTTGAATGGTCAATTTTTTTTGTCTTAGTCCTTTGAGCAGTAAATAATGATTAACTTTTTTGTCTTATATTTCCCACCGAGCCCTAAATTATTAAGCCAGCAATAATTGTGGGTTTCACAGAATACATGCTTTGTCATTACGAATTTTGAGCCATTTGTAAAAGGATTTCTTTTCGGCCACTTTACCCCACTGTGAACAGATTGACAAATGGTTTGCCTCAAAGGATAATAATGCAAACTTTTTTTTCCCCAAAAAAAATGTTGCGAGAGGATTTTTTTTTGTACTGGAAAAACCCAAGTGAAGCTTGACTAGGCCGAGCCTGCGAGGAGGGTAATTTCTCGTCTTGAGCGGGCCAAAGTGACTGTAACCAACCATGAATTTCTATTCTTCATGATTTGCGGGCTGCTAAAAATGCTCGAAGTCTCTTCTTCAACCTCTGAGGTGTCAATTGTTTCATTGCAGCTATGCACTACAAAAAGGAGCATAAGAAGCAAAGCAAAAAGGATTGCCACCATGGAAAATGTCCAACTTTGAAGGCTCTCAAAATTGTGGGAATTCTTTTGCATTTTCAGGTGCTTTTCCATCGTGGCAAACAAGGTAACTGAAAAAAGATGCAAAATGCAAATATGCCTCTCTGCTACTACGCCTTTTTGCAAATATGCAAAGGGAGCGCTGAGAAAACGGTCAACCGAAGAGATGATTTTTTTACCTACTTTTGCATTATAACCCTAAACTCGGCTAGAATTGTGACTTTAAAGAGGATTTTTTTAATAGATTGCCACGCGCTTGCAAAATCAAGCTGCTTATTTTTTTGAGTTCATCTGGATTTTTGGCCTCTCTCGAAATTAAGCCTGAGAGTCGCACAATTTTTAAATTGCAAAGTCCTACTCAAATCCAATACTTGATTGCTTGGAGTAAGCTTTGTTTTAAGCCCAGTGGCGGCGCCAGGTAGTAATAAATGGTTACATACTAATCTTTCCAACACCATTGAAGTAGATCAGACCCGAAAAAAGCAAAAAATACAAAATATGAGGCCAAATTACCATAAAAGAGGTTGTCATTCCCACACACATACATGCAGATAGAAAATATATCTTTTAGAAGTTATTTTTCCCCTTTTGATGAATTTCTTGCTGTGATATAATATTTTCTGCAATTCACTTCAGAAAAAGTTTAAAATTGCAATTTATTTTAGATAATTGCATAATCAAATGGTTTTAAGAGCGCCATCTGTTGCGGCTTCGACAACTAAATCGGCGCAGTGCAAGCAATCAAGTATTGCTCCGTTTTGCCTCGATAATTCGACCTTAGTAACGTTTCAGATAAAAACAAGTGTTCATTTGAATATAATAATATGATATTTCAAAAAATGTCAGCATTATCACTATTTTTGATTTAATGCAGTAAGCCGGGAATAGAAACAATTTCTGTGCTCCTTTTAAAATGGATCGAGCATATCCGGATACTCCTTATAGATGTAATTTTTGCTTTAAAAAAGGCCCCCCTTAACTAGATAAATAGAGACTACTCAGCTCATTTTTCAATCCTGGCTCCCATTAAAAAAATTCTTAATAAAACTTGGATCCCCATGAATTGGGATCTCGAAATTTCTCTGCTCTTCTATTTTAAAGGATTCAGATATAAAAAAGGCACTTTTTGCAATCTAGAGTAACATGCTGTAGCATAAAAAGAGAAAAACACACTCTATCTAACTTGAAACTCAATCCTTGCAAAAAGCCACAAGTGTTGAATGAATGTCCTGCCATCATCCAAGATTTGCTTTAAACAATTATATGTAAAATAGTAAGAGCCACTAAGTGAATGCAATGACTGCAAAAAAGGGAAAGCATTTTGTCAGCTGATGCACTTTTTTATAATCCCCGCAAAATTTTAGCAATCAAGCTTCTAAAAAACTTGCAAAGAATTTCCAAAATTCTTACCTTGAGATTGCAATTGCAATACTTAACTCTATAAAGTTGAATCAGATGGCGCTGGATGTACATTTGATGTAATAAGACTAATATCAGAAACCTCAATGGCAATTGAGATCACTTGAATCAAACTAAGCAGAAAATCAACCTGGATCTGGACAGCTGTGATTGTTGCAAGGAGATTGCTGAAAGTTGATGCCACTGCATGACAATCCCCTAAATCTTGGCACAGGGTTATCACAGTATCTGAAATGACTTTGTATGCCACCACCACAACTGGCAGAGCACATTCCCAGTGTCCACTCAGACCATTCTCCATGAACTAAGAGAAAGTTGTTATTTTCTTTATCAATCAAATAGCTATTGCAAAATTACTTGGACAAGCTTTTGGACCGGAAAGAGCTGTATTTATCCTAGAGATCTTCTTTTTTTGTGTGTATTCAAACAAACTGCAAATTGCAGAGTCATTGAAACCAGTCATCTTTAAAGTGACCAATTCACATTTCTTGTGTTTGGTGCACTCATCACGACACCCTTTGAAATTAGCAGGCGAAAACTCAATCAATTGGACCAAGGGAGTTGATTCATACTCAGCAAGTTCAAGACAGTCATCTTAAACAAATCAAAACTGTGCATCTGCACCATAATTTAAAAATATGATATCACCTTGAGAGCAATGCTGACAAAATTCATAACTCATGTTGGATCCTGTGCAACTAACCTCAGTAGGATCAAGACAATATCTGACTGAAGACATAACGCAAGTTTCAGAGCAGTTTGTGTATGGTTCAAAATCACTCCAACCAAATTGAGCTAAAAAGAAAAATTAAAGCTTCTCATGAGAACATTCCATTACAACCTTGCATTAACAATGTCTATCATATATCAAATGGAAAAAACCTTATGAATAAACGGACACAAACATGCTGTGACTTATCAAGTTCAAACGGGTATACTGGTTAAAGGCTAATAGGTTAAAGGCTAATTGGTAAAAGGCCAATCGACCAAAGGCAAGATTGGTAAAAGGCTATATAAAAAAGGCAAATAGCAGATGTTCCATTAGTGATAGTGTTTGATTGGTAGACAACATATCTCCACTTTTCATTTTACAAACAAGACTTACTTGTCAAGGCTTGGCTGACCAAGCTGATTTAAATTGTTAAGAATAAGCAAGATTTGATCCTTCAGTCACCAAGGAACTTCCCTGAATGTTCCTTTCCAAATCAGTGAAGTATTTAAAGAACAGATAGCCAGTTATATGAAGCTGATCATGCAAGCTAGCTTGACCAGGGCCATCTCTACCGAGCAATCCTGACAGACAATTCAACTTAAGAATTACAAAACTTCTGGCTGTTTGAAAGAGCTTTTAGGGAAATTACTGAATCCAGACATTAAAAAGATTAGTTTAGTGCATATATTTCAATTAACCACCAAAGTATGGTGCTGGAACTTCAATGATTGAAATAGATGTCATTCAATGTTTTTGTACACTTGTATTATTTTCAGTTTAGCCTTTACTTTTTGGTAGCCTTTCTCCAATCTAGCCTTTGGCCAATTAGCCTTTCCCCATTTAGCCTTTAACCAATTAGCCTTACACCAAATTGCCTTTAACCATTTAGCCTTTAACCAGTAGAGCCGTGCAAACTAGGAAAAGGCGTCCATAAATGGACAGCAGAGGGCGGGCCTACGGAGGTATTTGAAGGTAGCCCTTTATTTTATTAAGAAATGGGAAGCATGCTTCACAGGTAGCTAGGAGTTGAAAGTGTAGCTCATTTCTGTTTTACATTGCATTGATAGAAATTCTTGATCTGTGCTAGAATAAGAAAAAATGCAACTGATTAAATTTGATTTATCATGAAAGCAGTATTTCGTGGTATATAGTCTTTTGTCTAACCAATGAAGAATCCAAGTGAAGTCAATTCAACTTTAGTTCGTCTTTCTTGTCTAACCCAATACATGTCTGTCCTGGTCTATCCAAGGAGCATGTGTTCTAACAGTTGCACTATGGCCACTGGGCTAAATGCGGCGAAACACATAATTTGCTAGATGTAGGGGCAATCCCAAACTGTTGCTCAACATTTTGTTTGAATTAAAATGCTCATGAATTGTGTGATGCTTATATGGCTCAGTGACAGAGTGTCAGATTGCATTAGTCCCTGTTGTCGAGGGTCAATAGGGCCCCCTATTGTGAAACACAAATAGAACTAGTATCAACGCAGCAGCGTAGCAAAGGGAAACCACGTTTTTTGAGTTTTTCTTGAGACCTATGCAGTATTTTCGAAAATGATGAAAGTAAACTCATTAGTATTTTTGTCAGCAACAATTTTGGTGAAAAAATCTCTGTTTGTGCATGGCATATTCACCCAAAAACTCAATATCCATTGGAACTATGCTAGTGGCAAAAAGAAAATTCTGTGAAAACAGGAACATTTTGCAAATGTCTTGAAATGACAACTCATGTGATGGTTTTATGGTGCAATATCATCAGTTTTTATATGAAAGCAAAAGGAAAAGGTGCTTCATTCAGAAGCCTAAGTTCAGCGGAGGAATTTTCTGAAACACTGGAAATGAGCTCCCTCTATATTTTCTTATGCTCAAATGCATGGTTTATACTGTCTGACCCTGGTTCCAATCTATTAAGAGCCAAACATTTTTTCTGGGCGACATAGGTCACATCAGAATGTGGAGGGCGGGCCTTTCGCCCACCCTCAAAAAATTATGACAGTGGGTAGGCATTCAGCCCCCTCCCACTAATATATTGCTCTTTTTAAAATTTCCTTTTTACATAAAGCACTTAATATGAAACTAGAACCATCTGACCGTTCAAAATTGGACAGTGCAGGAATCAAAAGTTTGTGTTATGGATTCATCAATTTTGAGGCTTAATGGGTATAGTTGGAAAGCTTGAACCTTTGGCACCTTTGGACATCTTTTTTGTTTTCTGACAAAATGAAAAATATTATTGTGAATTCCGCGTGACAGCAAAAAATAAATGCTGCATCAGTGTGTTGTATCAATTTTCTGGGTTGCCTAGGGAAAATTGAGTTTTCCCAATTTTTCCTCTTTCAATTGATTTTTTCTACTTTGATTAAAAGATGGAAAAAGGCTCAATCTTTCCAACAATATCATTTAAAAATCCTGTATTTCTTGAATATGTGACAAAAAGTTTAGATTCCCGTACCGTCCAATTTTGAACGGTCAGACTGTATAAAAAGAAATAATGGTGGCTCATTGGTTGATAGTGGGACTTGCATTCAGAGTGATGTGGATTCAAACCCCATAGAAGACAAAGAACTATTTCTCATTTTTTAAGAGAAGGAATTTACTTCCAGGTCGATTTTATTGTGCAGTTTCCTGTCTCAAAAAGGGGAATGACATAAGTCACATCCAAAAGTGAAGGGCAGGCATTTTGCCCACTCCCAAAAATAAGCATCAATCACATTGTATATAGTATTTCAGTTTGTTTTTAATTGGATGAATGTTTCTATCCCATCTTTGGCAAAACAATAACTGCCACATTCAGCCCAAAAGCCTACAGTCACTGGGCTGAAAGCGGACGACATAAATAATTTACTCGCGGTGGAGGCAATCCTGAACATATGTTCAACTTTTTCATTGAATGAAACTGCCCAAAGTTTTGGAATTTTTTTGTGATGCTTTGGTGGCTCAGTGACAGAGTGTCAGATTACAATGCAGTCAAAGCCAGGTTCAAATCCAGTAACAGGCAGTTATATTCCTGTCTTTTTCTGGATTACAATTTACTTCCCGGTAAATTTCCTGGTGCAATTTCCTAGTGCAGGGGAGCGACATAGGAAACAGCAAAATGTGGAGGGCAGGCATTCAGCCCACCCTCTAAAAATAAATAAAAATAAAAAATATAGTTATAAAGAAAAAAGCACAACAAAGAACTACATACCTGAAGAGCATTGGACCAATTCAGCAGTGAGCCCATCACAAGAGGGGCCCCCAAATGTTGGCTCTGGATTGGTGCATGTTCTGTTCCTTGGCTTGACCCATGTCTTGTTCTCTGTCTCAAAGCAAAGCTCATCAGAGCTTTCAGTCCAGTTGGCTGTTTTGTTTGCTGTTTCAAAACAGAACTCATCCAAACTAACTGTCCAAGCACTCCATCCACCAGGCACTGAAAGAACATTGGGTGAGCATTGCAGAAAATTAAGGACACAGTGGGAAAGACCTACCTGGAAGGCACTGCACAAATTCATTAGTGAGCCCATCACAAGAAGGGCCCCCAAATGTTGGCTCTGGATTGGTGCATGTTCTGTTCCTTGGCTTGACCCATGTCTTGTTCTCTGTCTCAAAGCAAAGCTCATCAGAGCTTTCAGTCCAGTTGGACCAACCACCACCAGCTGAAAGCACAAGTTTGAAGACATTTGATGAGAAAAGGGAGCCATTGTGATGCTCTTGATAGATTACTTGGAGTGCACAAAACCATTTCCTCCGCAGATCCTGTGCATTTGCCACCATAGAGTGGCTGAGGATTGGTGCAGGTTCTGCTTTTGGGCTTCACCCATGTTTTGTTTGCTGTTTCAAAACAGAACTCATCCAAACTAAGTGTCCAAGCACTCCATCCACCAGGCACTGAAAGAACATTGGGTGAGCATTGCAGAAAATTAAGGACACAGTGGGAAAGAACTACCTGGAGGGCATTGCACCAATTCAGCAGTGAGCCCATCACAAGAGGGGCCCCCCAATGTTGGCTCTGGATTGGTGCATGTTCTGTTCCTTGGCTTGACCCATGTCTTGTTCTCTGTCTCAAAGCAAAGCTCATCAGAGCTTTCAGTCCAGTTGGACCAACCACCACCAGCTGAAAGCACAAGTTTGAAGACATGTGATGAGAAAAGGGAGACATTGTGATGCTCTTGATAATTTACTTGGAGTGCACAAAACCATTTCCTCTGCAGATCCTGTGCATTTGCCACCATAGAGTGGCTCAGGATTGGTGCAGGTTCTGCTTTTGGGCTTCACCCATGTTTTGTTTGCTGTTTCAAAACAGAACTCATCCAAACTGACTGTCCAAGCACTCCATCCACCAGGCACTGAAAGAACATTGGGTGAGCATGGAAGAGAATTAAGGACACACTGTTAAGGAACTACCTGGAAGGCACTGCACCAATTCAGCAGTGAGCCCATCACAAGAGGGGCCCCCAAATGTTGGCTCTGGATTGGTGCATGTTCTGTTCCTTGGCTTGACCCATGTCTTGTTCTCTGTCTGAAGGCAAAGCTCATCAGAGCTTTCAGTCCAGTTGGACCAACCACCACCATCTGAAAGCACAAATTTGAAGACATGTGATGAGAAAAGGGAGCCATTGTGATGCTCTTGATAGATTACTTGGAGTGCACAAAACCATTTCCTCCGCAGATCCTGTGCATTTGCCACCATAGAGTGGCTCAGGATTGGTGCAGGTTCTGCTTTTGGGCTTCACCCATGTTTTGTTTGCTGTTTCAAAACAGAACTCATCCAAACTGACTGTCCAAGCACTCCATCCACCAGGCACTGAAAGAACATTGGGTGAGCATTGCTGAGAATAAAGCACACAGTGGGAAAGAACTACCTGGAGGGCATTGCACCAATTCAGCAGTAAGCCCATCACAAGAGGGGCCCCCAAATGTTGGCTCTGGATTGGTGCATGTTCTGTTCCTTGGCTTGACCCATGTCTTGTTCTCTGTCTCAAAGCAAAGCTCATCAGAGCTTTCAGTCCAGTTGGACCAACCACCACCAGCTGAAAGCACAAGTTTGAAGACATGTGATGAGAAAAGGGAGCCAATGTGGTGCTCTTGATAATTTACTTGGAGTGCACATAATCATTTCCTCCGCAGACCCTGTGCATTGGCCACCATAGAGTGGCTGAGGATTGGTGCAGGTTCTGCTTTTGGGCTTCACCCATGTTTTGTTTGCTGTTTCAAAACAGAACTCATCCAAACTAACTGTCCAAGCACTCCATCCACCAGGCACTGAAAGAACATTGTGTGAGCATTGCAGAAAATTTAGGACACAGTGGGAAAGAACTACTTGGAAGGCACTGCACAAATTCAGCAGTAAGCCCATCACAAGAGGGGCCCCCCAATGTTGGCTCTGGATTGGTGCATGTTCTGTTCCTTGGCTTGACCCATGTCTTGTTCTCTGTCTCAAAGCAAAGCTCATCAGAGCTTTCAGTCCAGTTGGACCAACCACCACCATCTGAAAGCACAAGTTTGAAGACATGTGATGAGAAAAGGGAGCCAATGTGGTGCTCTTGATAATTTACTTGGAGTGCACATAATCATTTCCTCCGCAGACCCTGTGCATTGGCCACCATAGAGTGGCTGAGGATTGGTGCAGGTTCTGCTTTTGGGCTTCACCCATGTTTTGTTTGCTGTTTCAAAACAGAACTCATCCAAACTAACTGTCCAAGCACTCCATCCACCAGGCACTGAAAGAACATTGTGTGAGCATTGCAGAAAATTTAGGACACAGTGGGAAAGAACTACTTGGAAGGCACTGCACAAATTCAGCAGTAAGCCCATCACAAGAGGGGCCCCCCAATGTTGGCTCTGGATTGGTGCATGTTCTGTTCCTTGGCTTGACCCATGTCTTGTTCTCTGTCTCAAAGCAAAGCTCATCAGAGCTTTCAGTCCAGTTGGACCAACCACCACCATCTGAAAGCACAAGTTTGAAGACATGTGATGAGAAAAGGGAGACATTGTGATGCTCTTGATAATTTACTTGGAGTGCACAAAACCATTTCCTCTGCAGATCCTGTGCATTTGCCA
Organism: Paracyclopina nana; assembly: GCA_019096065.1. NCBI lineage: Eukaryota > Metazoa > Arthropoda > Copepoda > Cyclopoida > Cyclopettidae > Paracyclopina > Paracyclopina nana. Next base: position 919,670 of record JAGUCH010000004.1, read on the forward strand.
CCATAGAGTGGCTCAGGATTGGTGCAGGTTCTGCTTTTGGGCTTCACCCATGTTTTGTTTGCTGTTTCAAAACAGAACTCATCCAAACTGACTGTCCAAGCACTCCATCCACCAGGCACTGAAAGAACATTGGGTGAGCATTGCAGAAAATTAAGGACACAGTGGGAAAGACCTACCTGGAAGGCACTGCACAAATTCATTAGTGAGCCCATCACAAGAAGGGCCCCCAAATGTTGGCTCTGGATTGGTGCATGTTCTGTTCCTTGGCTTGACCCATGTCTTGTTCTCTGTCTCAAAGCAAAGCTCATCAGAGCTTTCAGTCCAGTTGGACCAACCACCACCAGCTGAAAGCACAAGTTTGAAGACATTTGATGAGAAAAGGGAGCCATTGTGATGCTCTTGATAGATTACTTGGAGTGCACAAAACCATTTCCTCCGCAGATCCTGTGCATTTGCCACCATAGAGTGGCTGAGGATTGGTGCAGGTTCTGCTTTTGGGCTTCACCCATGTTTTGTTTGCTGTTTCAAAACAGAACTCATCCAAACTAAGTGTCCAAGCACTCCATCCACCAGGCACTGAAAGAACATTGGGTGAGCATTGCAGAAAATTAAGGACACAGTGGGAAAGAACTACCTGGAGGGCATTGCACCAATTCAGCAGTGAGCCCATCACAAGAGGGGCCCCCCAATGTTGGCTCTGGATTGGTGCATGTTCTGTTCCTTGGCTTGACCCATGTCTTGTTCTCTGTCTCAAAGCAAAGCTCATCAGAGCTTTCAGTCCAGTTGGACCAACCACCACCATCTGAAAGCACAAGTTTGAAGACATGTGATGAGAAAAGGGAGCCATTGTGATGCTCTTGATAGATTACTTGGAGTGCACAAAACCATTTCCTCCGCAGATCCTGTGCATTTACCACCATAGAGTGGCTCAGGATTGGTGCAGTTTCTGCTTTTGGGCTTCACCCATGTTTTGTTTGCTGTTTCAAAACAGAACTCATCCAAACTGACTGTCCAAGCACTCCATCCACCAGGCACTGAAAGAACATTGGGTGAGCATTGCTGAGAATTAAGGACACAGAGGGAAAGAACTACCTGGAGGGCATTGCACCAATTCAGCAGTAAGCCCATCACAAGAGGGGCCCCCAAATGTTGGCTCTGGATTGGTGCATGTTCTGTTCCTTGGCTTGACCCATGTCTTGTTCTCTGTCTCAAAGCAAAGCTCATCAGAGCTTTCAGTCCAGTTGGACCAACCACCACCAGCTGAAAGCACAAGTTTGAAGACATGTGATGAGAAAAGGGAGACATTGTGATGCTCTTGATAATTTACTTGGAGTGCACAAAACCATTTCCTCTGCAGATCCTGTGCATTTGCCACCATAGAGTGGCTCAGGATTGGTGCAGGTTCTGCTTTTGGGCTTCACCCATGTTTTGTTTGCTGTTTCAAAACAGAACTCATCCAAACTGACTGTCCAAGCACTCCATCCACCAGGCACTGAAAGAACATTGGGTGAGCATTGCAGAAAATTAAGGACACAGTGGGAAAGACCTACCTGGAAGGCACTGCACAAATTCATTAGTGAGCCCATCACAAGAAGGGCCCCCAAATGTTGGCTCTGGATTGGTGCATGTTCTGTTCCTTGGCTTGACCCATGTCTTGTTCTCTGTCTCAAAGCAAAGCTCATCAGAGCTTTCAGTCCAGTTGGACCAACCACCACCAGCTGAAAGCACAAGTTTGAAGACATGTGATGAGAAAAGGGAGCCAATGTGGTGCTCTTGATAATTTACTTGGGGTGCACATAATCATTTCCTCCGCAGATCCTGTGCATTGGCCACCATAGAGTGGCTGAGGATTGGTGCAGGTTCTGCTTTTGTGCTTCACCCATGTTTTGTTTGCTGTTTCAAAACATAACTCATCCAAATTGACTGTCCAAGCACTCCATCCACCAGGCACTGAAAGAACATTGGGTGAGCATGGAAGAGAATTAAGGAAACACTGTTAAGGAACTACCTGGAAGGCACTGCACCAATTCAGCAGAGAGCCCATCACAAGAGGGGCCCCCAAATGTTGGCTCTGGATTGGTGCATGTTCTGTTCCTTGGCTTGACCCATGTCTTGTTCTCTGTCTCAAAGCAAAGCTCATCAGAGCTTTCAGTCCAGTTGGACCAACCACCACCAGCTGAAAGCACAAGTTTGAAGACATGTGATGAGAAAAGGGAGACATTGTGATGCTCTTGATAGATTACTTGGAGTGCACAAAACCATTTCCTCCGCAGATCCTGTGCATTTGCCACCATAGAGTGGCTCAGGATTGGTGCAGGTTCTGCTTTTGGGCTTCACCCATGTTTTGTTTGCTGTTTCAAAACAGAACTCATCCAAACTGACTGTCCAAGCACTCCATCCACCAGGCACTGAAAGAACATTGGGTGAGCATGGAAGAGAATTAAGGACACACTGTTAAGGAACTACCTGGAAGGCACTGCACCAATTCAGCAGTGAGCCCATCACAAGAGGGGCCCCCAAATGTTGGCTCTGGATTGGTGCATGTTCTGTTCCTTGGCTTGACCCATGTCTTGTTCTCTGTCTGAAGGCAAAGCTCATCAGAGCTTTCAGTCCAGTTGGACCAACCACCACCATCTGAAAGCACAAGTTTGAAGACATGTGATGAGAAAAGGGAGCCATTGTGATGCTCTTGATAGATTACTTGGAGTGCACAAAACCATTTCCTCCGCAGATCCTGTGCATTTGCCACCATAGAGTGGCTCAGGATTGGTGCAGGTTCTGCTTTTGGGCTTCACCCATGTTTTGTTTGCTGTTTCAAAACAGAACTCATCCAAACTAAGTGTCCAATCACTCCATCCACCAGGCACTGAAAGAACATTGGGTGAGCATTGCAGAAAATTAAGGACACAGTGGGAAAGAACTACCTGGAGGGCATTGCACCAATTCAGCAGTGAGCCCATCACAAGAGGGGCCCCCCAATGTTGGCTCTGGATTGGTGCATGTTCTGTTCCTTGGCTTGACCCATGTCTTGTTCTCTGTCTCAAAGCAAAGCTCATCAGAGCTTTCAGTCCAGTTGGACCAACCACCACCATCTGAAAGCACAAGTTTGAAGACATGTGATGAGAAAAGGGAGCCATTGTGATGCTCTTGATAGATTACTTGGAGTGCACAAAACCATTTCCTCCGCAGATCCTGTGCATTTGCCACCATAGAGTGGCTCAGGATTGGTGCAGGTTCTGCTTTTGGGCTTCACCCATGTTTTGTTTGCTGTTTCAAAACAGAACTCATCCAAACTGACTGTCCAAGCACTCCATCCACCAGGCACTGAAAGAACATTGGGTGAGCATGGAAGAGAATTAAGGACACACTGTTAAGGAACTACCTGGAAGGCACTGCACCAATTCAGCAGTGAGCCCATCACAAGAGGGGCCCCCAAATGTTGGCTCTGGATTGGTGCATGTTCTGTTCCTTGGCTTGACCCATGTCTTGTTCTCTGTCTGAAGGCAAAGCTCATCAGAGCTTTCAGTCCAGTTGGACCAACCACCACCATCTGAAAGCACAAATTTGAAGACATGTGATGAGAAAAGGGAGCCATTGTGATGCTCTTGATAGATTACTTGGAGTGCACAAAACCATTTCCTCCGCAGATCCTGTGCATTTGCCACCATAGAGTGGCTCAGGATTGGTGCAGGTTCTGCTTTTGGGCTTCACCCATGTTTTGTTTGCTGTTTCAAAACAGAACTCATCCAAACTAACTGTCCAAGCACTCCATCCACCAGGCACTGAAAGAACATTGGGTGAGCATTGCAGAAAATTAAGGACACAGTGGGAAAGAACTACCTGGAAGGCACTGCACCAATTCAGCAGTAAGCCCATCACAAGAGGGGCCCCCCAATGTTGGCTCTGGATTGGTGCATGTTCTGTTCCTTGGCTTGACCCATGTCTTGTTCTCTGTCTCAAAGCAAAGCTCATCAGAGCTTTCAGTCCAGTTGGACCAACCACCACCATCTGAAAGCACAAATTTGAAGACATGTGATGAGAAAAGGGAGCCATTGTGATGCTCTTGATAGATTACTTGGAGTGCACAAAACCATTTCCTCTGCAGATCCTGTGCATTTGCCACCATAGAGTGGTTCAGGATTGGTGCAGGTTCTGCTTTTGGGCTTCACCCATGTTTTGTTTGCTGTTTCAAAACAGAACTCATCCAAACTGACTGTCCAAGCACTCCATCCACCAGGCACTGAAAGAACATTGGGTGAGCATTGCTTAGAATAAAGCACACAGTGGGAAAGAACTACCTGGAGGGCATTGCACCAATTCAGCAGTAAGCCCATCACAAGAGGGGCCCCCAAATGTTGGCTCTGGATTGGTGCATGTTCTGTTCCTTGGCTTGACCCATGTCTTGTTCTCTGTCTCAAAGCAAAGCTCATCAGAGCTTTCAGTCCAGTTGGACCAACCACCACCAGCTGAAAGCACAAGTTTGAAGACATGTGATGAGAAAAGGGAGCCATTGTGATGCTCTTGATAGATTACTTGGAGTGCACAAAACCATTTCCTCCGCAGATCCTGTGCATTTGCCACCATAGAGTGGCTGAGGATTGGTGCAGGTTCTGCTTTTGGGCTTCACCCATGTTTTGTTTGCTGTTTCAAAACAGAACTCATCCAAACTAACTGTCCAAGCACTCCATCCACCAGGCACTGAAAGAACATTGTGTGAGCATTGCAGAAAATTTAGGACACAGTGGGAAAGAACTACTTGGAAGGCACTGCACAAATTCAGCAGTAAGCCCATCACAAGAGGGGCCCCCCAATGTTGGCTCTGGATTGGTGCATGTTCTGTTCCTTGGCTTGACCCATGTCTTGTTCTCTGTCTCAAAGCAAAGCTCATCAGAGCTTTCAGTCCAGTTGGACCAACCACCACCATCTGAAAGCACAAGTTTGAAGACATGTGATGAGAAAAGGGAGACATTGTGATGCTCTTGATAATTTACTTGGAGTGCACAAAACCATTTCCTCTGCAGATCCTGTGCATTTGCCACCATAGAGTGGCTCAGGATTGGTGCAGGTTCTGCTTTTGGGCTTCACCCATGTTTTGTTTGCTGTTTCAAAACAGAACTCATCCAAACTGACTGTCCAAGCACTCCATCCACCAGGCACTGAAAGAACATTGGGTGAGCATTGCAGAAAATTAAGGACACAGTGGGAAAGACCTACCTGGAAGGCACTGCACAAATTCATTAGTGAGCCCATCACAAGAAGGGCCCCCAAATGTTGGCTCTGGATTGGTGCATGTTCTGTTCCTTGGCTTGACCCATGTCTTGTTCTCTGTCTCAAAGCAAAGCTCATCAGAGCTTTCAGTCCAGTTGGACCAACCACCACCAGCTGAAAGCACAAGTTTGAAGACATGTGATGAGAAAAGGGAGCCATTGTGATGCTCTTGATAGATTACTTGGAGTGCACATAATCATTTCCTCTGCAGATCCTGTGCATTTGCCACCATAGAGTGGCTCAGGATTGGTGCAGGTTCTGCTTTTGGGCTTCACCCATGTTTTGTTTGCTGTTTCAAAACAGAACTCATCCAAACTGACTGTCCAAGCACTCCATCCACCAGGCACTGAAAGAACATTGGGTGAGCATTGCAGAAAATTAAGGACACAGTGGGAAAGAACTACCTGGAGGGCATTGCACCAATTCAGCAGTGAGCCCATCACAAGAGGGGCCCCTAAATGTTGGCTCTGGATTGGTGCATGTTCTGTTCCTTGGCTTGACCCATGTCTTGTTCTCTGTCTCAAAGCAAAGCTCATCAGAGCTTTCAGTCCAGTTGGACCAACCACCACCAGCTGAAAGCACAAGTTTGAAGACATGTGATGAGAAAAGGGAGACATTGTGATGCTCTTGATAGATTACTTGGAGTGCACAAAACCATTTCCTCTGCAGATCCTGTGCATTTGCCACCATAGAGTGGCTCAGGATTGGTGCAGGTTCTGCTTTTGGGCTTCACCCATGTTTTGTTTGCTGTTTCAAAACAGAACTCATCCAAACTAACTGTCCAAACACTCCATCCACCAGGCACTGAAAGAGTAGTTTGTGTGCATTGCACAGAATGGAAGGGTGGACACATTTGGCTTTGACCTTTGTTGTTCCATAGTTTTGTGACAGGAAACTGCACAACAAAACTGCACCAGGATATCGACCAGGAAGTGAATTGCAATCCAGTAAAAGACAGAAAAATAACTGCCTGTTCTGGGATTTGAACCTTGGTCTGACTGATTTGCAATCTGACTATGTCACTGAGCCACCGAAGGAACACAGAAAATTTCAACAAGAAAAAGTTGACCAAATGTTTAGGATTGCCTTTACCACCAGCAAATTATGTATGATTGGGGCATTCAGCCCAGTGGCTATAGACCTTTGGGCTTTAATGTGGTAGTTACTGTTTTTCCAAAGATGGGATATTAACCTTCATCCCATTAAACAAAAACTGCAATGCTATATACAATGTGATTGATGCATATTATTGGGAGTGGGCTAGAGGTGTATCTGGCTCAGGCCCGAGCCTGAAAGCCCAATACCAATTTCTGGCCCAGGCTAAATAAGGCCCCAGCGTGAGCCCGACTCAAGCCGATTTTCAGAAAGCCCAAAAAAGCCTGAGGTGGTCCAAATGACATTTCTTTAAATGAAAAAACTTGTTAAAAATCAGAAAAACAATTGCTCTAGATAATGAGCTTAAATGTTGAGTTTGATTGTAAAGTATCCCTTGACTTACATTTAACTTCAGTATTAGAGGTGAGTTTGTAATTTAAAAAGTGATTATTATTCAGATTTTTCCAGAAAAATTGTAGATTTTATCACAGTTTAAAAAGCATGTAGCATTTTTTAACTGGCTCAAAAAAGCCTGAAGCCTGAAAAAAAAGTTCAGGCCCAACCCGACCCAAGTCATTTTTGGAAAACTCAAGCCTGACCCGAGCCCGACTTTTCTTGGCCTGGTACACCTCTAGAGTAGGCAAAAGGCTCATTTTTTTATTTATCTTATATACTGTAATACAATTTCCTCGTGTTATAATTCAGTTTACTGATCCGACTCAGCTCTTTTATATCACAGTTTTTTCAAAGCAATTAGGCGATTTTTGAATACTTAATGGCCCTTGATTGATTTAAAGTAATTTTATGCCCCTCATATACCTTGGAAGTATTCCAAATTCCAAAGAAGCTGAAAAAATAGAGGAACTACCTAGATTTGAACCTCTGACAGTAGGATTAGCATTCCAATGCTCTAACCACTGAGCTATGGAAGCTTGATGTAATATTAATGCTATTACAGGATTTTAACATAATTTAAGCCAGGTAAAGAAATCAGAAAATGTTAAGGAATGGCTGGGATTTTAACCACAGACAGCTGGATCAAGAGACCAGAACTTTAACCATTGAGCCATGGGAGCACCTCAGATGAAATGGTTTTTAAAAGTCTAAATTTTCCCGAACCACAGGATGCAAGCAAATGAGAGCCAGTGATATTCACATAGCAACTAAAATTTGATCAGCATTTTACAGGGCACGGGGCAGCCAGGTAATTTCATTAAAACACTCAAAAATTGTATTTCAGAATATAAAAATGTATATACTGAGCTGGGGAAATTAAAATTGGTCTGTAAAAAGGCTGACCTAGGATTTTAGAATGGAAAAACATTAACATTCATACAATTACAGCCCTTGCAGGCTCGGGCTAGTAAAGCTGTACTTCAGTTTTCCCGTTTTAAAGTCTTCTCTCAGCTCTTTAATGGCCCTACTTTATGATCCCTAGGTGGATATAAATATGTAATAATTTTTCTGGAGGGAGGACCAAAGCCCTCCACATTTCACTGCTACCTATGTGGCTCCCCTGTTTTGGCACAGGAAACAGAAAAATGTGATTATGATCTTAAATTAGATGCTGTTGTTTTATCCCTTATGAAATAGCTTTTTAGCTGTAAGCCAGGCTAGGCCACATTTAATTTTTTTGATTTCTATCATGCAGCAGAGAAGGCCCTAAAAAATGTCCTTGGCTTAAGAGCTCTCAGGCTAAATGTGGCAGTGATTGTTTATCCATAGGTACGAAAGGATTTCAACCTTAATTCTACTAAACAGAATGCAATGCATTGTTATTTACAAAAGGACAGTTAGGGATAATTTTCTGCATGAAACATTATTGGGAGTGGGCCGAAGGCTTGTACGCTCTCAATATTTTTACATGAATTGTGGGGAAGGCCAAAGGAAGTTGGCATTCTTTTTAGCAGAACAGGCAAGTGATCCAACCAAGATCCTTGGTACCTGATTCCTAGGAGCTTCAATATTACATAGGTATCAAGCTTATTGTGTACTAATTAATGTCGAATGACCTTTTCATGCAAAAAAAGTATACTTTTGATAGTTTTTTGCCACTATTTGCCATCTTGAATGAGACTTACCCTTCTTGCCCCAAAGACCTTTATCTTCAAGACTTCAAGACTTTCAAACTTTCATGTTCACATGCATCATAGAAAAAATTCAATAACTTTTTTCTGGAAAGCACATAGCATCAACACATAGGAAAAACCTAAAAATGTAAATCTTAACTGTAATGTAAAAGTTTCAATTGGAACAAATTTCCTTATGGTCAACTAAAACCTCTAAAATAAAAAAGTTGGACTGAATAAGCAGATGAAAATTAAGTCCACCAGCTTTATGAAGATATGAGGTTGGAGATTTTTTTCAGGCAATATTAGTCTGAAGTTATTTTTAAATGTCTCTTGTAAGAAACTAATATCTCAACCAGAAATTTTCTCAAGTGTTATTAGCACTTCGTTTTACCCCGATTGTATTTATAATTTATAAAGTACCAGGGGCAAATAGCAGTTTATATATTCTGACTGAATGAGCATGAATGAAGGTGTCATTCCAGGTATACAGGGCATCATACAATAAGCGGAGTATTTCACAGGCTCACCTAGACTTCGAGCTCAATCTATTAAGCATATGAGTTCTCTTTAACCTGCTTTTGGTAGGAGGCCCTGTATATCAGCTACTGATAAACCTAGGACAGTGTGGCAATAGTGCAGAACACCTAATGGTGCTGCCATCTCTTCACATTTTTCTCAGGAACAGAGCATATTATTAAGGTTATAGTCGTTTGACCAGAATTGTGATCCCATCTACTTAGCTGGTGCACTTTCTAGTTTGCTTAGTCAGCATTGAGATGCTCCATGTTTTCTTGATTGATAAATCTTCTTCAGGAATTTTAAGATCAATTGCTAGAACATAATTCCTCTAACATAATGTCATCTTCATAGACTATGAGATCTGCCACCCAAGTCAAATGGCTTCTGGCCTGGTGTATCCAGCCATCATTCTGACTTATCAGTCATGTATTTTGCCAGCTCCAGCATCAGCAGCTTGCCTAAGTATCAAGCATTAGCTAAAGGGAGCATATCCAGCTAAAACAATATTAACTGAATTTTTTAAACTTTTATATAAAGTAATACGATTTTCTTGTGTTATAATTCAGTTTACCGATCCGACTCAGCTATTTATATCACAGTTCTGTCTAAGCAATTTGGGGGATATTAAATACTTAACAGCCCTTGAATCAAATTAGAGGGATTTTAAGTAATTTATTGCCCCTCATATTCCATGGAAGTAATCCAAATTCCAAAGAAGTTGGAAAAAGAGTGGATCATCCAAGATTCGAACCTCAGACAGTTGGATTAGCATTCCAATGCTCTAACCACTGAGCTATGAAAACATCATGTAAATTGCATGCTATGTATAGGACTTTAACCATAATTTAAGCCACTAAAGAAAAACATAAGTTAATGAATGACTGGGGTTTGAACCCTAGACTGCTGAATCAAGAGCCTAGCACTCTAACCATTGTGCCATAGGAACACATCTGAAAAAATGGATTTTAAAAGTCTATTTAATTGCTCCCAACCCACTGGATGCTAACTAATGAGAGCCAGTGATATTCACATAGCAACTAAAAACAGAGCAGTATTTTCTAGGGCACAGGGCAGCCGGGTAACTTCATTAAAACACTCAAAAATTGTATTACAGAATATAAAATTGTACCGATTGAGTCATGAGAAACGCAATGCGCTGGCTGCACTGCTGCACTAAATAAACCGGCCGAATTGGCCATAGCGCTTACCCGGTTTTGATGACTCAATCGGTATATTTTGAGCTAGGGCACATGCAATTGGGTCATTTAATAGCTGACCTCAGATTTTAAAATGGAAAAACACTCGTACAATTACAGCCCTCGCAGCCTCGGGCTAGTAAAGCTGTGCTCGAGTTTTCCCATTTTAAAATCCTCTCCCAGCTATTTAATGACCCTACTTTCCGTGCCCCAGCTAAAATATAACTATTGATCCTATATTTTTTACAAATGCTATATATAATGAAGTCATTTGGAGTATTGCATCACTTCAAAATCAATTTTTTAATTGCTTTGAAATAGATTTTGTAAAGCATTTTTTGAACATGGGGATATGCTGTAACCAATAAACAAACAATCCCAAATCATTTTTTAGAAACATCAATAATTATCTAAGTCTTGTAAATTAAAAGCACCAACATTATTTTTGTAAATCGCTATATCCTAAGTGCATCGATCTTGGTTCCTTTCTTTTAAAAACCAGGCACTAAATTCATATATCACCATAGGCCTGCCCATCATAATCCATTTATGGACACCTTTACATAGTTCAGCACATGAGGACACAGTGGGGAAAGACCTACCTGGAGTGCATTGCACCAATTCAGCAGTGAGCCCATCACAAGAGGGGCCCCCAAATGTTGGCTCTGGATTGGTGCATGTTCTGTTCCTTGGCTTGACCCATGTCTTGTTCTCTGTCTCAAAGCAAAGCTCATCAGAGCTTTCAATCCAGTTGGACCAACCACCACCATCTGAAAGCACAAGTTTGAAGACATGTGATGAGAAAAGGGAGCCAATGTGGTGCTCTTGATAATTTACTTGGAGCGCACATAATCATTTCCTCCGCAGATCCTGTGCATTGGCCACCATAGAGTGGCTGAGGATTGGTGCAGGTTCTGCTTTTGGTCTTCACCCATGTTTTGTTTGCTGTTTCAAAACAGAACTCATCCAAACTAACTGTCCAAGCACTCCAACCACCGAGCACTGAAAGAACATTTGGTATGCATTACCAAGAATTAAGCACACAGTGGGAAAGACCTACCTGGAGTGCATTGCACCAATTCAGCAGTGAGCCCATCACAAGAGGGGCCCCCAAATGTTGGCTCTGGATTGGTGCATGTTCTGTTCCTTGGCTTGACCCATGTCTTGTTCTCTGTCTCAAAGCAAAGCTCATCAGAGCTTTCAATCCAGTTGGACCAACCACCACCAACTGAAAGCACAAGTTTGAAGACATGTGATGAGAAAAGGGAGCCAATGTGGTGCTCTTGATAATTTACTTGGAGTGCACATAATCATTTCCTCTGCAGATCCTGTGCATTTGCCACCATAGAGTGGCTCAGGATTGGTGCAGGTTCTGCTTTTGGGCTTCACCCATGTTTTGTTTGCTGTTTCAAAACAGAACTCATCCAAACTAACTGTCCAAGCACTCCATCCACCAGGCACTGAAAGAACATTGGGTGAGCATTGCAGAAAATTAAGGACACAGTGGGAAAAACCTACCTGGTATGCATTGCACCAATTCAGCAGTGAGCCCATCACAAGAGGGGCCCCCAAATGTTGGCTCTGGATTGGTGCATGTTCTGTTCCTTGGCTTGACCCATGTCTGGTTCTCTGTCTCAAAGCAAAGCTCATCAGAGCTTTCAATCCAGTTGGACCAACCACCACCAACTGAAAGCACAAGTTTGAAGACATGTGATGAGAAAAGGGAGCCAATGTGGTGCTCTTGATAATTTACTTGGAGTGCACATAATCATTTCCTCCGCAGATCCTGTGCATTGGCCACCATAGAGTGGCTGAGGATTGGTGCAGGTTCTGCTTTTGGTCTTCACCCATGTTTTGTTTGCTGTTTCAAAACAGAACTCATCCAAACTAACTGTCCAAGCACTCCAACCACCGAGCACTGAAAGAACATTTGGTATGCATTACCAAGAATTAAGCAAACAGTGGGAAAGACCTACCTGGAGTGCATTGCACCAATTCAGCAGTGAGCCCATCACAAGAGGGGCCCCCAAATGTTGGCTCTGGATTGGTGCATGTTCTGTTCCTTGGCTTGACCCATGTCTGGTTCTCTGTCTCAAAGCAAAGCTCATCAGAGCTTTCAATCCAGTTGGACCAACCACCACCAACTGAAAGCACAAGTTTGAAGACATGTGATGAGAAAAGGGAGCCAATGTGGTGCTCTTGATAATTTACTTGGAGTGCACATAATCATTTCCTCTGCAGATCCTGTGCATTGGCCACCATAGAGTGGCTCAGGATTGGTGCAGGTTCTGCTTTTGGTCTTCACCCATGTTTTGTTTGCTGTTTCAAAACAGAACTCATCCAAACTAACTGTCCACTCACTCCATCCACCAGGCACTGAAAGAACATTGGGTGAGCATTGCAGAAAATTAAGGACACAGTGGGAAAAACCTACCTGGTATGCATTGCACCAATTCAGCAGTTAGCCCATCACAAGAGGGGCCCCTAAATGTTGGCTCTGGATTGGTGCATGTTCTGTTCCTTGTCTTGACCCATGTCTTGTTCTCTGTCTCAAAGCAAAGCTCATCAGAGCTTTCAGTCCAGTTGGACCAACCACCACCATCTGAAAGCACAAGTTTGAAGACATTTGATGAGAAAAGGGAGACATTGTGATGCTCTTGATAGATTACTTGGAGTGCACAAAACCATTTCCTCCGCAGATCCTGTGCATTTGCCACCATAGAGTGGCTCAGGATTGGTGCAGGTTCTGCTTTTGGGCTTCACCCATGTTTTGTTTGCTGTTTCAAAACAGAACTCATCCAAACTAAGTGTCCAATCACTCCATCCACCAGGCACTGAAAGAACATTGGGTGAGCATTGCAGAAAATTAAGGACACAGTGGGAAAGAACTACCTGGAGGGCATTGCACCAATTCAGCAGTGAGCCCATCACAAGAGGGGCCCCTAAATGTTGGCTCTGGATTGGTGCATGTTCTGTTCCTTGGCTTGACCCATGTCTGGTTCTCTGTCTCAAAGCAAAGCTCATCAGAGCTTTCAGTCCAGTTGGACCAACCACCACCAACTGAAAGCACAAATTTGAAGACATGTGATGAGAAAAGGGAGCTAATGTGGTGCTCTTGATAATTTACTTGGAATGCACATAATCATTTCCTCTGCAGATCCTGTACATTGGCCACCATAGAGTGGCTCAGGATTGGTGCAGGTTCTGCTTTTGGACTTCACCCATGTTTTGTTTGCTGTTTCAAAACAGAACTCATCCAAACTAACTGTCCAAGCACTCCATCCACCAGGCACTGAAAGAACATTGGGTGAGCATTACCAAGAATTAAGCACACAGTGGGAAAAACCTACCTGGTATGCATTGCACCAATTCAGCAGTGAGCCCATCACAAGAGGGGCCCCCAAATGTTGGCTCTGGATTGGTGCATGTTCTGTTCCTTGGCTTGACCCATGTCTTGTTCTCTGTCTCAAAGCAAAGCTCATCAGAGCTTTCAGTCCAGTTGGACCAACCACCACCATCTGAAAGCACAAATTTGAAGACATGTGATGAAAAAAGGGAGCCATTGTGATGCTCTTGATAGATTACTTGGAGTGCACAAAACCATTTCCTCCGCAGATCCTGTGCATTTGCCACCATAGAGTGGCTCAGGATTGGTGCAGGTTCTGCTTTTGGGCTTCACCCATGTTTTGTTTGCTGTTTCAAAACAGAACTCATCCAAACTAAGTGTCCAAGCACTCCATCCACCAGGCACTGAAAGAACATTGGGTGAGCATTGCAGAAAATTAAGGACACACTGTTAAAGAACTACCTGGAAGGCACTGCACAAATTCAGCATTAAGCCCATCACAAGAGGGGCCCCCAAATGTTGGCTCTGGATTGGTGCATGTTCTGTTCCTTGGCTTGACCCATGTCTTGTTCTCTGTCTCAAAGCAAAGCTCATCAGAGCTTTCAGTCCAGTTGGACCAACCACCACCATCTGAAAGCACAAGTTTGAAGACATTTGATGAGAAAAGGGAGACATTGTGATGCTCTTGATAGATTACTTGGAGTGCACAAAACCATTTCCTCCGCAGATCCTGTGCATTTGCCACCATAGAGTGGCTCAGGATTGGTGCAGGTTCTGCTTTTGGGCTTCACCCATGTTTTGTTTGCTGTTTCAAAACAGAACTCATCCAAACTAAGTGTCCAATCACTCCATCCACCAGGCACTGAAAGAACATTGGGTGAGCATTGCAGAAAATTAAGGACACACTGTTAAAGAACTACCTGGAAGGCACTGCACAAATTCAGCAGTAAGCCCATCACAAGAGGGGCCCCCAAATGTTGGCTCTGGATTGGTGCATGTTCTGTTCCTTGGCTTGACCCATGTCTTGTTCTCTGTCTCAAAGCAAAGCTCATCAGAGCTTTCAATCCAGTTGGACCAACCACCACCAGCTGAAAGCACAAGTTTGAAGACATGTGATGAGAAAAGGGAGACATTGTGGTGCTCTAGATAGATTACTTGGAGAGCATATTAATAATTCTTCTTCCTGTCCTGTGCAACTTCCCCCATATTTTGGTACTGGATTGTTACATTCTCTTATTTTTCTTTTTACCCATTCATTTTTTTCATTTTTCAAGCATGTTTCATCTGAAGTGATGACCCATTGAGACCAACCACCAGGAACTTTGAATCAAGTTTATTTTTTATCATATCTAATGCCTTTTCTGTTACTTACTTGGGAGACACTGAATATATTCTTGATTTGTCCCTTCACATTGGGTTCCTCCGTTTTGTGGCTCTGGATTGCTACATGATCTGTTTTTGCCTTTTTTCCATTCTTTATTAACTTCAAAACACATTTCATCTGTATCAATTGTCCATTCTGACCACATTCCATTAACTGTGGGCAAAAACATAGTTAAATCAAAGAAGTGTAATCAGAAAAATTGGCAAGTAGTCAGTTGCTAAAAATGGTTAGAAAACTTATGAAGGGTATTGGAGCAAATTCAAGACTGGTCAACAACTTTCAGCCAATTATTCTGTTTACAAAATTGAGCTTGTGGTTGATTCATTTTTTGCCTTTCTATAGGATTTTTTTGTGAATTACTCCATTGATAGTTGCGAATCACTAGCTGACCTTACTTGTTTTTTTTTGTTTTTAGGTATCTTTGATCTAAAATGTATCAATATTTTTGTAGACTTAATCTTTTCTTTCCTTTTGGACATATTTTCTCCTCCAACATTGGGTTGTTTGGGATGCAAGAAACTTTTGTATGATCAGGCGACCAAGGATTATAACAGTTCCGTTTTCTTGATACCATCCAAGTATCTGAGACATCTTTTGGATGGCAATTACTCCAACTTGTCCACTCAGAGTATCTTCCCATGTCTAAAAGTTGTTTTGGTAAAACATACTATGATTGAAGGTAATATAAATTATGCTTACACTGTTCATATGGATTGAATGTGCAATCTCTTTGGCAAATAAAAAAGAATGTAGAGGCACAATTGCAATCATCAAACATTATTCCATCATTAGCAGCAATTGTGACATCAGTACTCAATCTTCCGCAACCAAAATAGCCAGACCTGTCAAACTGCATATCTGTTTGGAAAGTATCACGAAACTCTTGAGGATTCCAAGATATTTGGCTCTTATCAATCCAATAAATGCGTCTAGTTGATCTACTAATGGCCAATCCAATGTAGCTACTTGCATACCAGGTACTTCCATCGCTTTGAGTTTGTGCTGATTTGTATTTGTGGAATTCAAATACTTCTTTCCATTCATCTGCATTTTTAGCCTGAGCAAGTCTTCCTCCAAAATTATCAGTGCAATGTGTTTGAACATCAACAAAAGTTTTTTTCCAACGAACAAACTTATAAACAAATGTAGAGCCAGGATTTATTGTCTCAAAACCATCCATGGAACAAGCTGTAACAAATTAACAAGCATCTTTTAGTAACTAAATCATGGTATTTTAAGATAATTACTATCGAAGGTAACAAATGCCACCTGCACAAGTTTATCAAGACTATATATCTATTACATAACTTGTAATAAGGAATCCCATTATTATAGGACCCTACCACCTCAACAAAAGTTCAGCCCTGAGAAAATTCTGGCACATTTTCCATTTCATTAACATGCTCAGATGGAATATAGAAGCTGGGTTTCAAAATGAATCTCTTCCACATTCAGCAAACGTGGAAAATCCCTGAAAAATCCCTGATTGGCTGGAAAAAATTTGAGAACCAAGCTACTATTTTCATCCAAGGGTAGCATGCAAGGAAATGAAAAATGTGTGAGGGATTTTTCTTTGGGACTAACTTTTGCTGAGGCGGTAAGGAACTACCTACTATTCGTTTTCCATATTATATGCAAGTCTGCTTAAAGAAACAAACTGAGAACTATTTGGAAATTGACACCTAACCAGGTATTTTAGGTAATAAGTAGAGAAAAGTGAAAAACATTGTTATAAAGTACAAAACGTAGCAAAAAACACTATGTCTTGAGATGATCAGCCAAATGAGATTTTCAATATTGCCAATGCACTTGCCGTTTATATGACTCAAGTTTTGCCTACAGCTGTCTTTTGATGCCTTGCCTTGCTATGTAAAAATTGTCATGTGACAAATTTATAATTTTATCTAGTTCATGATAATCATTCAAATTGAATAGCTTTGTTCAAGCAATAAAAATATCAAACAATATGCTAGTTCACCTTTATAAAAATCATCAGTGCAAAGATCTCTTTGACACACACCCCAACTCCCACTTGTTGTGTAGCACCAAGAGTTGTTCATTGCATAATCATATCTGCAGTTTTGGGCAGTGGATGTTCCATATTCTTCTCCACCAAAGCTAAATTGTGATGCGCACTCTTCTTGACCCAATGTTAAACCTGATGAAGCAATTAAGAAAATCATGATACAAAGTTCTATGCTATTTTGTGCTTATAACTGACAAGCACTTGCAGCCAAATCCCATTCCAAAATTATGACAAGACATATTGATACCACCAAGGACCAGTTGATCATTGCAAGCTCTATCAACTGAATGACTGAGAATGATTGGGAAAGTACCTGGCTAATGGCAATACCCAACCAGATATTATTTTGTGAGTTTACATTGTACTTCATATTTGCTATTTAGATTGAAATACCAACTATAGCAATAACAGTGACATTGAGTCTTTAACATAACCTTTCTGGGCAAAGTTTGAGTGAAGATGAAAAGAAGCAATCAATACCACTATCAGAAAGACCTGAGACTGTAAGATTCAAGTTTTTAGAAGAAACAAATCCAACCTCAGAGCTCTTTAGCAGCTGTGGAATTATATTTCTGGTAGGAAAACATAGAATGCATCAACAGTAACTCAAATGCATTCTGGCCAATGCTAATACATTCTGTCCAAGTGAATTCAAGGCACCCCAACAGAAAATGCAGTTACATAGTGACCTAATCATACAGGTCAAACAATATTCCAGTTTATACCAGTTCATCATCATTGAAAGTTGATAGTGCAATAATAATTGATGAAAAGTTGCCACTAGGCATTCTTTCATCTACTATTTCAAGGTATGAACTTTGTTGCTCCAGTATTCAAAATTAACTCTCATGGTTATTAAATATCAATAGTTACATTTTCATCTTAAGGTTAAACTGAATTTTAAAGCCAAAAAGATTAATTGCTTTGTTAAGTGTCAAGCAAAACCAAATGTAAGGCAGTGAATTTAAGTCAGTTGAGATGTGTAGGCAGTGAGAAAAGTAAGTAAAAAATTAGATCTCATAATTCTTTTTACAAATATGCTTCAACAAATAAATTATGGAGGGACTAGATTTTAAAATTTGCATACTTACCTTTGGAACCAAGGCTTTCAAAAACATAAATATTTCCCAGGAGTGCAAAATAGCCTCTGAAACCCCATGCCTTGGAATATGCAAGAAGAGTATATCATAGCCAAATGTAAAAAACTGGTAGTAAATGAATCTCAGAGGATTGTGAGGTAAAAGGTGAGTGAGGATTGTAAGGGGAGTTTTCTGTGCCCTGGTTATCTGGCCACTCCCAATCTTTGAAAGACCTAGGACTCTCTCTAAGAAGCTAACAGGTTGGCATAAAAAATTATTTCTTTAGAAACAATTATAGTTTTGCGTAATTAACTTAGCTTTCATGGCTATTTTAAGTAGCCTAAACCACAATTTTGAGACGTTTTGAATGGTTTAGCAATTGTTTTTCTTTACTAAGAAAACAATAAATTGCCTGGTAAATTGGTCAAACATATTGCAGTACCTACTGTCAATTTGGTCAGAAATTACATTGAATCTTGACCAACTCATGATGGGCTGGAGACCAACATGGTTGAAAAAGTACTGTCAAACCATATCCAGCTGTACCCCATCATAGAACCTACATAACCTGCATAACTAAGTCATATCTTGGAATCATTGAGCAACTCAATTATAGCAGACCTTTGGGCTGCAGTGAGTGACTAAACTTGGGAGGATCTAGAGAAATATTGAGTTACTTAACTTGGATAGACAAAGTTCAACCAATATTTCATTTTCTGAATGGAATTATAACATATTAAAACTCATTCACTTTGTCTATGCTGAATTTATGATGCCATGTAGCACTAACTGCTGTAACACCTTAGCAAGATATGTCTTAAATAAACTGACACATTGTTCTTTTCATCTTAGATTGATCTTTCTTTGGTGATGAGGAAGTGAATGTTACATGAGTATGTGATAACAAGATAGATAGACATAAAATTTTCAATTATGGTTTTTTAAGAATGAGGTCCAAGATTTTCAGGTTATGATTGTTGGTTTCAGAGACTTGACTTTGGCTGAACTAGGTTAGAATAGAGTGGCTTTACTTGGTCAGATCTTGATCTTGTGTGAAATTAAGAGGCTTTGTTGCCTTGAATGGGGAACCATATCAAATTTCATTATCATTTGGGTAGTCCAGTAAACTGATTAGTCATTGAGTTGCATTATTAACTAGTGCATACTCATGTAGCCTGTATAAATCAAAGTTGATGTTGTTTGAGGCCAAGAGCTCACCAAAAAATGCAAGTTTGAGGGGTTGATAAATTCACTTTTGGACAAAGAGTGTTACAAACAATGGGCCATGCTTATAGTGAAATCAAGAACTGACTTACAAAGGCTCATTTTGTTTGTTGGTCATTGCTCAAGCATGTAAAGTAAAAATAAGTGGTCACAGTATTTGCACACATTTTGATTATGTATTTCAAGCATTGTTTCAAGCTAATTTATAAAATTAAGGGAAAAGAGTTTAAAGGTTGAGGTTAATTTTTGGCATGATCACAAGGTGCAAGTACTTGATTAATTTGGTCAGCTTGCAGCAAATCCCACATCTCAAGGTTTAACTGAAAGGAAGAAAATGACATAAGAATCAAAGAGCTGAAAAAGTTAACATCAACAGGTACAAGATGTATACGTTGGATCAATCATGACACAAGACAATCCTGATATATCATTGGGTAATTCTCTCATGTATGTGATTTTTTTAGTAACTCCACATCCTTTCCCTTTTATTGCAGATTTTCCATTTGCTAGACTGACCCAAGACTGATCTGTCATTATAATAAAAAAAACCATTAAGTATAGAGAGTTAAAACAAGGCAAATGGTGCTAACCTGATCCACAGTTGATTTCATACTGAGATGGTACATTTGGGGGGCATCTGACATCATTGGTGTCAGGTGACCAAGGATTCACACAAGTGCGTGATTTTGACATCATCCATTTTTTACCATTTTGAGATGGGTTGCATCCACTCCAATCTGACCATTCAGAGTAAATTCCCATATCTGTAAGTTGCACATTGGTGTGAAGAACCCAATTAATTTTCATGTAAGCAAGTTACACTGTGAATAAGGGTTGAATTCACATTTTCGCTGACATATTGACTTGAATTCATCTCCACAATTAGCATCATCAAAGAGGATTCCATCATTGGCTGTATATGCCTCATTAAAACGCAATCTGCCACACTTGAAATTTCCAGTACGATCAAAAGGCAAACTTGTGTTGAATGTGCTATGAAAGTCATCAAGACTGCTCCAAACTGTAGCTTCATCATCCACCCAATACAAGGTCCTAGTACTATCTTGCTTGATTCCCAAGCCAATCCATGCTGTTGCAAACCAGGCTGAGTCCTGAACATTGGGTTGGACAAATTTTTGCTTGTAATGCAGAAAAATTTCATTCAATTCCTGCCCATTTCTAGCCTGAGCAATTCTTCCTCCATTAGCAGCACATCTCAGTTGAGCATTGCTAAAACTTAATGCTTCTACTACAGTTCGGTAAGCATTCAAAGAACCTGGAGTAGTAGCCTCAAATCCATCAGTATTGCATTCTTTGAAGAAAATAAAATAATATTAATACCAAATGATGTCTAAGATCTCTGCTATTTAAAATATATTTGCCATTGGCTCAACAAATTATGTTCATAAGAGAAAAAAAGAGCAGAAAGGTCTTGAAAAATAATTGATTGATTGAAAAACTGAGAAAACAAAACTTATGAATCAGACATACTAAGAATGTACCAAGATTCAAATCATCAGAGCAGAGACTTCTCTGGCAAGTTCCCCAATTTCCACTTTTGGTATAGCACCAAGACTTGTTGTGAGCATAATCATATCTGCAATTGTAGGTTCGCAGGTTACCATACTCTGCTCCACCAAAGCTGAATTCGTCTGCACATTCTTCATTTTTCCATGTTAGGCCTAGCAGTATTACCAATAAAATGTGCAGCAGATTAATTTTATTTTTAAAAAGGTAAGAGTGTTGCTTACAAGTACAAGAAACCAATCTCCATTCAAAGACCAATGTGATGGAAAGTAGACCTATTAAAAGCCAACACATTGCATTGAACAAAATCAACCAAGTGAATACTTTGGAAAGCTCCAAGCCAGAAAAGTTAAAGTTATGCATCTACAACAACCACAGGGCTCTACAACTGCTTAAAGGCTAATTGGTGAAAGGATTATTAGTGGCAGGTCAATGGAACAAAGAAAATTGTAATTGAGAATGACACAAAAGTCCAAAATGTTTTCTGACATCCTAGTGTGACTATTAAAGACAATTTCCAGGGGGGGGGGGGCCTTGTAAGTGAGTTCTTGACACAAGGTTTGCATTCAAAAATCATCAAATTAGTTTGTCTCTGCAGCTGTGGTGCTTGTAGTACATAGTGGGTGAGTTCAAGTGACGTGTCAATCATGGAAAAAAGCGGGCTAATCTCACGCTTTTTGAACATAGCTCCCAGATAATTTCTGTTTTATAAAAAAAAAGTATGTTGATTTAGGCACTTTTTGCTAATTTATAGTGGGATATCCAAACTTTTGGAAGTGAAATCCACAGATTTCTAATATAAAGCCACAGCTCAGTCAGACTGTGTGCTATGGTAAAGCAGGGACAAGAACTCACCTTATTAGTACATATCATCTTGACAATTTCGTCTAGTCTTGCTTGGTCACCCTAGTCTTGCTTGGAAAGTCTTGTTTGGTCACAGGGTCACTTAAGTATCAGACAGAGATCAACTGCCCCACCAAACAATATCTTTTGTAAAAAGATCTCATGCACTCGTTGCAGTGTCTTGAACAGTTGATTTAAGAAATATATTAATATATTATATTAATTTCACTCTTCGTGTGACTGCAATTTTTCGCAATATTCTGTACTTGATCTTATTCAGATTTTTTAGAGTAGACATCGTCTTAACTGCAAGTAATTTATTAATTTCACTCTCTAAAAAATGTGTAGCATAAACATTTGATAATTGCTCAATTTGAAGTTGGCGTTGTTGAGGTATTTTCTATTATAAATTTTAGGCGTGAATCAATGGTTTTTGTACTCAAATAATGTAGCGTTGATTTAGTCTATACTTGAGCTTTATTGAAACTTGTTGAGCCAAAAAAAAAGCGATTACATGTGAAAGAACAAAGTTCTCTCACATGTAATCGCTTTTTTTAATATTACTGAATCAA
The DNA here is from genome assembly GCA_019096065.1 of Paracyclopina nana. Taxonomy (NCBI): domain Eukaryota; kingdom Metazoa; phylum Arthropoda; class Copepoda; order Cyclopoida; family Cyclopettidae; genus Paracyclopina; species Paracyclopina nana. Next base: position 941,821 of record JAGUCH010000004.1, read on the forward strand.
GTAGCGTACACTTAACCTAAAGTAAAATAAAGATTGAATTGAGGTAATTCTATATTTTACTCTTTATCTGCAAGCTAATTACAATTGCAGTAATGGTAATATACATAAGGAGTACACTAGAGATTTTCTTTAAACATTCATGTGTTTGTTGATATCATATCGTATTTTCTTCTTTTCTTCTTGTCTTCCCTGTCATGTCCAAAGCGTGCACATCAACCTTTTCTTGTCATTCTTTTTTTCATATTAACGTTTCTTTATGTTACTTCAAATTTTCTGAAATTACAATGCAATCAATCATTAGGAGTGAATCTTGACTATTTTCTTCTAAATTCAATTCTAATTTCTTCTAATTTCATTATTGCTTTCTAACAGTCTCAAAGACTGTTTATAAAGTCTAGCAATCCGTCTTGACATTGACAAGCGCAAATTAACTCGTCTACATCACATGCAAACTAATAAATAAAGCGTTAACTTATGATTTCTTCAAAAAATACTTCATGTACCTGAGAATGGGCAGACTCTTCTTCTTCCTCAGTGTCATTCCTTTGAGCCATAATTGGGTCCATCCTGACTAAGTTTGAAATGCCTGGAGTTTCACTCTGCTGTTCATGGTTCACGCTGCCCGGTGCAATGGAAGAGCTGTTTGGTGGCGTCATTATACTCTCAAAGTTATTGAGAAGAGCCATATTTTCCTTTGAAGGCAACGCTATGAAAATGAAACTATAAAATTCATTCAAAAAGCTTAAGTTTACTTTTCTTACCTGTGTTTTCATGACTTAGGCAATTTGGACTGTATGGAGGCGTGAATGAGGTGAGTTGAAAAAACGAAACATCGTCAACTAGCAATTGTGAAGCTGAACTTGCTCGTCTGTCAAGCGCTTCAACCTTATCATTGGATTCATCATTGCAACCTACATGAAGATCCTAAAATATAACTTAATATAGCAAGTAAAGCGTGAATATGACATTTAAGCTTACCTCTGTGTCATGAGGTAGAAGAGGAGGAAGAGGTTTGTTGATGTTTCTCTTTGACCTACGAACATTTCGGTCACCATCAGTCTCCAACTCTTGGTCATTTGGATTTTCATCGGAGAGTCCAGTTGAGCAATGTCTCTTCGCATCTTCCTCTTTTTCTGCTCGTTCAATGAAGAGTGAACGTTTGATGTTTGTCTGCTCAATATTCCTTGGCAATTCTTGATCATCTTGCCCACTCTTCTGGGTCAAGCTTTGAGGAATTTCCTCAATTTCATCGTCTGAAGAGTGATCAAATGATGGCGACCTTGATTCAGACTTTCGAAGCAACTTCTTTTCTTCAGTGATCTTCTTCACGCCTGATGTTCCTGGCTTCTTAAAGTCATCATCACTGCTGCCAGATTCAAACTCTGGATCATCAGAGTGAACTTCTTGAATATCATCTTCTTCATCCTTTGAAGTCTTCTTAGGCGTCCTTTTTTTCTTTCCAAAGAGTGCAGTTGAGAGAATATTAGTTTGGCGCAGAACTGTTCTTTTTTCAGGTTTCTCTTTCTTGCTTGTCCGTCTCTTCCTACCTCCACTCTTCTTCCCAAGCAAAGTTTTGATTGAAACTTCGCAGCTGTCTTCAATGACATAGTCCTTCCAATTACTTGTCACCTTTTCATCCACACTAGGGATAGATGCAAGAATTTCTTCAACGCTTCGGTTTGGCTCCAAGTATCTTGCTTCATTGAACTCCTTAATCTAAAATCAGACATATTATTAAAATATAAAATATTTCAGAACAAAAATTAATCATCCACGCTTTACTTACCTCGGGCAATTCTTCCACATCAATGAAGCGTGGCATGCGATCTTTCTCCCTAAGTGATGCCAATTCATGACAATACTTGATGACATGTCTTGTGTCATAAAAGTTGACCTTTGCTTGCTCGATCATCCCAAATTCTGGATCTGATGGATGTTCTCCACGCTTTGACTTCAGCAGCTCTTTGTTGCTGTTTGCAACATAGTCCTCAAACGATTCTGGTTGCAGACTTTGTGGAATCATGTGCTGAAATGGAAATGTCTATAACTATTCGAATATATTGAAGCGTAAAGCTTTGATACCTTGTTTTGTTCATACAACATTTTGTCTTGTGCATAACAGAACACATATGCTTGCTCATCTGTCTCCACATTTTTTCTTATTAGCGTGAGCCATGAATTTCGCTGATTGTGGAAAAAATTGACAAAAGCGCGGCTCATTAGTTGAGGCGTGTCTGCAATTGCCCAATTTGCAGGGGAGACATCTTTTTTGTAACTTCTATAGTATGGCATCACATGCGTCATCAGAAGTGTCATGACTCCTCTTGGCAATTTTCGTTTAAACCAGCTGGTGTTGCCAGTACTAAAAAATTTCATTGAAATATCATACATACACGCTATAAAAATAAAATAATTACCCTTCCTCTGATCCACGGACTAAGTGTGCTACAGCACACTTGTCGAAGAGTTCTTCAAGGACGAGTTTGATGATGTTGTAATACATCTCCTCATTTACATCAATAGCGTGAAGTCGTGGTTTCAGATTCTCAAGCAGTAGCTCCAAAACATCAACACAACTCAAATAGACGTCAACAAAACGGTTCAAAGAGTGAAACTTGAGTGGGGCCAAAGCCATTGTGATAGTTTTAGCCAACTTTGACGCTTTCTCAGCATGTAGCATCTTCAATCCAACCGTCACTGTTTGCAACTCCTTGACCACGATTTTGAGATCTTCCGGAATTGAAGACTCATTTTTCTACAAATAGATAAAAATTAAAACTTCACTCTTAAAAGAATAACAAATATTACCTTTTTTGACGCTTCATATTCATCCAGTTGTTTTGAAAAGTCAAATACGTTTGTGCTGAGACTCACAACTGAAGCACCAATCTGTTTGATGAGCGTGTCACGTTGAGCAACCTTCTCTGATAGCTCCTTATTCATTTGAATTGTTGCAGTGTTGTTAGTCATCATCCACTCTTTGATTTCTTTCAGCTCCTTCAGAATATTGTCTGATGTCGATTCTCCACTCCTCCATGTAGGCGTTGAAGAGTCGTCGGATGATTTTTCAAAAAACTTTTCAGCAGACTTCCTGTGGTCCGCAGTGTATTCTGCGGTGACGATGTTTGGAAATAGCGTGCTGCTACTCTTCCCACTAGTGGATGGCACGGAGAAATCATGGCAGCTACTGTGGAAGTAGGAGCTTTCAGGTCTTGATAAAAAGTCGTCAATTTTTTGCTGAAAATATAGCAGTCATTAACTGAAGCGTAAATGTAGGATTTCAATATACCTTCTTGGCAGGTGACTCCTTGGGACTTGTCTTTGGTGAGGGCTTTGACTTAACAGAAAATAGAGCCACATTTTGGGAGCGTAAACCAGTGGCGTCAGACTTATCTGTCTCGGATCCTGTCCTGGCTATAGTCTGAAGAGTATTTGAGCGTAGGAACATGCCACTCGTCCACCTTCGCACTTGGATTTTGCCTTGTTCATTTCTTTCTCCAAGCGTGCAACCACGCATCAGGCGACAGTCATATTTGTCCACTAGGGGTTCATACAACTTTTCCCTCGTTACAACATCTTTGGCTGTTCGCATAGCCGAATTGAACTTCACGATGATCTCGTCAGTTTGCTCAAGGCTTGCACCTAGAATTTTTAAAATTTTATCATAGTTGAACTCTTCACTTTAAAAAATTACCTTGTTGTACACGCAAAAAGATCGAGATAGGCTTAAGTTTACTGTTCATAAGAACATAATACTTCTTCAGTCGCTCCTCTTTGGACAACTTTGATGTGATGTCGACGTCATTAAAGATGTCAGCTATTGTTTGACCTGGGATGAGGCTGAAGTCATTAGTCAACAGCTGAAGTGGATTCTTGGGTTCAGTCCAAAAAAAATCAGACTTGAATCATAAATTCTTTCTTCTCTAGGACTAGCTGAAGTCAGCTGGGATCGTGACATGTTGCCACCTTGGCATCCGCCGGCAGACTGACTGCTACAGCAGTAGCTGAGCTAGCTCAGTACTGAGAATGAAAGAGTGCAGGTTAGCTGGCAACTGTGGTTGGTACTACAGCACAGCAGCAGTTGACATGTACCGGCACGTCCTTTCAAAGTGGTGTCTCAGCTCTTACTGACTGAAGGCATGTGCGACAACTAGCGATGACGTCACAGCAACAGTTAACTCTAGCTGTAAGGCAGGCTTAATTACTGAGAGCTGAGTATGTGCAGCCTTGATATCACACATCAGTCTACTTCACGAACTTGAGTTGTGAACAACAAACTTGCTAATCGAAGAGTAACACTCATCTATTGCATTCATTAACTGCAAAAAGATGTATAACAACTTCATGTAAGTTTACAAATCATTGTTTGTATTTTTTTAAATTATGTATTAATTATTAATATTTTTGTTTTTAGTTCAAAAATTATGGAACATGCTGTTGACGAGGATGAAGAACTAAGGCGTGAACCTGAGATAATTGACTATGGTCAGGACGAAGTGCAATTCAACGGACATGAGGCAGATACGGATCAATTTGATTCTTCTGATGATGGACTAGGTTTGGAAGATTCCTCTAACTCAACGCTTCACATCAATGAAGACATCAACAACGACTCAGACAATTCGTGCATGTTGGAGGATCTGCAAATGAGCGAGGTTTATTGCGATCCAGAGAGAGATGAAGCTGAGCGTACATCTATGCTAGTTACCAAAAACTGCGAATTTGCAAAAGTCGACACAAGTTACTGCCATGAAGATGTATGCAAGTGCTACAAAGGTATGAGAACATAGCGTGTAGTTCATCTTTTTTTGATAACATAAATATATTTTAGTTTTGAAATCAGGTGCACCACTTATTGCGGATGTGCAAAATGAAGAGTTTTCATTTTCACCGCCTGCAAATGATTCGGAAAATGTGGATAGAAATGATGATGACGAGGGGAAGGATGATGATGAAGAGTGGACAGATGAAGATGATGATAATGGCAGCGACAATAGAGATGTTGTCATTGATGCCTTGTTGTCTCTTGTGTTGCCAAAAATCAGAGTTGATCGAGAGTTGCCCTGCGGATGTCTTCATGTCAAATGTGTTTGGAATGAAGAAGCGTGAACTTCTGAAATTTGAAGTTCTAAATGAGAAGATGAACAAGGATTATTTCATAATTATATTTGAATGTCAAAATTAAATTGAGCATATCAATTTATAATGTTCCTTTGGAACTGTGGCTACATTTTCTTTCTATTTCAGAAACCGCTTCCAAAGCTTGAACGCTGAAAATGTCTGACAGTCAGCCCAACAAAAAACCTAAAGGCTCTCTGAAGCGTGAACTTGCGATCCACAATAGTGACAATAATGAGGAACCACCTTCAAAGCGTGTCTGTGATGCAATTGCTGACAGTGACGAGGAGGACATCGTGAGCTATTTGATTAAGCGTGAGATGGAAGAAGAAGAAGTTATGAATCCTTATCAATCAACTCCAACACGTGATTCTGATGAACTTAACAAGCCGTCAACCTCAAAGAAAGGAGCAAATTTATAAAATTTTGAACAATGCTTAACTTCGGCTTTTTTACAAAATACGAAGCAGCTGTACTTCGGCTTTTTTGATGTTTTTTTTAAAGCTCTCAAAGTGATCTCAAATAGCCTTGATTTGTTTGGTGGGGTGGTCACTTAAAATAGAAAATTGAAGACAAAGATCACATTTTTTCAGAGTTGTGCACAGGAAAATAGTATCACTAATTCATCAAACTTTAGGAAAACCTTATCAACATTACATAAGATAAAATACTATATCACCAAAATGGACTTCTGAAGTGATAACCAGGAGCTTTCTTACAGTGTATAATTATTCTTGGTGCATCCTTCATGGTTTTATAGATTGGTGGCAAAAAGAGTAAGAAATGAAAACTAATGAGCCAGTAAAAATGTCCTACAAATAAAACAATTTTTACACAAAAAAGCCTTTCACCAGAACAAAATTAAAGCTTTTTTAATTTGAATAATAGAGGTGAGCCTTCATAATTTAAATGCCACGGGTAATCAATATTAAGTACTTTAGAGGAGAACTATTGAAAGTTGAATTCAGCCTAAAACTTTTACTAGAACACCCAACTAGGAATTTTTTGGGATGCTAAGCAGGTTCTGTTTTCACCATTACATTGAAATGTTGGAAACTGCATCAAAAATGTGTACACACATTTTCTTGATTCAAATTGTAACAATTTTTTTGCTGTTCCAACCCCATCTTCTGGTTTACATTTATACAAGTAAGAGTTCTGGCATAAACAAGCTCTTATCACATACACATTTTCAACAAATTCTATATTTTTCATGTGCACGTTAGCTACAGGAAATCTGTGACATTTAGCTAACAATGTCAGCAGAATTGCCGCTAAGCCAGAAGATGGGGTTAGAGCAGCAAAAAAAAATGTTAAGAGTATGCGCCAAAAAAAAAATGGGTATATCAGCCAAACCGAGAATCCACTTATACGCGATCAACTTTACCACAATCCACTTTTTAGTGGTCAGATTTTTCGTGGTCAACTTTTTGGTGATCAACTTTACCGCGATGTTTTTCTATTTGTAAGTATGATACCTGTTTCAAATGCAGTTTCTAACATTTCAATGTAGAAGCGAAAAATTGTCTTTGCATTTACAGAATATGCTTAGCATCCAAATCAATTTCCTAGTTGGGCTATGATTGTTGTTGATACATAACTTTTCCTCTTCAAGTTTTTAAGTTGGACCTTTCTAAATTATTTATTTGGAAGACTTTGCTCATTACAGTGTTTTGGCTTTTAATAGGACTATTTAGCTTCACATTGGTATTGAGAGGGAACTTGGTTTCTTGTTCTTGTAAAGCTTCCAGCGATACTTTTATAAAAAGTACATGTTCTTTATAATAATCTTTGGCCTAGCATGGCAAAATGAAGCTAGGTAGATTTCTGGTTTATTTTAAAACAATGAATGCGGATGTTGACAAATCACTTTCTATTCACCTTTATCCACATTTACTAGTATTATCTCTCTAATTATGCTGACATTAGTGCACCATAATTTGACACCAAAAGCACCCAAGCTGTGCACTTAGAAGTGGTCAAAGTATGCTCATGCATTTCTCTTATTGTTCGTGCATATTCAATTCAGAACAAACTATTTACACTATTTGAGATATAAAAAAAGAAGCGAAATAACAGATGAATCCTTAGAGCAGACAGCTGTGGCACTTTTCGTTACACAATCAATTTTGTCCTGCTTCATGTTTTTCCATGACTTAGTCGCACCTTATTCGTGTTCATTTTGTGTCTAACCAAAACTGCTTTTATCACCTTCAAATGGGCTTTATTTTAAGAGAGAGAAAAATTCAGCAAGGGAAAGTTCTCTCAATTTGGCTCCTTAAAATTCACATTTCAAGCACTATATTCGTATAGGTCATTTTTCAGCCCGTTTCCGAAGACACCCTTAGGTGGCCTAACAATGACCCAAAAGTGGGCTGAATTTGGATTTTATGAGTCAGGTTTAATTGTGAGGATTTATCAGTGCTCATTTAATTGGGCTTTGCTTACGGAGGCTCTGGTAGTAATGGTTTTTGCCGCTAGGAGGAGCTAACGATAGCCCAGCTAATAGCAGCGTAGCAGAGTAGGCTAAGCGGGCTCAGAGCAGTAAATTGAGATTAATTGCCCTGAGCGGGCTGAAAATTGAATTTCGATTTGTTTTTGTTTGCACCCGCCCCACTGCTAGCCCCGATCTGAAAATATTGAACCTCCGATCAATTTTTGAAGCACACAGATTTGATATATTTCAGCTACTTCATTAATATTTTAGTCTCCTAATTTTTGAATAGTTTTAATCTAGTTTTTTAGTCATTTTATGGGCAAATTCAGTAATAATATTATGCTTTTTAGGATAATTTGCCCAAGAATACCAAGCTTGATACCTGGTGGAGATACATGGAAAAGCCATAAAATCTCTCGGTTTTTTTCCAAGAGCGCCAAATATTGAGTTTTTAAACGTCAAAAAGCCAAATGATAACGATTATGCGACAAACTAGTTGAAGTGACTTTGAAAAAGAATCTGAGGTTACTCCTTATGCCATCTTTTTTACCTTATTCGGAAAAATGTAACTACACCGTGAGCAAAGCCCATTTCTGACTGAATGCACGATCTTCATGGAGATTGCCAAAGACTTGAAAATTAAAATGATGCGAAATTGCTAAGATTTCTAGAAAAAGCAGTTTCGCCAATTTGCAAATAAGAGTGCATGACCCAAAGACATTCTTAGACTTTTCAACTTCTATGAAGTTTCAAGTTTGACCCTGCTCAATTCGACGAGAAATAAAAAATAGTCTAATAAAGTCGATTACCGCAGTGCCGTAGATTAACGGAGATAAAAAAGGCTGAGACGCAAAATTCGCAGAAATTAAAATCAAATTATGAACGTGAGCAGAGGTACTATATGTGTTTTCATCAACTATTTGGCATTTTTAGCAAATAATCGACGATAAACAGTCCCTGCAACATGATAACCCAAGAAAACTTTGGATTATCAGCTGTTGTTACTTCAGTTTATCGTCAGTAAGCTCTTCAGTAAATTTGAGCCTTTTGCTGAGAAAATTCGGTTAATTCACAATTCCAAATGTCACCATGTCTGGTCAAAGTCGGAAGCGTCGCAAAGAAGGCGAGAAAATCTGCGCTGATGAAGTCGTCAAAAAGCAGGGACTTCTTCAGCCGATTCCAGGTCAAGCTCGTCAACTCCAATCAGGGCGGATTTTTGCGCCGAGTCCCAGCAGCAAAAAGTCAGGTACGCAGTCTTCGCTCGTCCCTGACAACTCATCCGGATTACATTTGGGTTGTTTTTCAGGAGCTTTGGACTTGCTCCAGACCAGCTACGAGAGCAGCAGCAGTAGCACTGATGAAGACGAAGAAGTGTGTGGCCAGAAAGATGGGAAACGTATCAAAATCAGTGGCACTCCGCCCAACTCCGAAACCAGGGAGGACAAGCTGTTGAATGCGAGCTCTTCCAGCTTCGTGCTCGAAATCAATGGCAACGTGGAGGACTATTTCAGCGACGCTGAAGACATCCTTGACAATGACGCCAGTGACAAGGAAAGGAAGGCGACCTCAGCATCTGTGCCAGCCGCTTACAAGGAGGACATTGTGACAATTGTCGAGTCGAAAAAGGCTTCTACATATGACAAAATTGCTTGTCACATCAGCGATGACAATGATGCGAAAATCAGCAGCAGCAGCAGCCCAACAATAAAACCTACTCCAATTTCCAGCAGCTTTAAAATTTTCCCAGAAATAATCACCACCTCTCCTACTATCCGTTTTAGCCCGAAAGAAATCTCGACGCCAATCAGCCAAGATTTGCCCCAGACTCCTCCCAAGCCAGCCTGGAGTGCCACGAGAAAGGCGAAAGACTCCTTGAACACTTGTGGCACTCCGCCTCAGCCGAACAAGACTCCAGCAGGATTCCATGACAACTCCTTTGTCAGCAGCAGTGACTCGGTGGGAGATGCGTCATTCAGTCCCAATGGCACGAAAAGTAGCTCGATGTGCTCCTCTTCGGCGAGGAACTCCTCGTTCGAGTCTGGTTTGACTTTGGTCGACAAAATCAGGCCTCTTTGCGAGTCCCCTGACGGCAGCCTGGTGGATGCCATGGCCAAAAGGGTGGTTGAAGAGGAAGAGCCTATGGAATGGGATGATGTCGATCCTGGCATCAAATTGGAGCTGAAAAAATGCAGGCAGGATTTGGAGAGAAATGGCCACAAAACCACGTGGGAAGTCAGCTTGAATTTCAAGGAGGCGACCTCAAATCACGTCTATGTGGTCGTTGATACCAACGTGTGGATCTCTCAGCTTGACAGCCTTGAGGCAATGTTGGATGACAACGCCTCGACGTCACCCTTGATTATTTATGTGCCTTGGACAGTGTTGTGCGAGTTGGATTCGCTGAAATCCAGCAATAGAATCGAGGTAGCCTCGAGTGCGCGAAAGGCTGTGCAAATCATTGTGAAACGCTTCCAAGCCAAGAGCAAAAAGTTGACTGGGCAAAGTGGCAAGCAGGAGAAGGAAGCAAGCAAAATATTCACGGCTTCCTCGGCTGACGACAAAATCCTCCAGGCTTGCCTCCAATTGTCAGAATCGGGCAAACAAGTGCAGCTCATGACGCAAGACAAGAACTTGATTGCCAAGAGTTGCGCGTCCAACATCACTATTTATAGGCCATCAACTAAAATGAAAAATAACAACAATGTAGGCCTGTCAGTCACGGATTATGTCAAGCTGGTGACGACCAAGCCTGGAACTTCAAAACAAGCGGCTGCCAAACCCGAGCTCAAAACCTTGAATGGCAGCTTGGCCTCGAGATACCTTCAACAGAGACTGAGCAAGGTAGAAAGCCAAAAAGCTGTAGCCACGCAAGGAGACAGCCTTCATTCCAATCCGGACTTGCCAAGTTTGTCATTGACACCAAGGCATCAGGAGCTATTGGGCTTATTGCAAGACGTGTGGTGTTACTCTCGCATTTTCGCTGTCAGTGCCTGTCACTCCCTTGGGATTCAGCCCACGGACATTGTTTGGCAGCCAGGCGATGAAACGATGCATGGGAACCTTGATGAGCTTGGAACGATGCGAGAAATGCTTGAACAATTAGAGTCTTCTCTGCGAGCAGCTCTTGCTGTTCCCATAGGGACTTTAAGGGTGACAACCAAGGCTGTGCTCATTTTTCAACGCTTTGCCACCCTCTTTTTCCCCAATTTGAACCGGCTGAAGAAATGCCTGATCAAAGACCACAATCCTGTTCAGCCACAGCTGATGCTCGATCTGTTCAAGGATGCGACGCAAAGGCTGCGGTTGGAGCAAGGATTGCTGGAACTGGGTACCTACCTCAAAAATCTGGCTGTGTGTCAACGCGTCTGTGAGAGTCATCGCAATCATATGAAGTAAAGAATTCAACTACTTGCTGTAGCACTTGAATAAAATGCTGTATTCTTCTATTATCCGACTGCTGCTTCCAAAACCTTTTTTCACTCTTGTCACGGCAGTTGCTCTTTAGACTACCCATGCAAGGATACAGCATTTGACATTGCTTGAACTTGGAAGCAACCAAAGAAGTGAGTCAGCATGCCTATGAGAATTGTTGTAGGTCACTCATTTAAAGTGAAGAATTCAAGTTTATGCTTATATGTTCAAATGCTGTGATTTCAATTTTTTGACTGCTGCTTCCAAAACCTTTTCACCGGATCGTGGCCTTCTTTTGTCACCACAACTGTCCTGTTGCCTTCATTGGCCCACACGAGGACGCCCAATTGGTCAGCATATGACCTCACCACCTCGAAGTCACTCACGCTCAAAAACTGATTGTACAAGACGCCGCCAGTGAATGTGAACCGATTCCTCTCGTCCTCCCAAAGCATGATTTGGTCCACCACAGTGGGCGGAATCACTGGATGCTTCTGCTTGCTTTTCTCCTCCACCTGCCGTGCATGAGCATGCATTCTCAGAAATCTGACAATTTGGGCAGCTGTGATGCCACCCTTGAAGGCCTGCCTCACACTGTCTCTGGTTATCACTGACACAGCCAAGTTGGGAAACCTGTATAAAGGCTCTGCAAACAGGCCCAGCAGTGAGACCTGCAAGTCTGAGTTGGTGTAAGCATACACTCTGTAATTCGTCTCCACAACAATGTAGCCTTCTCGGTGTCTTTCGAGCATGCCCTTCTTCTCACCGGAAGCAATGTTCAAGGCCAACCTTGTGGGGTAAAAACGGCCGCTTGTCCTTTTACGCTGGTACACCAGTCCGAATTCACGTAAATGCTGCAGGAAGGCGAGCATGTTGTTGTTTAGCCCTGAGGTGCTGTAGTCTTTGCCCAGAGTGGCGAAAGACAATTGGAACAGGAAATTCAAGCACTCCACCAGGCTCATGTTTCTTATCGCCACTGTGTCTAAATACTGGAGCATGAAGTACCACACCTAAGGTGAAATCAAATTTGTTAATATAATTAAAAAAATCCAATGAGCAAACTTTTACTTGGGATGAAGTCTCCATGAGGAGGAATTGAAAGCCTGACTTGGTGATGTTGTGCTCCGTTGGATCAGAAGGATCGGCAGTCATTAAGCCAGAATGCAGCAGAATCTGGTAAGCATCATACGAGACTCCGCTTTGCTTCGAAGATCGAACCATGTAATGCAACACAGTGTCCCACCTCTCTTGTGCGTATTGATCAAGGTAAGCCACATCTCTTTTATTGGGGTCTTCCTCAGCCAGGGCTGCCATTGACCAGGGTTCTCCCCTACAAAAAAACATAAGTCAGCCATCTTATGTTGATCAAGTTCAAATTTTACCCTCCGATAAGGACGATTTTCAAGTTGGTTCTGAAGGTCTTGTCGAGGATCCAAGCCGGAAGGCCGCCGGGCATGGCTGTTTCAGTCCAAATGCCCAACTCAGTCAAAGCTGAGGCTGCTTCTTTGGCCTTGTCGCCATAACTGGCCTTGTTGACCCAAGACAAAACGACAGCTTGCGGCACTGCTTGCTCTACGTAGAACAGCCTCATCACAAATTGCTTGGCCAGCTCCGGCATTTCTCTGAACACGGCCAAACACGTGGCTGGATGTGTGTACAATTCCGACAAAATGTCTGGCTTCAATGTCTTCAAATATGAGATCAACGTCGAGCACGAAAGTAAGGCTGAAGACGACATTTTCCTCTTGACCCGCTTTCGATTCACGACTTTTTTCAAAGAGTAAACAAATACAAAATAATGTATTTAATGGAGCGAGTCCAAGTCGAGCTGAGTCGAGCAGGCAAATTTGGGGCAAAAAGCTTAATTATAGGTAATTACCCAATTACATGATATTAGGCGAGAAGCACCATTAATAAATTCACCAGCTAAAATGTTGGAGCTATTCTTAGAACATATGAAATTGAAGACGTCTCTCGATATTCATTATATTGCTTGTAAAGAAAAAGTGTTTGATCTTTGGCATAATGTTCAATTTAAATCAATTACTTACCATCTTACTTAGTCAATTGATCGGAAATCATTGTCAAGAGCTGAGAATCTTTGGTGGGCAAAAAGTAGCCAATTCATGTAAGCTCTGTTTTTTACAATTGATTTATTGATAATTTTTACATTCGAAGCTGTTGCTCCTTTCGTTGTGGCAATTTATGAAATGTTTGATAAGCATCAAGGCTTGGGCCAAACTTGCAAAAAACCTACAAGTGACAAGTAATAGAATATTTAGACCCCTTTTTTGGAGATACATTATTAATGCATTTTTAAGAATATTCGCCAAAACGATTCATAACACAAGATGCACTGGAACAATCATAGCATCAAATTTGATTTTGACCACTGCCAATTGCATAATGCCATGGGATGCGACTAATTATGGTGAAAGAGGACCCATTACATATTTCCATAAAAAATTGTGTGTGCGTTGCAAAGACACAGTTCAGATTTTTCTCTCAAGAGTTCAACAACGAAAATTCTCCAAGGTTTTGGTGAATGCTCTTAAAATAACCGATGGCAACCCTCAAGGTGCTGCAGTTTATCGTGCAAAATCAGCCATTGTGTTGCCCGATTATGAAGTGAATGGGTACACAGATGACAAGAATATAGGCATTTTGCAGCTCTCAGAGCACATTTCGTCTCCCAACATCTTGAAGATTGACTCAACGATGAAAATCTTGCAAGGAAAATTGATGAAGAATTTTTCAGGGAAAACTTGATCTAAGCATATCTTTTTATAGAAGGAGAGCAATGCACATTTTATGGCTGGGGTTTGCACAAGCCAGCTGATAAATCAAGGAAATGCACTTTCTCAGGCTTCCATCAAAGCTCCAAATTCAAATGTGATGAGTTGACTATACGAAATTGGGCCTTTTGTCAAGGGTGATTTTACCCAACTGTGAATCCATCTTATGAGACCTTTTTTATTGCAGCTATGGAATTGATGCAAGTCAGTTACCCAAAAAGTTCATTTGTGCTGGTGACAATCACACTCAATTATGCGAGGTGAGAAATGAAACAGTAGTGAAAACTTAAGCTACAATTACATTAGGATGACACTGGAGGACCATTGATATGTACCAAAAATAATGGCACATATTTCGCTGGAGTTTTAATTAGGAGCAATCATGACTGCGTCCGGAACCTCTCTTACAACTTTGGCCCTGGTCTTTTCTACCCCACCAATCTTCATTCAGATTGGATTAATTGGAAAATCAGGCAGCATGCCAATCCAAGGATGTTGTCGTCGTCAACCAGCATGACTCGAAAAATCAACTTTGTTGCTACAATAATTTATTGCTGCATAACTATAATAATTATTGCTACTTAATCACATATTTGCTCTTGGAAGTGAACGATCACTGAGAAATCCTGGGTGAAACAGTGCCACGTTTTGGGCTTGTGAGGATTGTCCAAGTCCTCGCGTTTCAAGACCAACTTGTCCTTGACAAAGGCAGTGTTGAACCAAAAGTAGAACGGAGCCTTTTCGTATCCCTTGGGCACAGCCTTGGTGTGAGTCTGGAAGAGCACACGAATGTCCCCATCCAATTGGGGACAATTGATGAGCTGCACACTCACTTCATCCTTGATGGCATCATAGTCAGCCTTGCAGTTCCTGTGGAACCCCAAATGAGCACTGAACACTTGGTTGGCTCTGCCACGGTCAATGTTGAACCAGAAATCCTCTCCGGTGCCTTGGCCAACCCTGGAGATACCCGTGATGACGATTTTGGTAATGACAAGTGGCCTAGGACTCGGCAGGCTTCCCCCGTTGCTTTTCAGTAGCTCGTAATATCCCACGTATCTGGATTGCGAAGGCGTCTCCACACCTTGGAACTTTTTGCTCACATTGCTGTCAGTGCGTCGGTTGCCAAAGTAGTCCAGACTTTCTGCTGCCGACGTGAACACACCGGACTCCACAAGCCACACACAAATCATGGTGCCTGTCCTGCCCTTGCCACCCTTGCAATGGACCACGATGACATGCTCAGGGTCGAGTTTCAGCCACTCCTTGACAGACTGGGCAAATCTGCTCATGTCCTCCAACGTGGGCACGTTGTGGTCATCAATCATGAACCTCTCGACTGAGCAGCCTTCGAAATGGTGAGTGTCATAGGTCCTTTCTGAGCACAAGTTGTAGATCCTGTATTTGCGTGGGTGCTTCTCGTTCAAGAATTTGGCCACATTCTCTATAGGATTCCTGTAGAACGCCAAGAGTCCGGAGCTAGGGAAACTCGTGGCAATGATCCGCTTGGTGACATAGGTCAAGTCCAGATCATGCCCGTCTTGCTGGTATCTCCGCTTGTTCTGCGATACCATTTGTCTGGCTGCAGTTTCGAGTTGCTTCCTCTCGGTGCAAATCCGGAGCAACCTCGCAAACCTCACCACTCGTATGACGACGAGCACAGTGAGCTTTTCAGCCCATTCACCAGAATCTGTTGTGGCCACAATGGTCACTATAAAAGTGATGAGGACCACACCGAAATCCACAAGGTTATACCACCTTATAGATATATAGTTAATGCAGTACATAATCATAGTATATGATTAGCTACATACTTAACGAAAAACACTCTGGAGGTGAGTGCAACGATCCTCAAGATCAGCTCAATCACAAACCAAATGGTGATGATCAAGTCCACAAGTTGGTAAGAGTTGAATGTCAGTTGATCCATTGGAGTTTCAACCAGATCCACTATGACTACAACGACATCAATCACAATGAGTACAAAGGTGAGCAGTCTGAACCAGAGGCTCTCGATGATCCGTCTCAGTCTCCACCTGACAAAGTCCCAATTCCAACCGGGATTAGGTGGTCTGGAGGGATCTTGCTCAAGATCATCATCAATCCTCTGAGCAGCTTCTTCCCATGACAACGTGAAATTGTCATTGTGTTCAAGGAAGAAATCGGAAGCTCTGTTCAGCACATCTTTGGCCTCTTCTGGATCTTCAAGGCAAACCTCAATGTGATCTTGGAGTTGCCTCCTGAGGGTGCTTTCTTGAATTGGCTCAATTATGATTTCTTCGTCATCATCATTCGTGGCTTCATTGTTGTTCTCAAACTTTTCATAGTTGCTCATTTTGGCTGGCAACTTGAAACGCCCACTAAATTACTTTTTTATCATATTTCCATACTAGCATCACACACACATATGAGTAACAGTTATCAGCTGCTGCATATGTACCGCAGTGCAAGACCAGGTAGCACATGTGTGAAACTTTTGGCAATGTGCACTCTATGCATGTGCACACTGAACTTGAATATGTAGCTCAATTGCCAATTAGCCGCTGCTTGTGAGCCTCCGAATGTTTACTCCTTTTTATCAACTAGAGCAATCATGCCATGCGCGCACGTGTGTCATGCAGAATCACATATGATTCGAAAATGGTTAAATAAAGAAACACATAATATCTAATATAATGTACAAAGGGTAACCCTTATTGATACAATTCGCGAGCTCATGATTATCCCTTGTAAAGTCAGATGTCATTCTCTTGGCATTTTCAGCTCATTTCTGGCGTATTTTGAGGCTGATAGTTCTTTAGCGCTTGTATGACGTCATCAGCACGACAGCAGACCTAGCAGTAAAAGAAGACAGAAAACAGTTGACATTGAACACATCATCAGTGAAAAATTCCCTTCACATGAATTGTAGCAAGGAAGAAGGATTGGAGCTTTTATTTTTGTTTACCGGTAAAATCCAGGTTTTTCCGTCAAATGGCCACAATGTAAACAAAGAAGTGCTTCTCTATTTGCAGCCACGTGATATGTTTCCAGTTGACTTTTCCTCGCAAAATTCCGAAGTAAGACGACGCGGAGGCCAACCTCGTGGAGGCCAGCCGCCTACTTTTTCGATCAGTCCCTCGGCCTCAGCCTCGAATTTGTTTGAATTCTCTCAAGGAGGTGACAAGAGGTATGGGAAAAGCTGTAAAAAGTGACCTGTCAAATTAGCTCATAACTTTCAATTTACTCAGTCCCATGATGGCTTCCAATTCCGGACGTGACCGCACATCTGAGTTTGCAGCTACGGTGAGGTCATTGCGAGGCCGCACTTTGACCTCTCAGCAAGTTCAGCCCACGAGCAGGGCCCAGATGAACCAGCTGTTCACCCAGCAAAGTCAGGAGTTTATGAAAATTGCAGCTGGAATTGGGCGAGACATCGCCAAGACTTATACTAAACTTGAGAAGTTGACTTTGTTGGCCAAGCGAAGGACTTTGTTCGATGACAGGCCGCAAGAGATACAGGAGCTCATCAGCATCATCAAAGAAGATATGAATGCTTTGAACAGACAGATCGACCAGCTGAGCCGCATTTCGAAGAACCAAAGGGCTAGCCTCAAGTCCAAGCATCAGGCTACTCATTCCAGCACAGTCGTGGCCGCACTGCAACTGAGGCTGGCCTCCATGACCTCCGACTTCAAGTCAGTTCTCGAGGTCCGGTCTGAGAACTTGAGAGAATCCAAGAATAGGAGAGAGCAATTCTCTCAAGGTGCAGTCACCAGGTCCATGCCACAGTCAGCTATGAGTGGGTTTCCGTCTGGATCTATTCTTGTAAGCACCGCCCTGGAAGATGATGAGGCCGCTGCCAAAGCCAATGGACAGGTACCTCAAAACGCCCTAATCCTAGCTATGACTTTTTTTCACAACGCACTAATCATTAGGTGGCAATTTCAATGGAAGATACCCAGTTGATGCAAGTACAACAAGGTGGTGACTTGAACTACTTGCAAAGCAGGGCAGATGCCATGCAAAACATAGAATCCACAATTGTGGAGTTGGGCGGCATTTTTCGCCAATTAGCCCACATGATCAAAGAGCAAGAGGAAATCATGGTGAGAATTGACTCCAATGTGGAAGACACAGCCATGAATGTCGAGGCTGGACATGCTGAGATCTTGAAGTACTTCCAAAATGTAACCTCCAACAGGTGGCTGATGGTAAAGATTTTCGGTGTCCTCATCTTCTTCTTCATCTTCTTTGTCATTTTCATGGCTTGACCTGTGATACACACATCCATATTTATAATAAAACAAGAAACCGTTGCAGTTATGACCAAATTGGGGAGAAGTCACTAAGGCCTAAAATAGGGGTAGGTATTAGGATCTAAAAATATGGTGGGTTTTAAGAGCTACACTTTTTTAAAGATCTAAAGGTTTGTGTGCCAAAGCCTAATAGTTGCAGAGCAGTAAATTGAGTAAATAGTTGGATGTTAAGATCTAACCATCTGGGTTTTAAGATCTACACTGAAAAACATCACTTCATTATACATAGGTTCTTAAATCTAGTCGACTGTTTTTCAAGTTCTTTAAGCTCTGAAAAGTTAGTTTCGAAACGAAATGTGACTTACAAAAGAAAACTCGAAGGATCCACATAAATTCTCCAATTATGTATTTTTCCTTCAAAATGTGTAGAGCCATTTAACCAATAGTTTGTAAAGCAAATAATACGTGTAATTCCTTGCAGCTTTCTATTTTTGTAGCTGTTATATCTTAAAACCCTTTTCTTTAGATGTTAAAACCCAGGTAAAATTCAAACATTTTTTTTTAATTTAGATCTTAGTACCCATATCCAGAAAATTGTGGGCTTTAAAATCCACTTTGTTAGATCTTAAAATCTACCAATATTTTAGATCCTAAAACCCACCTCATTTTAGGCCTTAGTGACGACACCCCCATATTGAGTGGACCCATTTTTGAAATAGCCAAAAAGGGCACAGATAATTTAGATTAGCGTTTTATTGTTGATGTATTAGCTTATTCATTGACACCAGACTCAGGAACCTCATTGTCATCAGGCTCACCCAAGATGATCTCTTCTGGGTCTGGGGCTCTTGGCAAGAAAGGATCTTCAGGAAACATTCTCACGTAAAGTTCTTGAGCTGCAGCAATCGTTCGGTCATAATCCAGCTCAAAATGAGGCCCTGATGTCAAAAACACTGACTCAGTATTTGACTCAAACTGTTGGGTAGTGATATTGAAATCCAAAGACCACAAAAGGTTCTGTTGGTTAGGCATCACAGTTTTTAGGTCTTCATCCAGACTTTCCTCTTCATGGGCTGACTTTGTCATTTGCAAGCTGCTAATGCCCCTAGGACACACTGCAGCTGCATTTCCTGCTTCAATCACATAGGTGAAGCTTCCTGATTTGGAATGGTGAATGCTCAAGAAAGTCAGCTGCTCATTTTCAGATGGCAAAATTGATTCAGATGACAAGCAGATTTTCCTTTGTATAACTTCTGGCTGACCATGAGGCTCGATTCTAAGCAGGTCAGGGCACTTTAAGCCAGGCATAACAAGCTTTTGACAGTTGATTCTTTTCCCATCAGAAATGATTCCAATGCAATTGGAATCATTAGAATTGGTAATGATTGCATCTATAGACTTGCCAAGGTAATAAGTACCACCAAAGACAGCACAGAGGCGACAAAATGCCTGCGGAAGCTCTCCAGAGCCAAATGAAGAATACAGGAATGGTGTGTTGCCAAACCTGCCTAAGCTTGACAAAAACTTTTGAGTGGCCTTTAAACCATCAAGCGTGCTCACACTTTTGTCAACCATTGCAATGGAGTGCATGACAAAATGCACAAGGTTGTCCGTCAACTTTTGATGCTTGAGAAAGTCAATGTAGACACCTTGCGCAAATTCCTCGTAAACTTCAGGATGTTCTTGAAAGTCAAGGCAGAAAGTCAGGTACTTCATGAGGATTCGCTTTTCTATGACGGACACATGTTTTGTCGAAAAGACGTCCGCTCTTGAGCTGGGAACATGCTCAAGATTCCCATTCAGCACAGTCAAGATTCGGCTGACTGCCTTGAACTCTGTGTATCTTGAAATGTTGGACTGAATCAGAAGATCCACCATCGATCCACGACTGTATAGCAATCTTGGAGTGAGGTCAAGATTGAACATTCGCTCTTGGGTTATCTTTGCTCGGGTCCACGCTGGCTTCTTAGCAATGGTTTGTTGAACTTCGCAGACCTTTTCTTCATTGTCAGCCTCTTCTGTTTCACAAAATGATTCTTCAGTGTCATCTTCAGCAACAAACCACTGTTCATTGATGTCAGTCACACTATGAGCATCATTAAGTAAATGTGCCTTTTCTCCCTCTCGTAGCAGATCTTGCAATGCTGTTTCATTAGGAGGCTTTTTTTCTGCCTTGCTGCAAGACTGGATCCACTCTTGAATGCCTCGAAAGTTGAAAGCTGCCCATGAGTCACCATAGAAGTCGTTGGTGTCAATATGCAGCACACTGTGGCCATTTCTAGCTGAAGAAGCAGCAATGATACTTTCTTCCAAGCCAGTGCCAATCACAATCACATCAAATTCAGACGGCAGTTCAGGTTGAGCCATGAGCAATTGCTGTTTTTTCAAAAGAAATTGCGTGTAAGACAAATTTTCAGTCATCACTCCTGAAAAAAAACCTACCAGATTTGTATCGAATAACTTCCAGAAATGGCAAGTTTTGGGCTGTTTTCCTTGCTTTTCGCGGAAAAAATAACTCTGATCCGAAATAGCACCGCGCGTCAGCTGAATATTTGTTTACATTTACTTTGACGAAAAATAAAACATGTTGAGAAGAAAGGACTGAAAAGACGGAAAATGCTCTCAAAGTCTGCAAGAGCCGTGACCTTTGTTGGGTCGAGGTATTCGGCCTTAAATCTCAACAAACACCAATTCCAGTCATGTTGTTTTGTGAAATACCAGCCGAAACTCTGCATGCTTGCGCCTCAAACAAAGTTGATGTCATCACTAGCCGAGGACATTTTGAAGGCTAAGAAGGAGCAAGAAAAGGGAGGCAAAGAGGAAAAGGCCGAAGGTGACCCCAAAAAGGGACCTCAACCATTGACAAAGTGGCAAAAAAGGGGCTACCAATTTTTTGGAGTCTTCTTTACAATCAGCAGCGTTGCCTATGCTGTCCTGTTTTGTAAGTAGAATAACATGTGCCAAATGACTGATGTCTTAATAAGGATTTGTTATGTTTGCACAGCCTTGCCAGACAAGGATGAAAATGGTCATGAAATCGAGGATGAGTTCAGCTCACTGCCATTCCCTTCTCAAAACTGGCAAAGGCTAAAAAACCGAATTTTCCAGACCAAGAAAGAAATCGAGGAGCCTTTTAGTGACCGGTTGTTGCCTGATCCCTTACCTGAGCCATACATTCAGCCCAAATACACAATTCTTGTAGAAGTCACTGGCCTTCTCGTTCATTCTCAGTGGACGGTGAGTGTATTTACAAAATTAACTTCACAGCTCATTACCTAGCAAGTCTTGATTACTAATGTTAAATCATGAGTACATGCTGCTGGTAAAAGGCACCTTCGTAAATTGGCACTGCAGTAAAATCCACCATTCATTTAAAAGCACATAAAATGTTTTTTATCTAATGCGATAAATCATTACAATTTTGGGCATTTTCTTATGTCCCAGTACAAAACTTGTTCACCCATTACTCAAGCTAACTTCGAAGGTTAACGAAAAAGTTAACCTGAGTTTAGCTCTGTTCTCAGATATTTATGCAGGAACATCATAATCTTGCTTATTTTTATGTAGTTTGAGCCTTCATGATTGCTAAGTTAAGTTGCCTAACTGAGTTTGATTGATAAGTTAAGATGCCAATCTGAGCTTGCTTGCTAAGTTAAGTTGTCGTAACACTTTTTTTAGCTACTCAAGCTTGCAGTTTTGTGTAAAGCTAACTTAGCTCATCTGCTGCTGATATCCAACAGCTTCTGACAAAAATACATATAATGTTTATTATAAAAAATAATTTTGAACAAATTACCTATTTCATATTTGAGATGGTTGCCAAATAATAATGGTGCCTTTTTATTGCAGTGCCTTTTTCAAAAAGTGCCCTTTACGAGCACACCCGTATTTAAGTGCAAATTTGCATTAAATAATTAAAAATGATTGCAGAAAAAGCATGGTTGGAGATTCCAGAAACGACCTGGAGTTGATCTGTTCCTGTCCCAAATTGGGTATCCTAATTTTGAGCTGGTCATTTATACTGTGGAGAACCCGTTGACTTTTTTCCCAATCATTGATGGACTGGACCCGAACAATCAGTACATAAATTACCGGCTTTTTAGAGATGCCACCAGGTTCGTCAATGGCCACCCAACGAAAGATGTGAGCGCGCTTAACAGAGACCCGAAACGGGTTATATTAGTCGACTGGAGCAAAGATTCAGTTGCATTGGGTCTGGATAATGCTCTCATCCTCAAAAAGTGGGAAGGCGAAACTCAGGACACTGCTCTCATTGGCTTGGCACAGCTCCTTCAAGGTACTTATGAATTATTTTCTGTGCATAGGAACCAATGATTAATTCATCTGATTTAGCCATTAAACAAACTGACGTTGATGACGTCCGTGAGGTTTTGTCTTATTACCGCCAATTTGATGATCCCATTGCGGTTTTTAGAGAAAACCAAAGAAAGCTGCAGGTAACTTGATTGCTGCACTTTTTGATATTGTTTTAGAATTAATGCTTTTTTTTGAAGGAGGAAATGGTTGCCAGCGAAGAAAAGCTGAAAAGTGAAGTGAAGCATAAATCGTTGCTGTCAGGTCTGTCCTTTTTGAGGAGATGATGGTGACGATGCAAAAAGTGTTCGGTGATGAAAAGTGAGCTTGTTTAACTCATCCCGAATAAAGAAAGGTCTCGTGGCAAAAAATCAGCTGTATAATTCAGATCATGTTCCACATAAGATCCAAGTTTCTAAACACGTGTCGCGATTTGGCTATAAAAGCATGCGTGTCATTCTGCTGCCACATTTTGATGATTTTCTGGTACTGAGCTTTGTCCAATTTTAAAGGATTTCCCCGCCTCAACTCCACGTCATTCTCCCCAAACCTGTCTACGTAAGGTGCAGGACACAGCCCCCCTAAAAAAGGGGAAAATATGCCTTAAACTTAGCTCAAGTTAGCAAGAAAGATTTTGTTACCATTAAAGACTCCACTCAAAACTGTGATTTGGCAGCTGGAAAGCTTTAGAAATATTCCCACGTCTCCACTGCACTTTTTGGCATGAATTGTGCAACCTCCAGACTTGAGTCCATTGATTTCACCCCGACAACAGTAGGACTGAAAAAAAAATCAACATCATCATTCCAGATGCCTCAAAAGTAAATTTTAAAAAATTCGTTACTTCAAAGCAGATCAACTCTCCACAAATCAAGCAGAGCGCCACAGATTTGGATTTGCCTGAGATCACAGCTTTGTTGGGACATTCGTACGTTGTCACTTTGCTCAATAAGTCAGTGTAGTCCTCGGGCAACTCGATCAAGCTCCTCTTTTGAGCAGGCATTGATGGACACGACACGGTCTTCAGCTTGTCATTTTGAAGCAGCCTTAACCAAAAAATATGCTAGGACTTTCATCTTCACTTAAAATGGAAAACATACCTGTTCAGGCAATCAAATGTGTCACCATCATTAATCAGCTCAGTCAAAGTCGAAGGTAATGACAAGTATTCACTCAACGTGGCAAAAATTGACTTTTCATTAACGTCCTCCAGCACAGGGAGGGGAACATCAGTCGCACAGTGGTAAAACACTGAGGCACATCTGAGAAACCGAATCATCGCTTGACGCACTTGCGTGGCTTTGATCTTAACTTTGTCACTGGATCCAAAAGACTCCGACACCCATTTGGCAAACTTTTGAACCTCTGGCTCTTCTGAATCATTGTGACAATCTAATGACGATGGCTGTAAGCCCGCCATGATTTGGCAAAGGTAAAGAATGGCACAAAGCCTCACTGCATGATGGTCTTGGCTAAATAGGCCAGATTGTTTGACCAGAACTGGAATCGATCCAGAGAGAATGATGAGCAAATTAAGGACATCCAGCTCCAGAAATGTCCTGCAGGACTCGGGATTGAAGCAAGTTGACAAAACCCAGAGGCCATTCGACTGAAGCGTCCTTCTGAGAGAATCCTTGGTATGAGGGAAGTTAATACAGAGTCTGACCAGGGACTTGAGCACTTCTTCATCACGGGCCAACATTGGTTGGAACAGATGAGCAAAATCGTCCTCAGGCCTCTCTGGAGATTGACACAAATGAAGGTTCATGGCAGCAGCCTGAAAACACATGTGGAGGCTTCTGCAGTCGTCAGGAAATTCCTTCACTCTGGAATTCTGAAAGAACAACACCGATCACTAATCAAACGCTCAAACAATGTGTTGCAGCATTATTACCAGCATGCAATTTAAGGCGAAATTTGACGTCATTTCGCTAAGGGTCTGTCCGAAAGGAGCAACCATGAGTTGGCTAAAATCAACCGACTCCCTTAGCACAATTTGAGTCATTTCATCAGCCATATTTGGGTTGGGGCTAGCAAAGTCCTGATAGTCACTGTCATCAACCAAAATGGACATCATTTCCTTGGTCCACTGACTGAAAGACATCCCTGCAGGTAGCACTGACCGATAGAATTTGTTCAATGAAGGAGATACGGGTAACACAGAGTTGGACAGCCTTTGGCAAATTGGACACAAATATTCTTGGTTGTTCACATTAAAGTTGCTCCTTAAATTGCTGAAATGAAACATGTTAAGCAATGCAAGCTTTAGAGGCGAAAGTAAGGCACACTCACTCTTGATGCTGCTTCACCAAATTGTCAAACATGGCCTGATAACATTTGGCATGCATGACGTGACCACAACTGGTCACTGTTGGACCATGAGTCAATGAGCTAGGCAAAGTCCCGGGTGAAACTGACTTACCCGTCAATTCGGGATCAATGGGACAAGTTTGACTCATGACTGAGGTATTCACCACGTAAGTAGCAAACACCAAAGAGCTAATAGAGTCATCGGCCTCGTCTTCTTGGCACAGAATGCATGTGTAGCTGCAGTGCTTTGAATCTGGCACAAACCTGCCTATGCCAATGGCTTTGACAGCTTTGACATATGACGCTCCGGAGCTCATGTCTTCCTCTTCAGGAGCGTTGGAAGTGTCCATCTTGGACAATTCCGACTCGTACGTTTTGGCAAACTTCTTCTGCATCTGATTCATTTGAGCCATCACTTTGGCCTTGCAGCTGGCAGCAGCTTGAGCACGGCGCTTCCTGTCAGTATCCAAGGCTGGATGTTCTTGGTTTGATAGACTCTCCATGGCTGATGAGCACAGCTTGGACGCTTGCTTTATGGTGTGGCCAAGCAGCTCTTTTAACTCAGGAGGTGGCTTTATCTGGAAATCCAAAACTTTGACTCGATGTTTATTGTCAACTAGCAAAAAGGCTCACCTTGGCCAGCATCGACGCAAAATTACAAGACTCAAAAGCCTTGGCAAAACCGCCGTCGCCCAAGGCAGCGTCATCTATGAATCCCATGTTGATGATCCACAAGGCTTTGTGCAAATGTTTCATCATGATAGATGTTGCATCTCCAGCAGTCTCCCACCTTTTCAAGATGGTATAGATCACAATCAGCACTGGCCAAGATCTCGAAATTTTGGGCAAATTGGCAAACATGTGATTCAGCTTGGGCCACGTGTTCCTCGGAGGCTTGTTAATAAACTCCATCTTTTCTTCACTGGTAAAACCAGCGTCCACCTCATCCCTTTGGTTTCTAGTGTAGTAGTAGAAAAAGGGATTGATCCCGTTCTTGACCTCCTTCTTCAATTGGTACACTTTTTTAGTAGTGACTTTTCGCGAGCTCACCAAGTCTGCTATTTCATTGAGGACTTCTTCAATTATGCTATCAAACTTTGACGAATCTTCTCTGTGAATATTGGCCATCACTTCTGAGTGACTCAACTCTCCAGACAGCAAAATATGGGTCAGTCGATATTTGAGCTCATCCCTGACACTGACAGCAGACACCTCGGGAGACATTCTTTCGCACAAAATGGCAATGACAAGGTGCAAGAATTCATCAGCAACATGCATTGCTTCTTCAGGCAAATCTTGCTCTGCAGTCTCAGAAGCCCAACGTGTCAACTGCATACGATCCATTAGCGTTGCTATCACAAGGCCTGGATCACTTGAGATTGAGCAAGCAGTTTGCAGGAGACGAAGGTCGTTGATTTTGTTATGAGGAGTAATTCTTGGGTCATGATAGATGTAATACGACCCTTCAACCATAGTGATGCCATTCCTTTTCCACATGCCACATTTTATTTGAGCCAACACTGTGAGGACTGTGATCACTGGATCGATGATGTGCATCAAATTGTCATGCAGCTGGATCCTTTCCAGAATGATATCTGTCATACCAGGCACGTGATCAAAACATGTCAACAGCATTGCCAAAAACTGCTGCAATGGCACATGGATGGAACAAGCCTCAGTTCCTGCGTCAAAATTCACAACTTCGTATTCTTCCCTTTTAGATAGCATCTCAAGCACCACTTTTTTCAAGGGCTTCTCATCTTGAACAGATAGCTTCTCCAAAATATGACTGCAACAATAAGATTACTCCTTAGATTTAGTTGATTAGTTCTTTAGTAGCAAAAACCTACTTGAAAATTGGGGTTAGGGCAGCTGTGTCCATTTTGCACCAATTCGTAATCAGACTTGCCATCCCCATGAAGTGGGATGTCAACGTGAATATGTTTGCCCAATTTCTAGACTCATACACAACATGAGCTCCTTGCTGTCTGACATGCCGATCTGCTAGCTAAAATGATAAACACAATTTGAAAAACAATTCTTAAGGATCTTGCTCTTGCTACGACTCACCTGTAGCTTAGTAATCAGGTCTACGAGAGCCTTGGTCCCACTGACGAAATTCTTGCGCAAATCTGGGCTCCATTTTTTGGTAGGAGGTACTCCCAAAATGTATTGAATGTCAGTCAAAATATGAGCGCACCTTTTGAAATCGTACTGCCTATCTTCTAGCCATTCAGTCAAGTCCAGTTGGCCGTCAGAGGTGATCCTCGCTTCATTTTCAAAGACCTGAGCAAAATATTGCACCATCACTTCTAAGGCACTCATTTTTTCCATCAAATGGTGAGCCACTGTCGGAGTTGTAAAGATTTGCACTGTCAAGTTGACGATGGAAACGTCCAACTCTTGATCATCAGCAACAAAGTCGTACATGATTCTGGAGTAGCTGTTCAAATACAGCTCCCCAACATGAGTCTTATTTTCAGGACTCTGTAAAAAAATGCTTCTCTTCACGTTCGGTCACAGGAGCTCAATAGCAATGTTACCTTCAGGGTTACTTCTGCCAGCAATTCGAGCCATTTTCGCCTCACATCTTTCCACACTGAGCCACTTTTGACAAGAATTTGCTCCAAGTAGGAGGATCCATGATGTGATTTCATGCAAAGGACATCATAAAAGAGAGCACGAAAACCGGAGCATTTGGGGAACAAATCAGACACGAGCCAAGAGCACAATTTGATGGCAAAAATTTGGTGCGCTGCGATGAAGGTTCCAAAAACTAGAGCTTTCAGAGGGCTCCCATCTCTTCCTGACACTCTTTGAATTTTCTCACTTTTGATTGTACAGTAAAAATTACGATATAATTTATGTTTTTAAATACGATTGCATGTTTACCGTGCTTTGTTGCATTCTTCCCAACTACCCACTTTAATTATGGCTCTGCCCTCCTTATCGACTAGTTCAGTGAGGTCCATAGCTTTCTTGTCAGAATATCTTAAAACACTTTTGATCACCGTAGTCACCTCCTTGTACGAGTGAGAATCGTCATTGATGAGCAATAGACAGTGCGTGGAGTGGTCAAAAATGTAGCGTAAATCCGGCCAAGTCTCCTTTTCTTTTTCACCAACCCTCCAATCATATCGCATTGAGTCCAACTCTGGCATGGCAATTATGTAGTCGATGATCTATAGAAATTAACATTAACCATGCGCACGTCATTGTGGCTAAAGAAATGCTACTTACAATTTTTAGGAGCTCGAGTGATCTTGAGCGTAGATCTTGAGGAAAAGTATCCAAAACCTGTTGAGCCGTGACTTCGTTCCGAGCTAATTCCTCGTGAATGGAGCACATATGGAACTTTGTGAAAGCCTCGCTGTCGCCGCAATCACAAAAGCCATTGCCATCTGTGGTTGACATGATATAGTTGTGGTTCTTGTGCTCTGAGTGCATGAAGCAATCGGGGCACATGACACAAGTCTGATCTTGGCCGCAATCTCGACATCCATAGACTGCTAATCCAGCATCGATAGCTCGGCCACAAATGGCAGGTGCTGAATCATTGGCAGCCAATTTCTGGGCATTAAAATCGGATATTTATGCTAAAATGTTCAATAAAGTTGTAACGAGAGAAATCACCTCGAATATTTCTCTTGTGCTGCCATTACCACATATGAACCCTTCAAGTGGCTGGATCAAGGAATTGGTGTATTTCTCAAGACAAATTGGCTGATCCACGGAGGTGTGGCCGAATCCTGGGGCCAAGATGAGGGGTACTTTGAGTCGCCAGTAGTCGTGAACAGCATATTTCAAGCCCTTAAGAGGTGATTTGTTCAGCCAAAAATTCAGAGGGTCATCTTCAAGACATTCGTCTTTCAGATTTTGCCACAAATCAGTCAACGTAGTGGAGTCATCGTAATACTCCCACTCATCGTTGGATTCCTGATCTTCAGACATGCTGGATCTGAAAATCTTAACTCTTTGATAGGGAAAAAATTGCGAAGGTTATTCTGGAACAAAAGCAAAGCTACCAGATGTTGACCTAGAATTACCTTCAAAACGCCAACTTGTGGCAGTCTGCTCCGATTTTAACTAGCCACTATTTAGCAAAAATAAAATTATTCTCTGTTGGCAAAAATTAATGTCGACAAGTTTTCCGTAGGATTAAATAAAGGATTTGCTCAGTTAGATTGAAGTCATTTAACGCACTGCAAATTGACGGAATAATTTCTCGAATAACTCTGCGAAAAATGGAGCAAAGATGAGTTACCAGACATTAAGAAAAATCCAGTTTAGAACTTTGGCTTTTCAAAATAGCTTTTGGCTTTATTATGAAGATACTTTAGTAACGATATGCGGTTTTTCAAAAAACATCGGAAACAGCAGTTGACACTTTGAACTCTGGAGCAGAAATGTCATCAATTATGATAGATTGGTTGAAGGGCGTCGTCCTCGGGCTCAGCCTGTTGACGCCTCAATGTTTTGACGAGATGTTTGTCAAGCTCAACTTGTCCAATGTTGAGTGCTGGAAAATGTTCATTTCTCGTGGCCTCGGATTTGCCATCATTGCTGGGGCGACATGTGTCAAGTTTCCCCAAATCATCAAGATTGTCAAGTCTGGCAGTGCAAAGGGAATCAGCTTTGTCGCTACTCTGCTTGAACTTGTCGCCGTGACTGCCAATGGAGCCTACAGCTTTTCCAAAGGATTTCCCTTCAACTCGTATGGAGAGGCTGTCACTCTGAGTTTGCAAACCAGCCTCATCGCTCTGCTGATTTTATGGTGATTTCCCTTCCTTATTACACATTTCATCATTCTTAAGATTTAGGTAATTTTAGGTATGATGGCAACACCATTTTCACCGTCTTGTTCTCACTGCTCTATGGAGCGACGGTGTTTGCCATTACCACTCCAGGATTGGTCCCAGCCGAGATCCTATGGTATGGCCAAGCTGCCAACATTCCAATGATTGTGCTTGGAAAAATGATCCAAGTTGTGGCCAATTTCCGACAAGGGCACACCGGTCAGCTCTCAGCTGTCACCGTTTTCCTCCTCACTTTGGGCTCCCTGGCCAGAGTGTTCACTTCTATTCAAGAAACTGGAGACATGGTTGTCATTTCCACCTACATTTGCTCATCTACTGTCAATCTAATGCTTGCTGCACAATTGCTGTACTACTGGAATGTGGACGTCAATGCTTTGGATAAGAAGAAAAAGAAGAGAGCTTAAAAATGCATTTTGGCAATTCTCATCACCAATAAAGACGACTCACAAAAAACGCTTTATTCACGCAAGCTATAGTGAATTTTAAAACTTTCTAGAGTCATTTATCTTTTTTGGTCTCATCATCATCATTGCTGATTTCTTCATGTTCACTAGCAGTTGAAATTTCCTCAGGTTTGTTGGACTTTTTGAATGCTCCTTTTAGGCGTTGCATAAGTTTGGACAAAAGTCCTGGTGGAACTTGGCCAGGTTCCACTATGCTCAAGCTCTTGTTAGTTATGTTATGTAAAGGACCAAATGCCAGGGCCACCACTGTGCAGGTCAAGCAAATAACATTATATGGCATGGAAAAGTCAGGCGTTGGTAAATTCACCAAGAGGCTCTCAGTGTAAAGTTGGATCAAAACAGGCCCTTGGTGGCCTTTGAAGGTGTCAGCATATGTGCTAGCCATTCGGTCTATCCCAGTGAAATTAGCATGGCTTGGCATAATGGCAGAAATCAAGGCAGAATTGACATAAAACCCTTTGTTGGCATCGGGTGGATATTCCAGCCACTTCAAAATGGACTTTTCAAATTCAATGGAAATTTCCAGGCTGGATTTCGCAGGGACTTCAAGCAC
Source organism: Paracyclopina nana (assembly GCA_019096065.1). Classification (NCBI taxonomy): domain Eukaryota; kingdom Metazoa; phylum Arthropoda; class Copepoda; order Cyclopoida; family Cyclopettidae; genus Paracyclopina; species Paracyclopina nana. Next base: position 972,278 of record JAGUCH010000004.1, read on the forward strand.
CATTTCAAGGCTGTAAGGCCTTTTTCTGTCAACGCCAGGCACGAAACTCAGCTTGAGGGGCTCAACAAGGTCTTGTCCTTTTGTCACTTTCAGAGTGTGCAGATAGACTCTCAAGTACCAGGGAATAATGTCCAAGTAAATTACTTTGAGAGGAGAGTTGCCTTCATTCGCGATTTTCGTCACAATTCCTCCCTTTTCGTTTCCATGCCCCTTGAAATACCTCGTTGCATGAAGTTTGGGCTTGGGAATCAAGCCATAAACTGTTGCCTTTCTGTACTTCACACTCAAATTGTTCACACCAGACTCAACCAGCTTTTTGATGTTGAAAGCTTTCAGAGCTCTCTTGTCAGCTTCGAGTGTCAAAGTTTCAGCTGCTTGGCCTGCTGGGAGAATGTCGAAATTGCCTGAGGTGGTGTCAATAAAAATTTGGCTGGATGTTGCAACAGGACAAGCAGAGGTGATGCCGATGCCAAAAAGTGATCTGACTGACCAATTGCTCCAGTTGTTTTCTCTTTGAGTCATGGCTGCTCTCAAATTATCAGGAAGTCCCACAGGATCAAAAACTAGCACAACAAAAAGGCTTAATTCAATGTCTGGGTCAGAGCACTGATTTTGGTGATCAGGGCACACTTTCCTCATGGATAGACCTAAGCTGTGATATTTTGTTGAATGGATGTGGTCAGCATTTAAAAAAGTAGCCAAGCCTCGCTTGGCTCCACAAGGCAGCAACTTTTTCCATGGTGTCAAGTTTTCTGTGCACACATTTTCGCCTGGGAGCATTCCAAATTTGGTCAAATTGCTAGATAGACTACTGGACATGATTCCAGAGGGTCCAAAGCTCCATTTGGGCATTATGGATTGAGTTGAGTCCAAGAAGTTTAATGAAGCACAAAATTGACCTGCCAGCGCATTGGTCAACTTGGTCCATGATTTATCCACATTTTCAATTTCTACAAAGAGTTCAAAAGCATGATTTTAGAGGCATGAAAACAAGGAGCAAACCTTCAGAGAAAATAGCAGACACTTTAGCACCCACAGCACTTGTCCTGGGAGGAAATCCCCAATGTTGAGATCTCCAGACACCCCTGGACAAGGTGAGGTCGATTTCTTCAAGTTTGTGATCATCTACCAGCTCTCCCACCAGCCTGAAATAATTGATTTCAGTTGAATAAAAAAAGACTAAAAATGAATCATTACCTCGGCATTAAATCAAAATGCTGCCTTGACTTTGAAAGGGGAGACAATGTGACAAAATTGAAAGATGCAAGCAAATCATGATTTGCCAAAGGTTGCAACAAAAGCTCTTCGTGGAATGTTTCACTTTTCACGACAGCGGTGAAGGCTAAAAGCCAACACAGCCATCGAAATATCATACTTTTCTTTTCAGATTTCCAAATACTACTGTAAGGGTTGCTTGGAAAAAAGCCGTCAAATCAAATGGGAGTAGAGAACCGAGATATATTCTTCTAGGCCGTAAATTCCATATTTTTAAGTTAATTATTTTCTAATTTGGATGCATGAAATTCAGTTTTGCAATATTAGTGCCCAAAATAATTTGTGTTGGGCAATTTATTAGCGTTAATGACTCTGAATTGGAAAAAATTGAGTCATCCCGCAAATTAATTTTGGAGATTGACTTAGTCTCGATCATGCAATTGTAGAAAAAAGTAAACAAACAAGAGTTAAAGTTCTGGGCTGTTCTGCTAAAAATGGTGGACATCATCACTTCCACTCACGTTTTGGCACAGAATTCCGACAAGAGTGGAAAAAACGAGGTCAATTTGAGCGAGTGCAGAAATCGCTCAATGCTCTACGGCTTAGCGACTGGAGCATTGATATTCTCCGCGACTTATTTCAGCCAGGAGTTTTTCACGCGAAAACTCAAGGATCGCAAATTGTACCCGATCATTTTGTCTTCGCTGTTCTTCTCTGGATTTTCAACCTACTTGGTGGTCAAGGCTAAACTGCATGAATGTGACAGCAATTCTAACAGCTCAAGGCTAGACGGGATGGCCAAGTTCAAGAAACATTAAAGCAAAATGTCCTCGCAAATCATCCCTTTATTACGTGCAAAGACAATCAAGTACTTGCCTGTGGTGAGAACATTGGCATCCAAGAGAAAGCCACCCTATATTAGGTAATTGTGCTCTAAAAAAGGTTAATATTTTCACTCGCCTAATCTGGGTTTTTCAGTGAAAACAAATTAAGAATCAATGAGATAGAGTCAGAGGCGGTCCAGCATGATTTATTGCTCCAGCAGTATCACCTGAAAGTCATGGATTCGCAACAAGTGCTTGTCATTCAGCCCTGGTATCATCACACGCTTCCCTTTGCTACCACTGACACCACTGAGGATCTTAAAATGGCCGAGACATTGGGATTGGTCAAGACTCTCAATTGGCGAGTGGTAGATGCCATTATTTTGCGCATCATGGAGTCAGTGAAACCTGCCTATTTTGGCACCGGCCAACTTGACAGGGTCAAAGAGCTAATAGAAATGCATGAAACACAGAAAGGCCATTTTATTTCCTCGGTGTTTGTGAGCACCTACAGACTCACCTCAATGCAAAGAGTTCTTATGGAGGAAATTATTGAGAAACCAGTGATAGACAGGTATGCTTATATGAGAAATTCTCCTCAGTGTATGCCAATAATTTTTTTGCAGGTACAATGTGATTTTGCAAATATTCCACAAGCATGCGAGAACCAGCGAGGCTAAATTGCAAGTTCAAATGGCGGAAATTCCCTTCTTGAAATCAAGGCTCTTGGGTGACTGGGATGTAGAGAATGAGTCCAAGCATTCTAAGCAACGCAGAGGCAAAGAGTGGTTTGAACGCCAACAGAAAGCCTTGAACAAGAGGGAAAAGAAGATCAAAATGGCATTGGAAAAGTTAAAAGCTCAGAGGTCTTTAATAAGGTGTAACAGGCAAAAAACAACGCTTCCTTCCATTGCTGTTGTGGGCTATACAAATTGTGGAAAAACCTCACTCATCAAAGCTCTAACGGGTAACATAATTTGCAAGGATTATCTCGTTGCGGCTACCTTGCATTTTCCCATTACAGGTACTGAGAAATTAGAGCCTCGAGATGAGCTGTTTGCCACACTTGATGTGACCTCTCACAAGCTCACTTTTCCGAGCCAATTAGAAGGCTTTTTTCTTGATACAGTTGGATTCATTTCTGACATTCCCATCAATTTGATTGCATCTTTTAATGCCACCCTAGAAGATGCTGCGTCTGCAGATTTGATTATTCATGTCAGAGATGTCAGCAATCCTGATCATGTCATGCAAAGCAAGCAAGTTATCAAGACTTTGAAAAGGTTAAACCTACCTGAAAAATTGGTCAATTCTATGATCACTGTGGGGAACAAAATTGACAAAATACCTCCTGATGATTGGAAGTTTATCGAAGAAGAAGGAATGATACCCATTTCCACAAAAACTGGAGAGAATATGGAAAAATTGCTCAACACACTTGACAGCACTTTGATCAGGGAGACCAACCGAGTTTTTGCAACCTTAAGGCTACCCACAGGCAGCCCCGAATTTTTTGCGCTCATGCAAAATGAAATTATTTCAAGCTTGGATACTTGCGATGTAGATTCCAACTTTAGCCTCGTCAAGACTATTTTGTTAGAGTACCAACTAAGCAAATACAAGCAGTGGATTGTTGCCTAAAAGGCGCACATTAAAATTGTGGTTTGATAGATAGGAAAGTAGTGCGAAAACAGCCAAAAAACTCAAGTTGCCACAGCTAGACAATGTATGTACAGCTTTCAGATTTATGGCTTGTGTCATGGCTTGAATTATTAATATGGACTTTTATATTTTTAGGTTTGAATTGCAATTTTGATTTTTGCTTACACAAGTCATTTAAACAAGCAGAGCAAGTCCCTCTTTAATGTAACATCCATATTTTGCTGCCCTTGCATTTCAAAAAGGCATGGTTAGAAATTATTTCTATTTTTGGCTATTTTAGCATTGGCTTTATTACTGCTCACGTACTTACCTGATAAAGGTCCAATCCCAAAAATGATACTGTGGAGCCTTAACTTTCTTTAAAAATTAGTTGACCCACAGAAAAATAGCAAATATGAGGTCTGAAGGCCCAATCGGAAATAGGGGAACACGGTTTTTAGCCCTTATCTCCATTATCCTTCAACTTACAACAGTCAACTCTATCTCGTTGGAAAGCTCAAAACTTCAGCTTTCCAAATTAATGTGTTAAATATTTCTAGCCTAAGCAGTTCAGAAGGCACAAAACATGTGATTTTCAAAACACCTATTTACATTTTAGGGGCCACTGACTGGCTCCCTTGTAGAATCTATTCAGTAGACCTGAGAGCTTTCTGAAAATGTTATGGGTCATTTGGAAGGTCTACCCCTAGGTAATAACTGTGCCAAAGGGTTTTGCCCTCGGGCCCCTGGGAGGGGAGATACTGGCCATCAAAGTTTGGGGAAATTCTTATGTAGTAAAACTTCGGACCCCTCTCACAGTCATATGAATCAATTTTTATCTACCCATTTTTAATGCATTGTTTGGGTGTCTCAGAGAATGGGCTAGAAGTTGTTCTCCTGCATGCCCACTGTGCTCCAGGGGCTGAAATGTGTTTTTTTAAGGAATTGAGCAACCTTCCCCCAGTGGAATTTTTTTCTTTTTTTGCTCAGAGTCAGCCAAAGATAAGTACTTTCAAATAAAAGAATTAAAAAAGTACTTTTTTGTTTGAGGGTAGATATTGTTTGTCAAAGTTAGCCAATTTGGGCCCAAATAACTTTGTTAAACAGACTTCAAATATAAGAGATAAAAATGAAATTAAAAGCAAAAGTGGTTCATTATACCCCATATTTATAATATTTAATTTTCATCTCAGGCATTTGCAGTGTATCTGTCAAAAACTAAGGTTTTACAATTTACTCAATATTTTCACAAAAAATGAAAAGTGTTTATTAAGGAAATACCCCAAGATGCTGTCAAAATAAAAAATGACAGAAATAAAAATTGTTTATGTGACCCTATAATTATGATAAAATTTCATTTTTAGCTCTTATATTTGAAGTCTATTTAACTAAGTTATTTGGGCCAAAATTGGCTGACTTTGACAGACAATATCTACCCTCCAACAAAAAAGTGCACTTTTTAAATCTTTTATTTGAAAGTACCTATCTTTGGCTGACTCTGTGCAAAAAAAGAAAAACAAATTCACCTGGGGAAGGTTGCTCAATTCCTTAAAAAAACACATTTTAGCCCCTGGAGCACAGTGGGCATGCAGGAGAACAACTTTTAGCCCATTTTCTGAGACACCCAAACAATGCATTAAAAATGGATAGATAAAAGTTGATTCATATGGCTATGAGAGGGTTTCCAAAGTTTTACTTTGAGGGCCCGTATCTCCCCTCCCAGGAGCCCGAGGGCAAAACCCTTTGGCACAGTTATTACCTAGGGGTAGACCTTCCGAATGGCCCATAACATTTTCAGAAAGCTCTTGGGTCTACTGAATGGATTCTTCAAGGGAGCCAGTCAGTGGCCCTTTAAGTATCTTAGCCAGTTTGGGAGAAGAAGCAAAATATGTGAATCTTACTGAAGTGTAAGGGTTTCAAAAATATTTTTAGGTCAAATGAAGGAACCCAAATGGAGCTGAAATGTTAAAAATAGGAAAGTTCATCCTATTAATTTTCATTTCTGAGAAATTACCTTGCTTCTTTTTTTCGGCCATACCTTTTTTATCGCCTTTTTTCTGATTATGTTAGTTACTGAAGTACTTTTTTTTCTGAAAACCGGACTTCCCAGCTCAGAAATCATTATCATTTTGAAAAAGGACCTTAATAGGACAGTAAGACATCTTTTAATTGTTCATGTCGCCTGGAAAGTGAAAGAGGGTACGAACAAAAAGCAGCATTTGATAATGAGATAGAGCTTTATTTACTAGCTCGAACAATTAATATAAGAGCTTGAAACGCAAATGAGCCAATTTGCTTTGGCTAGTCCAATCATTATTTTTCTGTGACATAGCCCTCATGCCAAGACGTTCCAACTTCGACGTCACTCATGGCTGTCGGCAACATTTCAAAAAATAAGGGTGATATTACAACTCATACACAAGTTCTTGAGGCCTTCTTCACTGTTGATGGGCAACGGTTCATGGCAGCTGATGTCTGAAATCATGACACATGCCACGTTAATAGAGTATGTGCATTGAAGAGCGCAATTATCGCATCAGTACGTAATATAGAAAAAAATGGAAAAGTGTGGCTAAATCCAGCAATAATGATAAGGAGCACCCCAAGGCAGTACGAGAATAGTAATCCAAATTGTCACACACATTGTAGCAGTAGAAGTAATAGCTAAATTCAAAAGAGTAGAATAGTGATGTTTAGTATCTGCCCGGAGGGCCTCCATAAGCAACTTGGGGCGGGCCGGCGTGTTCGCGAACAGATTGCTGTAAAAGAAACTGGGCCGTTTGAATTTGCCGCTGGCTGCCAGTGATGGTGATGATCCTCTCATTCGAACCGTGAACGGGTTCATCTATGGTGATGCTGGCCTTGGAGTCGGAGCGAATCTTTCGAATTCTTGAGCCTCCAGGCCCAATAATGGCACCAGCCATATCTTTGGGAATGGTAACCTGGGTCGTTTCCTGATCCCCATTATCATCTTGGCCACCTCCACCTTGAAATGGAGGCTGCTGCTGCTGCTGATTCTCGACATTGCCGAAATTCCCTCCTCCTCCTCCAGAGTTTTTGCCATAATTGGCAACATCTACGTTATTGTAGCCAACTTCATATCCGCCTCGTTGGCTGCGAGACTGGCTGCCATATCCTCGTTGATTGCCACCACCAAAGTTGTCTTCGTAACGATTGAAGCTACGGTGGTTGCTCGGTGGTCCTCCTCCTCCTCCCCCTCCGCGGCCTCCACCATAAGCTCCTTGTCCTCCGAATCCTGATCCGTTCATTCCACCACCTCGTCCTCCTCTCATGCCATTATTGCTGCCCCCGTGGCCACCACCTCCAGCAGCTGGTGGCGGCCCCATGGAGGTCAGACGAGTTGGGCCTCCGTACACGTCCATTTCTGACCCATACCCTCCATACTCAGAGGCGTAGTAGCCGTCAAAGTTGATGGGGTCATAGGGCTGGTCGCCTCCCTTGATCTCAGTGTTGCTAATCACCTCGAACACCTCTTTGAGTGCAAGGATGATTTTCTGGAGGGTGCCATGCACCGCGACACACCTGTCGGTGCTTTGAGGGGCGCAGGTCTGGTACACCTTAATATTGGCACCGGAGGCATCTCGGATCTCCTTAATTTTGAAGCCTGCCCGGCCAATGATGCCGCCAACAATGGATTGGTGGATGAGCAGCCTGACCTCAAGGACAGGGCCCTCGGGCCCAGAAGAAACGGGGGCTTCGGGGTTTTTCCCAGGACCTCTTGTCGCCTCCTCTGTGAGAACAGGGACAGTTTGCTCCAGCACGCTTGCAATGATGTCAGGCGTATCAGCTTGGACTGTCATCACCCGTTCAGGCCCAGGGCAGTCAGGGACCCTGATGCTCGCATTGAATTCAGTCCTCAGCTTCTGAATGTTTTGGCCGCCTTTGCCAATGATGCTTCCAGCGCATTTGCTGGGCACCAGGAGGCGAACCTCGAACTTGTCGCCTCGATGCCGCTTGACATTCATGGCGTTGGCGGGCCCACCGTGTCCTCCGTGAGAACCGCCCTCGTAGTTGCCGCCACGTTTCATAATTGCAAATTGTTGGGCCAGATTGCCAAGAACTCAAATCCAGGGGGGAGCTAAGAAGCTACAATGCAGGGCCAGGGCCGGGGGCGGGTATGTGAGGGGTGTTTTGTGTCACTGATCTTTTTTCTTGGGGGGTCAGTGTTTGGGGGCCGGGACGCTAATAACTGCAATAATAAGGCCATCATTAAGTGTGTTTGCACTTGTCTTTCGTCCCCGCCAATAGATGTTAAGAAACCTAGGGGCAGCCGTGAAAAAAGCCCACTTACCCAGAAGTTCGTCGCCCTCCACGATTTCTATCTGTGTTTGTCAAAGATGCCAACATAAGATAAACAAACTTGAGGCAAAGAGCACGTGACCAGTTCGAATCTAGGGCAAGCTATCAATTTTAACTTTAAGAATCTGACATTTTTGCCATTATTCTCCAACATTAAGTAACATGAAATAATCTGATTAAACTGAGCTCTTTTCATGCATGTGAGGCCAACTTTAACCATTGTGGTAGGTGTTTTTGCAAAGTTCTGAGAAAACTGTCGGCCGCAAATTTTGCTGATCGGTTGTCAGATATTTCAGACGTGGAAAAATTAGTCGTCAAAAGTTGGCCGTAACGGTCACAATTGCGCAGATTTAAATCTCGCCAAACGGTTTGATAACGCTGAGCTGGAATTGACTACGGCCATTTTTAACGGAGTTTCGTGAGTAACAGCAAGCGTATTTATTCCGTCAAATCAACATGTTCAAAACAAACGCGCAACAAAACATGAAACTTTGACGATTTGTCAATCATATGTTATCATCGTGACGCAATCATGTCTTTTTTATGGAGTGTGGACTCGAAAGCAAAGGCCGAGAAGAGGCCAAAGCCCAACGAGTCAAATTCGGATGCTGAATGTGAGAAAAGTCCCACGAGAAAAGTGCCAAAAACGGACAAGCCTGAAGAAGATGACGATGGCGACAAGAGTGAAAAAATCAGCCCGGCGAGTGTGAAGAAGGACAAGAAGTCACTGAAAAGACCCTTGATCATAGATCAGCCTGAACCAGAGTGCCCAAAGAAAACAAAGAGCTCCAATTTGAGGCCAGAGATTCTGAGCTCACTGTCAAGCTCGCAGTTGGAAGAGAAGCCGTCTAAAAAACGATCGCTGCCCCTTGAAGAAAGCAGCAGCAAAGAAGTGAAAGATGAAGCTCCTGCCAAAAAGTTGTTGTTCGCCGAGGATCTCTCGCCCCAAAAAGGCATGAAAATTGGGAAGAAAAGCGTACCTGAAACGCCTGAACAGATCAAGTCACCCAAAATTGACCCTGAGGCTTTAAAAGCTGATCAGGAAAAGAGTGAAGAAAGGGGTAAAAAACTCCTTGAAGCATTTAATGACGACTAATTTGATGCTATCAATCTCAGAATTAAAGTTATGTTATTGTCAGCTGTGTAACTGTGCACATTTAACAATACCTTGAAATCCCGTTGCTTGGAAGCTCAAGTTTATTATTTTTGGTTGCGAGAATGCGTGCTCTTTCACTTATCTTTTGCTCAATTGCATCAATTCGTTGCGCAGAATGGACAGAATTTCATTATGAAATATTGGAACAAGCATTGCTGAGTGTAGCAGATGAATATTTCCCCATGGATCACTCACTGGCTAAACGATCAACAACTTGTCCTGGAGGAAATGGAAAATTTGGCTTCAATTCATACAGTCTTTTGACAGCTGTCATCTTGGGTTTCACAGCAGTGAGCAATGTGATAGATAATGTGAATAACAATCTGAATAACAACAATAATAATAACAACCAAAATGATGTTGGAAGCATTCAAGGGACCTCTCAGGTACGCCTTTTTCTTCTTCAATGGAACGCGATGTTGCCTTGAAACTGTGCTTCATCTAGGATGTCGATTTGATGTCTACTTCAATGACAATGATCATAACGATTGTACCTCCTGTGGGTCCTCCCATTCCTGTTTTAGTGGGGAGAGCATTACAACCTACTCCCAATGCTACATTTGATATTTATTTAGCTGAGCAGTTTAATAAAGATGGAGTTTACTTTGAATTGGACGACTCCACCATGGTTTTTCCAAATGGCACACTCATCTACAGGTAACCAAATTATGGCCAATTAACTAGCCCTTATCAATGACATTTTGTGCACCAATAGTAATGGAACTGTCACCCAAGGACAAGTTTATTTTGGTGCAGTGGACTCTAAAAACCAAAGGGAGATGAAAAAATTGAGTGACATTTTGAACGTCGATCATTTGACCCTGGAAGATCTCAGATATATGAATCAAATCAGGCAGGCAAAAAGTGGGCTAGTAAATAAAGCGATTTTCTGATCATTAAAAGGTTGCGTCAAAATAAGATTGGAAAATTCCGCGAATCGACCGATCGTCAATTTGTCACTCGTCAGCTGAATTTGTAAACAAGGAAGAAATAAAATTTGAAAGTGGAGAATGGCTGACAAAAAGGCACCCGACATGGAATTGCGCAAAGCTTTCGTAGAACTGCAAATGAAAATGGTCGACTCGAAGCAGAAGATAATGATGGCCGATATGCAAATGGAAACGAACAAGCGGGCCATCACTCACACCTTACTAACCAAGTCCGAGCTGAACAATTTGCCCGAAAACACCCGGCTGTATGAATCAGTGGGGAGGATGTTTTTATTGTCGTCTCTGCCCGAAATCACGGCCATTTTGGAGAAGAAGGAACAAAATTGTCTAGAGAAGAACAAGAATTTGGAGGCCACTAAAGATTACCTGCATAGAAGCATCAAGGATGGAGAAAACAGTTTAAGAGAGCTGATTGCACAAAAGAAAGCCCAATAAAACTGCCTTTCGTTTCCCATATCATTGAACATATTTATTCATAAAGCATGATGATTAAGCTTCAATTTGATGTAGCTTGTCTGTACAGTGTGCATGTAACATCGGCAATCGTCATGGGCAAAATGATCCATACAGGAATCATGACATAGTACAGAGGAAGTTGAAAGTTGGGATTGTCTTTGTTTTCCAGCTTGAGACACAGAGTAATTTGGGCACTCAACTTCAAAAGTGCACATGCCAAATTCCATACTTTCCGCTTCATCGACTTGAAAGTGCGATTGTAGGGTCTCTTGCAGTGGGTGACCAAGTTGAACGTGAGATAGAGCAACAAGATGCTGTCATACAGCCACATGGGAATGAAAACGATAAACCACGACCACCTAGTGCGTTCATCCAACCTCAAAACAAGCAGAATTAGGAAGATGAGGCAGATGAACCAAGTGCACAATGCTCGGTGCAGAACAGCCATTTTTCAGCCTGCTAATTAAGAGCTAGCAAAATGGAGCTGGTAGCAGCTTTCAAGCATTTCAGGTCCTCTTTTGTGTGATTTCCATTATTCACCTCAACCTGTATAAAGAAAAAAATGGAAAAGTCAATCGTGCAGAAATTGCGCAAAAACGTAGCTCTTTTCGCCAGTTTAAATTGAAAAATGCCAAAAATCTGAAATAGTTGAAAAAGTCCACATCTGGTATTTTTCCCTACTCTACAGTGGCGCCATCTAAAGTAGAAAAAACGCCTGAACTAAATTAGATAAGAATTGTACAAACCAATTTCAAGTTTGGCAGTCTTTTGTGCAGCTTGAAGAATGGAGACCCATGAGAAGTCGGCACAACCGGGAGATTTTTCCAGACAATCCCACTCAATGACAGCTTTTGCAGCGATCTTGGCAACTTTCGCAAAGGGACGTCGTGATACTCCAGAGAACAATTTGTCAGCTTGAATTCAGCCAAATTTGTGCACCTTGTTTGAATGCTATGCAACAAGGACTCGGGTATGAGCAGTTTGTTGGCCTTGGAAAAGCCGCCGTGAATTCGAATGGTTTGAGTGAATGGACCAAGGAAGCGGACAATTTTTCTGAGCACAATGGGCTTCACATTGCCGCCATTCCAAATGACCTTTTTCCACAGAGATTTGTCGCCACAAAGGTTGAACAGCTTGGAGAAAAGTCTGAATCGACTTTGCTCTTCCAATGTCAAATTTGTCCACACCAGAAGATTATCCGCTGTCAAATAGCTCAAAATGTTCAGCCACACTTGATCGGGTAAATCAGCCGGTCCAATGGAGGCCAATTTGGCCATGAGAATCACACTTGGGCATCAATGACACTTTTCTCAACAAAACCACCAATAAAGCTTCTCTTTAAAAAAAGTTTTGTTTACATTTCTATCTCTCATCTAGAAGTGATGCAACGAGCGTTGGCTCGACTCGAAAACTCGCCCGAAAATTTCAGCCCGAGCTACAAGAATAAAGCGTGGTAAATAGCCACGAAATCTCGGAAAACTTGAAAGTATCCTCAAGATGTATGATTGAGTTGGGATAAATTCCCCAAACTCGAGAAAAATCGTTATTAGATCACATTTTCTTTTGAATAGTATCTTTATTGGGATCGAGCAACTAAATTTAAGGCCTGTTTCAGTGTGACCAATAGTCGACTGCTTAGTTAAAAAGGCTCTTATGTTAAGCTGAGCCAGCTAAGATTGGATTGTGAGTCACCTGACTCAGCTCTTTTAAAAATGCTACTGAATCAGCTCTGATGAGCTACTGAGTCAGCTGACTCAGCTCTTATATGCTGCTGAATCAGCTCTGGTGTGCTACTGAGTCAGCTCTGATGTGACGCTGAGCAAGGCATTCTCTTATGAAATGCATTGCTACTGAATCAGCTCTGATCAGCTGCTGAGTCAACTCTGATGTGCTGCTGAGTCAGCTCTGATGTGCTGCTGAGTCAGCTCTGATGTGCTACACTACAGCAGAGCCATCTCTTACATTATGCTAGGCTTACAGATGGTTAGATCTTAGCATCCAACTATTTGGAGGCTTTAGCACCCAAACCTTAAGATATTTATTTAGGACCCAGATCAAAGAAAGTGTAGGATTTTAAAAAAAACCACCAGGATTTTAGATCCTGAAACTTGCCCCAATTTTAAGCCTTGGTGCCTTCTCCCATGCTGTGTCAGATTTAATGAGATGCTGAGTCAGCTCTGCAGTGACGCTGAGTCAGCTCTATTGTGATGCTGAGTCAGCTCTATTGTGACACTGAGTCAGATCTTACCTGATGCTGTGTCAGCTCTATTGTGATGCTGAGTCAGATCTAATCTGATCCTGAGTCAGCTCTATTGTGACTCTGAGTCAGTTCTGATGTGACGCTGAGCTCTCTAGTGATGTAGCTAGAGGAAATCACATTTTTTGACTTTATCATGAAACCTATGCAACTTCAAAAATGAAAATAAACTCATTAGTATTTTTCTCAACAACAATTTTGGTAAAAAATCACCTTTTGTTCATGCACAGTGGGTTTATTTGCCGATTTCACGCGCACGGAAAAAAGTCGCGAAATCAACGTAGCACCTTTTTCTTATTAGCGGTAAGCTAAAAATATGCCATCCTGGCACCCGGGAGAGCAAGTAAGAGCAGCCAATTCTGGTGGATTATCAATTTATGCTATAAGCTTGACTTCCCTGACTTAATCACTCAATTGGAGTCGTTTGGAATCAAAAGTTATGGGAGATTCAATTTTTGCTCAAATTGTGCAAAGTTGCTGTTCTACTGAATTGGCCAAAATCAACTTTTGCCCAAAAATTATGTTTTCTTCACCAAATTTGAACCTTTATCTGTCAATAAACATTAATTTGTGCTCTTTAGGTAGCCTTGAAGTCCTAACAATTAGAAGCTGAAAATGGGGGCTAAAATCGGAAATCTGCGATTTGACGTAATTTCTCGTGCGCGTAAAATCGGCTTTTTGATCCACTGTGGCATGGTATTTTCACCCAAGAATTCAATCCTTTAGAGCTATGTTTGTGGCAATAAGAAAATTCTCTGAAATCCAACACATTTTGCAAATGTCTTCATATGCAAGCTCAAATTTTGGTTTAATGCTTCAATATCTTCATTTTTTTTAAGCAATTGGAAAGTTTGTTGCATTCAGATGCTCAAATGCAAGGCTTATTTCCGTTTTACCAATTTGTCAGCTATAGCCTGGTTCAAGAGATTTAGTTCAGTCAATTTTCCGCTACGCAAATCGATGGCGCGTCGGTAGGGGTGGAAAATGGCTGCATGATATTTACAAAAATGCTCATTTATTGCAAATTTTTGGCTTTTTTATGCAAAATCTGCCTAATTTGATTAAATGAATAACGTGGTGCACAAACAACTGCGACCAGGTTGGATCAAGAATTTTAAGGCCATTATAGATGGAAAAAACATTTCCTAAAAAAGTGTCACCCTTCAAAAATCGAAAAAATATTGCCAATATTAATGTTAATAAATGTTTCTAGCTGAATATGCATCAAAGAGGCAAGCAGTGTATTGATGTACTAAATTGAGTTAAGAAATATTTTATGCTTGACTTAAAATTGATCATATTCTAATCCAAACTATGCCCTTGATCAGTTTTGACTGTTGAATTTCCGTCGGGTCCTACTAAAAGGCACACAATGCCCACAATTGGCACACAATGCCCACAATACCCACAAGGCACACAACCGGCACACAATTACTAAAAGGCACACATCGAGTTAAACAATAAAATTTTTATGAATTCTAAAAGAAAGTTTTTAGCTTAGAAATGTGCCAAATATAAAAGTACCTTTTTAAAAATACAAGGAATCACAATTTAGCTAATATTATTAAACATAAGATAATTTGATGCAGCTTCCAAAATGTAAAAAAAAATTTCTGACTTTCCTTTGCACACAATGATGGCACACATTGGCGCACAATGGCACACAAAATTAACAACCCAGGCACATGATCCAATAAGTTTGCTTTTTTACTCCATGTGTGCCTTTTAGTAATTGTGTGCCATCATGGCACACAATGGCACACAATGGCACACAATGGCACACAATGGCACACAAAGGCACACAAAGGCACACAATGGGCCACAATGGCACACAATGGCCCACAATGGCTCACAGTTGCACATAATGGCACACAATGATGGCACACAATGGTACACAATGGCCCACAATGGCGCACAATGATGGTACACAATGGACGGTTGAAACGGCAGCCTTTTTACAACACACTACATAAGGCTTGCTGCAAATCAAAGTCAGAAAATTATTGCATTTACATTTTCTGGCATTGCTTTGCTGAGATAATGCCAAAATTTCGGCAATTACAGCTAAATCAATTGTTTCAATTGTTGTTAACAACAAAAGCACATATTGGCACACAATGATGGCACACATCGGCACACAATGGCACATCATGGCACACAATGGCACACAATGGCACACAATGGCACACAACGGCACACAATGATGGAAAACTAATAGCACACTTTTGTTTTTAGCTTAGCTGTGTGCCAAATATGAAATTAGCTTTTAAAATTATAAAGAATAATAATTTGGCTTCTATTATTTAATTGAAAAAATAGATACTTTGGGAGAGCTTCCAAAAATGTAAACAGAATAATTTTCTGACTTTGCTTAGCTGAGATAATGAGATAATTACCGCTAAATCCATTGTTTTCAACAACCCAAGCACATGATCCAATTAGCTTGCTTTTTTACTCTTTGTGTGCCTTTTAGTAATTGTGTGCCATCATGGCACACAATGGCACACAATGGCACACAAAGGCACACAATGGCACACAATGGGCCACAATGACACACAATGGCCCACAATGGCTCACAATTGCACATAATGGCACACAATGGCCCACAATGGCGCACAATGATGGCACACATCGGCACACAATGTCACACAATGGCACACAATGATGGAAAACTAATAGCACACTTTTGAGACCACTTTTGTGACCACTTTTGTGACCACTTTTGTGACCACTTTTGTTTTCCACTTTTGTGACCACTTTTGTGATTACTTTTCTGACCACAAATGGCTCACAATGACGGCACACAGTGGCTCACGATGATGGCACACAATGGCAGACAATGGCACACAATGGCATTTAACATAAAGTAAAGATAATTTGATGCAGTTTCCGAAAATGATAACTGAATAATTTTCTGATTTTGTTTTCCTGAGATAATGCCAAAATTCGGGTATTATGGTTGAGACCGTAGTGTGCTTGTTGTGGGCCAACATGAAAGTTGCTTTTAAAAATACAAAGAATTAATATTCGGCTTCCACTATTTAGCATAAAATAAAGATAATTTGATGCAGTTTCTGAAAATGAAAACTGAATAATTTTATGATTTTGCTTTGCTGAGATAATGCCAAAATTCGGGTATTATGGCTGAGACCGTAGTGTGCTTGTTGTGTGCCAACATGAAAGTTGCTTTTAAAAATACAAAGAATTAATATTCGGCTTCCACTATTTAACATAAAATAAAGATAATTTGATGCAGTTTCTGAAAATGAAAACTGAATAATTTTCTGATTTTGCTTTGCTGAGATAATGCCAAAATTCGGGTATTATGGCTGAGACCGTATTGTGCTTGTTGTGTGCCAACATGAAAGTTGCTTTTAAAAATATAAGGAATTTAAATTCGGCTTTCACTATTGACATAAAATAAACATAATTTGATGCAGCTTCCGAAAATGTAAACTGAATAATTTTCTGACTTTGCTTTGTTCAGATAATGCCAAACTTCGGACACCGCTGAGACCGTAGTATGCTTGTTGTGTGCCAACATGAAAGTTTCTTTTAAAAATACAAAGAATTAAAATTCGGCTTTCACTATTTAACATAAAATAAAGATAATTTGATGCAGTTTCAGAAAATGTAAAAAAATAATTTTCTGACTTTGCTTTGCTGGGATATTGCAAAAATTCGGGCAATTACCTCTGAGACCTTTGTGCGCTTGTTGTGTGCCAACATGAAAATTGCTTTTAAAAATTATAAAGAATTAAAATTTGGCTTTTGTTATTTAACAAACAATAAAGATAATTTGATAATTTTGATAAATTTGAAACCTAACTTCCATTTTTGGACTTTGATTTGCTGAGATAATGCCAAAATTCGGGCAATTAATCCAATGTTGCTAAAGTATCACACAACCCAAGCACACAATGGCTCACAATGGCCCACAATGGCACACAATGATGGCACATAATGGCACACAACGGCACACAATGGCCCACAATGGCACACAATGGCACACAATGGCCCACAATGGCACACAATGATGGCACACAATGGCCCACAATGGCACACAATGGCACACAATGGCCCACAATGGCACACAATGATGGCACACAATGGCACACAATAATGGCACACAATGGCACACAATGGCACACAATGGCAGTAATTGCCCGACTTTTTGCATTATCTCAGCAAAGCAAAGTCAGAAAATTGATTTGTTTACATTTTCAGAATTAAATTCGCACAAAAAAAGTCACAAGAGTGGTCACAAGAGCAGTCGCAAAAGTGGTCTTAAAAGTGTGCTATTAGTTTGCCATCATTGTGAGCCATTGTTATCCATTGTTTGCCTTTGTGTGCCATTGTGTGCCATTGTGTGTCTTTGTGTGTCATTGTGTGCCGTTGTGTGGTATTGTGTGCCGTTGTGTGCCATTGTGTGCCATTGTGTGCCATCATTGTGTGCCATTGTGTGCTTTATTTGTTAACAACAATTGATTTAGCTGTAATTGCTTGAATTTGTGCATTATCTCAGCAAAGCAAAATCAGAAAAATAATTTGAAAACATTTTTGGAAACTGAATCAAATTATTATTACTTTAGTTACATAGTGAAAGCCAAATTTTAATTCTTTGTTGTGTGCCATTGTGTGCCTTTGTGGGCCATTGTGGGCCGTTGTGTGCCATTGTGGGCCATTGTGTGCCATCATTGTGGGCCATTGTGTGCTTTATTTGTTAACAACAATTGCTTTTGCTGTAATTGCCTGAATTTTTGCATTATCTCAGCAAAGCAAAGTAAGAAAAATAATTTGTTTACATTTTTGGAAACTGCATCAAATTATCTTTATTTTATGTTTCATAGTGAAAGCCAAATTTTAATTCCTTTTATTTTTAAAAGCAACTTTCATGTTGGCACACAACAAGCACACAAAGGTCGTAGCAGTAATTGCCCGAATTTTTGCATTATCTCAGCAAAGCAAAGTCAGAAAATTAATTTGTTTACATTTTTGGAAACTGCATCAAATTATCTTTATCTTTATTAAATAGTGAAAGCCATTGTGTGCTATTGTGTGCCGATATGTGCCATCATTGTGCGCAAATGTGTGCTTTTTTTGTTAACAACAATTGATCTAGCTGTAATTGCTGAAATTTTGGTATTATCTCAGCAAGGCAATGTCAGTAAATTAAATAGCTCAAATTAAGTTTTGTTAAATAAAATAAGCAAAATTGTAATTCCTTATATTTTTAAAAAAGTACTTTTATATTTGGCACACATCTAAGCTAAAAACATGCAACCACTTTCCAGCTTACTTTTATGAATCAATTATTTTTTTTCTAAATTTGATGTTCGCCTTTTAGTAATTGTGTGCCGGTTGTGTGCCTTGTGGGTGGTGTGGGCATTGTGTGCCAATTGTGGGCATTGTGTGCCTTTTAGTAGGAGCGTTTCCGTCAAACAAATTGCATCTCCCTCTAGCGGATTAGTTTCCCACGTGTTTTGAACCAGGCTATATATCATGATCAGAGACTTGATCCTGATGTTATTCAATGTCAGCTCTGTTTTGATGCTGAGTCAGTTCTAACGTGTTGCTGAGTCAGCTCTGTTGCAGTGCTAAGTCAGCGCAGTGCATCACATAAGAGCTTGAATGCCTTGCTCAGCGTCACATCAGAGCGGACTCAGCAGCTGTGATGCTGAGTCATTTCTTGTGCATTGCTGAGTCATTATTTATGCACCAATGTGAGTGAGTTATAATGTGACGCTGAGTAGGCTCTGATGTGACGCTGAGTCATTACTTATGTAAAGCTGAGTCAGTTAATATGTGGCACTGAATCTACTATGATGTGACACTGAGTCAATTTTGATGTGACACTGAGTCAGAGGCTTCTTTTGAATTGAATGCAATACTGTGTATTTGTTCATTAAGTAAAAAATGTAAGACCAGCTTTAAATTCATTGAGCACTTGCAATCAATTGCTCAAGGGTTCTTGCACTGTATTCAACCTTTTCAGGCTTCTCATATCCATAATTGCTGTAGAACCCAAAAGGATTTTTGGGTCCTTTGGGCTTGGGGCTGTAGATCATTTGTTTATTGGTGTAAGGATAAGGAGGATGGAATGGATGATGTTGGTTTTGTTGGAAAATGGCAGGAGAATTGGCAGTGATTGGTTGCTGAGTTGGTCCAGCTTGAAAGTAGTAGTTGGCCACAATGGGCAAAATGATCAAGTTTGGACTGTTGAATGCAGCACCATTATTATACTGCAATCAATAAAGCTTAATTAGCAATCATCTATAAATTACAGATATGCTCTTTACCAAAACTTTTTGAGGAGCAGAGTCAATTCCAGCAAAAGCAGTGGAAATGCCACCAGCTATGGCAACTCCTCCATTTCCAGCACTTGAGGATGCAATTGGTCTGCTGATAGATATTCCATTGGGACCAACTGCAGACTGAGCTGTAGGGAAAGCAATGGCGACTCCACCAGGACCAACAAACGCTTGAGCTGATGGACTCACTTGAGCTGTACCATTGGCACCAGCCACAGCTGTGGCTGATGGCCTTGAGGCTGCCACAGGTGTACCTACGGCAATCTGGAGACCACCAAGAAGATCTCCAGGAACCAGAATTTGCTGGCTGGCAGTTTGCTCCGGAGTTTGCACCACTTCTACACTGCTACCATTTGAGGTTGTCTCATTGTCACTCGGAGAGGCTGTGACCTCATCGTCTTCATCAGGAGAGATGACAATGAACTCATCATACTCCACAATATCCTCTGAAAAATTATATAATCAAAACCTCAACTAAACAAGCAGTTAATTATGATTTTGATTACTTTCACTGTCAGGAATGATGTAAGGCTTTTGGACATCTGATTTCCTGGCTTGAGCTCTGTCATCAGGATAAAGTGAGCGAGGAAAAGGAGGAAGATCCAATTGGGCCTTTTCCAAGGGTAAAGTCCTGTAGCCATTTTTGCCTGATGTGTAGGTGACAGTGTGATGTTCACCCCTGGGGTCAATCCAACTGTACACACCCTTCACCTCATTGGTTTTGCTTCTGGATTCAGCTGTGAAATGGTCTCCAGAATCAGTGCCAACCCTTGAATGGGAAAGTATTTTTATTAAAAGTTAGCAAAATATTTCCATGTGAAGCTCACAAAATGCCTCCATCAGCAGATCTAATAATAAGCTGGTGGTCAGATGCAAGATGATTATTTGGGTCCATCAATTCCACAATACCATCATCTTCTTCATCGGAAAATGCACAGTGGGCTGTCACAGCCCAAAAAGCCATAATCCACAATAAGCATGAACTTTTCATATCTAACATGTGATATGTTAACATCAACACTTCCCAACTTTTTGTGTGAAGAAAATCACCTGATTATCGTTTGATTTTCAGACGTGAACTGAAGTGTGCAGTAAACCGATATTCTGCTCCAGATATATTCGTGACTTCAATGTGTTTTGGTCATTGTTCACTGAGCTCACGGAGGAAAAAAGTAGGTTTTCCGAATCCGCACTCACACACGCTCTCGTGTGTGTGTTTATAGTGTATTGACCCCTGTTTTGAATTTAAATGGGCACCCCAGTACGTACGTGGTGCTTTTTACCTGTGAGCCCATAAAATCGGTGCCCACTGTGGCAAAGACATTTTTTCTAACTGACCTCATTTCGGGAATTATCCTCTAGATTTCTGCACTGACATGACATAAAACTTTGCAGCGGATTTTTACATGACCCTTACATTACTTCAAATTATATTTCCATGAAATGGAAAATTCTGTTGCTATGCTGGAGATCACCTGCAGCGGTTTTTAGCCCTTGGCGCCAACGTTTCATTTTTATGGTGGGCCTTGCACAAAGAAATATTGTGCTATATCTACACGCTGAGAAAAAGATATATAGCAGTACTTGTGGCTTGATTTATGTTTGAAAAACGGAAATGATGCATATGCCTTTAAGTATGAAAAATTGAAGTCTGGCTTACTTTATTGGTTAATCAATAATTGGTTCACAGCTTTTTGGGTTAAATCAATCATCATCTTCTGACAGTACATTCAATGTGGCCGAAAGTTTGCCCTTTTGCCTCTTTTGTGTGACCTTTAAAAATGCCCTGGAGGCCTCCTGAAAAATGAAAAGGAGATGAAAAAATGTTCCCATTGGAAAAATTAAAATATTACATGTGAGGCTTTGGCCATGTTGAAAATCGACTTGGCAAAGTCAGAGACAGACTCCTCTTGTTGGAGAGAAGTAGAGGTGAAACCACTAAAAGTGGCATTGTTGCCATTATTGCGTCTGCGCAAGTTGTAGCCATGGTTTTCAATTGCTCGTTGAGGCGTGGCTGATCGTGAACTGTTTTTGCTGCCTGGAGGCCTGCCCCTTCTTTTGGGGGTCGGCTTGTCAAAGCTGTCCACATTGTAGATGACAGGTGAAGTCTCTGAGAGCATATGGATAAAATTATCATCATTGTTGTTCGGTGTGGTTGTCTTGGCAGTTTCAAAGCTCAACTCGTCCTCCTCCACAATATCAGTCAAGTCACTATCGTTGTCTTCGTCATCAGATAAACGATCTTGCCTCCACGTCGCATCTGTTTGGGTGGAATCAAAACTTGCATTGTCGTCGTCGTCGGAGAACTCATCATCCGCATCCTCACTATTTTTGGCATCCAGAACATCAGTGCTCACTGGAGCCACTCCACTTTTCATCAACTGCAAAGCCTTGCAGAGATCTGCATTTTGCTTTTGGATGTCTTGCAAAAGCTTGTAGTTGATGATGTTGTAATCCTTGAAGGTGAGAGCCACATAGGCAAGTACCATGCAGGAAAAAGCTAGTGCTACTTTTCTGGCAAGCCAGATTCTTGAATGGAGCAAGGCTTGCGGAGTTTTGTCTTCATTGCCATACACTTCAAAAGGATCTGGATCGTTTTCCACAAGAGTGAGAGAGCAGATGAGCCGCTCAACGATTACATTCAGGCTCAAAATGCAGAAAAGCCACAATCTGGCATCTGCAGTTCGTTTGGTGGCAGTTGCCAAATAAACTGCAAATAGACATCCGCCATAGAAGAGGACGGTGTACAGCCATGATACCTCACTCAAAAGCAAACTTTGCAGCTTTGTCACTCTGTCGAAAATTGAGAAAATCATCGTTCTCTGCTCATCTGTTGAAGCCCTGAGTTCTTGCATCATTTCACGTACTTTTAGCCTTGATTGCTCCACAGATTGGCTTAATATTGACCCATGCTCCGCAATTTGCTTCTACATTAATCAAATTAAGATGACAATTAAGGATGACATATGTGCTTTGGCAATTTACCTGGTATACAAGAGTTTCCAACTGGTTTTTCACTATTTCATCCTGGAGTTTAGAGGAGTTGCTCAACTTGTCAACCACCTGTATGGATGTAGCTGTCAGGCCAGAGATAGCTGCCTCCGTTTTCTGATGCCAAATTTGATGTTGCAGAAATTGGCACATGTTGTGAGTATGCTAAAAGAGAGACTATCAGGTACTCGGTTAAAGACGTGAAGAAAAAGCATACCGTAAAAAAGTTTGAATAGGCTGAGAATGCGTTGGAGTCAACTCCTCTTAGACATTCTGAGATTGGAGTTGTTTCAGGACATTCGTAGGTCTTTTGGCCAGCTTGACCCAAAAAGCAGTTGGCAAACTTGAGAGCAAGTCGACTTTGCGTGTCATCGTTCAAGTTCTTGCAGCCTTTTTCCAACAATTGAAGAGAGGTTGTCCAGCATGTGCCAAACCTTGGCATTTCAGAGTCTCGTTTAATGAGCTCATACTGAAACTTTCCACTTTGAATCGCTTTTTCTTCGTATTCATCGCTGCTTGCCCAGGAAGCGATCACGCTGACCAATATCAGCGAAACAGCTGCATGCATCATGGTACCATCATGCCATTTGGCGAGATTTCTGTATTTCACAACTATTTTTTATTTGAAGTCCGCGAACGTTAAATAAAAGAGTGAGATCGTGTTTTACCTCAGTTTCTAATGTGCAATCGCTCAATCTTCCAACTTTTGCCTAATTAACCCATCTTTATAGCATATCGTGAGAGATTATGCTTTTAATGCGACTATAATGCCTAATTTTCCTGAATAATAGGGTAAATTATCTGAAAAATCTCGTTAAACTCTATATATTAGCCTTAATTTAATTGCTTCGCGTTCACAATTTTGTAAACATAAAATAGGGAACTTTTCTGAGCTTTAGCAAATCTGCAAAATTAAGAATTGCTTTATGAAGCACAAATTGAGTGACAGCAGCTTGACGTGATAATGCTGAAGTCAATGAAGCCTAGTGAGTTAATTTTGCGGTCTTACAAGAGAGCCGAGCTCATCAAACAGCACTTGAATGCTTTTACTGTGCTTCAATCAAAAGATGTCTTGCTACATCAAGCAGAAGCCTCTCAAATGAGACTCGAGCTGGGCAAATCACTTGGCCCCATTGATGGCTTACCCATAGCCATCAAGGATAACTTTTGCACCAAAGACTTGCCCACAACTTGTTGCTCTAGAATTTTGGAGCCTTTTAAGCCAGCCTACAATGCTACAGTCGTAGAAAAAAGCCTCCAGGCTGGGGGACTAGTCATCGGAAAAACAAACATGGATGAATTTGGCATGGGGTCAGGAAGTGTAGACTCGATATTTGGCCCTGTCAAAAGTGTTTGGAGGTCCGGAGTGATCAAATATAAACTAGATAGATTACCTTTGCTTAATGAAGAGAAATTCAACGTTGAGACTGGACGCATCAACGGCGATGATCCAGAAGATTACTGCATTGCTGGAGGAAGCTCTGGAGGATCTGCTGTGGCAGTATCATCTGGGGTCAGTTTTGCTGCTTTAGGCTCTGATACAGGCGGATCGATGCGAGTGCCAGGAGCTTGGTGTGGCCTCACAACATTGAAACCTTCCTATGGCCACATCTCAAGGCATGGCTTAATTCCTCTTGTCAATAGTTTGGATGTACCTGGTATATTTGCCAAGTCTGTTGACGACATTGTTGCGTACTACAACATTTTGAAAGGTGTGGACCCTCTGGACTCCACAACAATAGATATTCACCCTGACAACTCTTGCCAAATTGAAGCAGATCCTGATTTGACTCATGTGACGATAGGCATTCCTGAAGAGTACTATTGTGAAGACATGTCAGACGAAGTGATCACAGCTTGGAGCCAAGTTGCTGACCTTTTGGAAAGTGAGAAAGTCAAAGTTGTACCTGTATCTCTGCCTCATACAAAGTACTCCATAACTTGCTACCAGGTGTTGAATCCCTGTGAAGTTGCGAGCAACATGAGCAGATATGATGGCATTGAGTTTGGATATCGATCCAATGAAATGGCTTCAACTGAAGCCCTTTTTGCTAGCGTTCGCCATCATGGATTCAACGATGTGGTGAAAGGGAGAATACTCGCAGGAAACTACTTTTTGCTCAGAGAACATTACGAGGATTACTTTGAGCAAGCCTTGAAAGTGCGCAGGCTAATCACAGAAGATTTTAGCAGGGCTTTTACCAAAGTCGATTTGCTGCTAACTCCTGTGACACTCAGTGATGCTCCTACGTACAAGCAGTTTTCCAGCAGTGATAACAGAACTCAGACTGCCAAGCACGATTTCTGCACTCAACCGGTTAATTTAGCTGGCCTTCCAGCCGCTGTCATCCCTGTTAAACTGTCCAAAAGGTCACTGCCAATATCGTTGCAAGTAATCGGCCCATTTGGGCAAGATATGAAAGTTTTGTCCCTCGGAAAATGGCTCGAGAATCGCATACATTTCCCTCAGCCTGAAATGCTAACAGAAGAATAAAAGACCTCATGTCATCTTAATGCTTTATTTGCAAAGGCAAATTCTCCTTATATTGAGATAATAATTAGCACTTTCTCAGAAGTAGTTTTATTTAACGACGCTCAAAAGTTTCCAAGTCTCACAGTACGTTTCTACTTGGATTCATTGCAAAAGTTAGAGTCTGATTTCACAAAAATGACTGATTATTTGATAATTTAACAACATTAATTAGTTGGGACACATCCACCCAATTTTCACAATCTAAAATAAAAATAATCTGGCTCGATCCTTGATTTTAAAAGAAAGACTTAAGAGGTGAGATAATGACTGACATCACAGCAATTAAAGTTGTGGCATTTCTTTTGCATCCGACTCTAAATAAAACAAGCAGGTTTTCTGAACTCTCAAAAGTTCTTATGCACCGTGCTAGTTTTACGGACTCTCGTGTCTAGTCTCTATCATCTCTTTACATATATCCTATCTTAATTACATAAAATGGCTCCATGGCTGATAGCTTTTTTGGCTTGCCTTTTGGCTTACTTTTGGAAATGCAAGACCTCAAAGCCTAAATCATTTCCGCCAGGACCAGCCAGATATCCAATTTTGGGTAGTGCCATGTCCCTTCAAAATCCCAAGACCAAAAATCCAGAGCTATTTTATGGCATCCGAAAATTACAGCAAGAATATGGGAGCATTTTTGGCTTTTACTTGGGCAACCAGAGTGCTGTGGCAATCACAAAATTTGAGGACATCAAAGAGATCCTGAGCAAAAGTGAAACTGCGCATAGGCCTCCAGTCATTGGTCTTGCAGCCAAACCGGGCAAATTTACAGCTCAAGAGGTGGATCCAGAATTGAACAAAGATAACCCACCAGGCATCATTCTATCCAATGTAAATGAGTTCTTTTATTGCCCATAATATATGTTTCAGCATATTTTCCTCTTATGTCATACAGGGCAGATATTGGAGTGAACAGAGGAGGTTCATGCTCAAAACGTTGAGGGAATTTGGATTTGGGAAATCCTCAATGGAAGCTGGAATCCAAGAAGATGTGAAAATGCTCATTGACCATTTAGCCTTGAGGGCTGGTAAACCTACTGAAATTGGCGAATCCTTGAACATTGCAATTATCAATTCACTATGGAGCATTTTAGTTGGGGAAAAGCTCAAGTTGAATGATCCCAAGTTGGAAATGGTGGTCAAGGCTACCAATGATCTAATAACATCTGAGGGGCCTACCGGACTCATAGCTAATCTCCTACCTCATAAAAGTATGATTTATTGGCCATTTTTCAAGCAAGTCTCAGGCTACTCCTTAATTGAGAGCATCATGAAAAAGCTTGAGGCCTTCATGCTACCCTATATAGAAAACCACCAGAACAGTGATAGCTACATTGATGAGATGCTCAGAGAAATTGCCAAGACCACTGATAAGACTTCCAGCTTTTATGGAGAAAGAGGGCAATTTGCCCTGATCAACAATGTCATTGATTTGTTCATGGCTGGCGTGGAAACCACTTCATCGTCTTTGCTCTGGTCTTTCCTTTACCTGTTGCATTATCCAGAATGCCAAGCCAAGATCCAAGAGGAACTGGATCGAGTTTGTGGATCTAATAGGCTTCCCAACCTGGATGACAAGCCTTCCCTTCATTATACAAATGCGTTTCTTCAAGAATCTTTGCGACTGACTTGCTTTGTGCCTCTGTCAGTTTTCCATTTCACTTCAGAGGATGTGACAGTTCATGGCTACGTTATCCCTGAGAAAACTATGGTCATACCTAGCTTGTACCATGTCATGCATGACCCAGATCACTTTCCTGAGCCTGGCTTGTTCAAGCCTGACAGGTTTCTTGATGAAAATGGCCATTTCATGGCCAATGAGAGAGTGATTCCCTTTGGAGTGGGCAGAAGGATTTGCTTGGGCAAGTCTTTGGCTGAGAAGGAGCTCTTCCTGTTTTTCACTGGAATTTTGCAACGTTTCAGTGTTCTCAATGTACCAGGAGTGACTCCTCCACCATTTGGTATTGATTTTCCCATGCCTGGCATAGTCAGAAATGTCCCACGTTTCCAACTTGTCCTACAAAACCGGCTTTAATTGAGAACTATTTTTTGCTACATTAATAACCAGTAGCAAAGTTACCAGCTTCACCTTCAATAAAACTGTCCAATTTATAAGAGCTACACGGTGGATTATTAGTCTTCCCCTCTGGTAGCCCTGTGAAATTTGTTGTCAAAACAAACAAGAAAGATGTGCAAATCTCCGAATTTCGCTGATTTTGTATCAGGAATGACTAATTGAACCATCTGAATTGACTTTTCAAATAGCCAGAAATGTCCCGCAATTTGAACTTGTCCGTCAAAATCGGCCTCAAGTTGGGACTACTTTTTGTTCAATGTATTAACCCGTAGCAGAGTTACCAGCTGCAGCCTCAATAAAACAGTCTATTTTGTAAGAGAAAGTTGGTGGAATTTCAATGGTTCGTTCTGGCAACCCTGATAAATTTGTTGTCAAACTAGAGAAGTAAACATGAAAAAAGTGGGAAATTTATTTGTCGTTTCTTACTTCCACCTTTTTCGACTATCAGGTACATGAAAACTCGTTTTCAAGCCTAAAAGAAACCTGGTTTGAGCTAGTAGTTAGCCAACTACGTATGTATTGACCAAACAGGTTTCCCAGCAAGCTAGAAATATGTTACAAAGCAACGTAAGAAGGCTGGCCTCAACTTTGAGGCCACTGACAGCCCGTACATTATGGACTGGTCAAGAACCTTTAGCCCAGGATGATCCTGAAATGTCCAGCCTCATCAAGGCTGAGAAGAAGAGGCAAATGTCAGGTCTGGAGCTAATTGCGTCAGAGAATTTCTGCAGCAGAGCAGCCTTGGAGGCCATGGGCTCTTGCTTGAACAACAAGTAAGTCCAGCCTTTAACTTTCACCTTTCATTTGTATTTTGTACGTATTTGCAGGTATTCTGAGGGGTATCCTGGTCAGAGGTATTATGGTGGCACTGAGGTCATTGACAAGATTGAGCTTTTGTGCCAGAAAAGAGCACTCGAGGCTTACAGCCTTGATCCTGAGAAATGGGGTGTCAATGTCCAGCCTTACAGTGGATCACCAGCCAATTTTGCTGCTTACACTGCAGTCCTTAACCCCCATGACAGGATCATGGGCATGGATCTGCCAGCTGGTGGCCACTTAACTCACGGATTCATGACTGAGAAGAAAAGAGTCTCTGCGACGTCTGTCTACTTTGAATCCCTACCCTATGGCCTCAATGAGGACACTGAGCTGATCGACTATGATGAGCTTGAGAAGCTTGCCATTCGGTTCAAGCCTAAGCTGATCATTGCTGGATTTTCGGCCTACTCACGTCTCCTGGATTATGACCGTTTTAGGTCCATTTCTGACAGGGTCGGAGCTTACTTGTTGGCTGACATGGCTCACATCAGTGGTATTGTGGCCTCTGGTGACATTCCAAGCCCATTTGACACTGCTGACATTGTCACCTCTACCACTCACAAGAGTCTGCGAGGAACCAGATCCGGGCTGATTTTCTTCAGAAAAGGCCAAAAGTCCGTGAATAAGAAGACTGGCCAAGCTGTCATGTACGATCTGGAATCCAGAATCAACCAGGCAGTTTTCCCTGCTTTGCAGGGGGGACCACATAACCATGCCATAGCTGGAGTGGCCGTTGCATTGAGGCAGACCATGACCCCCGAGTTCAAGGAGTACCAAAAGCAGACTCTGCTCAATGCCAAAACCATGGCCAAGGAGATGATGGCCAAAGGCTACCACGTAGTGTCTGGAGGCACTGACAACCACTTGATCCTGGTCAACTTGAAGCTGTCGAAGGACATTGATGGGGCCAGGGTTGAGAATGTCTGCAACAAGGTCTACATCACACTGAACAAGAACAGTGTGCCCAAGGATAAGAGTGCCTTGAATCCTGGTGGAATCCGACTCGGAGCTCATGCCATGACATCCAGAGGATTCAAAGAGGGAGAGTTCAAACGAGTCGTGGAGTTGATTGACAAAGCTGTGGGCATTGCCAAAGAGGCCCAAGCCAAGACCAAAACCCTCAAGGACTACAATGAGTTCATTGCCTCGGACGCCGAGATCAATGCTAAATGTGCAGCCCTCAAGGCTGAAGTTGGGGACTTTGCCTTGAAGTATCCAATGCCAGGTTTCGATGGCCATTAGTACACACTTTAATTTCAATTATCATAATTATTGGTCAGTACACGAATTAATTAGTGATCAGTCATTCAATGCAGAAAATATTATTAGTGCTCATAAGTGTAAGTCTTGTCATACTCTCTGTAGTTGCGATTCAGCTTGCTGGTCAGGACAATTTGCACCACATGAGAAAGGATGAAGAAGAGGCAAACTCCTGCCAGACATGCGGACCAAGGCTCAAGCCACCAGGCAAATTGCTGAGCACATCCATATCGGTATTCGCCACCATCAATCGGATCGCGACATTCCATTGGCACCGGTTTCAAGGCTCTTATGTAGTCTTCTGAGCCGTTGGCACCACAGCAACGTACCTTGATGCAAAGGGTGTTGTTACTTTGAAGTAATGGCAATTTTTGGTTAATTCGCTCACATATTCCTGAACAATTTTCAAAATCCTGTTGGCCCTCTCGTCATGGTCGAGGCGATAGATCAGCTTGAAAAAGACTTCCCTCAAATCTCTGGTGAGCACTTCCGACTCCTCCACACCATACACTAAGATCACTATGGCTCCAACCAGCTCAAGGATCATAGCAAGAACATAGAGGAAAATGGTGGACACCAGAGCAAATGAACTTCCCCCATAGACTCCGTATCCGGACACTCCAGAGGTGACTGCCACAATGACAGTGCTGATCATGATGACATACATGGCATACCAATAGGAGTACCTAAATTAGCAAGCTAAGTGTCTCTATTCAATGCAAAGTCATTATGCAAGTACCACTCTATTTCCCTGACCCATTCACGAAAGTCCAAATCAAAGCGAATCCATAAGCACACCCCGAAAATTCCAAGGGCAACGAGGAAGGTGATGATGTTGAAGACCATCAGCACAGTCTGCTGCCTGGTGACCACACGGTCAAGGTCGGTTTGTGATTCTGCCCGTGCCATTTTAGAGCCAAATCACATACTTTTTGTCCCACTCCAAAATATGCCTGATAAGCTTTCAAACTGATCTAGAAGTTGGCTTTGTGTGTGACTCACAGGCAGAAAAATAGATAAGAAGTCAAAGATAAGGAGAGATGAATAGCATGGAAGTAGACTGTTTGAACTAGCTTAATATAGGCTTCAGTAACGTTACAATATGCTAAAGTAATGAAAATTATATTTACTATACAAAGATGAGTCGAGATGGGCTGTATAATAATTAAGGGTATTAGTTTTATGGGCATAGTAAATTACTGAAATATTTGTTTTTCATAGGATTCTGCATTGTGACATAACATACAATTCCAAGGGCTTAATTCAACTAATTGAGCAGTATCCCAGAAACAAGACTGCTTTCTGTGAATACTGACGCAAGTGTAAACTTCATGACAGCACTTTTAAAAGTCGTTCATTTACAATGCAACTCTGGGCCTAAAACGCATGAACTCTTCAACTACATAACTAATCAGTAATTTCAGTACCAATGAGTAGTCGGTCTCATCTAATGCTCATATTTTTAAAAGTCCCATTAAAAACAGTCTTGTGGATTTTGCATGTTTACAGCTTGTCTCAATTGATAATTCAGTTCTCATTGGATACTGCAGGCCTCATTAGATACTGCCATCCTCAGGAGATACAGGGGGTCTGTATTGATATAGATGCGTTAGATGATTAAGATGACTTATATGATCATTTTTGTCATCTATATTTGTATCGTTTTTGGTCCAAATATAGATGATTTTTGCCAATCGTCATCTATGTTTGCACCACCTATCTAAAGATCATTTTTGGCTGTTATCTATATTTGGACTAATTTAGATGATTTCAATTAGCTATGCTGAGCTACTCTAAAGCTAATGTTAAGCTAGACCCCAAATATTTTTAAAATATATTCCACCTACCAATTGGCCAAACTACATAAAAACCTAAATAAAAGAAATTGAAATTAAGTGTTTCATAAGAATTTCCAAAATAATTTGTACTTTTCCAAATTATTACTGAGCTTGATAAATGTTGCATGAGGAGTGAGCAAAAAAACCCAACTTTTAAAATGCTTTTTTGAAATAAAAATCAAGTGAAATATTGAACTTCAAGCTCAAATTTTTCCAATCTTTGTGCCCTATAAAATAAGAGCTATTATTTTTTTTCTTTAATAAGTAATTCTTGGATTTCCTTTACAACAAAATGAAAAGCAATTATAATTGTTCTCATTATTTTCCCTAAATACAGATTTTAAAAGAGCCATGTATTAGAAGGAGCAATATTTCAAAAGCCATTATACTATATGCTTGAGCTTGGAGCTTGAAGTCTAAAATCATCTATATTTGGTCCTATTTTAGATGGCTAATCCAATAATCAACTATATTTTTACAACACATAAGCGCAGGCAAGTAACAGTCCAATTATAGATGAGGATTGTCAAAAATCATCTGAAAACGGTACAAATATAGATGGCAAAGATGATCATCTAAGCCATCTAGTGCATCTATATTTATACAGAGCGCTTTTTAAGATACTACATGTCTCAGTAGATACTGCAATTCTAAGAGTAGCTACTGCTATTTAAAGTTTAGCAACTGCAATTCTGATTGTACCTACTACAATTCTCAGTGGATATAGCACATCTTAGATGCTGCAAGTCTAAGCGAAGTTACTGCAATTATCAGTTGATACAGCACGTCTGATTACTACTCATTAAATCCTTAATTTATGAAAAGATGCTACTTGTCTCAGGTGATACTGCAAGTCTCAGTAGATACTGCGAGTCTCAGTAGATACTGCGAGTCTCAGTAGATACTGCGAGTCTCAGTAGATACTGCGAGTCTCAGTAGATACTGCAAGTCTCAGTAGATACTGCAAGTCTCAGTAGATACTGCAAGTCTCAGTAGATACTGCAAGTCTCAGTAGATACTGCAAGTCTCAGTAGATACTGCAAGTCTCAGTAGATACTGCAAGTCTCAGTAGATACTGCAAGTCTCAGTAGATACTGCAAGTCTCAGTAGATACTGCAAGTCTCAATGCTGAATGTCTCAGTAAACACTGAAGGTCTCAGTAGATACTGCAAGTCTCAGTAGAGACTGCAAGTCTCAGTAGATACTGCAAGTCTTAGTAGATGCTACAAGTCTTAGTAGATGCTACAAGTCTTAGTAGATGCTACAAGTCTTAGTAGATGCTACAAGTCTTAGTAGATGCTACAAGTCTTAGTAGATGCTACAAGTCTTAGTAGATGCTACAAGTCTCAGTAGATTTTGCAAGTCTCAGTAGATACTGCATGTCACAGTGTAGATACTAAACACTGCTTCCTGAAAGACAAATGCATGTCTCCGACTCTCTGTTGCTGCACATTTGAGGAATTTTTGTCTCACTCAGAAGCAGCACTTATCATAAGCCTTAATTATGCGAAGGAGTCACAAAAACCAAGTAAACTGAACTCAGTGTCCTTAGAGCTAGCATCGAAATGATTTCATGCAGGCTTGCCCCGCCACCGCCTCATAAGACTCCATGCCAGGCCTAAAGAACTAGTGCGCTATGGTGGGCCAAAAATTGGGCCTCTGCAGAGAATGTGATCGAAAATACCCAAGCTAAATTGAAATCAGAGAAAAACGAAAAAATATCCAACAGACAGACCAAAATGGCGATGAAATATAACTTCATGACATATGAAGTTTTATATTTTGTATTTGGCAGTACTATGATCAATTTGAATTGAGCTTAAGCGAAGAGAGAAAGTTGTTAAGTGGCCTTTGATGAAAGCGCTCGGGTCGCCATGAAGATAAACAAATGATTTTTTTGAGGCTTTAAAGTCCGCCAAATGGCAGGGAGGTAAATTGGTGAAACCGTGAGTTTGTGATAAGAAAAACCTACAAGAAGGCCGCTACAGCCTTTAATTGCACGTTCAGATCGAAGCATCGTGAATTTGAAGAGAAAATCGAGTCTTGCCCGATCCAGCATTGGTCTGTGTGATCGAGTTTGTCTGCTGTTCATCCATTTCTGTGTGCGGAGAATTTTTTCAATAGAGCAGCAGCGTCAATCAATGATTGTTGCTGATTTGTCAACAGTTTGTGCAAGTTGTTGTCACTCGTACACTCCAAAGTCAATATCAACGTGAACAGCGAGGTTGGCACATAGTACGTTGTTTGGCTTATCGCTGAGTTGATCTGATCATCAAACAAGTTATGATGATGGAAGAGCTGTGCCGGTTTTCTCTGCTGATGCGCAGTTAGCAAGCTGCCATTGAGCAATTTTCCCATTAAATCGGGCCTCAAAATGACGTGACAAAAGTGGGTGAGCAACATCATGGAAATCAGCGAAGAAGCGGCCGCGACGGGAAATGGCAAGGCCAACTTCAAAGTGGGCGTGGATAATTCGCCCGAATTGGTGCACGAATTCCACTTCTCATTGTCACACCGAAGGCCTACCGATGATGACGGCTTTGGAGAAGTCCTCGACTTCGAAGAGGACGATCTGGGATTCACCTGGGGCGGTGAAGACGGTGATTTCTGCAATCAGGACGGGCTGTCAAATCTGATTGCCATTGAACGGGTTGACTCGAGGGACGTTGTATTTGACAACCGGCCCAAAAAGACTAAAATACTGGGTAAATATGTCATGGGCGATGTCCTGGGTGAGGGCTCCTATGCCAAAGTGAAAGAGTGCATCGAGGAAGACACGCTTTGTCGGCGAGCCATCAAAATAATGAAGCGTAAAAAGCTCAAAAAGATCCCCAATGGGGAGGCGAATGTGCAACGGGAAATCGAGCTTGTCCGCAGCCTCAAGCATCCGAACGTGATGCAGCTCATGGAGGTGTTTTACAATGAAGAGAAGGGCAAAATCTACATGGTCCTCGAGTACTGCTGTGCAGTCCTCAAGGACATGCTCGATCAGTCTCCGATGAAAAAGTTCCCTGGCTGGCAAGCCCATTTCTACTTTAACCAGTTGATGACAGGCCTTGAATACTTACACTCGCACGGCATCATCCATAAGGACATCAAGCCTGGCA
Organism: Paracyclopina nana; assembly: GCA_019096065.1. Classification (NCBI taxonomy): domain Eukaryota; kingdom Metazoa; phylum Arthropoda; class Copepoda; order Cyclopoida; family Cyclopettidae; genus Paracyclopina; species Paracyclopina nana. The sequence goes on from JAGUCH010000004.1 coordinate 1,006,033, forward strand.
ACCTCCTCTTGGATACAGCAGGCGTACTCAAAATCGCAGATTTTGGTGTGGCTGAGCAGCTCGATTTGTTTGCTCCCTCCGACATCATCACCACATCTCAGGGCACGCCTGCTTTCCAGCCTCCGGAGATTGCTCAGGGCGCCTCGGAATTTTCAGGCTTCAAGCTTGACATCTGGAGCTCTGGCATCACGCTCTACAACTTTGTCACTGGCATCTACCCTTTCGAGGGGGAGACCATTTTCAGGCTGTTTGAAAACATTGCCAAGGGCGAGTTCTCAGTGCCCAGAAACGACGTGGATCCCCTGCTGGAGAGCCTCATCAGGGGCATGCTGGCCACCCTGCCTGAGGAGAGGCTGAGCTTGCTCCAAGTCAGAGAGCACGATTGGCTTAAAAAGCATCACCCGTGCACCTCTCCCCCTGTGACCATAACTCCAACTGGTGACGACCAGACACTTTCGACCACTGTGCTGCCCTACCTGGTGGACTTGCACATGCCCCCCTCGAAAACAGTGAGTCTCATGGAGCAACCCTACATCACAGAGCATGACTTGAGGAAACACGAGAGACATTTGCAAGCCGAGGCTGCAGCTCTGGTCAACCCCACGCTGGGATCCAGGAGGAACAGCAAAACTACCAAGTGCATTAAAGTCAAAAAGATGACTGGCTGTTCAGTGTCCTGATGTACGGAGATCTGGTGACTCGAAATTCATTCTTGGAGGATCATCCCATTGCATACATACGTAGAAGACTGATTCAAACATAGAGTGCATCATCATCTTATTTCATAGTTTTGCAGCCACCCTTTTTTGTCCCATTTTGAAAGTGCTACTGTATACTTTATTCACATCAACAAGACATGATTATAATTATCGTTGAAATGCAACTAGACGCTGAATTTCATTCAACCTCCGCCGCCCACTCCTTCCGTTCTGCTGCCAGATGAGCCGAAATTCATGTCCATTTCTGCGTCATCTTCCTCATCGTGTGACACAGAGTCGTCGTTGTCATCATTGTCATTGCAGTTGTCATCATCATCGTCTTCTTCCTCCTCGTCGTCGTCATCAGTTTCGGGACCAGTTTTACCTGAACATTTAACATTTTGGAGAAAAACTACCAAGTCAAGGGAAATAAACTATGAGTACCTATTGGGAGAAGAGTAGAGTCTTTTTCGCCCAAGGATTTCAGCCAAGCTGAGTGTTCTTTCTCAAGTTTGGTCAATTCTTGGTTTTCATCTTGAGGCACGTCGACTTTGAGCCAGAGTGGATCAACCAGACGGGGCATCAGTGATGGGAAGAGGGGATTTGACGCTGCCAACGAAAACGTCATTCTCTGATTTTCTGCTCACAGGGTATTTGAATTGTTTTTATTTCAATTCTACAGTCTGCACTCTGCAGTGCACCCAGGCAATTTGACGACAAATTGCTCAAGTCGATTTGTAAAAAGCCAAACAGTTGCTCTTATTTTATTCTCTTTTTTTTTTACTTTGCCTTGGCGAATTCGATTCGTGGCTTCTCTAACTTAACGCTTTTAATGATTCTTTTGTTCAAAATGATCAAATATGAACTGGAATGATTATCTTTTAAAAAACTACACAGCTTACTTTCAAGATGATCTACCCCGATAGAGAATATTAAGCCATTTTCAACTTCATATGGCAGCATATTGCTTCAATCGTGCTCAATGTGAGCTCAATTTCTGGCAAATTTTGTTGAAAAAGTTGCTTGAGCTCTTTAAAGAATTGTTAGAAATGTTAAATTTGGTATTTATTTTTGTATTTCCGACCTGGTGTATAACAAGTCAGGATGGCCGAGCGGTCTAAGGCGCCAGACTCAAGAGATAGACTCTTCGCTTCAGTGAAGTGAGCATTCTGGTCCACGAATGTGGGCGTGGGTTCAAATCCCACTTCTGACAATACCTTTTTTCCACTTTCATTACTTTTTATGCTTCAACTCCATTCCTAGCTTTTCTCTTTGTTTTATGTGAACTCTTTGCAAAGCCTAAAAATCAAAATTTTTGAACAGCAAGGAGCTGCTAAAATTCCGCCAAAGCGACGCGGTCATAATCTAAGATCGAGCTTTGTTTTCAAAGGCTTAAAAAATGGAAATTTCCTTATTTCAAGTTTTTGCCCTATGTTATAATCAAACATATTAATGTTGAAAAGTGAGGGAAAATATTTCTCAAATAATTCTTAAAATAGAAAAGAGATAAAAAACGTGACATTTTGATTTATGGACGCCATTTTACCGAGCTTGACTTAAACTCGGTCAAATTTCGTCCGCTTTGCGCTGTTAGCAGTGAATTCAGGATTGCGACGCCGCCAAAGCCAACCTCCGTAGTCCGTACGAAGAAACAGCAAGCAACAGAAATAACTTCAAAATGGGCTCCGCTCCACCCGGAGAAGAGCTGTGCCTTCGTTGGAATGACTTTGAGTCTATCCTATCTCGGTCATTCAGTGAAATGCGCCAAGAGTCGGACTTTTTCGACGTGAAAATCGCCTGCTTCGACGAGAAATCTGTGATGAAGACCATTCCCGCTCACAAAGTCGTGCTGTCCGCCTGTTCGCCCGTCTTCAAAGAGATTCTGCGCGGCATGACAATGGAGAAGAGTCCATTGATTTTCCTCCGAGGCATTTCCTACCACGAAGTGGAGGCCGTTTTGGACTTTATGTACAACGGCCAAACGAAGGTTCAGCACACGGAGTTGGACGCGTTTCTGGCCGCGGCCGAAGATCTCAAGGTGCGAGGCTTGACCACAAGCGCCAACAACAAATCTGAGCCCGAGCCGTCAACGTCTTCACGGAAGCGAGCTTCCGTGGCCTCGGAATCGGCGCCATCAGCGGCGGCAGAGTCGGGGAAAAAGGCCAAAAAATCCAAGGCCGACTCGGTGGTGGTCAAGTCTGAGCAGCCTGAAAAGTACGCTGAAGAAGTGGATCTGGCTGACATTGGCGAGGACTCGTACCAGGACTATGACGGAGCTGATTTAGAAGCTTATGACGAGAGCTCGTACCAGGAAGAAGGTGGAGCTGCCAATGACTTTTCTTCATCTGACAACAAAGGTAAACCCTCTTTTCTTAATTTCGATTGTGCAAGGTAGGCTGTCGTATAACAAAAGGTTGATGGGGTAGCCTCGTTATAATTTCTGTGTTCATTGTTGTTGTCGTTGGTGTTGACTCACGAAATGCCACGCGTCTTTTTTGAAGACTGCGTGAAGAAAATGACCAGAGAGTTCAACCATCCTCACTTGCCAACCACGCTGAAACTAAGATGTATCCATATTGCGAAAATTGCGCACTTCCACAGAGAGCACAGAACTGCTGAGCACCAAGAAAGGCTGCTAAGGACTAACCTTCGGTACTAATCGTCGTTCCAGTTCCGACCGAACTCATGAGCCGCAAGGAGAGGCTCAAATGGATCGAGAGGCATATCATAGTTCAGCCTGGAAGTGGGCGGTTTATTTGTGCCGTCTGCACCAAGGGATTCACGAGGAGAGACTCGTTGCAAAATCACTTTGAAAACTTCCACATGGACTTTGCGGGATACCAGTGCGACTATTGCGGCCAGCTGTTCAGTAGCAGAAATCACAAGCACGTCCACATTCACAAGCACCACCAAGAAGAGCATCGTCAGGCCAAAGTTGCCAAAAAGACCCAGCAGCCACAACAATCTTCTTAAATTGTTCATACGAGAGCATGAAAACCACATCTTTTGAATTCCAGCCTTCAGTGATCGAAAGGCAAGGTTGGAATGGATGCGGGAACATACCATAGAGCAAGATGATGGCAAATTGGCCTGCTCACTCTGTTTAAAATCCTACTCAAGGAGGGACTCGTTGATCGCCCATTTTGTGGGCACTCACTTGGGAGGCATGGAGTGCGTACATTGTGGGGCAAAGCTCACAGGTCGTTCAAGTTTGCGTAGCCACATCTTAAAGAACCACCCTCAAGAGCATCATAAAAGGGTGGCTTTGCGAGCCAAACCGCGACTCTAATTTTGGAGAAGCAATACAAGAATTTCAATTGGATCCAAAGTTTGAATTCCAGCCTTCGGCCAATGAAAAGCAGGATTGTGCCGAATGCGAAAACATAACATTGAACAAGATGATGGCACACTTCCCTGCTCGCTGTGTCTAAAATCCTACTCAAGGAAGGACTCGATAATTGCCCATTTTGTGGGCACTCACTTATTAGTCAAGGAGTGCGTACATTGTGGGGCAAAGCTCTCAAGCTTGCGTAGCCACATCTTAAAGAACCACCCTCACGAGCACCATAAAAGGGTGGCTTTGTGACTCTAATTTTGGATAAGCAATACAAGAATTTGAATTTGATCCTAAGTTCGAGTTCCAGCCTTCGGTCAATGAAAAGCAGGATTGTGCTGAATGCAAAAACATAACATTAAACAAGATGATGGCACACTTGCCTGCTGGCTCTGTTTAAAATCCTACTCTAGGAAGGACTCGTTTATCTCCCATTTTGTGGGCACTCACTTATTAGTCATGGCGCGTGTACATTGTGGTGCAAAGCTCACAGGTCGTGCAAGCAAGAGCAACTCCACTACTCTGATTTTAAAGCAATAGATGACTTTGTAGAATTTAAATGGATCCAAGGGCATCACGCATCTTTTAAATTCCAGCTTCAAATGACATGGACCGAGTGGATAAGTTTAAGTGGATGCAAGAGCACACTATTATCGAAGGTGACAAGTTCATCTGCTCGCTGTGTACAAGATCGTACACAAGGAGGGACACCTTGCATAGCCACTTTGAGGGCGCCCATTTTGAGGGCTATCAATGCATGTTTTGCGGGGTCAAAGTCAGCAGTCGGGCGGTGCGATCGTATCACGTCAAAAGATATCATCCGGAAGAGCATAAATTGGCCAAAACTAAGGCCTCTCGAAGAACATGAAATCGCTTAATTACCGCCCCCAAAATGCGAGAGCAAGCAAGCCCTTGAATTTTTCACCATCACCCACTTTTCCAGCAGCGCCCATCAATCGATTTGAAAGGATGGAGTGGATCAAGAGCCGCATCATTATCGAGTCCGGACGATACATTTGCGCTCAGTGCAACAAATCCTACACACGAAGAGACACACTGCATAACCACATTGAAGCGCTGCACTCGCAAGTGGCTGCCTATCCTTGCCCGTACTGTGGGCTGCCATTTGGCAGTAAAATGCACAGAAACGTCCACATAAGTCGCAAGCACAGAGAAGAGCACCAGCGGGCTAAATCTGAACATTTATAATTAAGGAGGGGAAAGTCTACGGCAAAAAATATATGCTATATTGATGACTCAGGAGGGGAGTTGAAATTCTCATTTTGCAGTTAGGATCAATAGCCGAGAGGAGCGAAACGCATGGGTGCAAGCGCACATGATCGAAGACTTTCGTAGCCGCAAACTTTTATGCGCCATCTGCTCGAAGGGCTTCACGAGGAAAGACTCGCTCGTCAACCACTTTGAAGTCTTCCACATCATTTACGAGGGCGGCTACAAGTGCAGCCTTTGCGGCATGGCATTCAGTAGCAGAGGCCAAAAGAGCGTGCACATGGTGCGGAAGCACCGAGGCGAGCCGAAATAACTATGATTCTTGCAGCGAATTATGCCATCGCCAAGGCCAAGATGGGCAGGAAGGAAAGGCTCAAGTGGATGGAGCAGCACATCAGCTTTGAGCCTTCGTCCGGCAAGTTCGTTTGCGCCGTGTGCGAGCGAAGCTTCACGCGCAAAGACTCGATGAAGAATCACTTTGAAAACTTCCACATGGACTTTGAGGGCTACCACTGCGATTATTGCGGCATTCTGCTCAAGAGCATGAACAACAAAAACGTGCATATTCACTACCATCACAAGGAAGAGCATCAGTTAGCCAAGGCTAGAATGAAAGGCGTCGAGATGGTGGCTCAAGATCAATAGTCGATGATTTGCTTTTGTTTTGTAGGAGGCAGTAGCAACAACCATCATCTTCTCCCCCAGTTGCCGCAGTTGCTAGATTTGAATTTCTCTGAACAACTGGACAAAAAGGAGCGGTGGAAGAGGCTGCGAGAATTGGCTGTGGACTGCATGGTTGGAGACTTAAAGAAAACCATGTGCAAGGTGTGCGAGGCCACCTTTGCCAACTCCTACACGACTGTCAGGCACATCGAGGCCACGCATCTGGGCCTGTTTGAATACATGTGTGACATTTGCGGCAAAGGATTCAAGACGCAAAGCCAGAAAGCTGACCATGTCAACAAAACGCACAAACGTCAAGGCCTTTTGTAATAAGCAATGTTTACATTCTTTTACCTTTTGACGGACAAAAAATTAATGCTTCCCGAAACTATAATAAAAGATATTCAATATGAAGAATACAGTTGCAGATGGGAAAAGTGAGCACTCCGAGCTCCATCATCTCAGAGTTATGGCCTTGTTGGCACCAAAGTCGGTGAATGATGTGACAGTTTGGCAGTGCATTGAGTGTGGCGCCGCACATGCGAGCAGAAATCAGATGATCACCCACGTGGAGGCAAAGCACATCAATGACCCAACTGCACACACGTGCCGCGATTGCTCCAAACATTTCGTTTCCCTGAATGCTCTCCGGATTCACAACACTCGATTCCATAGGAAAACTTTCGAGAACTATCAAATTTGATGGCCAGCTCATTCCGTACAATTGCAGATTTCCAATCGTTTTTCCTGACCCTGACGGCCTCAGAGAGACGAGAGAAGCTTGATCAGCTTGTCGCACCTCACCCCACTGAGGAGAGAACGTGGCTCTGCAAGTTCTGCCATAAGGCCAACAAGCGCAAGATCAACATAATCGACCACATCGAGCGGATCCATTTGAGGATTGAGCAGTACGATTGCGGCTATTGCGACAAAAGGTTCACTAATCAGAGCAACCGTAGAGTGCACATTCACAACCATCACCGCGAAGAGAATATGATGGCTAGAATCATGACAACTCAAGATTGAACTCATTAATGCGAATACTGTTTAATGCTTAGAAGAGTAGTCCCACTTCACTTAACCATCATTGTTCCAGACTACATATCCATGAACTCGGTTGAGCGCAGGCAAAAGAGGCTCGAGATGATCTTGAAAGATCCGGAATCCGGAAAGGAAATGTGCGCCCTCTGCGGAGCGAGCTTCGTCTACTCCAAAACACTGCATGACCACATAGACTCGAAGCACTTTAAGCTCCTGGCGTACTCCTGCGAGATTTGTGGGCGCAAATTCACGAGTCGGGGCAACAAATATGTTCACGTGTCCACTTGCCACAGAGACGCAAAGAGACTCATGAAATGAGAATCATCATCACTCGAATTTCAAATGTTGTTCCAGACCTGGAGGCTTCAGATACTCGCCATAAGGCCGATGTCCACGCTCTGATTGCCGAGGATCCGATGACGGGTTTGGAGTTCTGTGCAGTGTGCCAAGCCTCGTTCAAAGGCAAATATCCTTCCTACCGCAGAAGGCAACTCGTCAACCATATTGAAAGCAAGCATATCAAACGGCTTGCTTACTCATGCAATGAATGTGGCAAGCGTTTCAACAGCCTGCAGAACAAATACACCCATGGCTCCATGTACCATAGAAAGAAGCCCTCGGCCATTCCAGAATTGCATGTTAAAATTGAAACCAATGCTGGCAACTAGTTAAGTATGAATAAAGTACTAAAACAACCCTATAGAATTGGTCTGATTGCTGAGGATCTGATGATGGGATTCGAATTCTATGCAATGTACTAAGCTATAGACATAGACAAATAAAATTCCTGTGTCATAAGACAACTCATTTCACCACATTGAAAGCTAGCATATTTATTGACATACACACTTGCTCATTCAAAGAATGTGGCATGTGTTTCAACAGCCTGCAGAATAAATACACCCATGGCTCCATGTACCATAGAAAGAAGCCCTCGACCATTCCAGAATTGCATGTTAAAATTGAAACCAATGCTGACAACTAGTTAAATATGAGTGTAAAGTACAAAAACAGCCCTATATGATTGGTCTGATTGCTGAGGATCCGATGACGGGATTGGAGTTCTGTGCAGTGTGCCAAGCCTCGTTCAAAGGCAAATATCCTTCCTACCGCAGAAGGCAACTCATCAACCACATTGAAAGCAAGCATATCAAGCGGCTTGCTTACTCATGCAATGAATGTGGCAAGCGTTTCAACAGCCTGCAGAACAAATACACCCATGGCTCCATGTACCATAGAAAGAAGCCCTTGCCCATTCCAGAATCGCATGTTAAAATTGAAACCGATGCTGACAACTAGCTAATTATGAATAAAATACAACCCTGTATATCATTGCAGTCTATGTCGAGCCCACTTCACAGGAGCGCAAAGCAAAGTTGTCCCAGCATGTCATTTTCGATCCGGATATGGGAAGAGAAGTGTGTGGATTCTGCAGGATTTCCTACACGACCAAGAACAAGGTGGACGCACTGCGAATCTTGTACAACCACATCGAGGCCGAGCATATCAAAATCATTGCCTACTTTTGCCCCTACTGCAAACGAGGCTTTTACAATCCCAACCAGAAAAGCAGCCATATGGCCACAACGCATAAAGGCTTGCGTAGCAAGCGGAAATCTTTGAAAATCAAGCCTGAGCCTGAAATATACTACGAGTGAAAAAATGGCCGTCTAACTTTTCTTTGTTGCAGAAATTCGTGAGCCGACAATGCAAGAGAGGAGAGATAAACTTGATAAGTATATTACTTATGATGACAAGTTACATCGGTACCGTTGTGCAGTTTGCCTCGTGTCTTACACTACGAAAAATGAGCGTGACTCCTTCAGAGTCCTGATGAATCACATAGAGGCCAAGCATGTCCAGGAGCTCACCTACTTTTGCCAATACTGCCAAAAAGGCTTCTTCAGCGTGCACCAGAGAAACTGCCACATTTCCAACAATCACAGGGAGCAGCACAGGAAAGCTAGGCTGAGTAACTCACTTCCTTTTTGAGAGCTTATTCAAAGTCAATCAATAAATAATTAATTGTTGTTTGCAGTGCGCGTGAAGCTTTTTTTTACATTTGTAGCGGATTGATTTAGCAGATAGTAGCAAATATCTATTTGTCTTTAAGGCGGGAGCATAAAACAGGGTTGTTGGCTTAGAGAGTATTTCAATTGGAAGAACCTCTGTGATGCTTTCTCATACCGATTGTGAAAAAGCAATAATTTATCAAGGGTTTTTCCGATTTTAAAAAATCCGAGGCCAAAACTCTAAAATACTGAGGCTCTAATGTAAACTGAATTATGATGCATGGATATCGTATTGAGTCATGTAATATCTATTTACATATGTAAACATTTTATAAAATAAGCGTATAAAATAGCTGAGCATATTTTGTAAAGTAAAAATCGAGTGGCAGCTTTGCGGGCTCGAGCTTGTGAGAGCCAAGTGATGCTACGAGATTTTTACTTTGTAAAATGAGCTCAGGCTCAGGTATTTTGTAAGCCTGTTTATATTTTGTTTTCACATATATACGATTTTATATGATGGAAAGTAATTTTCAAATGTTAATGAAGTTACCAGACCAGGAATGAGGGAGTGACACACCTTATAATATCTATTTATATATGTAAACAATTTATAAAACAGGCTAATAAAATAGCTGAGCAAATTTTGTAAAGTAAAAATCGAGTGGCAACTTTGCGGGCTCGAGCTTGCAAGAGCCAAGTAATGCTACGAGATTTTTACTTTGTAAAATGAGCTCAGACTTTTGTAAGCCTGTTTTATAATTTGTTTACATATATATACGATTTTATAAGAGGGAAAGTAATTTTTAAATGTTAGGACCTTTCCATGTGCTTGTTCAAAAAATAAAACTGAAAAACGGTTTTTGATGGTACAAAAAATTGGTCTTAGGCAAGTAGCAAAAGAAGTAAACAAATAAGTAAACATCCAGTACGTAAAAAGTAAACAAAAACGTAAATAAACAATGAAAACGGTCTTGCAAAAACGGTTTTGCGTGGTACATTTTTTTGTACCTTAAAACCAAAAGTGAGCACATGGAAAGGACCTTAATGAAGTTACCAGACCAGGCAATCTTGACTTAGCATTTGATCCATTACTTTGAGGGCTTGGGTTGAGAGGCCCTCAGTAGTGCAAGAGTAGCCGAAAGTGTTAATGAATCACTTGAAAAGTGTGCATTTTGAATTTGGCACTTTTTGAAGCTAAAAGATGTGTTAGATCAAGGTTTGTAGGGTATCTCTGCTTGAGTCTCAACTCCTCTGCTAAGCTTTGCTCAGCTTAGAAGAAGAATAAAAAGGAATTCTAACAACAATTTTTTCTATCTGTAGTGGTAGCTCAGTCAGTAGTGCGTCGGATTCCTAATCTAGATGATCAGGGTTCGATCCTCATGCAAGGCATTTTTTCTCCTTTTTTCTGCAATGGGATTTACTTCTTGGACAATATCTGGTCAAACAGAGGAGCAACACACCTTATAAAATACTTTATAATGTGTGTCACTTGATAAAGTTAAACATCAGAGCCTTTATATATGTGTAGTAATATGAACTGAGACAAATTGGTAAACTGAATTATACATGCGAAAATTACTTTCCATCATATAAAATGCTTTATAATGTGTGTCACTTGATAAAGTAAGGTGACAGAGCTTTTATATACGTGAAGTTGTATGAATTGTTTAACTGAAGTGCGAAAATTGCTTTCCATCATATAAAATGTTAAAATGAGGATTAATGAATATGAATAATGGTTGTTTGCACTGCGAGTGAATGTTGAATTTGTTGCTGATTGATTTAGCCTCAAGCTAAAAGATATTGCAGCAAATATCTATTTGTATAATTGGCGGGAGCATAAAACAGGGCCGTTGGCTTACAGAGGATTTCAACTGGAACAACCTCAGTGATGCTTTACCACTCCGATTGTGAAAAAGCAGTAATTTATCGAGGTTTTTTTTCAGATTTTTAAAACATCCAAGGTCAACACTCTAAAATACTGAGGCTCTTTTGTGAACTGAATTATAATGCATGGATATCGTATTGAGTCATGTAAAATGTTAAAATATTTATGAGGGTTTTTATTGTCTGAGATTCACTTATAAGAACAATTTGCAGCGTTTCAACTGGATGTCACTTTTAATTGGCCCAATTCGTGAGACTCTTCCACTTGATCACATTTCATTTCGTGTCTAAAATTGTAGACAACAGCAAAAATGCCCACTTTCACCAAATTGACACATCCAGCCAATAAACTTATGGCTCCGGGGAAAGTGTCAATTGTCTATATTGGGGAGAAAAGTAATAAAACACAAAAAAATAAAGAATCATTCCAAATTATACTTGATTATAAAGTTGGCGAAATGCCGGATTTGAAAACATGGGCGTAATCGAGGCCAGAATTCCCACGAGGGCATACAACTTGCCTATATCTTGTTTGGCAACGCAAAATGTGAACAGCGTGCGAGCTGTGGCCCAACTTCCATAGTAAGCAAACGTGAAAATGTAGGACACAAAAAAGGACCACAACGAGGGCATGAATGGAACCATGAAAAAAGTCAAGGCTTGCAAACTCAGTGCCATGATGCAATAAGCGCTCTCATGGATCTTGATGCAAGGCAGGATGAAGAGCAGGAAAATGCTCTGGACGCTTTGCTTCACAGCCTGAAAGTAGGAGTAGTCCGTCTCAGTGAAGCTGGGGAACTGCTTGAGCATGTAGAAATATTCGAGGGATTCCCACTGGTAATTGAACCAGAGCAGTGAGTAGCCCAGCAGTAAAATGTAAATGATCATCCGGAGATGGCCGCTCCTCTTCTGCAGCAAAGTGGCTGTGATCTCCCGGATTGGCTTGATGATGGATGCTTGAAAAAAATCTTGGCATCCTCCGAATTTCCATTGCTTCTTTTCTATGGGCTCATCCACAAAGTTGACCAAGTAGACAAAGCCCACAATGGAGCAGACCATGTAGAGAATGTATACACCCAGGTATCCAACGTTTTCAAAAATGATGGGAGACAGCAGATTGCCAATGACAATTCCTATCAATTCAGTGGCATCAAAGCGGGCCAAGGTCTGGGCGCAATTGTCATGCTTCGAAATTGTGGCTCCGAATCCATAAATGCCCAAGTAGTACACTCCGGTCCCTCCAAAGTAGCCAAACCAAAAGTCTCCAGAAAGGTAGAAAAAGGCTGTTGGCAGTTCTCTGATCCAAATGTAGTTGATGATGCTAAATATGCGGCCAATGATGGTGCCCAAAATGGGCAAAAGTATGAGTGGCTTCCTCCCAAAATCATCAGATAAACTCCCCGCGAAAAATGAGTAGACAATGCTCGGTATGGTGCCAATATACTGGCCCACCTAAATTTAAAAGTAATTCACATAAGTATCATAACAATAACATTGATGTAGAGCGATCCCAGCGGCCATAATGGGCAACAGCTGGGACTTTCAGCAGACGCTGCTAGAGAAAAAAACTGAGTTAACCCGTTTTTGCGACCCGAATAGTAGCTCGAAATGAAGACCCAAGCACATGTAATCAAACTTTTTAAAGCGTTCCTTCATGACGCAAACAAAGGTTTTAGATCTCTAATAACCATTAGATACTCAATTTCAATTTGCTGAGTCCTGATGCTAGGCAAAAGTGAAATAAAAATTATTGGCACTAGAAAAAGTGGCTGGATTCATCAAAACAAAACATAACTTTGAGCTCAACTCTTGAGAGTTTCTGCAAAAATGCCAGAAGATGGCATGTCTTTGTTATGATACTGTTGTCTATTGGGGGGCTAATTTTCCCCCCTTAAAACCTATATAATCTACCATTTCAAAGTTGTTCACGTGGACTTGGATTTGGGATTGCACTTTGTCATTTTCGATGCTGGACAAGTTCTTGCACACGGATTCCTCAAATCCCTGATCAATGTGGCAAATTTTCCACATCAATAAATTGGTGTCCACTTTCACCCCACTCAACACAGCCCAGCCAAAAATAAAGAGGAATATAGCTGGCTCTAGTGTGATTTTGATGCCTCTGAATTCCATGATGATGCCACATGCACTGGATGAGGTCTACTGCTGCTGCTAGCTATACACACTACATGAAAATGTTGCTCCGGCTCACCACACATATAGGCTTTTGTGATCATCATGTACATGCCCAGTACTGTGCCTTCAAAAGCTGTACCTTATCCAATTCAGCATTGTATGTAAAGTAAAAAAAATAATGATGATTCTCTCTCTTACTGAAAACAGCAAATAGAAAAATGTGTGCAAATTCCATTTTTGGGGCGGTGCTGCTAAAAAGCGCACCGAGCACACACTCTGCTTAGCGCGCCAAATTCAGCTGAATGCTCCTTATATGAAACAATGAAAAAAACCAAGGAAATTCATTGATTGCTCAATTAGGCGTACTGGCTACTTTTAAACAGTATCAATTTGTTAGAAGACCGCAAGAAAGGCCAAATTAGTTACTGTGTTTAAGAATTCCTGGCATTGATCCATCAAAGTTTGCAATGATTTTAAAGCCTCCCAAAAAAGTCATTTTTTCTTCTCTGCTTGTCCTTAGTTTGGTCACCTTCATCATGCTCATCAAAAGTCTAAAATCAATCTCTGTAACAACTATCAAAGTTTAGGCAATTGAGCTCTTTTTGTTTTATTGGATTACTTTGCAGACTACAACTGTTGAATGTGTGCATGATTCAATAAGTGATGGCATTTGTGATGATGCAAACAACAATCCCCATTGCCAATTTGATGGATGTAAGATTCCTCTTTACTTGATAAAGACTTTCTTTTGGCAAAAGCTTGTTCGTTTCAAGATGATTGCTGCAATGGTATTCTGAATGCTTGTATTGAATGTCGATGCTTTAATCAAGTCTCAACTCTGGCTTTGAATACCTACAAACCTGGAATCACATTCAACACTTTCACAACCACAACCACTTCTGAGTCACAACCATCCAATTGTCCATTAATTGATTGGGTTGGTGATGGTAACTGCCATGATGCTACCAATACAGAAATATGCAATTATGATGGTGGAGATTGTTGTGGCATCACTAAAAATGCCAATATGTGCACTCTTTGTATTTGCCACACAGAAAACACATCATCAGAGCAAACTCCTCTTAGCTGCCAATTATATCCACTGGTGGTTGGTGATGGGATCTGTGATGATTTTGTAAACACTTTATCTTGCTATTATGATGGTGGAGATTGTTGTGGTGAATACAGAAATGTCAAATTTTGCTCCCTGTGCATTTGCCACTCTGAAGAACTTGAATTACAAGAGGAAATGTCTATTGAGTGTCAAATACCTGAGTGGGTTGGTGATGGGATCTGCGATGATTCTACAAATCTAGCATCATGCCTTTTTGATGGTGGGGATTGCTGCTTGACTGATAAAATTGTATCATATTGCATCCTATGCATTTGCTACAACATTGAAAGCACTTCAAACTCAGCTCAAACAATTTCAAGATCAAGTGAATTTTGAAGTTTGCAGTTATGATGGTGGAGATTGCTGTGGCCCTTACAAAAATGTTGACATGTGTGTCTCTTGCTATTGTGTATTTGAAATGGATTGTCCATTCCCATGGTATATAGGCGATGGCTTCTGTCTACTGTGACGTAATAATCAATATACCATCTTGCTCATATGATGGGGGTGATTGCGTGAATTGGTAAATGATGACATGGCAAATATATAGTACCTTACTGTAACTATGATGGAGGGGATTGCTGCTTAAAATATGCTTACTTTTGCAATGATTGCATTTGTCATCTTTAATGCAAACTTCTTAATTGAAAAGTTCTATAATAATAATATTTAAATTCAAATTTCAGACAGCTTAAAGCCTTTCAAAGGGAAATGCAATGTGCATGACTTCATAAATCTGTGAATAAAAACTGCTCTCCAAAAACTTAGCATTTTTTCCTCTTCTGAACTATTGATGGGTGCCAGTACCTGGTACTACTACAGATAATGCTTGGTACAACTAGAATACTTGGTACTACTAAAATGCATCGTACTTGGTACTACAAAACGCATCATCCCTCGAACTACTGCCAAGACCGATTGTGCCTCGAGCTACAAAATGCATCCGTACCAGGTTTTACTGGCAAAACACGCTGTACCTGGAGTTACTATCGCAACAAACAAAAGTGATTAGTCTTTTCTTTGACTCTACCAAGATCAGAGTCAAGTCTTGCTTGGTCTTTGTCACCTAAGCCTTGCATTTTCTGCCAGGTTTTCCTGGGTCAGCCAAGCCTTGCTTGATCTGCCTAGCCTTATTTGGAAGGTTCTGCATTGTGACCCAAGTCTAGCTTGGTAAGTACTATTGTTTGCAAAATCTTGTTGAGCAAGTCTTGTTTTGAAAATATTGCTTCGTGTGTCTTTCTTTAGTAAATCTGGCCTGGTAAGCCTTGGTTGGTTTGTAATGCATTTTAGAAGCTACATAAATGTGTGACAACTAAAAGTGGGTCTATCTTGATAATAAATTAAGGCACTGTTCACTTGTACTTTTAAAGGAAGGATAATTCATAACATCAGTTAAAAAACAATTTAGTTTGCTCTATTCAGTAAAAAACTATGCGATAAATTTGGCTGTAATTTTTATAGGGGAACCAAGTGAGCTTTATCAGTGTAATGTTAAGAAAAACGTAATTAAAAGGTAATCAATAATAAAAAAATAGAAAATATATAGAAAGAAGTAGTTACAATTTTTTTGGCATTTTTGTTGTCTGTCGTGCATGTCGCGCATTTTAGTACGAGACCATAGAAACCCGAAGTCAAGCTGACTGCACTAGATGTCACTGAGTTCAGACGGCTAGACGTCATCAATGCGCGAGCGCAGTTGACCCGTTCATCACATGAACTACTTGATATGAACTATAGCAAAAAGTCAAAAAGAGCCAGCTTCCTATTATAAAAAAAGCCGATTAAACTAACATGCTAATCTTGCGACACTTTTAATTAGTGCTCTAGCTTGCCCGTAAGCCAGCCCAAAGGCCAGCCTGGAATTGGGCTTTGCTCACGGTGTAGTTACATTTTTCCGAATAATGTAAAAAAGATGGCATTAGAAGTAACCTCCGATTCTTTTTCAAAGTCGCTTAAACTAGTTCGTCGCATAATCGTTATCATTTGGCTTTTTGACTTTAAAAAACGAAATATTTGGCGTTTTTGTCAAGAAAGGAGAGCTTTTCTGCCTTTGCCAGAATGCTCCACCGTGTAACAAGCTAGATTTTCTTGGGCAACTTGTCCTCCAAAGCATGCAATTATTACTTAATTTGCCCTTAAAATGACTCCAAAACAAGATTAAAACTTGCTTTTCAAAAATTAGAAGAATGAAATATTAGTGAAGTAGTTGAAATATATCAAATCTGGATGCTTTTAAAATTGATCGGAGGTTCAATATTTTTAGATCGGGGCTAGTAGCGGGGCGGGTGCAAACAGAAACAGATCGAAATTCAATTTTCAGCCCGCTTAGCTTACACTGCTATTAGCTGGGGTATCATTAGCTCCTCCTAGCGGCAAAAATCATTACTACAAGAGCCTCCGTGAGCAAAGCCCAATTTGAGGAAAAGATGCAATTTGAGGAAAGATAGCTCTCTAAATATAGTAATATGTAAATATAATATGTCTATTTGAATCTTAGATACTACCTCCCCACTAAGTGTTTGACATCGCTTGGCCAAGTAAATAAAATTTTATTTTCAACTTATTATAAGTTTTTTTACGTAAGGTACAAATAAGTTTTTATGAAAATCTTATTATGAACTTATTTGCCAAAAAAAAAGTGCCTCAATTTATGTCAACTTATTTTCAACTTCAAATAAGTCACTTATTTTGCTGACAATAAGTCACTTATAAAAGACTTAATAAGATCTTATCAAGGACAATTTATTTTTAACCTTAATGCAATTTTATTAAGTACTTAATAAGTTGCTTAAAATCACTTCTGGAAGTTTGAATGACTTGGCTAGTAATCGGAATTTCATTTTTTTATAATGAGGTTTTTTAATGTCATTAACAAAGTAAAACGATTACTTTTGGAAATAAGCAATGTGTTGGCTTAAAAATGTGTTTATATTTCAATTTTCAATTGTTTCTTTGTTGAATTTTGACAATAGTATTCATAATCTTGATTTTGGAATGTTAAAATTTTCGCACTTTTTAACAATTTGTTAAAAAAGTTAAACAATAAAAGACTCGTTTGGAATTGCAAATATCACATTTCCGCAAGTGCCAGCCTTGCACATGATTTCTTCAAATTGAATGACTATCTTTGATGGCGCATCATCATTTTTGGCAATTTGTCTTATAAAGACGTCATTTAAATCTAAATCACCGATTTCAGGGTAGAAGTGGCGTTGCGTTGAGATTTCTTCAGCAAGGAATCCTTCTGGATGGTCATCTGTCAGCTTGTAGTATTTGCCATGATAAGTCGCAACCAAGTTGTTACAGGCTCTTTTTGGACCCTCACGAATGGACAACTTCACTTTGGGTTTGCAGTTGTGGCGCTTCATGTTATTTATAAATGACTTGGTCATGACTTGTTTCGCAAAAGAAAGAGTATTTGGAATGATGATCCTTTTAAGGTAGGAGAAGTATCCTTCGAACTTGATTGCAGACATGGTACTTAGCAAACCTTTGCCACGCACTTGCAAAGTGTGGTTGAAAGCGTGAATATTAAATACGCAATTTTCTTCACCAAAAGCCTTTTCAAATTCTTCATAGAAGCGTTTGTGCCACAAAAGGGCTTTTTGTTCATTCATTTTGCGCGATATGATGCTATCAGGCATCAAGGCCATACGCACAATGACGACAAAGTAAATCCAAGTTCGACGAACAGAGCGGTAGACGTCACTTTGCAAAGCTTCATAAAAAGCTTGAAAGCCGCACACAATAATGGCCATAAATTCAACGGCTTTGTAATGAATGAAGCATGAATTCATTTCTCTTGGACGCCGAGGGAATTCATTTGGAATATCAGTTGCCATCCAAATTGTGTCGAATGCTTTTGAGACGACATTGCCTGCGTCACTTAGCCACTTTTGATCTTTTTTCGGCTGGAGCACTAAGGTCATGATAAGGCGGCACACTCCCAAGTTAATGTTGTGCATGGGGTCAACAGGTGAGTCATCGATGATGGAAAAGTATTCCAATCTGAGCAGAGGGCTGTATCCCTGAATGCCGTATCGTTTTGATTTCTGGATAGTGCCGGGTCGATCTCTAATAGCTTCGGCTATTTCAATCCATTCAGCCATTGTGCGTGGCTTATACTTGACTGTATAAGAGGGATACGTCATCTTTCGGAATTTCTTGTTGAACTTTCCAACAGCCAAACACCTCTCACAAGAGAAGTAGCCATTATGGCCAACGAACTCTTTAAATGCAGATCGCATTGGAGTGTCCCCCAAATACTTTCTCACTGTGAAATCGTTAAGAATGGCTTCATCAATTATTTTGCTAATCAAATTCAGCATCTTTGTCTCATGTCCCTTTCTCTTAACTTGTATGGCCAATGGCCACACGTCTTGGCAGTCGTTGAACCTTACACATGTGACGTTCATTGATGCATCGCCACTTTTAGTTAAAGGCACGCCATCACTGAAAAGGTCCACTTCTTTCTTCCTGCCTTCCTCACTTTCGAGTGTTACGTCATGAATCTTTAGAAAGAACTTGTAAAGTTCAAACAGTGAGACATATGCCCACTCACACATCATCTTGAATCTTGGCCTGGGGAACTCCTTACGTGGGTATTTGTCCCCTGCATGTGCGTAAGTTTCTTTGTCAACTGTATCAAAGAACTCATAGATCATCTTGATCTTTGGTATTTCCTTTTCGAAGTGCTTTCTAAGAGTTGGATAGGTGTACCAATCTCTGACGTCAGACATTAAAGCACTGACATAGTTCCAGATGACATTAGCCTGAATTTCTTTTAAGGCCAATTCACTGCACATTGCCATGTAGTTTTGGTAATAAGCCTCATCTTGTTGCTGTTCTGTTGGCAAATTGTCGAATTCGGCAAAGAGCTCTTCAAACTTTTGCCTACTCATTTCACGCAATTTGTGAACTTTAGCATGACCATCGTCTGGGTCTACGTAGTCAGGTGCATTCATGTGCTCATCGACCTCTTGTAGGTATGCGTTGTAGTCGATATTCTGTGTTCCTTCTGTTGACCGCTCCGCTGGAGTGCGTTCACCTGTCCTGGCAAGCAGTGATTCACTTACCTGAAAATCAAGAAGAGTAAAGTCATTATAAAGAAAAAATTGAATGGAAGTTTGTCATTTTACATTGTCATGGGAACTCATTTCATTTTCAGAGCCAGTGAAATCTACATCTGCCAAATCATCATCGCTCCCGCTTTCTGTGTTATCTACAAAATCAGCTCCTTCAAGTACTAGTGGAGCAATGTTGTCGTTATCAACGTTTTCTTCATTTTCGGTGTCAGAAATTGTGTCACTGGCCTCCTCATCGTAGGAATCATTCACAAAAGTCTTTTCGCCATTTTCGAATAAGGCACTGTTAGCTTTGTTATCAATGTCATTTTCATCATCCAATCCCACTATTTCAGGCAATTCTGGACTATCAACAGTGGGATCAATGACCTCTCGTCCAATTGGAGTTATCCTGTTTGATGAGATTTTTTCACCCGGATACAACTCTTGCGTGCCGAATTCAAGATTGTTGGTAAAGTCGTCATTCAATTCCCCTGAGGATTCGGACTCGTCGGCGTCACTTTGAGCATTGTCGCGCACACTGGAAAAAGAATTTAATAAACGATTCGTAAGTGTTAATTTAAATTGACGACTCACATATCAATCAATGATCCACTTAGACAGTGATCACTACTGTCTCCTTTGGCGTAAGCATCAACACGTTCTTGCTCTCTTTGGCGTCGAATTTGCAGAAGAGCTTCATGTTTAGCCTTTATAACGGCCATGTCCACAAACAGACCAGGACGTGGGCTTGGATTTCCAGTTGACGTCGACGGAATACCCAGTAGGTTGTGCGCTGCCCTTTCATACTGACTCCTGTTAAAGAGTCCCATTAATTCAAATAAAAGCTATGATTTTTTTAAAAAATGCCTTACTCATCGTCGACGCTTAAATTTTGAGTTCGAAGAATTTCTTCAGCACGAATCCGATCTAGTTCTTGTTCGGCTTGCTTGGCGAGAAGTTTCTCTTTCTCACGTTGCAAGCGCTTCCTCTCTGTTGGTCCGAATCGCTTTTTAGGCCTTTTTTCAATTTTGCGAGGCATTTTTCAATTTCATAGCGACAGCTGACTAGCGGAAAAATGCGATGACGTAGTTGTTGTCGTTGGCGTCGCTACTCAAACAGCGTTGTTCACGCAACCTATGTTGGTAATTAAAAATGCATTTTAATTAGTTTTCAGCAATCAATTGTGACATTAAATGATGATATCTAATTAGTAATCCCATTTCAATTGATGCTAATGATGAATTGATTTGTTTTATTCGGTTAATAACGACTTTTTCGTGAAATAAGTTTTTTTTGTCTTAAAACAACTTACGTAAGTTGACGCAAGAATATTCTCGAATATTTCAGCTGTCGCAAAATTCAAAATAATTCGTGAATTCACCTGAGGCGAAAATAACGGTCGTCGCCATTGCGATTAAAGTTTAAATTTCGACGCTAAAAGGTTCAAAATGAGTTCCCAAGCCCCAAAGGACGAAGCCGGGACAGAATATGATCGCCTTGTGATTCTGTACCTCAACGAGAACCCACCGGCCACCCATATCGGCTTAAATGACGAACTTCCCGACGGTCGGACTGTGGCCGAGGCCATTACTTTTGATGCCACCATGCCCTTGAGCAATGCCCAGCGATTGCGGACCTTTCGCTACAAAGAGAAGGGCGAAGATGGATTTAGAGAGTTTTCTGTCCTCGCTTGTCTTGAAAAAGGTATTAATAAGATTTTCGACGTTGCGAATGAAGTGCTAATTTCTTCATTACATAGGACTCGAGCTCCACAGGATTCGCGACATAACAAGTCGCATTAATAAGCACTTCAGCGGTGTAATCGAGGCAAATAAAAGGTTGGCGATGAAATCGTTCGTGGTGAACAATTTCCCTGAAAAGGCCACGGTAAAGTACAACTACCCACAGTTTTTGCCTAGCGGAAAGGTCATCTACAGCCTATGGAAGGAAACTTCAACTCGCTCAAAGTCTAGGAAGAAGGCTCCTAAGACTGACGATCAAGCTGACTCGGATGATGATTTTAAGTCGCCGACCAAAAAGGCCCGAAAGGATACAGTGGAGGGGAAAACGCCGGGAAAAGGGAAAGGAGCCAAGACGGGCAAAACTCCAGTAAAGGCTACTAACCCTTTCTTCAAGAGTCCCCCAAAGAAGACACGAGGAAGAGCATCTAAAGGTGCTGATAAGAGCTTAGAAGCTCCGCCATCAAAGAAAGGCAAAGGCCGCGGCAAAAAGTCAAAGCCAACCGAGACGCCAACGTCAGCCTCAACAAATGAGCAGACAGAGGATGATCAAGAAATCGTCCAATTGTCATCTTCGTCTGATGATGCCATTAATAAGGCAAGCGACGCTAGCCAAGAGTCGGCATCTGCCAAAGACAAAGGTGCCGCCGATGATGCTAAAACATCTGATGCTACCGCAGACGCGGGCGAGATTGACAAGGAGGTAATAAATTAATTAACACCTCTACTATAAACCATAATAATCAATTCTTATGTTTTCAGACGGCGACGGCGATTGAAGAGGAGGTGCTATCCTTGACTCTGCCAGTGATGCAAGATGTGGTCGCTGAAAAAGGAAAACCTTTTGATGAGATGGACGACACCAAAAAAGAGGAAGTCTTGGATCAGGTTCGGAGCAAGATTAAGGACTTGGAGATGACACTATTCTTGAAGAAAGTCATCGGTGAAATCTACAACGACCTTATTAAGCCGAAAATTGACTCGATTGACGCTAAAATTGAGGCACTGTCCCAAATGTTCGTGAAGGAGATTACCGAGCTTAAGCAGAAGCCACTTGGCCGAGACGTAAGAGTTTTATTCCCTATTTAACATTTGAACTTCTAATTGCAAAAGTAACAAATCACTTTCTCAGCGTACGATGGCAATTTGCACTGAGATAAAGGCTCTCCTGTCAAACCTTTCCATTGAAACGGGAAAAGTTAAAAAGCAAATTGACTTAAACATTGCAACTAATGCCGACGCTAGAGCAAGAGGTTTGTCAATTATTTGCCGTGCAGTCCCCTGGGATTTGATGGGACAGGCATGTGACGTCTTTTTTGCCAACCATCTCGTTCAAGACCTACTTGTGGGATACCTAATGCCTTGCTTTAATGGCGTCGAAAACGAGATTGATTATTACATTGCTAAGGCCGTTTGCCAAAAATTTTTCACAGTCAATGGACTCGCCCACTTGGTGCACAAGCACCCAAAAAGGTACAACTATTTGATATGACGGCATCCATTGAAGCAAAGAACTTATAATTATCTTTTTAAGCTGGAAGAAGGCCTACTTCTTTAAGAGGCCTGTGCCAAAATCTCTGCTCAAGTTCATTGAGACCAGATTAGTCTCACGCCTACGAGAAACTTTTGGAATAGCTGAAGGAGCGGCGTTTGAAAACATGGAAATTATTAAAGACAGAATGTCTGTCAGGATGTCTAACGCCAGAACAACCTTAGCTAGGGCTGCCTTCAAAAAGTCAAGGCGAGTTGAAGATGGCGTAGCTGCTTTTTATGACAACGACATGGAGCAATATGGCGTTGTTCAGGTAAAGAATTAACTTAAGCTACAATAGAGTAGACACACATGTGAAGTCCTTTTTAATGCAGCATCTTTTGGATGAGCGTGTGCAGCCAATGGTCCTTGATGAATACATTGCCAAAGTCATGAACTGCCGTGGTGAATACCGTGATGCCTTGGAAGACGAGGCAGAGGGCCGCTTCAATAAGGAAGCCGATGTTGTGGAGCGAGACCATCTTTTCGATGAGTTCAGGAACGAGTCACGCAAAGCTTGGACTGTCAACGAAGTTATTAAGTTGATAATAGCGGCGGCTCATACTTTAAAGAAAAATATTTATGAGCTCACTTACGATGAGCTCAAATTCATGCCAAATGTGAGTGAACTTTAAAAGTAATTTTTTAAAAATGACATAACGTGTTATATTTTCAGTTACCTGAAGTGCATGCTCAGGTATGTGATGAAAACATTGACAATATTGAAGATCTCATCCAGGAGTTCCCTATGGCGCCATTCCCAAATGTACCGGCAGGTACCCAAGGGAAATCTCCGCGTCGTCCATTTGTGCCGAGTCCTAGGAAATTCCCAGAGGAATACGCCAATCCTGCTAGAAAGGTAATTATAAAGTCTTTTATGTCGCCGCAGTGACAATTAAAAATTCTTTCATTAACATGGTCTTGTTACACTAGCAAATTCTTCAAAGCGAATCCTCTGATAACGACGACGGCCATAGGGACCTTATGGAAGAAGATACCAGTGAAGAACAATCTGAAGAAATTCTGAGTGATGACCTTAACAAAGGCTTAGTAAAGACGCCTGATGAGGATACTTCTTCAAATGTATCAGCCACTCCAGCCTCAACTACCGAAATCACTTTTGGCCCAACGGTGGAGACCACTCAAAATGTCAATACCACTTTCTTACCTCCGCCAGTGAGTCCCAACCTATTTTTAAGTTTACCTTGCCTTTGAAATAGCCTTCATAATTTTTTAGGCACCCAAATCTCGAGATCTAGTCACTGAGAAGGATGTGGCAACATTCATGGAGACTCCAGGTCCGTCGGCAGGAATTCTCTCCCAATTGCTAACTCCGGCAGCAATCGCTGAACAACGTTTCCAAGAGGAACATAAGAAGAAGATGGCAAAGGAAGCTGAACAGCTAAGGGAGTTCGCCAGACTCAAGAGGGAAGTCGAAATGCGGAAAGAGGCCTTACGAAAGGCTGAAGAAGAATTCCTCAAGCAAGCTCAGTCTGAGGCAGCCGAAAAGGACTAATTACTTTAATATGATATTGATACATTAAAAAAAACATTTCACATTACATTACCAACATAACAATTCAATACAATATGTTTCTTAATACCTAAAAACCAATAATAAACGGCCAAAAATGAAAAATGACTATTTTTTTAAAAAACTTATCGACAGCTTATAAGAAAGCCTTAATAAGATGTTCACAGCCAAAATTTGAAATTGCCAAAAATGTCAAAAAACTTACATAAGTTCTTATTAAGACTTTTGTAAGATTTTAAAATTCCAGATTTTAAGGAGCGGAAAAAATAAGGGTCAACTTATTTCAAGATTTATTGTCAACTTATTTGTCACTTATCACTACATATGTAGGTGGTAATAAGATTTGATTTTTCATTGATTTCAACAACTTATTCTCGGCTTCAGGCAAGTTGAAAAACTTAGTGGGGCTAAGCTTGTAAAAATTATACCTTCCCCCCAAAAATCAAGAAAATGAGGCATTTTGCTTATTCAGTGCTACAAGATCCCTTGATGTGAGCGTGCAGTGAATTTTGGATCTTTTGCATCGTCTAACAAGAAAAGGATAAAAAAAGGACCGATCTTAGGGCAATTTTTGTGCATTAGCAATTTTTTTAGTTTCGTGTTGGCTACAAGTTTTCTAAACTGTTAGAAATCATTAAGATCAATGGAGCAAGTTTTTTGGCACTCCAATTGATAAGTCTGCAGATTATTTTGATTCTTCTTTTTAAATTCAGCCTCAAAAAAGTAGTACGGTTGTGTAAACCGTGAACCCTGAAATCCCAAGTATTTCTCCAGTAATGTCACTTGATGGCGTATCATTGTTATGATACTTTTGTCTATAATGATAAAGTTGAATGGTTTTAACCATTTTAAAAAATCTCCATTCCCAGGCATTTTTTGAAACTTGCTTATTAAAATCCAAAAAATTCAATCTCACCATGTTATTAAAATTAAAGACTCGCACTCGAGCTGCTATTTGCTGAGTCTGGCCAGGGTGACCAGAAAATTTGATCGGGTTGTAGCCAGATTTTTCGGAAAAATAGCCACGTTTGGCTATCTAAGAAAAATGACTCAAAATAGCCACAAATAGTCGAAAAATAGCCACATTTTTAGGAATTTACAATATGACTATTATTTATTATGAAAATTTGAAACAATTTTTGGGATTGCTGTGATGAAAGCAAGGATTAAATAGTGATTTTCTTCTAATTTTGGTGACAAAAGATTTTTTAAATAGTCAGCCGTTTTTGGAGGGCGGGCCGAAGGCCCGCCCTCCACATTTCACTGTGACCTATGTCGCTCCCCAGTTTCCAGACAGGAAACTGCACCAGGAAATTGCACCAGGAAACTGCACCAGGATATCGACCAGGATGTAAATTGTTATCCAGAAAAAGACAGAAAAATGTTTGCCTGTACCGGGATTTGAACCTGGGTCAGACTGCATTGCAATCTGACACTCTGTCAATGAGCCACCAAAGCAACACATAAAATTTTAAACTCAGATCAAACAAAAAGTTGAGAAAATGTTTCAGATTGGCTTTACCTCCAGCAAATTATGTATGCCGTCCACATTCAGCCCAGTGGCCGTAGGCCTCTGGGCTGAATGTGGCAGTTACTGTTTTTCCAAAGATGGGAAATTACCCTTCATCCCATTAAACACAAGCATCCTATTCTAATTTTTCTGGAGGGCGGACGGAAGCCCTCCACATTTCACTGCTACCTATGTGGCTCCCCTGTTTTGGCACATGAAACTGAAAAATGTAATTATGATCTTAAGTTAGATGCTGTTGTTTTATCCCTGATTAAATAGCTTTTTAACTGTAAGCCAAAGTAGGCCACATTTAGCTTTTTTCTGCCTGAAGCATTATTGGAAGTGGGCTGAAGGCTTGTACACCCTCAATTTTTTTACATGAATTGTGGGGAAGGCCAAAGGCAGTTGGCAGTTTTTTAGCAGATCAGGCAAGTGATTAGACCAAGATCTGTGGTACCTGATTCCTAGGAGCCTCAATATTATTTAAAGTAGCAAGCTTATCATGTACTGATTAATGTCAAATGACCTTTTCACACAAAAAAGTATTCTACTTGTAGTTTTTGCTGTGACCTATGTCATTCCAATTTTTGAAACTGGAAACTGCGCAAGAAAATCGACCAGGAAGTAAATTGTAATCTAGAAAAAATGTTTGCCTCTTATCCGATTTGAACCAGGGTTAGACTGTATTGCAATCTAACACTCTTTCACCACACAATAAATTCAAATTTGAGCAATTTAATTCAAAGAAAATGTTGAGCAACAAATTTGGGACCAAGCAAATTATGTGTTTTGGCTGCATTCAGCCTAGTGGCCAGAGGCCTCTTGGCTGAATGTGGCAGTGTTTCTTTTTCAAAAGAGGGGATTTGAACCTTATCCCACAAAACTCAAACTGCAACTCTATCAACAAAGTGATTTAAGCATAATATTGGGAGTAGGCAAAAGGCCTGCCCCCTCTCAATTTTATGGAGGGTGGGCGGAAGGCCTGCCCTCCACATTTATCTATGTCCTATTTTGCTCCTCTGTTTGAAACAGGAAACTGTACAAAAAATTGACCAAGCAAATTGAGATTGAGCCTTTATGGATCTGTCTTTTTGCTACTAGTTTGACTGGGAAAAGGACAAACTACAGGCTCACAGGAACATGACCAACTCATGAAGAACCCAGATAATGACCAACAAAACATATCAGGAACATGACCTACCAGTATGACTGACCCAGACCATAGAATGACAGTGACCAACTACTATTCTAAAACATACTAAGTTGGGCTTAAATTGGCTGACTTAAGTTCACTCCAGCAAGAAGAACTGACTTGTGAATCCATTGGGTGACTTAACTAGCTAGGGCTGACTTGGTAAACCACAAACTACTTAGGACTGACTTGGGTAACCAAGACTTATTAAGCTTCTCTTTGTGCAGCCACTTAAGGAGTGACTTAAGTCACCATTTCTGACTTTGGAAACCATAGCTGACTTGAGCAGCAATGGATTACTTGGATAACCATGACTGACTTATATTTACTAGGACATAGGTAGATTTTGGACACCCAGGTCCAAGAACTGACTAATCTATTAGTTGGTCTTGGTCTTTCAGTTGGTCATGGTCAGCATTTGTGATCAAAGACTAGTCGGTCTTTGTGGACAGTTGGTCCTAGTTCTAGCAAACAGTTGGCCCTGGTCTATGTTCGTCTCAGTTGATCCATGTGTAGGAAACAGGTCTTCTTAATATTAGCATATTTGCACCTGAGTGCAACTGTACATATTGTGACTCAGTTCAATTAAGTGAAGGTTGCTGAATGACAAAGCTCCTATGTTTTAGTTGAGTGTTACTGGTCAACTCAAGTCAATAGGGGAAAAAGTACCTGGGGCAAAAGGCAGTATATTTATTTTGTATGAATGAGCTGGTCAGGTTGTGCCATTCCAAATATCAGCTGCTGATAAAACTAGGACAGTTTTGGAATCCTTGAAGAAGATCAATTGGGCAGTGGCCAGAACAGCCTCATTAACCATAGAAACTCAGCTTATCATGTGCTCACAATCCTCACTCACCACATCAATTTTAAGTTTCTCACTTGTGGACTCCTACCCTTGGATTGACAATGGATTGTCCATGGATAGACTAAGATGAAGCAGCCTTGCATCAACAAAACACATGGTTCTTGAATCAACTACTTCTATGGACAGTCCCTGGATCAACGAGATCCTCCTTGGATCAAATGTTAGAACATACACTCTTTGGATAGACCAGGACAGACTTGTATTGGGTTAGACAAGATAGACGAACTATATTTGGTTCAACTCGACAAATCATCCTTGGATCAACTATGAGAATATACAGTCCTTGGATTAACAAATGGGTCATCATTGGATAGACAAAAGACACACAGTGCAACTAATAGCCTTGGATCAACTGGGAAAATGTAATGTGCTTGCATCAACTGAAAATGCAGTACTTAAAAAAAACTTGGGCTTACACTCGTTCTTTATTGAAAACTTCGTAAGTTTCATTAAAACGTAGAAAACTATTTCACAGTCATCCGCAGTTCTCTCAAGGACTTAGTATTCTTGCAGCGACACTGCGCACAGGATTTTTCTCCCATGATTGATTGAGCAACATGAAATTTCAAATTTTCCAAAAAGATTTGTTTGTTTTCTTTGGATATTGAAGAATCAAAAATAGAACCCAAGCTAAAATGAAGCATATCCAAAATATTAAACCAATTAATTTTCTAAGCTTTAATGAAGAAAATCTTGGCAATTAATTCTTAAGCTGTATTTGATGTGATGCAAACTTTTAAACAATCTTGTCACTTTATTATCTTTTTCTTTTTTTAAAAGGCAGTGTAAAATTATGCCTTAGAAAAGTAGCTCTGCCTCAATGCCAGAAAATAATGCAAGACTGTTTGTTCTGCCAGTCAATCCAAGAACAGTATGTTTTGTCAATCCAGCGACAGTTTGCTGGTGCATTTTAACAAAGTACAGTACATTCTAGCTGTTAATCCAAGTATGATCCATTTCAGTCTATCCAAGGACAGTATGTTCTAGTCGATCCAAGTATGGCCACAATATTCACTAAATTAATTGAACTTTTGATCCTCTAATTTACACAAATCATTCTTGGCAAAGCAGATTTGATGAAGTTATCTGTCATTGTGAGAATTGTACAATTCTTAGGCCCAGTTCACCTAGTACAATGATAATATTGAAAATAAAAGGAAACATTGACATTTAATTATTAATGGGAAAAGTATATGTTCCAAGCAAAACGATAACTCAGAAAAAATTCTTAAAATGTTTGTGAAAGTACCTGATATCTACAAATATCTTCATAATATTGCCCCAAAATGACATGTCATTATACTGGGTGAATAAAGCCTCAAATTAATTCATAAGCTGTCGTAAAATAGTTTTTGTAAAGTTTTTTTATGCCTTGGGGATTACCAATAATTCACCATATTCTAGAAACATCAATAATCATGTAGAAAAAAAGCACCCAATAAAGTTTGTGAATCACCTTATTGCTTTCAAAAGTGCAGTGTTTTTGGTTCCACAGAATACTGCTTTCGTGATAAATTGTATTTAATCAGCTGCATATTTTCTTAGTCTAGCTCAGATCAAGAATTTATATCAATGCAATGTAAAACAGAAATGAGCCACACTTGTAACTCCTGGCTACCAGTGAATCATCACATTGACTTGAGAGAAAATCTAACCTAGACTTTGTCAACCACCCCTCAACCTATATATTTTCTGAAAGCCTAGAAACCTAGAAGTTTAGGTTTTCTCTCAACTCAATGAGGCATGCTTCCCATTTCTTTATAACATAAAGGGCTACTTTCAAATATCTCCGTAGGCCCGCCCTCCGCTGTCCATTTATGGACGCCTTTACCTAGTTGCAAATTTAATTTTTTCCCCTGCTTTCTCGACGTTTTTCAAGCATTTATTAAGTAAAAAATAAAAATATCAAATTTTCGGGCGTTTCAAAATAGCCACTAACGGCTATGGCTATTCGGCCAAAATTTCTGTAGCCACACATGTGTCAAAAATAGCCACTGTGGCTATACACCTGGTCACCCTGAGTCTGGCTACAACAGAATTTTGAATTTTCCCGCGCATCATTTGAATTTGTTGTTGTGCGTCAAAACCTTTGTCCCAATCAGCTGCTCACCCCAGCGAGCTTTTCATTATTGTGCACTGTGCAGCAAATCCAGCATTTTCTGACAAAATGGCCATTTTGTACGCTGTGGTGTCGCACAAGAACGTGGTTTTAGCCAGACATGCCCTGATTGCTGGCAACTTTGCCGAAGTGACCGAACTGATCTTGAGCAAAATCGACGAAGTGAAGAACAAGAAGATGAGCTATGCCTCTGACTCATACATGTACCACTACGTTTGCACCGCCAGCCATTTGACATTTCTCTGCATTGCCGATGACAGCTTCAAGCGATCCTCAGCGTTTGCATTTTTGGCCTCCATCGAGGCCAAATTCACCACCCAATTCGGTGCCAGATCCGCCACCACTTCCATTCCTTTAGCCATGAATTCTGAATTTGCTCCCATCATGGCTGCAGAAATGAAAAAGTTCAACCTCGTTGAGGACCAGAATGCCTTGATGCCAGCCTCGTCCTCCTCCGCTCCTGGAGCTGAGGCCTCCAGCTCTGAAGGCGTGGACAAAGTGCAAAAGGTTCGAAATGAGGTTGACAGGGTCAAGGACATCATGGTGGCCAACATTGAGACCCTCGTGGAGCGAGGAGAACGGCTGGAGCTTCTGGTGGACAAAACGGAGAACTTGTCTCAGCACTCTGTGTCGTTCAAGCAAACCAGCCGCAACTTGAGGAGAAGGATGTGGTGGCAAAATGCCAAGCTCATGGTCGGAGTGGGAGTTGCTGTCATTGTCGCTTTGTACATCATTGTCAGTATTTCCTGTGGCGGCCTGGCTTGGCCCAAATGCGTCTGAAGAATGTCATCTTAAATACACTGAAGTGCTTCTTATCCATCCATCATTATATTTTAATAGACAAGTTTTTCCCTCTCTCTTTTAGCCATGGGGTTCATTGTGAGCACTGTCAAATGGGGAGTCAAGTTGGGTGTCAGTGGTGGAGCTTTGTATGTGGCTCACCATCATAACCTTTTTGGGAGTGCCACGCAAGCCCAGCAAGGACTTGAATTGCTGCAGAAAAACTGCACAGAAATGGTCCCCAAGGAGGTAGCGGAAAAGGTGCCTGACGTCAATTTGCAAGAGCTGAAGGACATGATTCCTGCTGTAGAATTTAATTTGGCTGCCTATGATGCCCGCAGTCTGTGGAACAGGGGTATTTTTGCCACCTTCGGAGCATTGGCAAATTCTCCAACCACTCTTAGGAACTATTCCGACGAAGCAGTCAAGTACATTAGTGAGCAGATGAAGTAGTGATAAAAGTTGTTGAGATATTTCAAAAAGCAGATTGTGCAAATAAAGATCACAGAAAAAATTGACTAGATCGTGGGATGAAAAGATCGTAGTAGGGTGATTTTTTTTTTACAGTCTTGAGTAAGGACTGGGAGATTGCACTCTTCTGAATGGCTTTCCAGTGAACTTTGGCCACCATGACAGCATCGCGCTGAAGAATTGCATGGTTTGAATGAGCAACATAATCATGCCCAGGGCCGCATCCAGCCTCGTGACAAAGGTCTGCCAAAACGTAAAATAAGCCACAGAATACATGGAAGGCACGGTGAGAACCAAGATGCGGAACACAGCTGACATCTTCTTGTCAAAGTCAACGGGCTCGTGCTGCTGGCCTAAGAGCAGTCGCACACTCTCCACAACCACAAGGAAGGCCAAGATGAACATTTCGTTGATCATCGTTGCCACAGGAAACTTGGCACCTGACATCTAAGCAAGAAGGACATTTCCAAAAGAGCTGTCACAAAAATGGCCAAAAAACGAGTACCTGGTAGCATTTGAAGAAAAGCAGGAAGAACTCCACACAGGCAAATAGGCCAAAGTAGAAAACATTGATGTACAGCAAGAGAGCGAAAGTGATGGCGTAGTCCATTTTCCTTTGCAATCAGCAGGGCTGCTATAGTTATTTTTGGGCTAAAAATAATGCAGCTGCATCAGGCAGAGAAATCGAATCGAATAGCAAAGCCGAATTTTGTCATCACACCAGCTTTGTTTTGATCCTGCCGATTTGGCGTAATTTTCTTACGTCAATAATTGATTTGCATAAAGGTGTGAATTTCATGTGAAATCAGAACTAGCAATTTGTCCGTCAACGTGCAGCCTCAAAAGGTGTTGCTCAATAACAACAAAGCGCTCGAGTCAGCGCATCCAGAATTGTCCCGTTTTTAAACGCCAAAAGTGCTGCAATGAGGCTTTTTTGCGGCCGTAGCACGGATTTTGCTCACGGCAACGTCTGGACTTGAAGTTGGGTTTCAATTGGAAGAACTTGCGCACGTCGAGGAACTTGCAAAACTTTAGCCCAGCAGAATCTTAACAAACAGAAAATATCATGGCGGAAACAGCAGCAGCAGCAGCGGCAGGCATCCATTTCGGGCCAGCATGGCTCCGGGATACGTTTGTTCAGCCACCCGCCCAGGGTGGCGGGGAACAGGCCAAGGCCTTGAATGTGATGGCCCCTGCCAAGCTGGCAGAGTTCCGATACGGAAGGGAGGAGATGTTGGCCTTGTTCGATCTGCCCCACAATTCAACATTGCCGACTCACCAAGAAAAAGTGGTCTACAACGCGGGGCTTTTGGCTGGTCAACCTCAGATTCCCCTGAACCTCATGGGGCCAATGTCGGAGGACGAGCAGAGGGCCTGGCAGAGGGGAGCGAACAGCGACACGAGTCTGCGGCTGTACAAGAAAGACGCGGGACCGAACATCCCGGGGGGCGGGCCTGGCATTGGCCGCGGGGGTGGCGGAGAACGGGGCCGAGGCCGGGGCCGAGGCTTCTTTGAGCGGCATCGAAATGACGAGGACGAGGGCGGCCCTAGGGACCAGGGATCTCGTCCTTTCTCCAGAGGTCGATTTTCTTGCCTATTTCCTTAACACTGCTCCTTATCAGTCTGCTTAAAATTCCAGGTGGATCCAGAGGCTTTGATAGGTCGTTGAGTGATCGGGGATCATGGTTTGACCGGTCGGGCGGGCAATTGGCTGCTGGCGAAGAGGCTCCTACAAATGGGAGCGTTTCGCCTCGGAAGAACTACAGGGCTCCCTTTGACGACTGGAGGAAGCCTGCGGTTGCACCTAACAATGCTGGACCTCCGACCTCTTCTGCCCCCTCGACCGCCAATGCCGAGGATGACAATGGCGAATCCGGCTGGCGAACGGGAGGCTCGTCTTCGGGCAGGCGGTGGAACGCTCCTCCTGGTACGGAGGGAAGAGGCGGCGGCTCAGGAGGTTGGCGGACCGTGCCCTTTGGAAACACGGAGAATCGGGAGCGAGAGTACCACAATGGCTCCAGCTCCCGTTGGCACACCGATGACAGCTTCAGCCGTCGAGGTGGAGGCTTTTCAGGCCGAGGAGGCTTCAATCGAACCCGATCGAGACAAGACTCGGATCTACCTGAATGGGCAAGCGAGGATGTCTCCGATGCCTCCAAAGCTTCGGGTGGCTTCGACTCCTCCGGCAAGTTCAGCAGTAGTTTGGGTGGTGGAAAGCAGCAGCAGCAGCAGCAGCATCAACCAAAGAGGGTGATAAGTCTGAATCGCGATACGAAAGAGGAGGAGGAGGCTATTGTGGCTGATGCGCCTGAAGTATTCGTGGACGAGGAGGTGGACGTCGATGATTTGCCTCAAGGACTGCGCGAATCCATCAACCACAAAGAGCCACCTGTCATCATTGAAGAAGCCACCAAAGTCATTTCACCCGCTGCTGAAAACGAGGATACGTCTCACCATCAGCAGATCGAGGCCATCGCTGATGACTTTGTGTCCAAGCTGATAGATGACGAGGACGAGGCTCCCGAGCTTGAGCAGCCTCGGCAGCAGCCTCCCTTGAAGCAGCAATCCGAGCGGTCACCGCCACAGATACCTTCAGTGCAACAAATTCAATGGTTTTATCTTGACCCTCAAGGTAACGAACAAGGACCGTTTTGCTCCAGTGATATGCTTGAGTGGTTTGAGGCCGGATGCTACTTCCCTCCCGATCTCATGCTGCGGAGGTCGGCGATCGATCGGAGGTTCACTCCGCTCAACGAAATGTCCCGGTTGTACGGGCGAGTCCCATTTGTCCCCGGTCCAGCGCCTGGTCCCATCGGAGTGGACGATCGTCCCGGAGGAGCTGCAGTGTCTACCCCGCCCCCACCGCAACAAATGCCGCAGGCCACGCCCTCGCCACCCGTGGTGGTGAACAGTCAGGCGGCAATCATGCAGCAAATGGCCCAGCAGCATGCTTTGCTGCAGCAGCAAGTCCTGAGGCAACAGCAGCAGCAGCAACAGTTATTTGCCATTCATCAATCGCCGCTGTCTGATGTGGAGAAAGCGCAGTTGATTAGCAAGCTCATGCAGCTTTCCATTTTGCCACCCACATCCTCATCCTCACCGCCGCAGCCGCAGCCGGTGATGCCACCTAAGCCCTCCACATCGGCATCAGATATATCCATGCTGTTGAAGCAGCATGATCAGCAGCATCAACACCCATTCGGGGGAGGGCCATTCGATATGCCCAAAATGGATATGCCTCCCTTGATGACTTCTTCAGCAGAGAGCGGCTTGCAGCTATTGGGCACTGTGAAAGGGCCTGCCCCTGCGGAACCGACTCCACCATTTAACCCCATCGAGTCTTTGTTAAGCCAACTTCAGCAACAGCAGCAACAGCAGCAGCAGAGCCAGGAGCAGCAACAACAAGAGCGATCGGTTTCGCTCGAGTCGAATCCCACCAACAACCCATCTCTGTATGGTGACAACACCTGTTCACCTTCCCCACCTCCCTTGCAGCATCAATCGCCCAAGGTGCCAAGGTCGATATGGGACACTCGCAAGGCCTCACCGCCCTTGGAGCAGCCCAGGGTAGGCATCTTTTTCCCCCTTAGCTTGAATTGAGCTTTGTTGCACATTATGCATTTTCAGAGTGAAACCGGTGTTTGGGGTGAGGACAATCAGGGAGAAGCTCAAAACAGCTTCTATAACCACGTGCAGCAGCAACGAGAGCTTGGAAATCAACAATACCTAGACAACGAAGAGCATGAAGATACAAATGGCTTCGTGAAGCCAAAATCCAACGATAAAAAGGATAAGAAGGCGAAACGAGCCGAGGAGAAGAAACGGGCTCGCGAGCGAGAGGCCAAAAAGGCCCAAGCTGCAGCCTCAGATTATATACCAGGCATGGATGGCTCAGTTCGCCCATCAGAGGATCGGACACCCTTGCAAGATTTCGAGGTACTAAAATCACACAATATTGTAAATCATTTCCTTTTTTTCCCAGCATTACGCTAAAAAGTCGTTCAAAGTTGAATACACCTATTTTGGGAATTTTTGCAAAAATGAAAAAAGAAACTTTAAAATCACCTAGACTACACAAAGAAAAAAGGTTTTATATAAAAAAGTTATAAAGATGAGAGCTGCAATTTTATGCTTATTGTGAAAATCTTTTACTTCATATTCATGGGTTTTTTTCTGCTGTAATATCAGTAGGTATGACAATAATCAAAAACTTATTGCAAAGCCATGTACTTTCCAGGAGACTGAGGCACCTCGTCAACCTGAGCAGCCTCAGCAGGTGCAGCATGCCCCACCCGCGTTCCAGCCAAAGTTGGCTCCGTGGGCAAAGGTGACGGAGAGCCAGCCTACCAACCACGCCGAGTCCAATTTGAGCCTGGCTGAGATTCAAAAGATTGAGGAGGAGAGAGAAAGGGAGGCGAAAATTCGCCGTGAGCTGCAAGAAGCTGCTCTTGCTCAAGCAAGGCAAGAGGAAGAAGCTCGTCGTCAGCAGGTGGGAAAAAATTGGCATAAATTATTAGTTGGATAATCATCATGGATTTCATGCAGGCAATTGGATTGAATTGGGCTCACACTGTGAAGCACACAGATGGAGGGGCGCAAAAGTCCCTCGCAGAAATTCAAGCTGAGGAGCAGCGTCAAGAACGCGAACGGGTTGAGCGTGAAAGGCGTGAGAAAAAAGCCAGGCAGAAAGAAATGAGTCTCTCTCAAGCCTCAGTGTGGGGAAGTGCGAGCACCAACTTAAGCTGGGCAAATAAAACTGCTCAACCAGCTCCAACTACCACGATTGCTTCTTCTGGCTTTTGGGACAACGAAGTGTCGCACCAACCAACAAAGGAGCAAAATCACCAGCAGCAGCAGCAGCAGCAACAGGCTCAGCAACAGCAGCAGAAAAAGAAGAAGAATGCTAAGGCCAAAGAGGAGAGCAAAGTTGCTGCCATTTTCAAGGAAAGCAAAGGAAAGCCCTCCAACGAGTTTGAAGAGTGGTGCATCAATGCCCTGGAAAAACTCAACCCACAAGTGGATATACCTACTTTCTTGAACTTTCTCAAGGACGTCGACTCGCCATTTGAGGCATGTATTTGAGTAACTTCTTTTTATTTTTCATTTCTTATGCTTACTTTTTCTGTAGGTGAACGACTACGTGAAAAGCTATATTGGCGATGGGAAAGGCCCAAAGAATTTTGCAAAGGAGTACGTCGAGAGACGTTCCCGTTGGAAGAATTCCTTGAAAGCCGCACGCAAAGCTGAAGACGACCTGCTCATGCCTGCTGTGGCCATCAATCCGAATGAGCCCGATGAGGGCGTGCCTGTCCTCGGTGGTGGAGGCAACGCCTCTGCGGGCAAGAAGAACAAGAAAAAGAGCAAGAGCAAATCCAAGCTGGACGCAAGCCACCTCTTGGGGTTCTCGGTCGCTGCTGCTGATCGGCCCAATGCTGGAGAGCTTGATTTGCCTCAATAGATTGCAAAATGAAAATTGATTGAACAAGCTGAAGTGCCAACTAAATGAAGAAGAAGGTTGTTGCTTAACCTGAGTCCTCGTGTCATCAATATTATATGAAATAAAGCACTAGAGGACGTCTTTACTTCTTTATAGTTATTGCATAGCTATTGTTGGGGGCGAACGCGCGAAGCATGTGAGCCCCCTCATCTCTACCACGAATGGCCACAGATAGAATTTTTAAGGCTAGAGCAGTTAAGAGGAAGTAACACGCCTGAAAAGAAGAGCATATATGGAAGTTAAACTAGCCTACAGTACACAAAGTAGTGCTTACACCTTTTTCTGATCACTTTTCAGACCACTT
This sequence comes from Paracyclopina nana, assembly GCA_019096065.1. NCBI lineage: Eukaryota > Metazoa > Arthropoda > Copepoda > Cyclopoida > Cyclopettidae > Paracyclopina > Paracyclopina nana. The sequence goes on from JAGUCH010000004.1 coordinate 1,042,756, forward strand.
TATCTGACCACTTTTTTACCACTTTTTCGACAACTTTTCATACCACTTTTTCTGAACACTTTTTCGACCACTTTCTGTGACACTTTTCTGATCACTTTCTCTCACACTTTTTCGGACCACTTTCCTGACCACTTTTTTCATTTTCTCTGACCTCTTTATTCACTTTGGAATTTTGCCGTCAAACTAAGCTTGATTACGGGTTTCTATGAAAGCTGTCAATACTTAAATGACAACTTATTGCTTCTTATTTTAATTTTTAATTTGCCAAGTGCGTTCGCCCCCAATCAGTCCACAATGTGGACGTGTACATCTAGTCAAATCTACCTCGAATGGCCACTGATGGAATTTTTAAGGCCAAAGCAGTTGAGAGCAAGTAGGATGCTTGAGAAGAAGAGCATGCATTGAAATAAAGCCCATAGCACACGCAGTGGCCCTGACACCTTTTCATGAACTTTTTCTTATCACTTTTCTGAACACTTTTTGTGACCACTTTTCAGACCACTTTCTCTGACCAATTTCAGCTAACTACTTTCTCTTATCACTTGTTTTGGACACTTTTTAGACCACTTTTAAGCAAATTTGTCACCTCTTTTCAGACCATTTTACGTATCCCTTTTCTGGCCACATATTCAGACCTTTTTTCTCCAACCACTCTACCAGCTAGTTTTCAGTGACTAATCATACAGTCCACTATTTTCTGACATTTTCATACAACCAGTTTTAATTATAGGCTGTATTGAAAATACATGTATGTTCTACAAATAATTAAAACGTACATCTCCTGGATGAAACTACCTTTTCTGGTAGCAGTTGCTTCCGCAATCAAGTTTCCATCCAGTGAATTAGCTTGATTTGGGGTTCCTATTATTACTTCATCTGCTTTTCTTTGTAAAATGCATATTTCTTGATTCCATTTTTTTTCATTTATTCAACTCGTTCGCCCCCATCTGTCCACAATATGGACGAGTACATCTGGCTTATAATAGTCTGATGCCAACACTTTTCAATGCATTCACAGCCCACGTGGGGTAGTTGCCATCAGGGAAATTGCTACGGACAAACTGTTTGACAAACTCGGGAAACTTGTCAGCTTTGATGGAGTCTCGAAGATTGCTCATGAGACGAAGCTGGAAATTGACATTATGCACAGAGAGCAAATGGCACGCTGATGACTCTTTGGCCACAAATAGCTTGTGGATATGGGCGCGTGACACAGTTTTGCACGTGGAGCATGGACAGTCCTCCTCGATGGGTCCAAAGTCAGTTTTGTACGTTTTTTGCTTCATGTTCAGTGATCCGGGATGCCTCATCACCAGAGCACTACCGAACCTGGCTGTTCGAGTGGGGAACACACAATCGTACATGTCAACACCCAGAGCTGAGCAGACAACCAGGTCCAACGCAAATCCTACACCCATTAGGTATCGAGGCTTGTCTTTGGGTAGGGTTTCAGTAGAGGCTGCCACCATACGCCAGAATTGGTCTTTCTCCTCCCCACCACTCAGACCTCCGATGGCAAAACCAGGTGTGTTCCGCTTGGACAGCTCCACTGCACATTCCCTCCTTTTGTTCTCATCCAGACCACCTTGAACAATGGGGAACAGATTTTGCTTGTCAGTCCTCTTGTGTGCTTCAATGCACCTGTCCAGCCACCTGACAGTTCTGTGTCGAGCCTCTTCGAATCTCTCCGGATCAGTGTGTGTGGCGTCAACAACATCATCTAACTGCATAATAATATCTGCTCCAATGGCAGCCTAAAATTCAGATTAATTGATGTTTAAAACTGTGATGCTTTCCAATTATTGCCTGGATTTTCATGGAGTGCTCAGGTGTGAGCATGCACTCAGAGTCATCGTAAGGTGATCTGAATTTCACACCTTCCTCGGTGATTTCAGCCAATTTCAGCAAGCTGACCATTTGGAATCCACCAGAATCCGTGAGCAGAGCTCGTTTCCAGTTCATAAAGTTGTGGAGACCACCCACCGCCTCCAGTGTCTCGATGCCAGGCCGATTTCCAAGGTGGTAGGTGTTTGACAGCATTATGCGACAATCAGGTTTCATGTTCTCTAGCTGCTCAGTCAAAATTCCCTTCAATGTTCCCTATTGAAGTTTGAATATTGAATTGACGAGCGCCTTAAAACGAGGTAATTATTCACCTGAGTGCCAACTGGCATGAAAACAGGGGTATCTACAATTGCATGAGGCAGCTCCATGACTGCACACCTTGCCCGACTGGTTGAGCATTCAGCCAGCACAGTGAACTTCAAGGCTGAAGGAGGCATCTGTGGAAGAAAGAAGAGGTTACTACTTCAAGTGAGGATGCTCGTATGTTTTGATCATGACAGCCTCATAGGGACTCTTCTCGACCAACACTATGAAAGTAGGCAGTCCGTAAGCAACTTCATATCTGGGATCGGCCAGCACTTCACCCAAAGTCGTATTAGTGTCCTTCAGAGGGATGAGTGCCACTTTGTCAGGGTCAGTTATTCGGTCTTCAAAGTAGATTTTCAGCCTCTCGGGAACATATTTGTTCTGTATGTCCCATACGGGCCTCTCAATGCCATGGCCGAACATGGCCTGCAAATGGTCAGAGAAGAACTGGCCAACCTCTTCAAATTCCTCTATCAAGTCAGTCTCTCCATATTCTGGGTACATAAAGAGGACAGGCCACACAAGCGTTTCACCGGCAGTCGTGAAATTGACTCGTTTATGTGCAGCATTGGGGATCTTCGGGACCAGCATCTCGATCACTTCAGAGATTTGCTCCTCTTTACCAACATCCACACTTTTAAGGTTGACATCTTTCAGCTTGACTCCACGAGATTGCAACGCAGCCACAAGTTTAGCATCTTTTTTGAGCTGCTTCTTCTTTGCAACGGCCTCCTTACGAGCGTTCCGTTCAGCCTCTTTGATTTGCTCTCTGGACTGCTGCAAAATTGTCAACACCTCTTTGTCACAAGGCTCAAGTTTGAGGGCTTTTTCGGACCACTCAATGCAATCTGCAAACCTCCCGAGGGCATGGCAACAAATGGCACCTCTTTTCACTGCCTTGAAGTGGTCGGGCTTCAGCTTGACCACGAGCCTGCAATCATTGAAACTGGACCTGTAATTCCCGAGGTGAAATTGGGCAGCTGCTCGATTGGTGATCAGTTGCACCGTGATCAACTCCTCTTTGCTCTTGCAGCGAATGCCCTCAGTGTAAGCAGCTACAGCGAGGCGATATTTCTTCAGCTTGAACTGAAAGTTGCCGTCCTCCTTGTAATTCCTGGCCAACTCCTCAGGCGAGTTCTCATCTGGAGAATATTTCAGCTGCTGCAAACCTTCCATGAGTGGGCTGAGTGTGCCCTTGGCAGCATCTTCAATGAGTTGCTCATTTGTGGCGAAAAAAGGGTGAGATTCCATCTCTTGTTCCCAATTTTCTTCACGCCAGCCCTCAGTGTAACCTGGGCCATCTTGAGCCTTTTTCTCCAGAGCGGCCAAATATTCGGCCATTTCCTCATCAAGTTTTTGTGCGAGCCGCAGCCGTTCTTCTTCAGTCATTTTCTTCGCTCCTTTGGCAGTCGGGTCCATTTTTGAGAGAGTTCTAGCTAACTTTACCACACACGTGTTTACACTTGCAATTGTACATTCCTGCGTTCAAGCAACGCGATCCTCAGCCGCTCGCTGCTGAAAATAAACAAAACAACTTTGGCTGAGAAGCGAGCCGAGTTTTCTAGGGCTATTTCACGGTGTCTTCTTGAAGCCCTTGGAAACATGTGATTATCTCGAAATCATCAAATAGCAATTTTCCTATCAACCCTCAGTTAAACTCATGATTTAACCTCAATTATTTGCTTTATTTCTTCACATTTTACCTATAAGCTTGCACGAGTCAAAAGTCGAGGTTTTTCTCGTTACCTTTTGCGATTTTATTTATTTTCGTAGTTCTCAGTTGAGAGTCAGTTCTCAGTGAGTTCTCACAATTCTGACCTCTCAGTGAGTTCTCGCTTCTCAGTGAGTTCTCACTTCTCAGTGAGCTCTCACTTCTCAGTGAGCTCTCACTTCTCAGTGAGTTCTCAGTTCTCACACAGGCCTATCAACCAGGAAGCTTTATTTTGGATTTCGGGCATGGATGAATACTGCAATTTTTCATTGTAAATCTGCCCATCTATCACTTTTTCTTAAGATGTCCACCTTTTAGATGCAAGGTTAAGCAAAAATTGAAAACAAAAAATAATTATGCTGTGAAGGAGTTATTGGTCAAATGTGGGACCCCAAATTAAGAATACATTAGGGTAAAAGATATTTGGCAAAAAAATTTTTAAACAATATGCTTGTTCCCTTTTTTCCACTCGGACCATAATTCCTATTTTTGTACATTCCAACTGGACCAAGTAAGGTTCACCAATCAACTAAACTTGGGTTCTTACATAAACATAATACACATGATGACTATCAAGTATCAATTTCAGTTGCTTTTCATAAAGCCCACTTTTCCGATTGAAAGTTTTTGCATATATAGTTCAACTTGCTGTTGGTCTTGAGCTTTCAAGCAAAGCCAAAGCTGAAAATTTCTCAATGCAGTTAGCATTACTCCAAGCCAAAATCAAGGGACAAAAAGTTGGGCTAATTATGCGCGTAAACTAAATACTACCCACAATAAGCCAAAGGCGTAAAGTCGCTTGATTCGCAACGCCATCTAGCCAAGCAGCTTGAGCAAGTACATTTAACGTGGCAGCGACCAATAATTGACAATTAATTGTTTGGCTTCTGGAGCATCATTAATAAGACATAATCTACAGACAATCTTTCCAGCCCTAAAAGCTTATGCAAGTCACGCAAATTTTCAAGCTTTTCAGTGTCGAAACCAAGTTTTTCGAGCACGGCTCCACAGATTAGCCAATCAAATTTCAGATCGCAGTCACGTGACAAGTTGCGCGCGCGCGGCAGTTTTTCCAAAAAGCGCCATCTAGCGAAAAAGTTTGTCCCTCCACCGACTTATCGCGCACAAACGTGCTCTATCAAGCACGAATGCGCACATACTAAATTCTGCCCATGGATCAAAGCGCACACAAACGCGCACAATATAAAACTGTCCATGTATCTACAAGAATTTTTTGGCTGCCCTTAAACGCGCACAGTTGTACTTTTTTCGGCTTAGAGCAGACTCTGGATTCTTGGCAAAAATCTTTGCCTGGACTTTTGGTGATAAAGGAACTGAAGTCTTTGCAATCACCAATGATGATGATGAAATCTTTGCTGTTGGCGAAATTGTGGCTGGTTGCCTAGGATTGGGTGATGGAGAGCCTTGATGACAGCAGAGAAAGGTGGCTGTTCTGAGAAATGTCATTGATATGATGGCCTTTGGTAGTGGCCCTCATGTCTTGGCCTTGACCAAAGCTGGTTTATTCATAGGGGTTCAATGGAAGAGGTCAACTTTGAAATGGTACAGTTGTTAATGAATTGCACCAAGGTTGTCACTTCTATTGCAAGTAGAGACTCAGATTGCAATTGGTCACTTTTTTCTTTTCTTCTTTCATATCATTGTTCTACTCTCAAATTAGCTGTATGATCTTGCCAACTCTAACCGTGAAAAGACAAAGGTTTGCATAGAGCTCATGACCAGTGGCATGCATCAATGTGGAATTTGCCGTTAATTTCTACATTTTGGCTATTATTAGGTTTATCATCAATCATTTCACTGATATTTTCCAATAAGAAAGCATTTCCTAACTTGGATGACAAGACTTGCATATCCTTATTTGTGAACTCTGCCATGAATTAATGAAGACTTCGAATTAGTGCTCTGCAATTAAAAAGCCTATTTACACTGCCCTGCATGAAGAGTAAATCAATCCCTGCTTTTAGTGCTTTATGTTTCATGCAAAACTTAAGATTGATTTACCAACAAAACTGATTATAGCAGCGCTTGAGCAAATTATGAATATTTATCTTATTGAAATATGGTGCATTTTTTACTTGTGTACTTTACAACTTATGTATTTCATACAATTTTTAAAGACTATTATTTTGCTTTGTGCTCCACCAATCCCACTTGTTGCACGAGTTTTAAAACAGATGTTCAAAAATCCGTAGTTCAGCTACATCAGTTGACATAAAGGTTAGAAAACCTGCATTGGGTCACTACCCATGTTGGCAGGAGAATATTTAATTGATAACGGTACATCCATCAGCACTTGCGTGGCATACTGGAGTTTCATAAAGAGAAAAACCTGTTCTGCTTAGCTTTGATCGCGTAGCTTGACTTTTATTAAAGAAGAACATGGCAACAAGAGGAGAAGAGCCTTTAAGGCTGCATAGCGGTTATGCTCACCCAGTGTCAAGGCTGTGGCAAAGCAATGACTGCACACTTACTCCAAACAACTTGATGTACCCACTGTTCATCATTGATGACCCTGATGAAGTGCAGCCCATTAGTGCCATGCCAGGAGTCTCCAGAATGGGAGTGAATAAAGCTCTTGAGCATTTGGAGGAGCTGGTTCCCTTGGGACTCAGCTCAGTGCTCATTTTTGCAGTCACCAATTTGCCAAAGGTAAGCTTTATAGAAACTAGCTTGGGCTATTCAAACAATAAGTATTTTTTTGCTCTCCTCCAGGATGACACTGGAAGCGGTTCATTGTCAAGTGACAATCCAGCATATGGAGCAATTAAGAAGATCAAGGAGAGATTCGGGGAGAACGTTTTGGTCGCAGTGGACATTTGCATTTGCCCCTACACGACAACTGGACATTGCGGAGTGTTCGACCCAATCACCATGGAAATTGACAATGCCAAAAGCATCACCCTCATCGCCGAAATGGCTGGGAAAATGGCCGCGGCAGGAGCGGACATTGTCGCCCCTTCTGACATGATGGACGGACGGGTGAAAGCCATAAAAGAGCGGCTAAGAGAGCTAGGCTTAGAAGGGAAAGTCTCGGTCCTGTCCTACTCTTCGAAATTTGCTTCCAGCTTTTATGGGCCTTTTAGGGAAGCAGCCCACTCAGCTCCCCAATTCGGAGACAGGAAAAGGTACCAGCTCCCACTTGGCAGTCGGGGATTGGCCATAAGAGCAGCCGACAGAGATGTCCTCGATGGGGCTGACATGCTGATGGTCAAGCCCGGCTTGGCCTACCTTGACATCGTGCGGGAGGTGAAGAATCGTCACCCTCTCCATCCCATGTTTGTGTACCAAGTGTCTGGAGAATATTCCATGCTCCTGCATGCCAGTGCCAATGGCGCTTTTGAGGAGAGAGCCATCATTTACGAGGTGATGACCTCGATGCGACGAGCTGGAGCTGACGTCATCATCTCCTACTTCACTCCCAGCCTATTAAAGTGGATGGCTAACCAGTAGCCGAGATGTTTCGTTACCTCTCTTTATGCATGATTTCCTCGCATAAATATTAAAAATGAATTGATAGAGCTATTATTATGAATCGTGTTAAAGTCAGCTAAGGCCTTGAGACGGAAGCTTGCTGCTGGCGAACGCGAGCTTCTTGCTCCATGCGTAGGAACTCCTCCTGTTGAGCCATCAGTGATGCGTGCTGCTGAGCAGAGGCCGCGCGAAAGTTGTGCTCACGCTCGAGCAGCAGTTGTCGTTGGAAGAAATCGGGTGGCAGAGGTCCACGCGGCGAGAAACCTGGAGGCGGCCGCATCATCATTTCAGCAGGAGACCGAAATCGAGGGTCGAATCCGGGAGGCGGTCTTGGGCCCAGTCCTGCCATGAGGCTGGCATAAGCGGGATGGAGGCCGCCTCCGGGCATTTCGGGGTTGACACCAGCGAGCTGCAGCCGGACCAAAGGATCGGTGGCCAGTGCCATTCTCTCAGCATATTGGTGCTCCGCTCTGGCTCTGGAAATCATCTCTTCCAGGCGCCGATTTTCTAGGGACATGTTGAAGGCAGCACTGCCCGGAGGTCCGGGTGTGCCCGGTGGATTAGGATAGGGAGACCGAGGTGAGCCGGCTGCGGCTGCGGCCATCGCAGCGTTCATGACAGCCCTCTCGCGCTCCATTCTTTCCAATTCTGACATGTAGGGAGACCCCATGGGTGGCATGCCCATCGAAGGGTGGCCTGAGGGCGTTTGCCTGCCGAATGGATCGAACGGGTTGATGTCCATCCGAGCAACCTTTGCGGCTTGCTCTTGAGCGGCGGCCGCGGCCTTGATTGCATCCTCCCTTTCACTGGCCTTCCGCAGCCTCTCCTCACGCTTCCGAGCGAGCTTGGAATCTGGTACGGGCTTGAAGAAGAGGTCGGTGCGCGAGCACGAGTTGCCCTCTCCGCGATTCCACTGGCGCGTGAAAATGGCGCTCTGCGACCGGTGACACTCGCTGCCATCGGGCTTTGGAGGCGGACTCGGCTCCCTCGGGGCTTGAGGCAATTGAGGCTGTTGTTGGCTTAGTATCTGCACTTCATTGCTGTTGGCATGCTGCGCATGGGCTGGTGGTGGGCCGGGCATGAGATTGGCCGGGGGCAAAGAGCTGACAGAGGGTGGGAAGTGGTGCACGTGCCCGTGGGGTTGGGGCTGCTGCGAAGACATGTGAGCAGGCATGGTGGGCACAGGGGACACCAGCCCAAGGGACTTGTTCAGCTCCCCCTTGATTTCGACCGGTTCCGAGCCGTTGAGAATGCCGCTGTTGCCGTAGTTGTTGTCCTCCGAAGAGTCCTGCTCAATGGCATTGAGATCGAGCAGTTTCCTATCGACAGTCGGTTTGATGTCCTCGTCCTCTTCCTCAGAGGAGATTTCCTCGTCTTCCTGGGCCGGCCTGTTGGCCTCCAGGCAGGGCAATTCACCATACTTTTTGAAGTAGATCCGGCAGTCCAGACACACAAGGAGCTTTTCTTTGCCGGCGTGATGCCAATCGCGTGAGCTGGTCGCGTAGCAGTGACGACAATAGTAAGGACTCAAATCACCGTTGTCACCACCATCGTTGGACTCCTCAGGCTCCTCGGAGCAAGAGCTCACATCATCGGGATCATCTTCGTTTTTGTTGCCCTTCCCAGCACTTTTGCCGCCAGTCTTCACTCTCCGCATAACACTCGGCCTTGGCCTTCGGCCTCGCGGCCTGTTGTTGGCTGCTCCTGGAGTTTTCTTCCAAAGGTAGTAGAACTCGACGAGCTCGGGAGTCTCCCGATGCTGGAGGCATTCTTGCCTGATTTTGAAGAAGTTTTTCCCATACAGCCTCAAGCCTTTGATGAACTCCTTCACGTCCTCCTCTGGCCAACGTCGAGACGGATCCGCGCCACCATACTCAGGAAACGGGCTCTTGAGCAATGCCTAACGCAAAAAAAAAATTGAGCTTTTTGAACTTTTTCGAAGTGAAGCAAGGCTCACCTGGAGAGCTTTGCCGGTATCGTAGCTGGTTTCGTGCAAATGCTGGATTGCATTCAGGGCGATTCCATCACGACTAGCTACGACGAAACCGTCTTCGGGCGACTCTCCGTCGCACATGGCCGCAAAGGCTGCCATGGAGCGTCCAGCACGCAGGTACATGAGCAGATCATGATCGTGGATTCGGCCCGGCTCCCACGTGAGCTCTTCCTCTGGGTCGGATCTGTCTTCGACAGGCACGTCAGGAGTATACTCGGGCAAGTTGGCCTGAAATGATTTCGGATGTTTACACATTGCCAAAAAAACCCACCACGTTATGTTATGGCAAGTACCTGATGCGAGGCTCCAACTCGTATTTCACCTTGGGTGGAGGCTAATCTACGAGTCTCTGGGTTGTACGACAGGGTGAAGAAAAAGGTGTTTTCGTTAGGGATGAACTCCTTAACGGCCTTTATGTCCTGGCAGTGGTAGACGGAACACTTTCCTCTGAGCACAGACACTGGATAGACATCTGTGGCCTCTGACACGAACAGCTCGCGCATTCGTAGCATACGATCATCGAGCTTGCTTCTCTTGGCCTTTTTCACTGTGGCACTACTACTACTGTTTAGGCTATTGTTTGCCTCGCTGTTGCTAATGGCGGCCTTTTCGGCCAAGGCAAGATTCTTATTGAAGGTTTTGTGCTCTGTGTGTCGGTCTTGAATTAAAAGCTGGTACACCTGTTCGGGTACCTCGTTTGTGCGGTAGAACCATTTGATGTAGACAATCAGTGTGTCTCGTTTGCTCATTTTCAAGTCCTGGAACAGTTGCAATGCAAAAATGGCCTCGCATAAAGAACCAAAAAGAGTGGCTTACTTGTATGCAGCATATGTAGAAGGGCTGTTCTGGTCGTTGGCTTTCGATGTAGACTGCATCGCCAATTTTGTACTCAATGCCGTAGGAATAGCAGCGATAGCGAACGTAATCACCAGTGTTGATGTCTTTCCAGGCTTTGCCCAGAAGCGGCTTTTTGCCCACCACATGAGTGAGCACTTCCTCCTCAACAATGTCTTCAGGTGGAGGGCTCATTTTGCCGAAGAATTCATAGCCCTTGGACTTGCGGAAGTCCCTGCGAGGAACAACGTAAAAAACCACCTCATCTGACAACAACAAAGGAGCTTACCTCAGCCGTGAATACGCGGCGCCCTTTTTCTTCTTCTTGGCTTTCGATTTGGCGAACGAGGAGGGCTCGCGATCCTTGGTCTCGCCTTTAACCTCCCTTGACGTTGAGGCCACCGACGACTCGTCCCCGTCGTCGGCGGGGTTACCTCCGTTCAGCTTGGAGGTGGTTTCACTCTTGGAGTCACCGTTGGCGGCCTCATCGAGGCGCGAGTCCTCGTCGGACCGTTCGCCGTCGGAGTTCATGATTCGACCTTAGCGCATTTGTCAAGAAGTTCGGGACGACACACGAGCAGATCTTTTTTCGCAGCGACGCCAATTCGGCCCAAGAGAAATCCCCGGCCGATTCGTGAAATGACGCCAAACCAAACAAAAACGGGTCGAATCAATGCCGACTTTGTCAGTTTCGGCCCAGTGATCACTGATTGCCTACGAGCTCGTCATGAAAGGAGCCAAAACTTACCATTTGAATTGCAATGAACTGTTAGAATTTGAACCAATTCATTTAACGAGAAAATGATGATAGAGAAGAATTATAGCGAAGTTAATAGCTGATTAAAGTGGCCTTGTTATTTGTGCTACGGCTAAGTAAATAATCGGAAGAAAATACACACGAAACTCGCGAAACCTCAAGGGGATAACAATTAACAAGTCACTACTCACAAACAGGTTGGTTTGTGGAAATTGAACTTTACCCTCCGTTTGGGCGTCACAAGCAAGAAAACTGGAGTGTTATGTTATGTCGTTGCAGCAATGTTTCTTTTTCAACAAAGTAGGCACCTTGTCACTCCTGTTTTAAGGTAAATCTTAACCCTCAACTGCGTAATTCGCCTACATTTTTCATGACTCGCAGGAGATCCTATTGCTTCAGTGTGGAACTGACAAGCAAAAGGTACCCTGAAGTGAAGAGAGGAGATTACAGCAAACTTGACGAAAACGATGTCAGCTTTTTCAAAGACCTCCTCGGCTCAAATAGGGTCAATACGGACCTTTCAGAAATTGCGGGTGACTCAGTTTAACAGCCATTGCATACGCTGAAATAGCTAAAGAATTGTTGTCAGGTCATAATACGGATTGGCTGCGATCTGTCAGGGGCCAGGGTCAAATTGTGCTGAAGCCAAAAACAACCGAGGAAGTGGCCTTAATTGTTGGCCATTGCTACAAACGAAAGCTAGCAATTTGTCCACAGGGCGGAAACACAGGATTGGTCGGAGGATCTGTGCCCGTATTTGATGAGATCATCCTTTCCACATCTCTCATGGACTCAATCGAGGGTAGGCCATTTGAATTTTCGCGCCATTCAATACCTACGAAGGGGTTGGTATTATTTTGAAAGTCGGCTCAATATTGGCTTTTTCGTCAAATCGTTGGGTGTTAACAGCTCATTGCAGCTCGCAGTTGTTTTCATTGTGTTCGACAGTTAGTTGGCGCGCGCTCCTCAACTGAGACTTGGGAGCGCTCGCATCTCCCCCAGTTCAGTAGCACGGTGATCCTTTTCGACCGAAATTCTACAAGCTAGGTGCAAAGGTTGCTGACTTGCTGCTCATGATGTCATGCGCCTTTTTTGCAAGATAGCTGACTTGTACGACGTCTATGATGGAGGCTAACTTCAGCCAACCCGCGTCACCTCCTCCCAATGATATTGACGAGAGTCTGCTCATAACGGGTCCAGCAACACCTTGGATTGCCCCACCCACTGAAGAGGAAGAAGAAGATGTTGCTCAACAACAACAACAACATGGTGCTAATAAAATCCGGGCTCAGTTACCAAGCCAGTTTGTGCCGCCGCCTCCTCAAGGAATGTTCAACGCTCAGCGTTACCGCAATCCTAGTCCAGCCAGTCACCATTACAGGGGTGGACATGGGGCTAATACACGCTTTCAACGACCTCATCAGCAGCAGCGGCCTTTTGATGCACCTCTCGCCTCAGCTGTCAACAGCATGGCGTATTTCGATCAGGTTCGCGCGAGGATGCAAATGCAGTACCGCAATACCGGAGTGCCTCAATTTGGAGCTGATCAGCACCACATGTTCATGCATCGGGCAGAGCGTCCAATGCTTCCTCCTCAACATCCCATGGGAATGCCGTCAATGTATGGAGCTTTTCCACAGCAGCGACCAGTTCATCCCAGATTTGCCAACCATCAAAATCAGTATTCTGGTTCAATGCAGGCATTTGAACGCCCTATGGCTGGGAATCCAGCATATGCAATGCCAACCGCAATTGGAGCTCCTCCGCAATTGCGACCATCATTTCCGGCGCCGACTTCCACTATTACCTCGTCGCAGGTGTCCAATTCTCAGCACCAGCAGAGACACCCGGAGCCATACAATATGGTCGCGCAGCAACCATACCTGCAACAGCCCCCCGTAATTGCTACCTCTGCCGCTAATCACCAATCAACTAATTTGCCAACTAATCCACTAACTCAAGCATTGCGCGAAAGTAACATTATTGATCCATCATCATCTGTTGTCACAACCGAATCAATACCTCTGCAACCCCCTTCCTCAAGTGGGAAACTTGGTGGTGTTGAGCCCACAAATGTCAGCCAAACAAAGGAGGATGAAGTCGTTATTCTTGCCAGTAGCAGTACAATAGTCAACCCAGAGGCCAGCTCAACTCAGCGTCTTAGGACAGGCCTGTCTGCCATTAAAAATGCCCTTTTGAAAACCAGACTGAAGACTGAGCCCGTTTCTAGTCCCCCGCCAACTATAACCAATGCAGTCACTGTTGAAGATGATGATGACATCACCTTCGTTGGAATTGTGCAATCTCAGCCTTCAATGCCAATTATTGAAGCCAAAGTCAAGGAGGAACAAGAGGAGTTGGTGGAACAAGCTCCTTCCACCATAGAGAGACTTTTCAAGTATCGTCAGCATGGCTTGTTAGTCATGGGCTCAGCCTCAAGAACAGAAGTGTATGCAATCATTGTCTACTTGCCAACGCCCGACAACAGAAATGTCGAGTTTCAGCTCATACTGCTCAAGTCCTGGTCCAAGTTCAATGGGCTGTCACCAGATGTGTTCAAAGTGATGACGTACATGAAAGCCTCAACCAAAGGAGAGGTCACCACGTTTTTCATGCCTGTGTTCGAGTCAGTCGATCATCAAGAGATCAACTGCTCGTCGGTGACCACGCTTAAGGAGTTGGATGCATTTCTCCAATCTCCAGACAAGTCCTTGGGAGTCATCATGAAGCTGAAGCACTTTGAGGAGATGGTGTTGCCATACGAGAAGGCGCATTTCGAGTCTTGCATCAGCCGCTGGACTGCGCTCTTCGAGCCAGACAAACCGTCCATCCTCAACACGTTTGCTGAAAAGTATCTGTCTCGGCCCAAACGAAGTGTTCAATTCTTTTGGAAAGCCCTCAATGTCAACTTCAAGGTTCAAGAGGACCGAATCTTGCCTTGGATCGCTATTGAGCTGAACAATGCCTTTGTTTTTGTCAGCCACAAGCAGCCATGCTTCCACCGCCTGTCCTTTCTGACCTCGCTCACTTTTGGCCACCAGAACGTGTTGGCCCACAGCATTGGCCCTGCAAACGTGCGAGTGTCAATCATGACAACTGAGGGAGGTCCAACTGTTGTCATTCCGGGCTGGAATGCGAGCGACTGCAAAACGAACGTCATCAACTGCATCCAGGCCAACGAGTCATTCATCGTGTTCAAGGACAGGTGGGAGGAGGACAAAATGGCCGAGAGGCTGCCTCGATTCCTCGTCGAGTCGAAAGACGGCCAAGGCAGAAATTTCTCCATGGTGCGACGCATTCGGGCCACCGCTCAGGCAATCTTTCGGGACCAGCACTTGAACTTGAGACGCTTCCTGGTCGTCTATTTTGACAGCTGGTCAGCCAACCTGGGCAACTACCTCAACCCAAGATCCGACGATGAAATGGAAGGTTGTTCGAGCGACATTCTCTTATTAGACAAGGAAGTGTTGGACTCGACCAAATTCCAGCAGGAGTGGAAAACGGCCAAGAGTGCGAGGCTGGTCAAAATTGGCTGCTTCTGGACTGCCACCATAGGCTCGCATGATTTTCGCCTCATTCCAGCTTTGTACTCCAAGTCGAGGGGAAACGATGCAAATCTCGCGCGAGAGTGCCTGCTCAACAACAAAATGCTACTTACCAACGACGCCTTTTTGAGCGGAGCCTGCTTCACTCCCCAGAAAGTGTTTGCATTCTGGAGCTGCTGCTTTGGAGGAGGAGGAGTATGGAAAATCACGGATTTCCACCCCGAGCACGATCTCAAAAAGGTCGCACCTCTCCACAAAGCTGTGTGGAATACCAGCAATGTTGTCAGGAAGAAAAGCGTGGAAAGGTCATCGTCAGTCAGCAGTGGCTCGTCGTCGCCATTGCCTCAACCATCTGCTCCGAAACGAAAGAAGGATTTCGAGAAGCGAGAGAGGCGGGGAGTGAAACCGAGGGAGATGCATGAAAAAATCCGGAAGCTAATGGGGATTTTCGCTTGTGGAAGGCAAGAAGCTACTCCACCTTCGAGAAAACGAGTCGTCTCGCCTAGCAGAAGTAGTGACAAATCCAGAAAAGAAAGTTCTTCTCCAAAGAAGAAACCCCGACTTGACACCACTACAGAAAGTTCGTGTTCTGAGGAGCCAGTTAATCAAATCAGCCAATGCTCACAACAGAAGGCCCCAACAGTCTTTCAGTACACGGGAGGAAAACGTGTTCCTGTGTATCCAAACATTAGCGTCGAAGACAAATCAAAGTGCCTCACATGCAGCCACTGCAGTCGAACGTTCCCCACTTTTGCTCAATTCAAGAAAAGTTGCCTCCTCTCATGCTACAATGGGAATGAAAGTGAGGCATTCTCGAATCAGCCCACGATCATCCCGGTCGACTGCTCAATTTGCGACCAAATCGTGGAGGGTGTCTACGCTTACCTCGAGCACTTTGACAGCCACGAGTTCTCATCAAATGAAAAGTGCTCACAATGCTCAAAAAGCTGCTCCAGCATTGGAGACCTCTATGGCCACGACTGCTCAACATCTGGCAATTATACAAAGTATAGTGTCCAGAAAATTGCACCACCGATGGTTCAAATCCCCGTGGAATCAACTGTTTTTGTAAACCAGACCAAAATCGAAAGAATTGAGCCGCCAAGTCCCATCTCAGCCGAATCTCAAAAGTTGGGTGTCATTGAGCTCCAAACTGTTGGCATCTATGAGGACATCTCCAGTAGTGATCAAGAAGATGACTCTGAAGATGCCACCCAAATAACATCTGTTGACACGGACATCAAGGAGGAGTCTGTGGAGTTGGAAGACCTCCAACTTCCTCCGGCTGTTGAAGAAGATCCTCCGTGCGCAAAATCAACTCTGCTCGGATTACCTGTCAAAGAAGAAGTTGCCCAAGTTGTCATTCGTGGGCGTGAAAAAGCTGCTGCAGACGAAGCTCTCGATGCTCTGCTCACAGCTCAAAATTGCAAAACAGCCAAGGCCATCTTGAATCACGAGCATGACTTATCGCCATTTCTCGTGCCCAAAATCCCCAGATATTGTTGTAGCACTAAACCAGATGATATCAAGTTATGGTTGACTCCTTACGAGGCAGTAAAGCAGCCAGAAGCTGGTTTCTACACTTGCAACATATGCCAGCAGTCTTTTCCCAAGGAGGCTGAATACAGTGAGCATTTCCAGCATAACCACAGAGGATTGAGATTAACTGAGGGCTCGACTTTCAACAAAGTATCTCCAGTGTCACCTCCCATTGCTGCTGGGGAGCAGAGAATTACGCCCACTACAATGGAGGAATTCTTTTGTCAGGAGTGCAGCCAAACTTTCACTTCCACGGGCTTGGAGGAACACTTGAAAGCCACCAGTCATGTTGAAATAATTCCCTTGTAATAATTACATAACAATCAAAGCAATAATAACTTCTTGTTGAAACTCTGATTTGCGTGACCCATGAGTTTTGGGTATAATTAGCCAAATGCACTTTATGCCCACCTCGTAAAAGCAACTTGCTTGTTTCGCCCATTTTTCAGCAAATTATGCCACAAGCTAAAGTTGCTCATAAAAGCCTCATTTCCCAATATCGTTTTTTGATAATCAGCGCTCCAAAGTTGGCAAACTTAAAAAGAGAGGCTGGCTAATTTGCAATTTAAAAAAAGAGAGAGACTTTTTTGCCTTTGTAGGCATTGACAGCGTTTCTGGCATTGTGAAAACTCAATCGGGCGTCGTGCTGGAAAAGCTGGACGAGAAACTCCGGGAAAATGGCCTCATGGCACCACTGGACCTTGGAGCCAAAGGCAGTTGTCAAATTGGTGGAAACGTCTCCACTAATGCAGGAGGCCTTCGACTGTTGAGATATGGCAGCCTTCATGCAAATGTGCTCGGCCTCGAGGTTGTCCTCCCAACTTTGGACCAGTCGGCCTCACTGAAAGGGTCAAGTCCTAAGGCACTCGTAATGGATTGCATGACACCTGGCCTCAAGAAGGACAATACCGGATACGACTTGAAGCATCTTTTCATTGGAGCCGAGGGGACTTTGGGAATCATCACAAGGCTGGCCATTGCGTGTCCGCCCAAGCCGTTGGCTGTCAACTTGGCCTTTATTGGGCTGCGCAGCTTTGACCAGGTCCTTGCCACTTTCCAGAAAGCCAAGCAGCATCTGGGCGAAATCTTATCATCCTGTGAATTCATGGATGGAGAATCCCTCGATTGCGTCTATGAAAATCTCGAGCTTCGATGTCCTATAGAGCGGCAGCCTTTCTACATGATGATTGAAACCTCGGGTTCGAAGTAGGTTTGAAATTCCTTTTTTTATGCAGCCTACAAAAAACTACTTGTCTTTATCATTTTAGGATCAATTAACCATTAATTACTGGCTCTAATCCCTTAGAAAAGCAATTTATTTCATAGCATGTGGCTATTTTGGCCGTTCTGCCGTCAAAAATGCCAAAATACATAAATAGAGAGGAAAATCCACTTCTGGTATTTTTCCAATTTTTCCCCTCTAGGGTGGCGCCATCCTGTGTGAAACGCCTGAACTAAATTGCTCCAGGCTGTGTGATCATACACAATATAATGTAAAATATAACATTTCTTTGTAGCTCGGCTCACGATGCTGAAAAGTTGAGCAGCCTCCTGGAACATCTCCTTGATGCAAATATAATTGTGGATGGCACAATTGCGGACAGTCCGTCCCATCAGTCGCAAATGTGGCCTTTAAGGGAGCGAATTGCGGAAGCCCTCTTAAAAGACGGCTACTGCTACAAATATGACATCTCCTTGCCATTCGAGGCCTTCTACAAAAGGTACAGAAAAAGGCACCTCCAAGATCTACTACTTTTCTCTTTCTCCATCCTTTCTAGTGTTCTAGTGATGAGGGAGAGGCTTGGCAATGACATCACAAGGTGTGTAGGCTATGGCCACCTCGGAGATGGAAACATGCACCTCAATATCACGAGCAAAGCCTACTCGCACAAAATCATGGACAAAATCGAGCCATTTCTCTACGAGTGGACCGCTCAACATTATGGCAGCATCAGTGCCGAGCATGGTAATTTTTGTCCCACAATGATCCGAGTAAAAAGCGTTAGCTAAGAGGTTTAGTTCAGGTTTTAGTCACTAGATGGCGCCACCATAGGGGTGAGCAAAAATAGAAAAATACCAGAGATGGCTTTTTTGCGCTATTAGTGCTTTTTGGCATTTTTGATGGGCAAGTGGCGAAAATAGACTAGCTATGTGCACAAAAACAAATAGCTGCTCCCTCTAGCGGATTTTAGGCTCAATTTATCAGAGCTTTTGTCTTTGCATTTACATCTTTCAGGTTTGGGCTTCAAAAAGCGCAATTTCATGCATTTCTCCAAGTGCCCGGCGGCCATCGCGACCATGAGGCAAATCAAGCACATGTTTGACCCCCAAATGATCATGAACCCCTACAAAGTGTTGCCTGCTGCGGAGCAAGAATAAAAATAGTAGCATTTAAAAAAGAGTGGATTGCATGACCAAGACTGTGTGTTTTTTCGCTACTTTCTTCCTTTTTGCTCCCATTTTCTTCCGCTTGCTTTTAGCCTTGTTGCGGTTTTTCCTGGTGTTTGAGTTGTAACCCTTCAACTGCCTTTTAACCTTTGAGGCCAAAATTGGTCACCACACACACCAACCTCTCATACATGCTTTCCAAAATAAAAAAGGACACTTTTTTGTGCAATGGCCCTGCTTATAGTGCTGCTACTAATGTTACATATGGTTGTACTTCGTTTTCCAAAGATTTGCAAACAAAGGAGACCTTTCTACCACCTGGGCCCTTATATTTGCTATTATATGAGGGTATATCTGGCTGTAGTTGAAGTACACATTTAGTGGGCCATTCTGCAGCCGTGGATCACATACTGATAGATTAGTTGTGCAGTTGTCATTGGTGCCAGATCTTTGCATTAGCTCAGGAAACCACGCAAATTAATGCAGAGAAAGAGAGGGAAAAGGAGCAGCCTCCAACGTTGCAAAGTTTGGGTATGGAAGACCAAATCTATGTTTAAAAGGCTTTTCCTTCGGGCTCCACTTCTGCTAAACTTGTGGAGAAAAAAATCCAGACCATGAATTGCCTGCTTACGTGTGCACTTCGTCTCCATTTCAGGCTAACTTATTGTTCTTGCTGTTTTTCTCGCATGCTAGCTCCCTTGGGAGGTGCTCTGGGCTGTGTCCAAAAAAGGATTGTTATATACCCCATTTCTCTTTTTCATTTTTAGAAAGAAAGAAAGAAAAAACAGTTTCAGCCTCCGGCTGGCCAATGCTTTTGGGCGGATTTTTCCAGTTTGCTTTGCTGCGGCTGATTGTGCACTTCTTCAATAAGTAATGGGATGCACCGAATAATCCGCAAGATGGAGCAGCAGTTTGCAGATTTGGCATGAAAACTTTTCTTTTTTCGCCGTTTGACTGTCAAAAATGCCAAGTGTTATGAAAAGCCAAAAAGACACCTCTGGTATTCTGTTCCCCACTTTAAGGTGGCGCCATCTTCAGTGGAGGTGAAAAACGCCAGAACTAAATATCTAAATATCTTTTTTAAAGAAAAAATCAAGTATTCTTTGCTTAAGTTGCATGAAAAAATTTTTTTCACCAATTCACTGTCAAAAATGCCAAATGGTAAAAATAGACAAAAAAGCCACCTCTGGCATTCTGTTCCCCACTTTAAGGTGGCGCCATCTAAAGTGGCAGTGAAAAAGACCGGAACTAAATCTACAGCCAAAGTCTTTTGCACATATCTTGCTGGACGTTTGCACATTTTCACTCACATCTTTCGCATTGAATTAAGCACGCGCACATGATGAAAATCATAATATCATGGGCTCTGGTGTTCTTTTTCCGCGTTTTGCATTATAAATGTGCGGAAAGAAGCTAGACTGACTATGAAATCAATATGCAGCTGCATGTTTCCATATTCTTTTGGCAGCAGCCGAAAAAAATGGTTCAACGTGAAGCAGACTTGGTTTCCCGGATTAAATCATTCTTCTTGCATCATAGTATACAAAAAGCCAAGTACTTTCCCCACATTGCATCCTCCAGAAATGGTCAGCTAGCTTCGGGGCAATCAGTAAAACAGGAGAGAAATCACCATGTGCATGATCAATCAATTCAAGCACTATAAGTGGTTTCCCAGCATACAAATACAGTATTGCATAGAATTAATTTTTTGTGAATCTTGTCTGTTGCTCTGGTTGCTTCCCCAATCATATAATACACACTGGGCCTATTTTCTGCTGCTAGACCACATTCAGTGGCTGATGCAGGGGTCATAAATGTTGCTTCCAGTTTTGGGAGTGGTAACAACTGACCAGTATATGTAGTATAGAGTATGAGAAAGCTTTGGCAAAAGTTTCTTCCAACAAGAAGACTCTTTTTTCATGGCTACGTCATTGCATATACCATATATAAAGTATAGTGCAAACAAACCAGCATCTCTTCGCCTAATTGATGCCTTCTGTGAGTTGGAAATGCTCAAACTCAAAGAGGAGCTATTCTTTTTATTCAGCATGTATAGCATATTTATGGTAGACATGCATAATTTTTGAAGCATGACAGCTTTGGGATCTTTTGAATGGAGCAAGCTAAGCGCAAAAACTTCCTGCATTCGCCTCATGCAAGGCCCAGTTTTGTGGAAAAGGCTCAATTTTGATGCCTTTTCCAAGGGGTGCAACTTTTGCCCTGTTCATCAGCATCAGTCGTCGCAGCATGATCGGCTTATTGTATTTACCCATTGAATTTGTCTTGTTTGAGTTGAATCGGAAATCCGAAAAGTTCTCCTCCTTCTCCGAAATAAAGCAGCAAAACTTTGCGCAACTTCAACAGCTTAGCATAAATAGGCCCTGACCTCTAAGCCCTCAAAAGGCTTTCTTCCTCCGTTCGCACGTCTTTTTTTGTTGTTGCCAAAAAAGGTTGTTGTACTAGTATCTCTTATGATTGGCAGAACAATGAGGCTGCGGGATTACTCGATATACGTTTGAACACGTGACAAAATAAATTGCTTTTTAATGGAATGGAACAAGCTGACAGTTTTTGCGCCATGCAATGCACGCTCCCACGTGCGCGGAATTTTCAAAACATTGGTTCGCGGATTTTTTGCCTATTTAACTAATAGGAAAATTCGAGCTTGCTCCACTCGCTATACTAGAATGTACGTATATAGCTTTCACTATAGTATTGTAGTAGCGCACAACCACGCGGCCTTTCTCTCCTTTGCTCAAAGGCTCAAAGGCATCAGTCGGCAGTTTACAATAGCGCAGAGAGGAGCTTGAATCTGTGTGTATGCAAAAAAGTGGAGGCAAAAAAAACAAGCCTTTTGTTAAATAAGGCCGCTTCATGTGCAGTGTCTTTATGCAGTAAATAAGCATTTTGTGCGTGCATCTAGTGGAAGAATATGTAGAGCAAAACACGAGTAAGTAAGCGGCCTTTATTTGAGCGCAAAAGCCGCGGGTATGGGCAAAAGGCCGCCAAAATGGCCTTTTCGTTGTTGACATAGTACTTGCCAATTTAGGCACCTTATGCAGTGTCATGCATAGCATACACATAGTGTATATAACGCTGTTATAAGCTCCTCGTAAATTCTCAAGTGCCATTTTAAATTATGACAAGAGAGCCTTTTGTTGTAGCTCTCACTATAGCGCATTAATTACATTCAAAATGTGTACATGCATGAGTACAGAATGCGGCCCCGAAACTGCAAATGTCAACATGCATAAATACAGAAATATCTACATGCATCAATATACAGAATGCGGCCCCGAAACTGCAAATGTCTACATGCGTAAATACAGAATGCGGCTCCGAAACTGCAAATGTCAACATGCATAAATACAGAAATGGCTACATGCACAAATACAGAATGCGGCTCCGAAACTGCAAATGTCAATATGCATACATACAGAAATATCTACATGCATAAATATACAGAATGCGGCTCCGAAACTGCAACTGTCTATATGCATAAATACAGAATGCGGCTCCGAAACTGCAACTGTCTATATGCATAAATACAGAATGCGGCTCCGAAACTGCAACTGTCTATATGCATAAATACAGAATGCGGCTCCGAAACTGCAACTGTCTATATGCATAAATACAGAATGCGGCTCCGAAACTGCAACTGTCTATATGCATAAATACAGAATGCGGCTCCGAAACTGCAACTGTCTATATGCATAAATACAGAATGCGGCTCCGAAACTGCAAATATCAAATTGTATAAATACAGAATGCGGCTCCGAAACTGGTTGCAGCAGGTTGCTCTTTAAAAGTAAATAAATGGGCCGAATGGGCTGTAGCGTTGTTGCAATTTCGGCTCCGCATTCTGTACATAGCAGCTGAAGTGGTGTGAGCAAATATCAAAAGCTTTGGCTACATTCTGGATAAAGGAACTACTACCATGATAATCCTGATGATGATGATGCTGGCCTTTTAGCCAAAGTTTGCACAGTCGTTTTTGCAGCTGTAGCCAGCGCAGATCTTGTGAAACCCTTGGGCCGTGTAATAACGTGTTTCTCGCACGAATTTGCATGTCAAAGCTGGAGAAGTTGCCATAAAAAAGGTGAAAATGAGTCGGCTTTGGGCTGAGACTTTTCCCCCCAATTTTTCTAGAAAGCCCTTTTGTTTCTGCGCGCTGCGTGACTTCCCATTTTCACAATTCTTCTACAGTGCTGAAGGCCACTCATTAAATAGTACTATGTAACAGCCATTTTGCCATGGCAAAATAAGTAAATGCAGTTTCGCATGCTTCAAATCAGTGCGCGCGATCGTCGGATCATTTGCCAAAATTAAGCAGTTAGACTGGATTATTATTGTATAGAAATGAAAGCAGAAAGAAAGCAGCCATTTTTGCACTTCTTTTGTTTTTTTGCTCTGTACTACAATTGGAGCACGTCTAATGACCAAAAAAGCGCTAGATGAACTAGTATATATGTACAAATAGGCTGTCTGCTTTTGCTGAGCATTTTCGGCCTTGATTTTTTGTTTTTTCACTTCACTTCAGCAGAAGAAGAGATGAGTCTTTTTTTCGCGACCGAGGCTTTCAACGACATTGGTGGCAAAATAAAAAAGCGAAAATGGTGCATGGAGGAGGAGCTTTTATACACTATATAGCGTGTGCATATTTATCCGCAACATAAAATTCCCCCTTCGCTTTCTTTAAGGTTTTATAATAGTGGTATGCTGCGAAATATTTATGTGTGTCTTCTTTATACAGCTTTATACATTTATACAGTACACATGTAGTACACACGCTGCAATTTATATCCATTTTGGACATTTCCTCTGCTAAATGTATTCTTCTTCCTCTTTCCAGTTATGTAAATATGATTTGCCCAGACCCAAAGTGGAAACAAGTGCTGCATACTCGACATTACATTTTGGTGGCTCTGTTACCTGTTCTTATTTCATCTCTAGACAATGATGGTAATGAAATGGTGCCAGCTTTCACTTTATACTAGCTAAAAATAAAGGAAAAGTTCCTTTGTTGTGATGAGCTGTGCAAGGCTGAGAAATTTCCAAGTTCTAACAATTTAAGTGAAGCTTTTTTCCATTTTTGTTGAATATCATACATAACCGTATCCCTTAAATTAAAATTCGACTTTTGAAGTTTTATGCAACACTTTCTGTGACAGTAGAAATGGAATTTCATGCTTTTTCGAGCTGAAAAGAAGATCGAGGGAAATGCCACAGGAAATATTAATTGTGATAAATATCGCGAGATACCCAAAAATGGCCCTCATTTCCATGCAATCCTGCTGGAAAAATCCTTTATATGAAACACACTTATTATTACCTTTGCATACAAACATGGTCAGTCTGCTTTCTTTTTTGAAAGGCAGTTAATTGTTGCGTTTTTCCTTAGACAATCTGTACTGAGTAGAGGCAATTTAAGAGCAAAGAAGGGCGGAAATTGTTGCGTTTTCCGCGCGAGCTCTCATATACTGCTAAACTCGTTGCTTTTATGTGTTTTCGATATATACAGTACACTGTAGCAGCTACAGAGAGTCCCCCCTTGTTCGGAGGAAACGTCCACGCAAATCGAGCCTATGTTTCTAAGGCAAAAATCATGAGGCTTGACTCGCTTCCCGATCCGCCATTCCATAGGAAAACACAACAATAACAATGGGATAACCTGTATAATGTACTATATAGCTTTTATTTGGTATTGTCTTTTTTTCAGTACACCAATATGGCCGCCCTCTTCGGTCAACTCTGGAAAGTCCCAACTTCATTGATGAAGCCAATTTCGCGGCCGGGGAAAGCAATGGCAGCCACTTATTGAGATTTGGCAAAAGTGACACTAATGCCACAGTGCAAGTCGGCTCCACAGCCTACCTTCACTGTCCTGTGGTGAACTTGGGCGAAAAAGCGGTAAATTGCCCGATTTTGCGAGAAATTCTGCTTGCTCCAACTTTAAGCCATGGCCATTGAATAATGTGATGTCTTTCTAGCTGTCTTGGGTGCGAAAAAGAGATTGGCATATTTTAAGCCACGGCAGTAGGCTGTTTACAAAAGACGACCGCTTCCAACTTGTACCAGATCCTCCACAAGCATTGTTGCCCAATAATGGCAACGCGAGCAAAGTGGATTGGACGCTCATCATCAAATTGGCGAATGCTCGGGATGCCGGTGCATATGAGTGCCAAGTGAGTTGCTTTTCGAATCCTCCTATTTATGCCTTTCCAAACCTCAACTTGGCAAGATTGAACTGCATGAAATTAAGCCTGAGAAGTGGACCGAACTAGGCTTATAATTCACCTTTGTCCTGACTTAACTTGGCTATCAAAGATTGTGTTTCTTTCATCTTAAGTTACCTTGTACTTTTTTTAGCCTTGGAATTTAAGTGATTTTCAAGGTTTAAGCCATTTACTTCAACTTTGATCTGGCAGTCAAATTAATGGCCTAAATAGTTACTTTTCTGCTTAAAAATATCGTAGATGAAAGCGTTTTAACTCACCCCAGCCAAATTATGAAGCATCGATCTCTCCCATGCATATAGTATAAGCATTTGCTTGGCAAAGTTGTTCCCTCGTTAAGAGTCTTTGAAAACAAAAATAGGTGACCTCGGAGGACGGCCGCATCCTTTCGCATCGAGTGGAGCTCAAAGTTGAAACTCCAGAGGCCTTCATTTTGGCGGACGAGGAGTATCACATCGAGCGCGGGTCGATTCTACGGCTCGTGTGCATCATCGAAAAGGCCACGGAGCCACCTCAGTGAGTACACTCCTCAATAAAGGCAAATCTTCAAGAGTTGGATATCTTCTCCTCCTCCGGATAGATATGTGTTTTGGTACCATAATGATCGCATGATTAACTTCGACACCGACCGAGCCGTCTCGGTGACGACGACACCCGGACGAAGGACGCACTCGCAGCTTTCCATCGCAAAGGCCGTCGGAGCGGACTCGGGAAATTACACTTGCGCTCCGTCAAACTCCCTACCAGCCTCAATTCAAGTTTTTGTCTCAGGTAAGCCACGAAAAAGGCCAGCCCTTTAGGACCGATTAAATTGGAAAATTAATCGGCTATAGGAACCTTACGAGCCGCCGTGCTGGGTCGCCCGCATTTCCTCTTAAAAAAAAGCGCCCTCTACATTTCGGAGCTTTGATAGCAGTGAGAAATCCAGAGGGCGCTCTGCTGCAATTTAAGCATGGGCGACCCGGCACGGCAAGGCTTCGTGCTTCTGCATAATTCAAATGTTTTCCCCGCGACTCTTGTAATTGTTTATTGCATGCTCCATTTTTGAAGGCTTTTCTGCTTTATATTTTTGAGCTGTCGTGGTGCAGACTTGGTTAGTCCTTGATATGGCCTCGGATTAACAGCCGCATTCTCGCGCAGACACGCCCAGCCTGCCGACAGCTAGAATTTCAAAAAATGGCCTTATAATTAATGAGTAAACGGGTTGTCATTTACTGTAATTATGTCCCCGCGCGTATTGCTTTATATTATTGTATTATGCAGTGTCCTTGTGAAAGGACGCGGGACGTAAATAGCACATTAATATTTAAGAAAGCCAATGCTCAGATTGTGATTAATTTCTGGGTGAAGCTCCGAAGATAATATATAATGGTGAAGAAGCCCGTGGAACAAAAAAGTTTCCCTACTCCTTTCAGGCACCGAGGTCAAGCCATGGACCAGCGTTGCTGCCTCAATAAGCCAAAGTCCCTTGGGAGATGCGGTCTCTTTCCCTCTCGTTATCCTATGCTTCGTTTTGTGAACCATGAGCTGCTGTGCAAAGACTATTGCTCAAAATGGCGGCGGAATGCAGTATAGTGGCTGCTGCTAGTTGTGCTACAACTGTACTAGAATTCAACATGAAAGGAAACGATTCAAACGAAAGCTACTGCCAGCCTTTGGAGACACCCAACCATAGCTGCTGCTGCTACAGCTAAGAAAACAAGAAACTTTCTGTCACCCTTATGATTTATGCAATATGACGTTGCGTTCTTCGTCTACACCATAGTATATACTGCTACATGTGGCACTCATTAAAAGTAGACCAGTTCATACACTATTTTCAGTCTTCAATGTAGTAGCCATTTTGGCGCACTGATGATGCGGAAGAACTTTGCTGATGCCACTTTATATGATGGCAACTGTGCATTAAAACAAAAGGGAATGAAAACTACCTTGAAATGTACACTATTACTACATCTTTGACCCATACATGAAATACAAAGAAGTTGCTTCTTCACTTGATTGGTGGTCATCTGTTAATATATATACCGTCTGACCGTTCAAAATTGGACGGTGCGGGAATCAAAAGTTTGTGTTGTGAATTCATGAATTTTGAGGCGTAATGGGTATTGTCGGAAAGCTTGAACCTTTGGACATCTTTTTTGTTTTCTGACAAAATGAAAAATGTTATTGTGAATTCCGCGTGACAGCAAAAATAAATGATGCATCAGTATTTTCGTGACAATTTTCTGGTTGCCTTGGGAAAATTGAATTTTCCCGGTTTTTTCCTCTTTCAATTGATTTTTTCTACTTTTACAAAAAAGATGGAAAAAGGCTCAATCTTTCCAACGATATCATTTAAAAGTCCTGTATTTCTTGAATATGTGACAAAAAGTTTAGATTCCCGTACCGTCCAATTTTGAACGGTCAGACTGTATATAGCTTGGCAACTTGAGCGAGTACATTTGTCATTGCTGCGCTACATACGCGATCAAAAATTGGCTATTGTTCTGCTTTTGGAGCACCTGTGCCCCAAACTTCACTGTTATGGCATAATCTACAGACAAAACGGCACCCTTTCAAGCCATAACACCATTTGGAACTCACGCAAATCATTGATGAAACCAAGTTTTTCCCAGCCTCGCTGCGCGATCAGCCAATCAAATTGCCACTCGTGATCACGTGACAAGCTTGGCTATAGCTACAGTTTTTCCAAAAATACTTTCTTTCAAAATAGCGCCATCTAACGGCAAAGTTTGCCTCTCCAATGGTTTACAGTGAAAATAATTGTAGGAATATTATTCAGCCTAGCTCACATCCCTCATATCGTAGTTGTAGTATCTGCAATGAGATGTTCATCCTTGTGGAGCAATTGTTAGCAGCACAGCATGTAAATGGACACATTTTGTCCCAAAGTACTTTTATTGCACATGGCTAGCTAGCTTTCCTCACCACCCTTATTCACATATACGTATATACAGCAAGATCCCCGGCCTCGATCTCCACCCTTTTTAGGACTAGCTGTGAAGTGTGCTAAATTCTGGTACAATTCCGCCATTATATGACGAGGACGACGAAGGATTTGCATGGCTTTCTTTTTGTCTTAGTGCTACGACAACGACACACTCACACTCAAAAATGTAAAACTTTTGAATTCGGCTGCAGCAGATTTTGCAGCTGGCAAAACTTTACTATTCATTGCTTTTCCAAGAACTTTATGCGTTATTAATTACTCGCTTGTAGCAATGGGGGCAGAAGGTCTCCTTCCAAACTTTTAATGCTGTAAACATGGGAGAAGGAAACTCGAAAGCAAATTTAGCTCTGTTCAAACAAAGCAGAGCTAGAGCCTTTCGTTTGCCTGGTAACGAACGTTGTTATGCTAACCAGCTTATTTGAGAAGGAGAGGTTGCGTGACTTCAAAACAAACGTTGCGCCTCACAAGTCACAACAAACGCACGCATAATTAACACGCCTGGACTGGCTATTTGAAAATCAATGCAATACTAACTAAGAGTGTTCCAATTAAATTCATATTACATATGTATAATGCTTTATTCAATTAAAGCTGTGAAAAAACTATAATAAGAAGCTTTTATCTCATTTTTTTGTAATATTCAATATTGTAAAAATTGGCTGTTCTATGCATTAGAGTTTTTGGCTTGAAGTGATTTTGAGCAAATTGCTTCAAAACAGCCCCTTTAGCCATGATAATGACGTGGCAGATATGATTGAAAAATAGTGGTGGAAAGGTGGCTGTCACCAGAAACCAATCGTGACTGAGCAAGAGAAGGAATGATCTTGCATCTGCAAATAGGATCATATCTTTTGATTGCTCTTACCACGCTGAAAGAGAAGAAGGCGCAATAAGAATGAAACTGGTATAAAGTCGTCCATTTATGAGCAACTCCAACATCATTACTCACCCATACTTCACACTTGAAGGAGGTACTACTCATTTTTCCCATTTTCCCCAATTCAATTCAAGATCTACTACATTGTGAAATAGCAATAATTAGTTGATAATTCTAGTGTTAAATGCACCTTTGTAGCTAGCTCATTATTTTAAGGGGGGTTTGGCAGGCTCAAATTCAAATTATTGGGGATTCCCTGACAAAAATTGCGTGGGTGCGAGTCCAGTCAGTGTGGCTTGTTTGTTGATTCTTGCTGGTAAGGTCACTTTACCATTTCAGTTGCTGAAGAGGATTTTTCCTCATTTTTGCTGTATGGTAAGAAAATTGAAACCCTAACTTTTTTCAAATTGCTCAGGAATCCTCGAAATATCTGAGCAACATTATATATGCATAGTTTCAATTCATCTTGCCCAACAGAGCTCAAAGTGTCATCAATTTGAAAAGTCCCTCGAAAAATCTTATTTCTCAAGCAAAAAACAAAGTCTAATGATTTCATTTATAGGCAGAAAACAATTCAAAATCAAAGTATACAGCTTGAAATTCAGGTTTTTTGCGCACTAATTAGAAAAAAAGGTTGCTTTGTTTTTTCTACTACACACATTCAAAATGCTTTAGTTGGGTTTCAGGATGAAGACTTTGGCAGCATTTGTTGGCTTGTTGGCCCTCTTCTCACTGACTCAGGGCATGACCCGAAGACTGGCCATCCGAGGATCATCCATGGCAGATGATGCTGGATGCCAAGGTCGCCTGGATTTGCAGCAGTTCTCCAAAGTGAACAAAATCTGCGACGAGTGCTACTCACTCTACAAGGAGATCGAAGTGTACGAGCTCTGCAGGTGAGAGATACAAAATTGGTGCTGAATTGATCTTCAAGAGATTTTTTTCCCAGGGCAAATTGCTTTGGAACCAAGATTTTCTACGGGTGCATGGAGGCTCTTTTGGTGAAGGATGAAATGAAGTCTGAGGTGGCGGCCGTTTTGGAAGATGCACACACTGGCTATTACGACCTTCAAAGCAAGAAAAAAAAGTGAAATGGGGATCTCTATTTTTGGATGCTCTGATTTCAAGAGCATCTACAACAGCTACTACCAAGACGCCCTGGAATTGCCATTTTTTCAATTTGTTGCAGAAAAAAACCCCAATGTATGATACAAAGACCGGCAGAATATATACTACACATATCTTACTCGCTAAAATGGCACTTTTGGGAAAAGGCACCAATATAAATTGGCCCTTTTTGAAAAGTGGTTGTATTATTTTTTGGCACTTGAATGGCCCCATTCGATGAGGCCACAAAAAATATTTTTAAAAAAGCAAGATTGATTTTGAATATTATTTTCATAAGTTTGTGAATTTCCTGACACATTGGGAATAATTGGAGAGCTTGAAAAAATTGGCCATCATCCACATAAATTCTTCTCATTTTCAAAAAGTATCCATATTGATTCAAAGCCAATAATAATAAAAAAACACTCAATATCAACATTATTTCTGGGTTTTCAAGGCTGAAATAATTTTCCATAGAATTGGCTGGAAACTTTTTTCATTCAAAATATTTTTTTAAGATATTTTTTACTTGAGGTCAAAAAATGTCCCTATTCTTTGATCACAGAAGAAGGTTTTTTGACTTTAAAAAGAAGTGTTGCAAGAAAAAAAATCTCAGGCTTTTAAAAAAATTGCCTTTTCCCAGTAAATAACCGCTAAAATTACTCATTTAATATTGCGAAAATAACCACATCTTTCACTTACTAAAATTGATGGGGAATGCATTTCTGCAACCTTTGTGTTGGGATTTGAAAGCACGAAATATGGTACAATTCAATTAACTGGTATAGAATTTATTGATCTTGATTTCGCCATTTCTTGAATATCTAATAAATAAGCACTTATAATAAAATTCTTAACCTAGATTTAAATATGTCGTGACTCCAGTATTTGCACCTTATTCAGTTCATCATCAATAAGTAAACATAATTTAGGCAATTATTGTCAGTTGCTCGCGTGAGTTTTGTCAATATTTTGGCAGTTGACTCAGACGTAATGGTGGATATCGTGGACCAGATTTGCAGCACGTCTGCGATCCTCAGATTCAACCAGGAGCACATCCATGCAACCCCTAAAGTAGTCACTACCAAAGCAATCAGACCTGCATTGAAATGATCAACTTTTGAAAATTATTTCTTAAAGTTTCAAAAATTGTGTTACCTGCACATGTGGTAAAGGTCAGTGTCTCTATAGAGCTCAAAGCAGTCTTCGCAGATTCGATTGAGGAATTGGAACATCCACGCGGTAGGTGGCGCTTTGCAGCCAATGGCGCGATCCACAGAAGTTCTTTGCACTTCACGAGCAGTTCGCAAATACTGCACTGCATCCTTGCAAGAAAAATCAAAGAAAAATCCATAAGCAGGAAGTGTACAGCCTCAAAAAGATATGCTACTTCATGTAGATTTGAGAACGAAGCCACTTTCGCGGATTTCTCCGCTAGGCGGCGCCACTCTACTACTTGCCTGATTGATAGACTGCCATATTTCTGCTCATAAAGAATAGAAAAAGCTCACTTACAGTGGACGCGATTCTGCGTGCGTCAATGATGCGTACGTTGGAAACCAGAACCACTAGGAGTGCTCCAATGCCAATTGCTGTCCAAATCTTCATTTTACCCAATTAATTAGAATTATAATGATACCGTATAAATGTGCCTTCCAGTCGGAGTTTACAGGAAAACTGGTGTGTTTTATCCCCGCACTGTTGACGGGATACCACTTACAGTTAGCATAGGCCTTCTATGTAATAGTGGCTGCTCTATTTTCATAGAGGAGCGCTTTTGGTGGTGGTAGCTCCTCGTCATCCGTGCACTATTTTGGGCTCCTTATTTAGGAATCAGCCCGTGCTTTTGTACAATATAGATATAGCCAGTTTATTCAAACTTGGACTGTTGCCTCGGCCATTTTTGGTCATGTGTCAAGGACCCTTGCGTGCACGAGAGACAAAGAAAAATGCGCACACCACTCGAATGCATACGCGCATAAAATGAGCAGATAATGGAAAACCACGTGCGTTTGTTACGTAACAGCGTACGCGGCCACAGGTGTTTTCTTCGCTTTTATGCAACAAGCTGGTTGCAAGATTTTGTGCGTACGTGGTTACGTACATAACTTTTCATGCATGATATGCCTTTCCAGCAGCAGCAGCAGCAGCAAGGGGCCCATTTAGCTGCCGTTCCTAGATTTCTTGGAAAAAAGGCTTAACTGACTGCGCAAACACATTTCTTTTCTCTCGTGGCTTTGTTGGGATAACTAGCAAGCTTGAAAAAAGTCACAAGCACAAATTGTGTACGTAGCATGAAGCAACTAGTTAGGACACAACCAGTCTTACACCAATCATGTTGTGCAGTGTAATAATAAGACATTTTTATACAGTAGTCATACCCTGAAAATAGATCTAGGTGACAGCAAATGTACATGATTCACTGAATTACTCTGCATTATCAGTTTTATAGCCAAAGAGTGAAAATGGTGGCTTTTCCGTCATAAATTAAAAAATGGGGGGTTAGAGGTATAGCCTGCATTTCAAAATGCTAATTTGTGAGAAATATGAAAAGGTAATTGTATGTACTTCGTAGATAAGCAAAAAACTTGATATTAATTAATTATATTGTGTACTTCAAGCCCATTTTTTTCAAAAATGGCATGTTTTCGATCCATTTCAATACAAATAAGTTTTTTGTCTGTTTCTCAGTTTTTCAGGCAGTCAAGCTTTTCCAAAACAAACGTTGATATTAAAAGATTTTTTCAGAAAAGGTGAGTTTTTCATTTGAAATATGCATTTTTAATAGAAGGAATTGCAAATTTAGCGCAGAGCCGATTTTTCAATTTAAAATCTCGTCAGTTGACCGCGGGCCAAAAAAATGTAAACATTATAAATAGAACAATACGCATCTGTTTCTCCGTGAGGCGCATGTCAAACTAGATTCCTAAAACGGTTAACAAGACATGGAAGAAGATAAAGATGTCGTCAGGAAAATGTTTTCCATGGCAATCACCGCTGTTTTGCCTCATTTGTGCTTACGAAAGCTCATGCACTTTGAAGATGAGCAACTGCGTGTTGAGGGAAAAACGTACAATGTTGGGGGAAAAGGCTGTCATGTCATTGGATTTGGAAAGGCAGTGATTGGAATGGCAGCGGAAGTTCAACGCATTTTGGGCCCTAAAAGCATCAAATCAATGATTCTAAGTGTTCCTCATGGGATTTGTGATCACCTTGTGGCTTCTGGCCAGAATGAACAGTTACCACAATATCAGGAAAACTTGTTCATCATTGAAGGTGCTAGAAATAATTTGCCAGATGCTGACAGCTTAAGAGCAAGCAAAATGATTGAAGAAAGCCTTAAAAATCTTCATGAAGAGCATCTGGTTATTGTTCTCATATCTGGAGGAGGATCAGCCCTTTTGCCTGCTCCAATCCATCCACTTACTCTTGAGGACAAAAATGCTCTCACACATCAACTGATGAGGGCTGGAGCAACAATTCAAGACTTGAACGCCATCCGGATTCAACTGTCATCTCTGAAAGGTGGAAAATTGGCCAAGTTAGCCAAGCCAGCTCAAGTTGTTGCTTTCATCTTGTCTGACATCATAGATGATCCTTTGGAACTTATTGCTAGTGGTCCAACAGTTTTCAACCCTCAAGTTGAAGATGCTTCGTCCATTTTGCATAAGTTCGGCATTGAAGTGGATGGCAAAGTCAAGGCTGTGCTTTCTGCTAAACCTGCTGAGTTGCACGATGCTCAAGATTTCAGCCATGTGCAGAATATTCTGGTTGGGACCAACAAAGTTGCACTTGAGGCTTGTCATGAATATGCCAGTCTCTTGGATTTCAATGTTCATGTGCTGACATCAAGCTTAGCAGGAGAAGCAAAGGCAATCGGTGCTCTTATCGGCTCGTTAGCTTTTTACGCATCCCACTCCAGCCCAAGAATTGATTCTGTCAAAGACATCCTGCAAACTCTTTGCCCTCAGCCTACATCAGTTGAAATCACAATGGCCTGGATCATGGACCTGAAAAAGCCTCTCTGTTTATTATTTGGCGGAGAAACCACAGTGAAAGTTTGCGGCACAGGTCAAGGTGGTCGCAATCAAGAAATGGTTCTGTCAGCCATGCTGGAGTATCACATTCTGTCTTCTCAATCCGATCTTCCAAAGAAAGCAACAGTGACATTTTTGAGCGCAGGAACTGACGGCATTGATGGTCCTACTAATGCTGCTGGTGCAATTGCTAATGAAGACATGTGCATGACAGCTCGAGAGCAAGGGCTAGACCCAATGAGCTACTTGTTGAACAATGACTCAAACAACTTCTTTACCTATTTGTCAAATGGTGAAAATCTGGTTATGACCGGCCACACTGGAACCAATGTCATGGACATTCAAATTTTGCTAATTACTCCCATTTAATTTTCAGGCCATCATGGCTGAAGCCAGAATTGAGCAACTTGAGCAAATTGAAGAGGATGTCATAGCAATTCTGAAAAGTGCAGGAAATTCAGCTCCAAGAAATTGCTCAAGATCGCGCCAGTCAAAAGGCAGTGGACTCCAATATTCAGCAAGCGATGACAAATATTAAAAGTGTAGATACAAAGCTGTCAGAACAAATCAAGCATTTTGACACAAGTGTCAGCTGTACATCCTCACGAGGGCAGGTCGGACCCATCTCAGAAGATTTTGCAATCTGCTTGGCATCGCCTAGATCTTGTGCAAGTTGCAACTTAGAATTCTCTTGGAACATTCATTCCATCCGAAGTAGAACACACGTATTGCTTTATATCTTGGCAGTGCAATTTCAAATCATTTACTCCTAGAATAAACCTAAGCCATCAGGGGTAGATAGCATTTCCAAATTTCTCAAAGGAAAGGCCACTGCAGGACCTAAAATTGCAATTTCACTCAAAATTGAAATTTTAATCCTTCTCATAAAAACTTGATACCGCATAAAGGCCTAGTTAAAAGTTTTGCAAATTCAGTGCTTCCACTACGCTCAAATTTTTAGCTATAAAATATTTTTCAGCCTAAAAAGTGCTAATAACGAAATTCCAAGAACGCCAGAACGGGAGTAACAAAAGTTTTCAAAACAATTAATTCTGGAACTGCCCTTTTAAGAGACCTTGAGAGCAAATTTTGGAATTGCCCTTCTGATGGGAATAGGACCGTTCCGAAATTCCCGCATTGCATTTGAAGCGCCCCGGCCGAAAACACAGTGCAGCCAATACAGCGCCGATACAGCCGAAATCTGCAGAGCAAGGTCGCTTAAAACAAGGTGAGCCCAAAACAAAAATTGCTGCTTGAATTTCTTGTGAAATCACGCTAAATGAGCAAATGCTGGCCACTTTTCACAATTCATATCCAAAAAGGTCGCTCAAAATATGAGTCAAAAGAGTAAATGTAATTTTTGAATAGTTTGATAAGTGTAGACCTACCTGCTTCATTCCCCTTGTAGCTGCCTCTCTCCCTTGCCCCACTCGCGCTGTTCACTGTTAGGTTTGCAACAACATTGGTAGATCCACACCAAGTTTTCAAGCATTTCACAGCAGCAGCTTTCATTCATGGGTGTTCAATTTCTTCGTCGATGGCCTCATCTAAAGAGCAAGATGTGCTCAGGGAGATGATTTTGACGTTTCGCGTCTCCGAGCTGCAAATGCTATTAGGTAACTTTTCACCCGCTTCATTTGACAACTTTTTCATGGATTGTTTTTTTAGGTTATGCCGGACGAAATAAGTACGGGAAAAAGAACGAGTTGCAACCACGTGCTCTTGACTTGTTGAAAATCAGGTCAACTCCACTTCAAGCTAAAATCAAGGAAATCTTCAAAGCGTCTCAAGAAAACCAAGAAAATTCTTCAGCAGACATGATGGGACCAAATGGACAGCCGATCAACCCATATGGCGTGGCTTACAACAATTTAGCCACGGCTGCCATGATGGGCTTGAGCTATGGCAACATACAACAGCAAACGTTGCAGGGACGCAACCCATACACAACTGGAGCGGGCTACCCTTCAGCCGCTGCAGCTGCGGCTGCGGCTGCGGCCGCAGCTCAGCAACAACCGCATTCTATGTTCAATGCGGGATACCAAGTGGCAGCCACCAGAACGATCCCTCTGCCTCCAAACATAAGGCTACAGAGGCTGCCATTTTATGATATCCACGCTGAACTACTGAAGCCTGCCACCCTGATCGCACACGGTGGCAGCCGGTTCCAGGACGCGCAGTTCCAGTTTGTGCTCACTCCGAGCCAAGCCACCAACATAGCCTCCAATCGGGATATCCAGATGGGCTCCAAATTGGACTACTTGTACCAGATCCAGCTCCGCTTTTTCCCACTCAGAGCTGAGTCCACAGCTACGGAACTCACTGATGAGTTCCCACCCAGTGTGGTTGTTCAGGTGAATGGCAAGCAGGTTGCTCTGCCCAATCCCATACCGACCAACAGGCCTGGCGTCGAGCCCAAAAGGCCGCCCAAACCTGTCAACATCACGCCAATGTGCAAACTATCTCCAATCCTGCCCAACACTGTCAGTGTCAAGTGGGCTGCAGAGTACAACCAGACTTGGGTCGTTGGCATTTGGCTGGTCATGAAGTTGACCTCCGATGACTTGCTGTCCCGCCTCAAGAAGAAGGGAACGCGTGATCCTGCTTATACCAAAGCTCTGATCATTGACAAGTTGAATGACAATGATGCTGATGTGGCCACGACTTCATTAAAGGTCACGGTGTCTTGTCCCCTTGGCAAAATGAGAATGAAGGTAGGTTGTTTAAATACTGTACTGCTATGCAAATATCTCATTTCCCCTTGATTTTTCTAGATTCCTTGTCGGCCTCAGACGTGCTCTCATTTGCAATGCTTCGACGCCTCGACCTTCCTGCAAATGAATGAACGCAAACCAACCTGGAATTGCCCCGTATGCGACTCCAAGGCTTACTACAATGATCTGTTGATCGATGGGTATTTTCAAGAGGTACTCGATTCTAAGGAATTGCCAGAAGACGAGAACGACATCATTCTTGAGGCGGACGGTACATGGAAACCAGTGCCAAAAGAGGAGTCCGAATCTGAGGCTGCAGCCGCGGCAGCAAGGAAAAAAGCTGAACAGGACAAGGAGGTGGACTGTATTGACTTATCAGATGACGAAGAGGGTAACAATGGATCGACGAGTAATGAAAACGCTGCACCTCAGCCTCCTTTGCCACCTCCTCCACCTGCTATTATGAACCATGCCCCGCCTCAACCTCCAATGCCACCAGCGGAGATTGAATGTATTGAATTGGACTAAATTAATTTCTTTATGTTCAGCTTGTATACTTCGTTAAATATACTTGATTGGAATTATATTGTAATCATATCCTCAACAGCTATGAAACTTGCTGCTTGAAATAGGGCAGATGGGACATTGCCTGAAAAAAGCTGAACAGGCCGAGAAGGTGGACTTTATCTTAAGTAAATGCAATTAACCACCACAACCTCTAATGCTAAAGATGGAGGAATAATGAGGGCTCTACTGGTTAAAGGCTATTTGGTGTAAGGCTAATTGGTAAAAGGCTAAATGGTGTAAGGCCAATTGGCCAAAGGCTAGATTGGTGGAAGGCTAACAGAAAAAGGGCTAAATTGATAACGATACAAGAGTACAAATCATTGAATGACATCTTCCTTGATCATTGAAGTTCCAACAATGAAAATCAGCTCTTAAATGTTGAGTGAAATAACTGTTTTTCATTTTTCTTAACATTTAAAAAAAGCAAGATAGCTTAGCTTTTTTACCTTAGCTTAGCTTTTTTACCTTAGCTTAGCTTTTTCTGGCAACATGAGAACGACCTAAGAGTCTTGCTTAACAAGTCTTCTTATATGAGCCAAATAAAATAAAGTTAATTTCCTTGGTGACAAGAGAATCAAGTCTAGCTTATTCTCAACAAGCTAATACAGCTAAGTCAGTTTAGTCAAGACAAGGAAGTCTTTTTTGGTATTCCCAAGCTAAGCCCAAAAAAGACATTTTGTGTCACAAAAAATAATGAAACCAAGAATTAACTAGGAGAATTAAAAAAATAGGGATGTCACTTGTGAACCAATCACTCAAAAAACATCTGCTATTGAACTTTTTTTCTTATCGCCTTTTACCAATGTAGCCTTTGGCCAATTGGCCTTTTACCAATTAGCCTTTAACCAATTAGCCTTACACCAAATTGCCTTTTACTGATTAGCCTTTAACCAGTATACCTATAATGAGTAGGATGAGACAACATGAATATGTTCGGATTGTGTGTATACTTCGGTAAATATACTTGATTAGAATTATAGGTTTTAGTCATCATCGTCTAAGCATATTAATAAGGGCGACTGATTGCCAGTTGCGGCTTGCACTGGGACAGGTGGGCTACTCCCCTCCGCGTGAGGACTCACATTGTTTGGGGTCAAAGAGCTCACGGAGTTGCTGGAGGTGCTGTCATCCTCCAAAAATGCCTGTCTTGCCTTCTTTGAGGGGGGAGCTATGGGTTCTTCGTCGTCCTCCTCCTCGTCCTCAGAGTCGAGGGTTACATAATCAACCTCTTTGGATATGGCCTTCATTTGAGGCGGAGGCCGTTTTACAGATGATGCTGAGGGTTGTTCAGGCTCATCATCGTCTTCGACCTCAAGGGTCTCCACTTTGGCTTCCTTTTTAATGCGGTCCAAGGTTGGTGAAGGAGGACTTGCCAATGCCTCTAGCTTGGGCTTGACATCTTCATCTGGCTTCTTGGCTGGGACCAAGGGATCCCACGAGGCATCATTTTTCAACACGATTTCGTGCTCATCGTGGGGCAGCCTCTTTGAAGTGAGCACATCGGAGAAGTACCCATCAATGAGAAGATTTTCGTAAAGAGCAGGCTTGTTGCACACAGGGCAAATCCACTTGGGTTTCTTTTCATTCATCATCAGGTAGAGGCTGGCATCGAAACACTGCAAGTGATCGCAAGTTGAGGCCCGACAAGGAGTGCTCATTCGCATCTTACCTAAAAGGAAAAAATCCTCGTTATTAAACTATCATTGGTTTGAATTAAAAATATGTTGTTACCAAGAGGACAAGCCAGGGACACCTTGCACGAAGTC
Source organism: Paracyclopina nana (assembly GCA_019096065.1). Classification (NCBI taxonomy): domain Eukaryota; kingdom Metazoa; phylum Arthropoda; class Copepoda; order Cyclopoida; family Cyclopettidae; genus Paracyclopina; species Paracyclopina nana. The sequence continues at coordinate 1,081,423 of JAGUCH010000004.1, forward strand.
GTGGCAATTTCGTTATCTTTGTCACTAAGTTTATCCTTAATTACTGCTCTAGTATAGTCAGAATGGCGTTTCCCCTTCTTCTTCAGCTCGTCCAAAAGATCAGAGGAGGAAAGCTTGTCCACAAAGTACACGGACACAGTGTACCCACTACCCACTTCAACAGCCCAAGAGACGTTCAAGTAATTCGCAACAGTCGAGGAGAGCTTGCACAAAGCTGTGATGTCGATCGGCTTTGGCGGCCTCTTGGGCTCAACGCCAGGCTTGTTGGTAGGAATGGTGTTGGGCAACGTTTGCAGCCTCCCATTCACCTTCACGCAAACAGAAGCTGGAAAGTTGTCGTCTTGCTCGCAGGAAGTTTCAAGCAGGCTGAAACGAAGTTGAATCTGCTTTTTAAAGTCCTGGCGGCCAACGTTGTCCCGGTATGCACTCTGGGCAATGGAACTGGCTTGGGTAGGCGTCAGGTGAAAGGAAAAAGTTTGCTCTTGGAACCGTGCGAGCCCTCGAGGCTGGAGGGAAGAGGGTTTCATAAGAACAGCCTCCGACTTGTAGAACGGGAGGTTTCGCAGCTTCACGTCCGGAAAGGTTGGGTACATGAAATGCCTATGAAAAAACGATATTGTAATTAAGCAATATTTGTCACATGCAGTGGGTTTAGTCATCTCACGAATTAGTTCCGGCATAGTACGCGACTGGAGCCGTGGCTGTTGACGGTAAATGCAAGGGCACGTATGAGGACTGAGGGGGAGCCGCAGCGATGACTGTAGATACTGCGTTTGGGTTGTACGCCCCAGAGTTGGCTGAAGGCCTGTACGTTGAACTGTATGGGTTGACACTGGGAGCCGAAGAAATGCTCCTGTACATAGCAGAGCTAAGCTCGTGAATCTTTTCCCCAAGCCGCTTCTTGATTTCGCCCCCCGTCGTATCCACTAGTTCGATAGCTCTCTCCTATAAAATAAGGTTACTAAAGCACGGAAACATTCTCTAATTGGTGCGACGTACCAACAGTTCAGTTTTTCGACCAGCCTTGTTTTTCCCCACAAAAATCATAAGTGCCTGGAGGTCCGTCAATCGGAAACTCCTGAGCATGCCCTTTAAGGAATCATCCGTCATTTCCTTCGACGCCTTGGATGTTGCCGCAGATGACGGAGTTGAGTGCTGAGAAGCAGGCTCTGCGTTATTTGCAGGTGCCTGCGGAGCTGCTGCTGCTGCCGTGGGCCTTTTGGCGGGAGATGGGGTAGGCCTGGATTTCTGCCCCTTGTTGGTAGGATACTGTCGGACTGAGGTATCGACATAGTCATTGTCAGAGGCATTGCCAGAGCTAGCATTATCGTCACTGGAGCTCGAATTTGAATTGTTGTCGAAATTCGACCCATTGCTATCGTCACTATCATCTTCAACTGCTCGAGCAATACGAGTTTCAGCGGCAGCCGCTGCTGTTCTCCGAGATCTTCGGACCGACATCATGCACACATTCTCTTGCAAGGACCCCTGATTGCGACGAAAAACGTCTTTTCTTTTTAAGAGCGGGTCCAGCAGCTAGCGCGACGCGTCGTTGCCTGCCTCCCGGGCGTCATGTCTCAAAAAGAGCCAACATGGCGGGCAATTGGCTCATTTTGCGGCGAAAACAATCCAGCCGGCAACTCTTGCAACCGTAGACATCTGTGGAAAGCTGACTTAACTGATAAGCAGAATGCTGAGAAGTAGATGAGCTAGTCAGCTGGAAAAGTCAGTCACCGCAATTCCAAAGAAAAATTGTTTACTTTAATTTGACGCGCGACAATTACGCGAATTTTTTTAATTATTTGCAACTGGCTTTTTCAGTGAGGGCTTTCGCAGGTGAGCGCTAGTGGAAAAGGGATATTAGTGACTTTTGCACTCTTCTTTTTGCGTTACAGCACCGACCGTGATGTCAACAGATCTCCTGTCAGACAGCTGGAATCAAAGTCCACATGACCTCAAGATGACAATCACCATGGAAGGGGCTTTGTCCAAGTGGACCAACGTGATGAAAGGCTGGCAGTATCGCTGGTTTGTCCTCGACGACTCGGCCGGAATTTTCAGCTATTACACGAGCAAAGAGAAAATGACTCGTGGGGTGCGAAGAGGCTGTGTCAGGCTTCGCGGCGCACTAATTGGCATTGACGACGAGGTACGGATAAGTTTTCCCGTTTAATCTTCAATTTCACGTGCGTTGCCAAAATTGCAGGATGACGCCACCTTCACAATCACCGTGGACGGGAAGACATTTCATTTCCAGGCTCAGGACTCCGAGGAGCGTGAGCGCTGGATCAGGGCCTTAGAAGACACTGTCCTCAAGCATAATCAGACCCGGAGAGCTTCGGCTCTGCGCAAGAGCGCCTTGCTCGTTCAGGGAGACATTCCCACCATAGCTGACTTTGACAAGAAGCTCACGGAGACGGACTGCTACCTGCAAATCTTGCTCAATCAAGTGGCAGCCCTCAAAGTCAAAATTGACGACCCTCAATCGAGTCCTGACGCCAGGGCCAAGTATGAGGAGATTGCCGAGAAAGCCATCGGGATGACAGAGTCGATCAAGCATGGCATTGTTCTGCTGCAAATCGCCAAGAATGCCACGATCCCAGAGGGATCTTCATCAGCGATCGACTTGGGTCACATGGCTGCCCAACAGCAGCTGCTGCCCAACAGTGATAGGAGTCCGCTGTCAAGGCCCGTAGCACGAAAAGTGAAGGCACCCTTCGAAATTCCCTTCAGTGACGGCGGCAACATCGAAACCGGCATTGAAATGGGGGCAGAGTGCAAGGAGAAGGTGCAGAAGGCAAGGCAAATGGTCGAGGCTAGTAATAACAGCAGGGCAACCATTCAATCCTCGCCCAACTTGAAGCCTTTGAAGACGACAGCCATACCCGAGATCAGCTACTCTTCCTCTGAGGAGGAGGACTTTTTCGACGCTGAGGAGGATGAGGACGAGGACGAGGTGGAGAGTGCTCCTCGTCCACTTGTTCCTCCCAAGTCATTGGAGTTGTCCATCACGACTGACATCAGCCCTGGTCTAGCCTTTGAGCCTCAGTCTCCTCTGACTCCTCTGGAGGGTCGCAGCGATGTCGACTGGGATGCCCTGTATGGAGTCGAGGACGACGAGGATTTGGACATGAAGAGCCACGGATCGGTCATCACCCATTTGTTGTCACAAGTCCGCATTGGCATGGATCTGACCAAGATCGTCCTCCCCACCTTCATCCTTGAGCGGCGCTCGTTGCTGGAGATGTACAGCGACTTCTTCGCTCACCCCGACCTATTTGTGCAAATCACGGATGGAACGACTCCGGAGGATCGGATGGTGCGTGTGCTCAAGTGGTACTTGTCCTCCTTTCACGCGGGGCGGAAATCGAGCATCGCCAAAAAGCCATACAACCCCATCTTGGGCGAGACGTTTCGCTGTCATTGGAATGTGAACGAGGAGAGGAATGGTGGCCATATCACCACGAGTGAGGAGCAGGTTGTGGCCAACAGCGGGCCTCTGCCCTGGTGCCGATCTGATGACCTCACCTTTGTGGCGGAGCAAGTGTCACACCATCCCCCCATTTCCGCCTTTTATGCTGAGCACGTGAAGAAGCGAATCTCTGTGAACGCGCACATTTACACCAAGTCGAGTTTCCTCGGGATGTCCGTACGTAAATCATTGTATACATATACGATATGAGAAACCTCATGATTGGCATGCTGTTCATATTAGGTTGCGGTTTACAACATTGGCCAGGGGACCGTGACCCTGTTGGACCACAACGAGGAATACTCGACTACTTTTCCCAGTGGTTTCGGCCGGAGCATCCTCACAGTGCCCTGGATTGAGCTGGGTGGAAAGGTCTGCTTGACTTGTCCTCAGACTGGGTACTACGCCAACATCGAGTTCAAGTGCAAGCAGTTCTTCAGCTCGGACATCAACAAGGTACTTATATCAAATAATTGTGTTATCATGTGTTACTTATTTTATCTGTGACAGATATCAGCCGAGGTCTTTGCACCTAACCAAAAGAAGCCTTTTCTCAAGGTGGATGGCGAGTGGAACGGGAGAATGATTGCCAAGTGGACAAACAGTGGGAAGAACGAAGTGTTTATCGACGTCACTCGGCTTGGCACGCATGACAAGTTGTGCAAGAGAGTCGCGGAGCAAGGTCGGTATGAATCCAGAAGGCTTTGGAGGGATGTCACGTATGGCCTTAAATTCGGTGACATCGAGGGCGCGACGGCCGCGAAATTCGCCCTGGAGCAACGTCAGCGCGAGGAGGCTGCGACGAGGAAAGAGGCCGGCTTGAAATGGGAGACGAGGCTTTTCCACCACGTGGGTGACAACTGGTTCTTCAATGAGCCGCTTGTGAAACGGATCCGGAACAATTCGAAAAATTGAAGTCATACTACATAGATGCAACTATCGAGTGTGTGAGAACACGTGCTACGTACACTTGTTGATGTTGTTGTTAACTCTTTATATTAACTATTTATTTCTTGAACACTTCACAAATGTATCATCATGATAATCAGCGAGGCAAATTTCCTATACAATAGAGAACTCCGCTTCATTCTATCGTTCATCTGCGTGCAAAAAATTAAGTGGTAATTTTGGTTAAGCACTTATGTTATCTTTTGGTTTCTTACCCAGGACAGGCTTCACTTCCTTGATGTCATCCTCAGGCTTGGTCTCCTCAATCAAAACAGTGATGTCATCCGACCTCTCTTGGATCTGTGAAATTGAAAATTAGGCAAATGTGCAACTTTTACCATTTGCTCATACCAAATCGTTGGATTTTGGCAAAACGACCTCGTCAAGGGTGAATTTCTCGTACCCAAGGATGTCCTCAGCCTTGGTGTTAACAATTGGGTGAGCTTTGCCAACCAATTGATCCCGACGTCTGTTGTCCACCACTGGACGACGGCTATAATTAAAAATTAATTTTAAAAAATGCTTTAAGAAATTAAATTAAAAAATATTCAATAGGCTTACTTGGGGACAAAGGCTGGGCGCTTGGACAGCCTGGCAAAGTTCTTGAGGAAGTTCCTGAATCTGTTCTCGTTGCTGTTCTTCCTTTGCCTGGCCTGTTGCTTGGCTTGGACCTTTTTCTGCCTTCTTTGGGCTCGCAGAGGATGATGAACTCTCTGTTTCACCACAGTCTGCAAAGGCTTAATGACGCGTGATTGCCTTGAAGGCTGTTGGGGCTTGCTGATCAGCTTTTTGGCTTGAACTCGACTTTGTGCCACTGGGCTCTTGCGGAGGCCTTTGAGCTTGGTCTTGACCTTTTCGAGGGCCTCTGCGGGCTCCGAGGGTCTCTTTTTGTCTGCTTGCACGGCCATGGCCATAATGGCAATAATGCAAGCCAATATCTGCAAAATAACCAAGATTAGCAGCTTGCACGCAAAATTCAATTCATCTAGATGGCGCCACCGTAGAGGAGGAAAAATACCAGAAGTGGATTTTTCCCAATTCTTTATTTGTGGCGTTTTTGACCGCCGAATGGCGAAAATGTTGCAATTTCCACCCAAACAATTAACAACTCCATCTCGCGGATTAATTGACAATTGCCACGTCTACATATAAGATATAAGAGTACTTTTCTTCTTTCTGCCAGCATAAAAATCTACCAAGGCCGTATTAATTGCTACGTTTTCTTCAAAGATGATCCGAAACATTTTTCGTTCCAAGGTGATGAAGTCGTTGGCACAATAAAAAAAATGTGAGAAAAAATCGCATTGGCGTTTTCCGAAGCTTGACCTTGGCATGTCTGAGATATTCCAGAGGGAGGAGGAGGAGTTAGGAGGGGGAAATTCAAATTGGCTTGACCGATGATCATTCTGGGTGCATTTAAACGAGCGCCGCGCCGCGTTCACTTCTATATTATAGAAAGTCTCCTCGCATCTTTTCTTACGGGACCTCAATGGGGCAGTTGACCTTGGCCATGCACACGCGTCTTGGTCACTATAGTATAATGCTATACCCTATATGCTAAACTCCATTGAGGCAGACCTTGCCCGAGGCCACCTTGGAAATTCTGTATAGTGGACTATAAAGCAAGGTTCTTTGCATCTAGATCATAGTCTCTATTCACAACAGTATCATAACAATAACTTTGATGTAGGGCGATCCAAGCGGCCTTTATGGGCAACTTATGGGACTTTCAGCTGACACTGCTTGAGATAAAAACTGAGTTACCGCGTTTTTGCAACTCGAGAAGTAGTTCGAAATAAAGACTTTTGCTTTTGCGGTTGCTAAAATAGAAGCCCTTTTTGACCTTCATTTCAATTGATGATGCACTGATTGCAATAAGGAGAGAAATCAATGGTGGCACGCGTTTTGGCCGCGAGCAAAGCGCGTCATTTCCACGATTTGGCCATTTCATACAAGCTAGAGAATCAGACATGCTTGAAAGAGCGTTAATTGGGATCAAGCTAACCCTACTGCAGCAGTTCTGGCCAAGCATGATTTTCGATGTGTCATCGCTCGCCTCGGTGTCATAACAAAATTATCTCCGTGTAGCTAAAAGCTTAGGTTGAATTGAAGCCAAAACTTGGCCTAATTTGGCCTACTTTTGACTTAAGCTTAGATTTTGCCCCCACAAAAAGTGAGGCTGCATTACTCACATATTTTATCTATAAGGGGCATAGATGAACGTCACATAAAAGTTGTGTCAAAATAGTGTAACCAGAGTATGTAATGTTGTCTGATACAGAGAAAGTCCTAAACTTATATACTTATATATAACCATATATTTTTTAAAGTCTAAAGCTAAAAGGCTGAAAATGTATTCTTTATGCTTGAGCTGCGCTGAATCATTTTTCCAAAAAAGGTTTCAAATTTACCAAACTACGCATAATAATATACATACACAACAATACCAGAGAAAAACGCCAACTTTTTTTAAAAAAAAGTTGCCAAGCTGCAAGTGTCATTTTTGAATTTTAACTTTTCTCTGGCAAAAAGAAATAATAGTTATTTTTTTCGAGCTGGGGCAGGTAAAGTAGGGTCATAAAATAGCTGAGCGTGGATTTTAAAAGGGGAAAACTCGAGTGGAGCTTTACTAGCCCGAGCCTGCGAGGGCTGTAATTGTACGAAAATAGTACTTGAAAAGTCTTACCAGCAATGATATCCTCATGGTGGTGAGTTTTTGAAAAAAAGGCTGCTATATGTGTCACTGGTCTAGCAATGTTCGACTAACTGAATGACCTCAACAATTTGTGATGCCACAACCATACACCGGCATTGACGCCTGACGCACGTGTGCGTACGTACGCGCAGAGTCTCGCAGTCTGACGTCGCGACGCTCAAGAAAATCCATTTGCACTCCACAAGAAAAACCCATCGGACAGTTAGCTCAAATATGGCCGACCTGCATGGCCATCAAGTTATCTTGAGGTCGCATCTCGATGCCATAAAATAGCCCACTTCACTGTATATACGAGGCCAATTAAGCTTGAGATGGACATTGGACACTTTTTATTATTGCTGCTGGTGGGAAACTTTGTCCTGTCCAAGGTAAAATTCCCCTCCCACTCACGAAAACGTTTGGCCTTCTATTCCACCGGGGGCGAGGGTGGACACGTTTGTCCCCGAGCAACTTTTGATCGCGAAATTATCACACCACTACTTGGTCAAAAAGGACCCTGACTTTGTCAATTGGACAATTGACAACTGCACAATCGAACAATTACTGGCTATATAACACAGTGCAAGGAAAAAGTAAATGCCATCATTAAAGGTGGATTGATTATAAGCATGATTTCATATTTTAATGCAATTTTCGTCCGCAAGATGGAGTGGCAATTTGTTAGGGTGGAAATTGCTGATAAATGAAATTTGACTTCGCCATTAACCCGTTGAAAATGCCAAAAATGTAAATATGAGAAGTGTTTTTAAATACGCCGCAAGATGGAGCAACGATTTGTTATGGTGGAAATATTTGAGACCATGCAAATTACTCCTTTAGACGGTAAAAAATGCCAGAAAATGTAAGAAGCGCCTGAATCCACTTCTGGTACTTTTTCACACAAGGACTCTCAACAGTGGCGCCATCCAAAGTGATAGCGTAAAATTCGTGAACGTAATCATGATTCAGGCAATGGCTACATTTTTTCCAAAGCTTATTTGCTCCAAAAAAGGGTGGACAGTCTGTACGAATACATATATAAAGAAGTTAAAACTTGTGACCAATCTCAATAGCAGTGCTGCAGATTCGCTTTTCTGGTTGCATTTTGGATTACTTGGAAGATGATGTTGCCACTTGTGATTTAATGAGCCAAGGTGGAGGAATACAAGTTAACCAGTATCATGTGGAGATGGATTGGAAATTAAGAAAAGGGCCTGATATTTCCTGATATTTTGGTCAAGTGCCCACGCGCATCCATCATCCGCGATGATCACCGTGACTCTGCTGGTTATAGGCATTTTAACGCGCGAGAAGAGGCTGGCAAAGTCCAATCAATCAGCAGAGATTTTCTAATCATTTTCCTGGGATTTTTCAGGGTTACACTCCTCTAGTGCACTTCACCCCCCAGAGCAACTGGACCGCAATACCAATAAAAATCATTTTTCCTCCACGTTCACACTACTCAAAGGAAAAAATATATATGCGTTGAACGTAGCAGAAGTGGAATTTTCCTACTCTGAGCTATATAGTGAAAAAAGTGCAAATGGAACGTGACATTTTCAGCATTATATTTCCCATTAGGAGTTGCTGCAATCCAATGCAATAGTTTCAAGACCAAGAAAACATTGAGCAAATTTAAGCAATGCTGCTTAGCTGGACATTTTTTTGCAATACAAATTGCTAATAAAGACAAGATGATCTAATAAAGACATGTTTTGTGTGGTTCATAAAAATGCGACATTTTCCTTCTAGGAACCTTTTCTGAAATGAACAAGCTGATAAAATGGAGTATTTAAAATCAATTTTAATGATGCCAATAATCAGGTGGATTCTATCCTATTTTTTATGCCTCATCCTCTAGCCCAAACAAGTTTGGCATCACTACAGGTTTGTGTGTATAGCTCATAACTACAGTCAAGCGTATAGCATAAGCCTGCAAAGACTGCAAATTCCAAGTGCCAACATCATCTTCCATTACATCCAAAATGGCACCAGCCAAGCGAATCTGCATCATCGGTACTGAAATTGGCCTCTAGATTATTACGTCAAATCAAGTCCTGACTAATTTATACAGATTTTTTTGGAACAAATAAGCTTTACATAAATCAAATTTGTTTCCAGTTCATACATTTTACGCAAGCACTTTGGATGGCGCCACCTTAGAGTGTATGTAAAAAATGCCAGAAGTGGATTTTTTTGCTTCTTTTATTTTTTGGCTTTTTTGGAGGTCAAATGGCAAAAAATATCAAACCTATTTTTTACAAACTCAATTCTTTTTTAAAAGTCAACTTTTTTGAGTTTGAGCTATGAATTCATAGCAATAAGTTGCTAGTGCGTAGCCTAGTTAAAAAGATTTAGTCAATTTGTTTTTTGCTACCGCTTTGAATGGCACCAGAAGCAGACTTTAATGTTGGTGGCCACTATTTAAGTTTTTTGGCATTTTTGACCGTCAAATGGAGTAAATAGCGTGGCGTCGCACGCATTTTCCACCAAAACAAATCACTGCTCCATCTTGCGGCCAAGTCAAAAGCTAATTTTTGATGTAGCCTATATATCTGAGAGAATACTCAAATTTTTGCAATCTGCATGCAATTGTTTCTTAAGGGTCTGGCCCGAGTGGAATGAGTGCCTTGTACCAATTAGAGCTAATGAGGCAGAAGCTAGGCACTGATGCATCATCATCAGCCCTCCACGTGGTCTGCTACGAGAAGCAAAGCAACTGGGGAGGCCTGTGGAACTACAGCTGGAGGACAGGCCTTGACGAGCACGGGGAACCCGCTCATGGCTCCATGTATCGGTACTTGTGGTCAAACGGGCCGAAGGAAGCCTCCTTGGAGTATCCAGACTACACGTTTGAACAGCATTTTGGCAAGGCCATTCCCTCGTTTCCTCCTCGTGAGGTTTTGTTCGACTATTTACAAGGTATTTTCTCCTCGAGCAAATCGTGCAATAATGCTAAAGCACATTTTGAGCTAAGAAATTCAAAATTGTGCTATAGACAGCAGTATCACAACAAAGACGCGCCATCTACCGACATTTTTGAAGAAAACACCAGGAGTTGAGCTCAAAATCGAGTTTCATCTCGATTTCTTTTTAGTGAGAGTTATTTTTCATGGATGGTTCCTCTTATTTTACATAAGCTTAACATCAGGACTCAAACATTCTAGAAATTAAGTATGGTCATTATAGGTTTAAAAACAATGTATTAGGCAATTCTTGAATAAGTTTGATTGCCCTAATTTGCTAAGGTTTAGAACTATTGCTCAAATCGCGAATACGAGGCAAGTCAGTTTTTTCTAGAGCAATGTCAGCTGAAAATCCCAGCTGTTGCCCTTCCAGGCCGCTGGGATCGCCCTACATCAATGTTATTGTTATGATACTAATGTGCATAGCATCGCCTAACTTTCAAAACTACCTATGCGTTATACTAATTAAAATAATGGGTTTTTTCATTGTTTATGCAGAAATATTTAAGGTTTTCAGTTTACTTTGAATTCTCTGAAACAAACTGTACTCATTGTACTCATTTGTGATATTTTAGGTCGGTGGGAAAAGGCCAAGCTCAAAAAGTACATAGAGTTCAACACGGTGGTGCGAAATGTGAAATACCACGCGGATGCAGATGCGTTCACCGTTTCCACGGAAAACTTGAGCGAGCAGAGGCAAAATCCGGACGAGACCTTTGACTATGTCATGGTGGCCACCGGACACTATTCGTTTCCCAACATGCCAGAGTTTCCTGGGGTGGACAAATTCCCTGGCAGAAAGTTGCACTCGCACGATTTCAGAGATGCTCGCGAATTCACTGGACAACGATTGCTAATCGTGAGTATACTTCAAGGCCACACTGAGGGATTAGTGTGTGAAACCAATGAGGGAATTTTCAGAGACAGAGAGAAAAAGGATATTTTTTAAATGGTGTTTTTGAATGCTTTTGTGCTTGCTTAGTTTTAAGAACGTTATAGCTTAAAGATGCTCTAATTTAAGAATGCTCATGGTTGAAAATTAGCCTATCTTGATGCTGTTATGAAACGATTTAGGGACCCTTTTGTTCATTATTGCTTTTGTGGAGCTCCTTTTATTTTTAAGAATGGTGTTATTTATGAATGGTCTTATTTTAAGAATGATGTTCATTAAGAATAGTCTAATTTAAGAGAGGTCATAAGAATGGCCTTACTTAATAGTACTCAAAAATAAGAATGCTATTATTAGTATTTGAAAATGGTCTCATTTAACAATGATCTTGTTTAAGATGGGTCTTAAATGGTCTTATTGAATGGTCAATTATAACAAAGGTCTTATTTAAGAATAGTATTTTTTAAGAATAGTCATATTTAAGAATGGTCTTATTTGATAATGTTCATATTTAATAATGGTCTAATTTAAGAATAGTCTTATTCAAAAATGGTCTTATTTGATAATGTTCATATTTAATAATGGTCTTATTTAGTAATGTTCTCATCTAAGAATGGTCTTATATGAATGGTCTTATATGAATGGTCTTATAAGAATGGTCTTATTTAAGAATCGTCTCATTTCAAAAATACTCTCACTTAAGACTGCTCTTATTCCTGAATGCTCTCATTATTCAATAATCCCACTTACAAAAATAATTTTAATGTTCAAACTTCCTAATGACAACGCTCCCTTGAACCATGTTTTAAACTTTGAAAACCAACAGTGAATGAACGGTGCTTGAAAATGCTTGTTAAGTCCCGTTGTTCGCGGGAAAACGGGAAGAAGCCATTGACGCATTATTTGCCTCGCGCAAGCATTAGTGAACTTTTCGCTCATATCCTTTTTCAGGTGGGCTCCAGTTACTCGGCCGAAGACATTGCTTTGCAGTGCCTGAAGTATGGCTCTTCCAACATCATTTGCTGCTACCGGAGCCAACCTATGGGCTTCAAATGGCCGGCCAAGATCGAGGAGCGTCCGCTGCTGACCCACGTGGTCGAAAAAACGGTGCATTTCGCCGATGGCTCCAGGGCTGAAGTGGACGCCATCATCTTTGCCACGGGATACCTGCACAATTACCCATTTCTGCCGGATGACTTGAGGCTGAGGAGCAGAAATGTCCTCTACCCTGGCAACCTGTACAAGGGCACCCTGTTCACCCAGGGTGGCAACGGGAGAGTGCTGTATTTGGGCGCCCAAGACCAGTACTACACGTTCACCATGTTTGAGGCGCAGGCGCACTGGGCAGTCCAGTATGTCATGGGCAATGTCACGGCCAAGGGCAAAGATGCCATGACAGCGGATTGGAAATCATGGGTAATTACATCAAAGGGTTCTTATTTATGGCAACGCGAAACGGCCAAGCATGACCGCTGATTAATGGTCGTTATTAATTGACATTATCTGCTTGCATTGCTGTGCAGTTTTCAATTTTTGCAGATTTCAGCTCAGATTTTGGAAGCACTAGACTGATGCGTTTTTTGCCTAAAACTGATCTAGGCACTGCATTGATTAAAGAGAAAACTAATGTAATGTTATAGGCATGTTTTTAGTTAGATAATGCAAATTAAGCAGAGAATAATCTTGAAAAAAGGGAGCATAATATGTAGAAGGGAGCATAATTTCAATAACATTTAATAATAATTATATTTAATATTTAATAATTATATTTTTTAGAAAACCCACATTGGCCGGAAAAAACGATAAGTGATTTAGATGCAAATGGATTAGGTGTGCGAGCAACCAGATTTCGGAAAAATGGTCAAAAAGGCCACAAAAATCACCACGGCCACGGTTTTGCGTGAGTGAGTGGTTTGAACTAATTGCTGTGCTTACCTATGTTCCATAATGTAGAAATGGCTTCAACTTTTCTTACTGATTAACGGTAATTTCTCAATTCTGAATTTGTTTTCAGGCAAGCGGGCCAAACTGGCCAGAGTTATCAACGGATTTTTAGGCTTCCGACCACCTTTTTGGCCAAAAACGACCACTTTTGCGACCACCATTTTTCAGGCTATTTCGAAAACGACCACTTTTCCGACCACCTACACAAAAACGGCCAAAACTCACACAATTTATGCATAAAATGTCCTTTTTTTATCTGCAAAGTCTTTTTGAGCAATGTTTGCTGTAAAAAATATGTCACTTAGGAAAATGTTTACAAGAAATCAGAATTTTTATTTTGATGTCGCATCTCTGAGCAAAAAAGTAGCCTTACTCATGAGAAGCTGTTTCTCATCTTATTTCATATTTCTATTGAGACCAATCTTATTTGCTAAGTTTATATATTTTAGATTACTTCCCAAAGGAAAAAATGTGCAATTTTAAATTGGAATTTTGGTCCTTTTTTGTCTAAAAGTGCCTATTTTTAGCTAGTTTTGGTCAGTTTCAAAAACGACCACTTTTCCGACCACCGACCACCAATTTTTTTTCCGACCAAAGTCAGTCAAAAACGACCACTTTGGTCGTTTCCGACCACCGTTGATAACTCTGAAACTGGCGTATGTGTTCGCTTTTGAACTGAATACTGTAGATAGGATCGTTCCTGAATATTGAAATCCGAATTTCTATAGCTCTGAAAAGGGCCGTTCCCGAATATCAAGACCAGAATCAACCAGAATATCTTTAGCTTTGGTTAGGACCGTTCCTGAATAATGATGCCCGAATTTCTTTAGCTCTGAATAGGACCGTTCCTGAATATTGAAACCTGAACGTCCATATCTCTGGTTAGGACCGATCTAGAACATTGAAAACCGATTAGCTCTGATTGGGACCGTTCCTCAATTTTTTATGAACTTTGAATATCTCACAAATTGTGGAACGGTCCTATTGCCAACCGTTGCCCGAGCATTTCTTAAAAACAGGACTGGTCCAGAATTTTAGTACCGACTGAACTTTAAAACCGTTATTTTTAATGTTTCTGAAAACCTCGATTCATCAATGATGGAAGTATTTTTCATATGTTGAAAATTGCGAAAAATGCTCAAAATGCTTCGATGAGATCAATTTCCAGACGGATTTCATCAAGGACTTGGTGTCCGATTCCGGCTACCCGCATGATTTAGATGTGGCCGCCATTTTCTCGGCTTGGGAAGAGGACAAAAAGAGGGACATTTTAACCTACCGAGACTCAAGTTTTGCATCCAAATTCACTGGAACTAAATCACCGGTGCATCACACGACTTTTATGACTGCCATGGATGACTCAATGACTTGCTTTTTAGGTTCCAAGTAACTGTGATTTCCCTTTTGGAAATCTGAGACTGGGCTTCCTAACTTTTGTTCATTTCTCAATTCTTGCTAGGAATACATTTAATTGAGACTGATAAAAAGCCAGGTCAAATTCAGGCTTGATGGGATTTTTCAAAAAGTTATCATTTATCCTCCATAAGGGACTACATAAAGTGAATTCTTCTTAACTGTGGCAGGCAAATCACCAAGTTGTATCCATTGCTGGGGTGACTGCAAATTCAGTTTGTAGACCTTAACATTTCCAGGCGCAGCAGTTCCTCCATCTCCTCCAAATGAGTAGAGAATTCCATTTTTTTCCACAACACTTGGGTAGGTTATGGTAGATGGATAATTTGGCAGGGGAGTCCAACTTGGAGTACCACAATTCAAGCAAAACTTTTGGACTTCATTTGTGTCACTGCTGGAGCCATACATCCCTCCAACTCGAATGTAGTACTCCTTCCCATTAACATCCTTATAAGCTGTACATCCTAGATAATTGATTTTAACAGTCGCGTCTGGGTGTGTGAACAAAACTGAGTAAGTGTCTTGAGGGAAGGAGTAAGCATACAAGTTTGCATCATTGCTACCACCCATAAAGTAAGCAGTGTCTGATTTCCCAGGAATGAAGGCAACACAAGCAAATTTGATAAGTTTGCCAAATGATTTGAGCTTCTTCCAATTGCTGTTTACATATCCCCAAGCCGAATCTCTGGAGCCTGCAACAGAGGTGATTTAACTTTGAAAAGGTTGATTTTATCTATTTTGCTACAATTTCGCCAAATGTTTGTTGAAAAGGCCAAAAAGTAAAGACAGCTAAAAGTGCAAGTCTGGCAAAGCATCCCATGTGCTGGCGCCATCTAGTGTTTTTTAAATGTACTTGCCTCCAACTCCAATAACAAACATTACATCATTCATTGAAGCCCATCCAGCTGTCATACCCGTTTCAATGGATGGATTCTCAATGTCCATCAGTGATGTTGAGGATTCTCCTATATTCCATGTGTAATATTTAGAGCTGCCATCGAAAATTGGGAGGGCTTTAAATGTCTTATTGGAGCTTAGGAAAAATGGGCCTGACCTAGCTGTTTTGGGCCAGGTCAAACTGAACCTGGCAGGTGCACTCTGTGTCTCGTCTGCACTGTAATCCAATACATCTCCTGCAGATGCATAAATCACCAGAAAATGAGGAACTAATTAAGAAAACTATCAACTTTGTAATCATAAATGCAGCTATTGTTGTTTAGACCTTGCTTAGTCAGAGGTGATAGCCATGCATCTACCTTATTTTCTGAGCTCTCAATCGCTTTAACTGGAATGTATCTTGTCAAATTGCAATGTTTCCCATGAAATGTAAAGCCTGTGCAGTTTGAGACTTTGAGGCAAGCAAATGAACATGGTATAAAGCTCCTGCATATAAATTGAAACCAGTTTAGCAATTTTCACATTTTTTAAGAGATCCTTACATTGGTTGCTGAGTTTCAGGTAGATCCATATAAATCATGGTTGTTTCATCATATGATCCCTTAATAAAATAGGATTTATGCATGGTTAAGGTTGCATGAGTCATGGTGGCTAACACAATTAAGGCATATAAAGCTAGAGTTGTTTTCATCCCCATTTTGAGTTTTCACAACTTAGAACCTTATCAGTTACTGCAAATGTCAAAACTTGGTAAAGTCAATTCCAAGCCTGGGCCATTACTGATTTCATGAGAATTTGGGTAGCTCTTGCAACTGCAGAAGATATAGGAAACAAAAGTTTGTAAAAGTTGCAATTGTAGGGGTGTATTTTAGATTGACAGAGTTTGTCACCAAAACTATTCATCACTAGAACCAAACCAGAATTATGCTGTTTTGGTGACAAAAGCACACAATCATCTCAATTGCTCACTAAAAAAAAGGCTGAATGTATACCTATCTTAACTCAAATCGATACCTTAATTGTTGTTATGAAAAGGTATCTTATTAAAGTTTGCTTTAGTCAAATCAACTTTTGCACATTTTGCAAGTTATTAAACTTGGACCATTGCAAAATGTTCTATGCAGAATTGATTGATGAACCAAAAACTTAGTGAGTGGTTACCTAACTTTGTAAGTGGCATGCTAACAATTGACAAGCTTGCTTTATTGATTTCAGCTTCACTGCAATGAAAAAATAAACCATGACATCAAAATAAGATTCAAGTTGCCATTATTTATTGGAAGCAACATTCACATGATAGCAGTAAAATATTTTGTTAAATAAAAAATTAGCAATAAGCTCTAATTATTCAGTGGGAACAGCTGGCTGAGATTGGAACTTTTGCTCAAGTGGAATGGCATTAAAAATGGAAGATCTTTCAAAATTCTCAAATGTTGGAAGTTGTGATAATGGATTATTTCCTTCTCCTGTTGACTCATGAATCAGGGAATCCAAAATGGCTGCCTCAGATTTGGGCTCTTGTGGCTGTTGTTGAAATTTAGGTCTACCTCCCCTGATTCTAACAGGTCTTGGTGCAAATGGCCTTTCTTCTTGCTCTCCCTCATTGTCAGCCTCAGATTGTGGCCTTGATTGCAAGATGGAGGGCCTTCTGTCTTTGACAGGAAAGCTTGCAAATCTGGGTGGTGAGGATTGATCTTGGGGGTCTTCATCAGCTTCAGATTCTTGTTGGGATGAGGGCTGCTCAAATCTGAATTTCTTGGGCCTTGATCTAGGTGTGGGCTCAAAAGAGGGAGCAATGGTGGTTTCAAAGGAGTTTGGCTGCAATCTGGAGGAGCCTGGTCTGCTCAACCTGAATGGTTTCTGCTCTTCTGGTTCTTCTTCCTTCTCAGAAGGAAAGGATAAATCTGGCCTTGGTACAACCCTTGGTCTGGGCCTGAATCTAGATGCAATAATTGATTCTGGAGGGTTCTCAGTTTCTTCTTGGGCTGGTGTGGTGTTGTCAGGAATTGGCTCAGCTGTTGTTGCCTTACTAATAACAGGTGCAGGTGTACTTGCAGGGGAAAATGAAGGTCTCCTTGCCCTGGCCCTGTTGAAATTCCTGAGGAAGGTTTGCCTAGCTGTGGTGGTGTCATCTTGAGGCTTTTCAGTAGTTATTACAGCCTGATCTTCAGAAGAGTCTTCTCTAAATTGGTGCCTTAATACAGGATTACGCCTTTGGTCCTCAACTAAAGCTGGTAGCACTGGCTGCAATGTTGTTGTCTCAGCTTCCACTTCCTCCTGCTGCTGCAATTGAAATAGAGATTCTTGCTTGGTTGGCCTAACCGGTTGTTCCTGGTTAAAATTCTGGATGGGAATGGCATTTTGGGGGACTGGCTGGAAAGCAGGGAAATTCGGCCTTTGATCAAGTTCATCTCTGGTTCTTGTTGATGACTCAGCTTGGAACTGGTTCAGTCTCAGCTCGTCAGAGCTAGGGCTGATAATGGCTTGGAAAGCAGGAAAAGCTTGATTGCGAGATCTTGTGTCAGGTCTGATGTTGTTAATCTCTACATTTAATTGAGCTGCAGCAGGGTTAATAGGTGCATTAAATCCTGCATTTTGAGTAGCATTGCGAGCTCTTGAGGATTCGGGTCTGCGGTTATTCCCTTCAAATCCTAGGTTGGGATTGGCTTGGAAACTTGAAAAAGGACTTGAACTTTCAAACCTGGGCCTTGTGGGGATTTCTGCTCTGTTATCTACATTCTCAAAGCTGGGCCTTGTAGGGATTTGAGCTCTGTTCTCTTCATTCTCAAATCTGGGCCTTGTAGGGATTTGAGCTCTGTTCTCTTCATTCTCAAATCTGGGCCTTGTAGGGATTTGAGCTCTGTTATCTACATTCTCAAAGCTGGACCTTGTAGGGATTTCAGCTCTGTTGCCAAGGATCTCTTGAGGATTTGCTTGCACTGCAAATTGTTGCCTGGATCTTTTACCATCAGGTCTATTAAAGTTGTCTAAGCTTTGTTGAGTTTGAGCAAAAGGTCTTGAAGGTGCAGCAGTTTCAATGGGCCGATTTCTTTCTATATCCAGGATTTGACCTCTTGGAAAGTCAAAAGGGGTTTGAAAAGCCGAGAAAGCATCTAATTGAGGCTGCTGAGGCTGCTGAGGTTCAAATGCTGGTTGTTGCTGGCGAATAGGCAAGAATGATCTGGTGTCATCCTTGATGACCTCAGTTAGCCTTGGCCTTGGACTGGGCGTGACAGGTGATTGAATATCTTGACCTCTATTTTGTGAAGGCTGCACAAACTGGTTCAAGCTTGGCTGTTGCCTTGAGCTCCCACGAGCTCTGTTTTCCACCACGAATCTGGTTTGCTGTGGTTCTCCACTCCCCAGGAATTCCTCGCCATTGTCAGCTCGGCCATTGTCAAAGGTTGTATCAAAGGTGGTATCATTTCCAATGACAGGAGGTGGGACAACTATGCCCTCAGGAAGATCTCCTTGAGGCTGAAATCCGAGGTCACCAGCTCCATATTCAATAACCTTAAAAATAGTACATTATTATTTAATTACATTCTATATAAATAAAAGAGGTTGATAAAAAGCTTTTATAGTAGGAAATATACAATGACATTGAAACAGGTACCAGGAAAACAGGAAAAGTGAGCTAACCTTCAATTCTCCAGTGGTGATATCAATGTACCCATATTTCCCCTTGACCCTCCCATCAGGATAGCGAGTTTCTAGTTTGAAGGAGCCGTCTGCTGCTTCGTATCCATACGAGTAAGATCCGTCTTCATTATGCCTACAAAGGTCAATTTATGATAGAGCAAAAAGATAAATTCGAAGCAAGTCACTCGTGTCACATCCGAGTGTCTGAAAATGACATAATTGGCGTTGAAGTCTCAAGTCATCGCGAAACACAACTGTCATTGTACCCAATTATGAATTAGCTCAAATAGGCAGTCAAACTTACTCATTGATTTGCTGCAGGATTGGGATGGGTGTTGTCTGCCTCGGCCTCACTTCTGGATTTTGACTCCGTCCAGCATCGAAGTCAAAAGGCTCGAAATTCCTTTGAGCTGATGTGCGAGTGGCAAATGCCACGAGCATAATTACCATTAATCTGACTAGAGACTCCTGCAATTAAGCAAAAAAAACCTTCACAATAAAAAGAGCCCAAGACTTGCACTTGCAACTATAATGGATAATGGGCTTAAAAGGAGAATCTAACTGGATAATAGTTCAAGGTTCGTTCAATCATCACTAATATACTATATAGAAGAATGAGTTGGCATCTCTCGTGTACGTACAGCATTTAATGTCAAGGCTAAGCTTTTAGCAGTCTTTTTGGAAGTTGTGGTCTACGTTGAGAAACCATATAACATATGATGATTACTTACCATCGTGGCAGCCAAAGAGCAATTCGGGATTTGTGCGTTCGAACTCAATTAAGTATGTTTAATATGTGTGAAGTAGAAGGCTTGCAACAGGAGACTGATCATGAGCAACCGGCAACCAAAGTCATGCAATGATGCAAGGTCTTCAGCTCTAGAGCGCGTTTTGTTGCCGCCATCATCTCATCTCGTGATTTAGCCATTCAGAGGAACCCAAAAAGGGCCCCACCCTAATGCGATTGAACTTTAAGCTCTTCCGTTCTATGCTCGCGGCTAACAGTTTGCAAACACCTCAACACTTTCCACGCCCTTACCTTAGAATAATAGAAGCAAAGAACAAAAGCGAGGAAAAAGCAGGAACTGAGGCCCCATTTTTTGCAAATGCCCAACCAACCAACTCACCTTGAGAAAAAACAAGTGTTGCTGTAATCTTTTATATGCACTTGCGCCTAAAAGCTTCCGTGAAACTCATGATTTGATTGGAAAGAGGTCAACTAGATTTATTGCCAGCTAAAATTGCTAAATTATTACACATTTCATCATACTCATCACAGATTTGAAGCAGCTACAGAATTGCGTTTTTCTTTCTCCTACTACGACAAAATGCAACCTGAGCCCGAGTCGTCATTGGACATGGCAGCAACTTGGTGCAAATCTTCCAGGGCGGAATCCGAGGCTCTTCGCTGATCCGCAGCGTTGTCAACCTCATTGATGTGCTCCACAGATCGAGCCACAGACGGAGGATGGACGTTGTAGCTGTTGCCAACCGGCGTGCTAGGCGATGCAGAAAAACGGTCCTCAGCAAAGGTCAGTCTGGGGCTCGTGGATGACCTTTTGTAGCGACTTGCAGGCCTGGCCAGTGGAGTGTTTGAAGTTGAAGGCGAGTACTTTTTCGAGCCCATCGAAGTCTGCGGCACGGGCGTGGAGGGAGAGGCCAAGGAGGACACTGAGGAAGTGGAGGACTTTTTGTGAGTCGGAGGCAACTTGGAGCTATGCTGCAAAAGGAACGTCCTCAAGCTGTTGAGCTGAGGCTGGATGGCTTGGAAAAAGGGAGCGTAGCCAATGCTGAAATGCGGAGTTATCAGAATTATGCAACCACGCAGAGATCATTAATTACCATTCGGATTGCGCCCACGCTTCCAGAGCCTTGAGATTTTGGTAGAGCCTCGTCACGACCATCTTGTCTCCGTCCGGAGCAGACCTTGCCGCATTCACAATACGGATCAGAGCCAGTGCATCCTTCAGTAGCACCGATATCAGCGAGGCGATTTCCAAGCAGTTTGCCTCCATCGTGATTTGCAGCAAGTATCTACATTGCATTCTCGTGAATAATTAATGGGCTTATATTATGCTGTAACTCACCTGAGTTGAACTTCAGCTCTTGGCGGGCCCTTCGAAATCAACTCTTGTCCGTACTCGCTGTCTTGAATGGACGAAGTCGGGATCCACTCACTGCCAGGGCAATCATGACGCTCGTCGGGGCTCACGAGCGAAGCCACGTCCTCACTTAGCACCGACATATCCTCTAAAGTAGACCACAATATTTTGAACATAGCCAAGCCTTAATTTGTGCTCACGTGCGCAAGATGTGCTAACGGAATGCACACACGTAAAATGCATCTATCCTAACTGCCTAGTTGACCTTATGGCAGGAACACAATGCTTACCCCTGAATCCATGCGGTCGCAACATCGCGTTGATGGTCTGCTCAGAAAGGGTGGCATGCTCATAGTAAACAGCCCCTGGCCTGGATTCACGTCCGCTAGCAGAGTAGGAAGGGTCTTCCGTAGCATGGGACAAATATCCGGAGTCACTGATGCCAGCAGGAGTGGACTGGAGTCCGGAGTTGTCAGCGGACTTTTTCACTACAGCAGCAGCACTCAAGTCCAATTTCAGGCCCATGCTATGGGGCTGGCTGGATGACGAGGCCATCAGTGTTGAGGAGAGTCCTGAGCTGTTGGACGATTTCCGCATCTCATCTATGGTCGTTGTTGGGCATCCGCTGTTTATCGTGGCCAACACAGAGGCCATGAGGATCGGGTACGGCCAGTGGAAATCCCTGTGCAGCCTGTTCAACGAGGTGACAAAGTTGTCCACTCTTGCGGCTCGGTTGCACTCTTTCTTCAGCCACGACACCATATGGAAATCGAGCTGAGCTGCAAATGTGCCCAAGTCGAAGAGACGACCGGCGGACAAAAGCTTCCTCGCATGCCTCTGCAGAATGACATCAATGAAGAACTCCTCGGCAGACACCTCTCTCAAATCCACATCTTTTTGGCTGGAGGTCGAAGCGATGCGAGCACGGTAATTATTGGACGGCTTCGTTTCACTGTTAGACCGCGACAGTTCGCGGTGGGCGATGACGTCTTTAGGGCTGATTTTGGCATGTCCGTGGGTGACTGAAGTTGAACGACCTCTTGGCACCTGGAGCGTGCCCAGAAGAAGCGAGATCTCTTCTTCCGGGGCAGAGGGATTGATTGGAGGCGTCGTGGGGTTGATGGCTGCCAACGGCCTCTGGCTGGCCTCCTCCACCTCCTCGGGGTCGATGGTGCGCAAAAACCGCACCAACTCCTTTGCCAGATCCCAGGAGCACCGGTCAAGGGCAGCGTCGAGCAGGAGAGTTGCGTGGTTTTGCGCCACAGACGGAGGCTCGAGATTTTGCAGAATGAGCAGGTAGGAGGCCGCCGTTTCGAGGTCGTTCGACCTGATGCACTCGGTAAATAGCGTGCGAGGACTCCCCACTGCACTGAAGAGATGAGGCCAGAGGGCGACCTCGGTTTTGCGCGCGCACCTCCCAATGGTTTTGTGGTAGACTGGGAACTCCTGGATGAACTCGATGATGGAGGGTAAGAGGGCATCCGGAATGGGCTCAGTGGAGGTGGCTTCTTCCTCCAGCACTTCGTGGAGCAGTAGCTCCAAACTGTGCTGGAAATATGGCAGGGTCATGCACGTTCGTGCAATCTCCCACGCATGATAGCCAAGGTTTCTTCGGATCAGCTGGCGCAGAATCGGATGAAGAAACAGCAAGCTCTGCGAGAGATATTGACAAAAAAGTAATAAAATTAGCTATAACACAACACTTACACTTCGCTCAAGCGTACAGTACGGCAAGTGGGTGGTGGAAATGCTGCTAACGTTGAACAAAATGGTGTCATTTTCTGCTCCCAATATTATAGCGTCCTCAAATAATATGGCTGCGAGATGAACATATTTCAATAAAGGCATGCGCATAATTTAGGATAATTGTGTACATACCAAGGGGATAAAACTTCTCCAGAGGAAAGTGAAGCATAATTCGCTTGGACATGAAGGTATGGCCATGGTCTCCCTCACGGGGGAAAACTGGAAGCCACACTCGCATTCCATGGGCTCCACAGTAGAGCCACAACGAGGCAGTCAAATGGGGTTTGTCCGCGTTCGTGGTCCTGGGAAACCAGATGGTCTCGCAGCACGATGCCAACACGGTAGGAATTGCCATTTGAGGGCTGTCACTTCTGTCCCCATTTTGAGAGCCATGCCTGGGTCGCGTTTCGGGCTGAAGCATGACCACTCGACCGCAAATGTTGAGAATAAGGCTGCATGAGGATGGCTCGTTGTAGTTGTTTCCAAAGGCATTGAGTTCCCTGGGCACGGAATCCCTGTTGCCTGTTCGAGTCGTTTCTGTCTTCAGGTTGGAGAGGGCAACAAGAACCACGCACGCAGGATGAAAACTCAGCCCGTGAATTCTCGATGCATCGAATGTCTTGATTTTGGTCACACTGATTACGGGAGTTGAGTCTGAAAAGGAATAGTGTATACAATAATTGTGAAAGTGCAGGCAAGCTTACTTTGAGCAGAGGAAGACAGAGCCAAATTGTAGATGGAGATGACGTTGTCAGCGCAGAAAACAACCAACTCATCATTAAGAAGATTCAGAAGGAGAACCTGAGCATCCACTTTCAGCATTTTGGCGTTGGCATTGTCCAACTTTTCCGTCCGAGGGTAGATTCGCAACTCGTCGCAAAGGGCAGCAAGGTTATAACACCCAACGACAATATGATCGCGCCACCAAAGAATGCCTCCAGTCACAATGAAGTCTTTTTCTTGGGTCTCGTTTCCGAACAAGCGCCATTTTCGCAAAATGGTTGAGTAGTGAGCAAAGCCAGTTCGACCAGCGACAGCTATGTGCTCAGAGGCGTCATCCATGGCAGTGTACTAAGAAATAGCTCAATTGTCTATTTTACATTGAGGAAGTAATTATCATTTCTTTTTACCCTAATTGGCCAGCTGCTTCCAATATAATTATGCGGTATAGCAATAGTCATCCATTGCTTACTGCTAGAAGACACCAAACTCAAGTTGCCATCTCCAGCAGTGTTTTCCTCGCCAAAGAGCAGAGTGTGACCAGACCCTAGGGATGCCTTACGATTTAGCTGGCCTTTGGTGGACTGCCGGTTGTGCCCTATGTTGAGGAAAAGTCGATCTTCTCCTTGCAAGTAGATGTCTTCCTGCTTCGTCATGTAAGGATTGACCGAGGATGGGCTTTTGACAAATTGGAGCACTAAAGCTTTATTAGCCAAAGGATTAGAGTTGACTGCATCCTCCTTCTGCTGGTCGAATTGCTCTGGGAAAGGCATAAATTCTGGGTCAGTGGCCTTTTGGCTTCTTGTCTTTGAGTTGGCAATCCACATTTGATACCCCTCAGCCGACCAATCCTGCGCAATTGTCATACTAAAAATAGTGAGGAGAAAGTAAAAAAAGTAAGACCTACCAAACTTTTGATGCAAAGAGGATTTTGCCCAACTGGGTCCGACACAAGTGGACCATAGTCCCAGCAAAGGGAGCACATGATCATGGCCCCGAAGGTCGACCAGACCGAAAAACCACCACGTTCCCAAGCCATGGCCAGGGCAGTCCCATCGGGAGTCCATTTCATGCAGGAAACAGGCCCAGGACATCCTGGATAATCTCTCGTGGGCAATCGTAATCTGTGCGAAATAACGAGGCCACCAGTCATCTCGTCCACATTGTACACGATCCCCTCTGCGCTGTAAATCAAAAAGAAAATGGTAATCCATTCATTGCATTGTTTTGCTACTTAATTACTTTTTTCGACCAAAAGCAATAAGCTTGTATTTGTGGTTCAAGGAGACGCATATTGCATCCTCCAGCTGTAAAGCCCACACACCAGTCACAGACTAGAAGCAGAAAACGATTATTATCGCTGAACAACATGCACATTTACAACATATATCATACGTTCGGATCAAAATTGACAGTTGATGAAAAAAGGAAGGCTGCCCTGCCATCATTGAAAACAACTGCATAGCCTCCGATCAGAGGAGAGTAGGCAATTTTGGACACGTAGATGCCTCTGTCCGACAAAGGCACAGCCTTCAAAACTTGCTGGTCTGTGCAAAAAGGGATTCTCCGCAAATCTAGAGAATAATCCCGTTTTTCCTGGCCCTGAAGCACACAAGATGCATTTTTCTTAAAATATCATTTTAGAATAAGTAGAAAAACAGTTAATTACCTCCCACGTGTATCTTAAAATGCGGCCCGTTTTTGTCGCTATCATTAATTCCTCACGTATGGCCACCAAATCAGCGATTCCACCTTCAATCGACACCTCGAAAGCCAATGAAAAAATGAGCGGAGGAATGATCTCCTTGATGAAAAGTTCATCATTTTCTCTTCTCAGGGATGGGGTAGGAGGATCGACCAGCTCATAGAGGGTCTTAATATCAGTTGGAACGACAAGATGATAGATAATCAAATGCTCCTTTTCGGTCTGAAAAAGGTGGACTTTTGGATAAATTGAAAATCTTAAAAATAGGCAAGGAATTACCACAACGACAATCATGGACGAATCAGGCCTCCATTGGGCCAGCACATTTTGGCCAAGTTCTTTGATTGATGACGGGGAGCGCCTGTGAGAGATGATCGGGACACACGGTTTGACGTACCAGATCAAGACAGAATCGCTCGTGACAATGGCCGTCAGAATTTTGTCTCTGTTGCAGATCACATGTTGAATTTCTTGAGGATTGTCCACAGAGTCCTGCTGAGGCAGCCTTAAAAGCCTGGCCCATCCTTTGGGGTAATACATGACTTTTCCAGACCTTCACTACTGCATCGGAACAAAACATGAGCACGTCTACTTTTTTTACTAGGGGTGGCTAAACGGTTGTACCACATAATTGAAACTGAATTCTCGCGAGGAATCGTTCATTTTCTCACAAACTGGAATCAACCCTAGATATTGGGATGTTTATGCTTTTGGCTGAATTAATTTTAAGCAAACTGACTCATTTGATAAATGATTAAACCTTAAAGTTTTGGTTGACCCTAGCTTGAGAAACTAGAGAAAGCTGAGATGAACTGAAAATGCATTGATCAGCTTTGCGTAAAGGTGACGAACTGTGATTTCGCATACTATCAATGCAAGAATTGATCAGAAAAAATAGAATTATCTTACTGAACAAGCCGGTTAACAATATAGCTGATTAACTGTCATGAATTCCGTCAAATTGACTTGTGTTAAATTAGCGTGAATTGGTGCATTTAAATTGAGGCAGAGTAATCTAATATTTTGTTGTATTTTTCACTTTTCATCAGAGAAACGACTCCCTCAAAAACTGGAGAATTGTCAACTTTTTTTAAGTAAGCGTAAGTTAGTTAAGGAGTTGGTGTCATTGAATTACAAAACAGAGGTTTGGAAAAAAGAAAAAAAGTTGAGCTTGTGCTGAATTCGGTCCGCTTCGTTGCGTGTGGGGCGAAGAGCGTAAACATTGGAGTGCAAGAATCATTATCGTTGTCGGCGACGTCGTACGCTCCTGCTTATCATGGGACTCTTCCGATTGCATATGCAGTAGTAGGAGCGTGAGAACCTGCCGTGCATGTGGCAACTTCTCAATTAAGCATGATGAATTGCTGGAAACGGGTGCCCCACAAGCCTAGGGCCTATTGCATTTTTAACTACAACGTCCCACCTGACCCAGAGTCCATTTGGAGGCTCTCGCTTGTGCTTGGAGATGCTGTGGTGATTTTGTGCGAGGCTGAAGGCTGGTATTATGGCCACACCCTTTCGAATGAGGCCCACAAGGGCGTCTTCCCAAAAACCTATGTCCATCTGCCAGAAAGTGAGAGTGCCAAAGATCCCATTGTTGAAGAGATCAATGCCTCCCTCAAGGAGTGGAATGAAATCATGAAGAGCAAATATTTATTTGCGCATAAAAATGACCACTTTGTTTTCGTGAGCACCATCAAGGGATGCATGCGGGACATCATCAGCCTCAGGTCTTCGTTGGCGATTGGCAAATTGACTGAAAAAGAGGCCAGGGAGATCCGCCGCAAGGCTGTGAACAAGACGGATTTTCTCAACAAATACTTGAAGCTTGATCTCGTCGTCCGCGACGATCGTGGAAACGTCATATCAGTTGAAAAGTAAGTGCACTCGTCAAGGTTTCATTAGGAGGAGGATGTGAAATATTGATATGTGTAATGTTGATTAAGCCGCAAAAATGACCACTCCGCATGATTTGTAAAATTCGAAGGCTGATGCATGCACAATTCTTAAGGAAAATGAAAATGACTCATTTTGCTTTTGTTAAGGTATGCAAACATCATTTTTGCCGATTAAGCATTTTCAATTACTTTGTTTTAAAGTGGCTGAAATATTTTCTTTGATTGCAGAACGTCGGCTGTTTCCCTCTACCGACACACAGTGAAAAAGTCCGAGGAGAACGAGACCAACAACATCGGTGTGAATGCTCTCATGGATGGTGTGCACATCTCCAATTCTTTTCGTATCATGCTGAATGTGAAGCAGTTCTCCTCCGTTAAAGTGAGTGACGACGTTGACCTCATTCTGTCCATTTACGAGGTGTCTGAAGGAAAAACTCCGAAGCCTTTGTGCGAAAGCTACGTCATCGAAAACTGGAAAAAGGCCAGTAGTAACAGCAACAACGAATCGAGAACCAGGCCCTTGCGCGTGCTCTTCGGAGACATCAGCAAGAACGACATCACGGATAAGAAGCTTTTTCTTATCTGCAACGTCGTTAGTAATGGGAACTTTTGCTCCAAAGCTGGAAACATCAGTGCGAGCAACGAGGCCTTAGAAAAGATTTACTTTCGCAAACCGGTGGGCGTGGCCGCCAAGGACATTACCAGCTTGTTCACCTTCAAGCAGAACGTGAAGGGCAATAAGAGCAATGAAAACGAGCTTGACATTCCTTTCCTGTTGGGCAACGAGTCTGAGTGCCTGGACGCGACTTTTCGGAAGCTCATTTCCGAGAAGAAGCACAACGCCGAGCAAAGTGCCCTCCACGTGCAATTGGGCATCATTTATGGGGACAGCGGAGCGGACTTGTACAACAACGCGATGCTCCTGTATGATCCTATGAATGCATACAGCTATGTGGGTCGGGTACCCATGGCTCGTAAACTTGGCCTACCCGACGTCATTCGACCCTCAGACGTGCGCAACGATTTGTACGTCACTGTTTTGGCTGGTGACTTTTCCCGCCTGGATAAACGGCAGGACCGTAACGTGGAGGTCACCATGGAAGTATGCGACGAAATTGGCAATGTAGTCAAGGATGTCATTAGCCTGGGAGTCGGGGCTGATCTGAAAGAAAAGTCCGCCTTCACCAGCGTCGTGTACTACCACGAGGGCAAGCCCAGGTGGAATGAAGTCGTGCGAGTTACACTGCCAACTGACCAGTTTGCCAGGTGCCATTTGAGGTTCACATTCAGGCACAGATCTCGTCGAGACGAGAAAGCCACCCCTTGGGCGTTTGCCTACATGAAACTAGTGGACGACAGGGATGAGACTGCTGTCAAGGACAAGCTGCATGAATTGCTAGTCTACAAGATTGAGAAAAAAGTGGAAGTGGAGAATACCAATTTCTACCTTGAGTTGCCTTTCAGCCGGAGCAACATGGCTGTCAAGGCCAAAACCTACATGGGCTTGACTCCTTTGCCGAAGGACGTTTTCACTGTTGGCACCACTTTGGCGTCAACGAAGCTGACGCAAAACGAGGGACTCTTGAGTTTACTCAAGTGGAAGTCCGAGCCCGATAACCTCAAAGCTAGTCTCGTCAACTTTGATAAGAAAGTCACTCCGCAGGAATTTGTCAAGTTTATGCCCGACGTGCTGGACGCACTTTTTGCCATTCTGATGGAAAACAAGCAAGCTGAGTTGTTTGATACGCTCGTCTTCAAAAGCCTGGTCACTGTCATTCTCATGATCACCGACGAAAACAGCCGGTTCGCTCAATTTGTGCCTGTGCTGGAGCAATACATTGACGAGAACTTTTACGCGACTCTCGCCTACAACAAGTTACTCGTGGTGTTGCGAGAAAGCGTGGAGAATGCAACGACGAAGCCCAAAGACCTGAGTCAGTCCATGAAGTGTCTGCGGTACATTTTCAAGTTTGTCGTGAGGTCACGACAGCTCTTCAGTCAGTACAACGAAGGCAAAGGCCAGGAGCCTTTTGAGCAGCTGCTCAAAGACGTTCTCATCAGCATAGTCAAATTGATGTACTACACCTCAGCAGATGTCTTCCAGGCTCAGGGCTATTGCCTCAAGCAGGTCATTCTGGCTGTTCCCGATCTCATGAAAATCTACCCTGAAAAGGACTTGGCCGAGACAATCATCAGCATGATTGGCGCACTTCCCGATGACAAGCTGGACATGAACAAAATAGGCGCTTTCAAGGACATAGTCGAGTCTCCGCTGTTCCTGATCCCGAACTGCAGGCAAATTTTGCTGCCTGCTGTGGCATCACATGTCAATGAGTTCCTGTTGCACCGGCCGGATCTGGTGAATCTCGCCACTGAAACCCTCGGTGACATTCTGGATAAAGTGAGCTCCCTCACACCTCGTGACCCCGATGACATCACTGAGCTCATGAATATCTGCCTGAGAACCGTGATCAAGTGCGTGGCCAACCGGAGAGCCGAGGATGAGAACATGAAAGCAGTCGTGGCCAATATGATTTGCCTGTTTGACGAGATGACTCCCAGCCACTACAGCCAGTTCATTGACAACTTTGCCATCACCAATCCGGAGGGGCGATCCAAACTGATTGATTTCATCATGGAGGTGTTGGGCCTGTTCAAGGACTTGATTGCCAACAACGTGTACAGGGAGGAGTGGAACACCATCCTCATGCTCCAGAACAAGGTTGTGATGAAGGCCCTGTGTGAGTTCTCACACACCATCCGAGACTTTTTCTGCTACAAGGACGAATTCGAGTTCCATGCGTGGAACAACTTTTTCCGATGTGCCATCACGTTCATCAAGCAGCCCTCGTTGCAATTGGAGAAGTTCTCCGAGAACAAGAAGTGGAAGATACTCAAGTCCCACGATGACATGCGCAAAATCATGGGCCACGAGGTCCGACAAATGTGGTTCAACTTGGGCCAACATAAGATCAAGTTTGTGCCCGACTTGGTCGGTGACTTCCTCGAAATGGCTCTGATCCCCGAGCCCGAATTGCGACGAGCCACCATACCCATTTTCTTTGACATGATCCAGTGTGAGTTCTACGGCTCAAGATTCCAGTCGAACAACAATGGGCGGGACTCGACCTTGTCAAAGGGACACTTCCACATTTTCCAGAACGAGCTCATTTCCAAGCTGGACGTCTTCATCGCCAAGGACGGCCTGGGCGATGACTTGTTCCTTCACATGTACCGCAAAATAATGATGGAGCATTGCTCGGAGCACACGTCCATCCGGGATTCGGGCACTCGTTATGTCGAGCTCACTTCCAAGCTGATCGAGCTCCTGTTGGAGTACAGAACGACGGCAGTGTCGAACGAGTCGAAAGAGAACCAGATGTCTTGCATTGTCAACCTCCTGGACTTTTACATGAACATCAAGAGGCAAGACTTGTACGTGCGCTACCTCAAAGAGATGGCTGCGTTGCATGAAAAGTGCCAGAATCACGCCGAGTCCGGCCACACGATTTTGCAAATTGCCAAGCTGTTGGAATGGAGCGACAAGCCTCTGGATGAGATCACGTGGGAAAAGTACCCGCGGTGCTCCACAAACAGAGCTTTGAAGGAGGTCATGTACAAGGAAGTGATTGACAAGTTTGACGAGGGCAAAATGTGGGAGAAAGCCCTTGAGATTTGCAAGGAATTGTGCTATCAGTACGAGCACGTGACTTTTGACTACGGCGAGATGGCAACCATCATGGCCAGGATGTCCAAGTTCTATGACAACATCATGAACAACGACGAGCCCAGGAGAGCTCCGGAGTATTTCAGGGTGGCCTTTATCGGTCGAGGATTCCCTGCTTTCCTGCAGAACAAGACGTTTGTCTACCGTGGCAAAGGATGTGACCGGTTGGGAGACTTCAGCGCACGTGTCCTCGATCAGTTCCCCAATGCTGAGCAAATGAACACGCTGAATGCTCCGTCGGAAGAGGAGAGAGAATCGAGCAAGCAGCTCGTGCAAATCAACAACGTCAATCCCATAATGCACGAAAGGTCCATGTTTGATGGCAAAGTGATTGCCCCGCAAATCCTCAAATATTACAAGTTGAACGAGGTCTCTCAGTTCTCCTACTCGAGGCCCTTTCACAAAGAGCCACGAGACCGAGAGAATGAGTTTGCCAGCCTGTGGGTGGAGCGTACAATCATCCGGACCAGAGAGTCATTTCCTGGAATCATGCAATGGTTCCCGGTTCTGGATCCACCCGAAGTTTTCGAGCTGACACCCCTTGACAACGCCATTGAGACCATGGAAAAGGCCAACGAGTCCCTCAGAAGCATGATTCAAGAGCACACAAACAGAAATGTCAACCCTGACATTAAGCCTCTCCAAATGAAACTGAAAGGAATTCTGGGTAATTTCCGCTAACAAGATTTAGATATGAGCAGAGAGGTGCTAATTTATTCTTCTTTGTAGATGCCGCCGTCATGGGAGGAACGTCCAATTACGAGAAAGCTTTTTTCACGCAGAAATATGCTCGCAGCCATCCTGAGGATGATGAAAAGATCAGGCAATTAAAAGACCTCATTGCAGATCAAATTCCCCTCCTCGACACCGGAATCAAGTAAGTTTTTGTCATAAGCTACTTTGAATTTGTAACATGTCGAATTTTCGCTTCTCAGAATTCATGATTTGAAAAAGAGCACTGATGTTGCTCCGCTCCATCAGCATTTTGAGCAAATGTTTGAAAAAATGAAGAGAAACGTGGAAGAAAAGTACGGCAAGCGTACCTGTGAGTTTATCGTGCAAAGGGTGACAATTCACGATCGAGGAGGGAAAATCTTTGAGGATGCCAGCCATAAGGCCTCTTTCGAGGCACCGACTGCCAGCAATTTGTCGTCCACCAGGAACACACTCAACAACAGCCTTGACCTAGAGCCGGAAAGTTTCACGAGAGCCTCATTTAATAGCCAAAGCAGCATCGATTCCACGCCCTTGTCAAAGGCCAAAAACTTGACTGTGAGCATGATTGGCAACATTTCCAGGCGCAAATCCAATGTCAGCTCAATGAACAGAAACGATGACACGAGAGGCTCGACGAGCTCCACAATGTCCCATGGTGGAAGCCAGCAAGCCAATCGAACCTTTGAATCATATCAAAGCATAGAAGAGACCTCGACAACTGTCATTGTCACCGACTCGAGGCTGTATGCAAATCATCCAACGTCACGGCCTTCGAGTGGACATCTGCACAACTTCATATCCACCTCCACTCCTAATCATTCGCGTTCACCCTCTATGGCCTCCAATCGAGACTCTGTTGTGAGCAATGAAGGCCAGCTGGTTGGGGATGTCAATCCGCCTGTTTTGCCTCCTCGCAAAAGTGCGGACCACAGCAATGGGCTGAACTCTACTGCTGACACCCTGTCCCTATCCAATTTTGAGAGCAATAGCAGCAACTCGGGGAGTCGTGAGGATATTGTCAGCCTTCGTAGCATCAAGAAAAAGGCGCCCCCTCCACCTCCTCCGATAATTGTTAGCAATGGATCACAAACGCCCCCAACTCCTCCCAAAAGGCCTCCCTTGAGACCTCCCACTGATTGAAATGAGCGAAAATCCGCCTCCACTCCCAGTCATTCAAATTCACCTCATATGACCTCTTATTCCTAATTGTTGTTAGTGATGAAGGCAAACTGGTTCGAGACTGCGATACACCTGTTTTGCCTCCTTGCAAAAGCATGGACCACAGCAATGGGCAGAACTCTACTGCTGACACCTTATCCCTATCCAATTTTGAGAGCAATAGAAGCAACTCTAGCTTGAGGATATTGTCAGCCTTTGTAGCATCAAGAAAAAGTCACCCCCTCCAATAATTGTTAGCAATGGATCACAAACGCCCCCAACTCCTCCCAAAAGGTCTCCCTTGAGACCTCCCACTGATTAAAATGAGCTAATATCCGCCTCCACTCACAGTCATTCAAATTCACCTCATATGACCTCTTATCGCTAATTGTTGTTAGTGATGAAGGTCAACTGGTTGGAGACTGCAATATGCCTGTTTTGCCTCCTTGCTAAAGTGCGGACCATGGCAGTGAGCTGTACTCTATTGGTGACACCCTGTCCCTATCCAATTTTGAGAGCAATCGCAGCAACTCTGGGAGTCGTGAGGATATTGTCAGCCTTTGAAGCATCAAGAAAAAGGCACCCCCTCCGGTAATAGTTAGCAATGGGCTACAAGCGCCTGCAACTCCCCCCAAAAGGTTCTCATATTGAAAAGTTTGACCTGCAATATTTAATCATTCAAAAGTTCAAAACTTTCTGTCATTCGGGTGCAATAGTAGTAGTTATTGTTTTTTTCGCAGCCTTTGAGGGATTTGGCTCACCCTTAAGCAATTGCAATTGATTGAAAATATTGACCAAAGATCATGCATGATTAGTGTCTGCTCAATTCTAGTCTATAGTAATTAACTCTTACAACGATCATCATCGCCCTCACAACCAAAAAATTAACTTTTTGTCATAACGCCTTTGTACACAACTGTATCAGGACTTCCGGTGTTCTTGCAAGTACTTAATTACAGTGCCAACAACAAATATCGTTATGTATATTCCTGATCAATTTTGATGTGACAAAATATGCATTTAAGTATGAATTCTTCCTCTCGATATACGTTATCTACTATACTTTCTGTTGATTGAATCAATCTTGAGTGAGAATAATGAATTACATTTTTTACACCTCATTCCTGTTTGCTCCCATGAAATCCAACTGGGGTGTAATTAGGATGAATGAATTGCACAGTTTTGGGGAAGATGCTCAAAAACTTGAATCGTTCTCCCATTTTTTGTGGGTCGACCAAAAAGTCCAGGCTTTTCTGCAGCTCTTGGGCATGCTGAGGATTGGCCTCCTTAAGCAGATTGCACCTGATCACAATGCCAAGCTGGGTGAGAAACTGGTTTTGAGACACGGGTCCAAAAGCCAGTGCATGCTTGCTAGTTTTCCTCTTGAGGTACTCGAAGTCCACATCCGCAGTCAAGTCGGCTTCACCCAAGTCTTTGAGGGGATCGCTCAATTGGTGGCCTTTAAAGGCTCGAAATGTGTCCACTACTTGAGTTGACATCTGATCATTTCCATAATCAGCAATCAGTGCAGCTCCGCCATCCTCCACAATTCTGTCAGATATGGTTTCCATGATGGCACCAGACTTTGGCGAGATCTCAATCGCGTCCATTTTCTCATAGGCAGCTTCATTGTCAACATAATGGTTGGCAAGTGTTTTGGCTCGACTCTTGACAAGTGCCAAAGAGTCATCTTTGGTGATGTCGACCAGGATTTCTTGCCAACCTTTCGTGCTTGGATCTCTGACAAATTTGTGGATTGGAAGGGCATCAAAAAACTCATTGGCCACAAAAAAGGTGAACCCCCTTGGGACCTCATTGAGCCGGTCGTACCAATTGACTTTAGGACCAATATCAAGCAGTCGAGTTTCTTGCATTTTCTTCATCCTGTCACTGGCCTCGACCAGATGAACGCTGAAATGAGGCAGTTCCTCCGGAACCAATTTCTTGGCCGTTTTGAGGATATCTCCCATCAAGGTGCCATGACCAGGACCGAGCTCAACCAACTGGAGAGGACGGACACTGCCCATTTTCCTCCATTCGTGGATGATCCAAATGGCGATGCATTCGCCAAACATTTGGCTGATTTCCGGAGAAGTGATGAAATCCCCGGAGGATCCCAGAACATTTTCCTTCGTGGTGTAGTATCCTTTGAAAGGGTTTGTGAGCACTTCTTGCATGAATTGAGCTATGCTCATCGGACCAGTCAACTTGATTTTGGCAGCCATTTCCCTTTCAAAAGAGCCTTTGGCGTAGGTTGCACAACACCTCCGAGCGACTTGCTGAAGCAATCTCATGTCGGTAACTTGAAAGAAAAGCAGACTTTATTTGTGGGTGAACAATGTCACAGCCCCTTTTGAGAATTCTATCAAAAAGTCATTATAATAATAATAATAATGGTAAACAAACTGTAGGAAAAATTGTGTTTGATCTTTTCCCCTCACAGGAGTTTGTACAAAACTGATAAATTTGACGATGCTGCTGAGTATTGTATGGCAAAGCTTGTGACTAGTTCTGCTGGAGATTCGTGGGATCCATGTAGAGAGTTGTCGTGTTGACCATGTCCGTGTCATCGACGACCGTAGCATAGTTTTCAGGATCTTCGAGCTTTTCTTGCAGGTAGCTGATCATTTCGTCGTAGAAACCAGTCTGAGTTGGAGGCTTGCCAACGGACATCTCAGGTAAATTGGCGCCCATCAAGGGCTCTTCTTCCTCATTGTTGATGCCCTTGCTCGCTTGCTTGTCTGTGCTCATCACCTCAGCGTGGGATGTGTGCGCAAGGCTCTCGTAGTGTTGAGTGGGACTGGGGGAGTCTTCGAGCTCTATGGCTTCCTCCTCGATCAGCTCCTTCAAAGTTTGCTGCTCCTCAATTTTGGTGAAGCTCCAGTCGTGACTGTGTCGGAATTTCCGCATCTGGATCGTGTACACGATCCACCGGAGGAGTGTCACGATGCCAACCACCAACGTTGATCCGAGGACGAAAATGAGCACGATCAGAAGAATGCCCTTGTTGGTGCTCACTTCGATCTGCTCACGGATGACATCCCAAGCGGACTCGATGGAGCAATCCAGACTTGAGTCAATCAAGGAGCACATCTTGTCCGAGTACAAAGCTATGTGGACACTGTCGGAGCTGTCAAAGCATCCTTGTGCAAAATTGGGAATCCTGCATAAGCTCGAGTTGAGGAGAAGCACCGCCCACTCTGAGGGGCTTTTCAGGTCCCTTTCACCTGTCACCACCATGAGCCACTTGTCAAAGTCACACGCGCAATCTTTGCCTTGGAAGAAATTGCCGAGAGAGCTGTTGAGGCTCGCAGGAAAGTCGATCTTGAGCCCATTGCGGTTGGCATAATCAATCCGATTGTCGCTGAACTGAAACACTGAGCCGCGTGAGTTGGGCTCGGAGATGCCCAAGAGGGCCGAGTCCTCAAGGAACATGAACGAGTTGGACTGCATGACAATGCTGTTCCACGTTCTGAAGGCGAACGACTTCCGCACCAGAGTCTTGAACACGCAGTCGCTGATGTGCACCTTTGCCACGTAATGGTTGAAGGCCTCGGTGCTGATGGCTGACAAGTTGGTGCGTGTCATGGTCAGCGTGGAGATGGCTGAAGAGACTGCATTTTCAGACATGCTCGTGAGGCTGCAGTTGACGAAGGCGAGATTTTGCACGAGCGCCTGCTCGGGGAAGGCCGAGGAATGAATGCGCTCAATCCTGCAGGATTCAAACGAGATGTTGTAGACTGACACTCCGGAGAAGGCCGTGGACTCGACATCGCCGATGGAGCACCGAAGGAAGGAGATGACATTGGCGGAGGAGAAGGCCTCCATGGGCAAACTGGGCAGGCTGTCAATGTCCTCAAAGACAGCCTTGGCGAATGGCACTTCGATGTTGAGCGCAACGTTGGGCTTCAAGGAGGAAGGCTCCAGAATGAGCCTTTTGATGCGGCGTAGCTGGGCGCTGTTGATCACGTCAAAGGCCTGGCCTTGGAGATGAACGACGTTCGAGTCCTGGATGTGGAGCTCGAAGTTGCCGGACGTCGAGGACACGGCCCGACTCTTGACGGCCAAGTTCTCCACGTTCCTAAGGTCGAAATGAACGGTGCCATTGTTGACCAAAATGGTGGTGGACTTGGCACGGAATTCCACCTCGCTGGCCCCGTCCACGGTCACTTTGAACACGAAGCTCTTGCTTTTCACCCGGATCGAGCCCCGCTCAAAGGCCACGCCTTTGGCAGCGCCCACGATGTGAATGCCACGCACAAAGGCCGGCAAGGAGACGATCTCGAGCTTTTCTTCGCCAGCGGCCGGCCAATTTTTGCATAACACGAGCTCCTTGGGGTGAAGCGAAGGGCCGGGGCTGCAGGCGCAAATGTCGCAGGCGTTGCCCTCGGTCACCTCCAGACCTTGGCTCACCAGGATCACGTTTGCCAGGCTCAAGAGAGCCTTGATGATCAGCGAGCTCCACATTTCGGCTCACCCGGGCATATTTTGATTATTTTCTGCGAGCTCCGTGCGCTGCAGCAATTTTCTGTTTTTCACAACAACACACTAAAGCAGTAAAGTAAGGAAGTAGATTATATAGTGAGAGAAATCTGAGTAGTGAAGCGCTTAACATTTTGAGGCCAAAATGCCTGACTTATGCGTGACAAATCAGTGTTCCATTCGAGCACATCTTCTCAAAATTCAAATTTAGACTACAATATGTGTGGTATCAGTTAATCATAATTGCCAATATTTCTTTTTATTCAATTTGAGCGAAAAATATCTTCAAGATTACAAGTTAGATCAAAATAGTCAAATCATGAAATTTTGTGGTTTAATTTAATGTATTGACTCGTGTGGGATGACCAGGAAAAAAGTTAGGCCCAAATCCACTAGATTACCGGTAGGCTAGAAGAGCGCACTCACACTCTCAGTTTATTAGCTACTTTACTACTATAGCGCTTTGCAGCACACATAAAACTAGCATCGATCGCAAGCCGCTCCTGCTTTGGCAGCCAGATCCAATGAGCTCAGTTGCAATGAGCTGCAGAGAGCGGACTACCGCTCAGTACTCACAAAACTTCTCCGTGGCGTAAAGGCACTTACTACTTAGTACTAAGTAGCTAAATTGGGCAGTGTTTCGCGTTGGCTCGTAGTACTCACTACTCAGTTGGAAATAACCGAATTCGTCTATCAATATCAGTAGATAACATAACTAATTCATCATAATTAGTCCTATGAGCACTAATTTAATTGTAGTCATTTTTCATTTTGAGAGCATCTATGGGTACTTACTCAGTAATCACTTTTTTTGAAACTATCGCTTTAACTGTAACACCAAACTTTCCGAGTTTTTAATCTGTGTATTCGTGAGCTGAAAATTTGTTAGACATACTTTATAAGGCCAAAATTAGGAAACTTTGACAGGCAATATCTGCCATACTTATTCGCTCAGAGCTGGGACATACAATTAAAAAACTCTAATTTCATGTATGATTTTCAAAAGTGACAAATTTTTTTCGCCACAAATTCTAAAAAACGTCGTAGGGGATACATGAATTGGGCGAGTTTCGACCGTTTTTGGATAGGTGGTAGGAAAAGTGGCACTTTTTGAAATGGTCTGAGAAATTGTGGTCGCAGAATTAAGTGGTCATTTTGGGCCATGTAGGTGGTCTGAAGCCAAAAAAATGCGTTGATAACTGTGTCTGCCCGAATAGTAACGCCTTAGCGTTAGACCTTAGTATTTAGTGGGGAATCTGAGGAGGGAATCACCGAATTTCTCTACCCTTAACCTAGTCCCTGGTTAAAGACGCTAGATGCGTGCATAAGTACTAGCCGCCAAAAAAACCAAGCATTTCAAAAAGTTCACCAATATACTCAAATGCTGCTTCATAAGTTTCCACTCACAAAAAATCTCACTGGATGAAGTGATTTGTTTCACCAAATATGTTAAACATGAGCCTAAAAAAATTGCCTCGTTTGGCAAGACCGAAAAACGTAAAAAAAAATTCCATTTTCTGAAAAGCCATTGCTTTTGCACCTGATTTTGATTGGTCGGCATTCGGTCCAATAATGTCATGCCGCTCTTGCATCATCTTGGCGTCTTTATCCCTGGTTAAGAGCAATTTCCAAATGCATATCCCAAATTGTTCTGAGTTTATTTCTCTAGCAAAACCAGCATGTAGTAGTGAAAAATAGTAAGTAAACAAAGGGTAAAAAGTAGCATATGCCACTTCCTTTCCCAGTTACATTATTCCTCTAGTATCAGTCATGACGAATATCCTACTGAACGGCCTCAATTTGTAGTCTTGAGCGGACACAACTTAGAGCCATGAAAAACAGTCTCAAATTGCAGTCTTGGACAGCCTCAATGTGCAACTATACCTTAGTTTGTCTTCAGCGGCCTCAATTGATAGTCTTGAGCAGCATCAATTTGTACTCTAGCGCATCTTCAATTTTTCAATTTGTACTCTTGCGCATCTTCAATTTGCCGTCTTGAGCCACCTCAATTTGTTTTTACCTCAGTTTGTGGCCACACGCATGTGTCCAGCTCACGGAAATTACGATTTTTTTGAGCAGTGTTATTTTTCTTCAAAGCGGTCCGCGGCTCATCTACAAACAGCCAAGCCTTTCAGTGACTAATTGCCTGACGAAGTTGTGAAAATAGAAGATGCGTTATGATCCAGCGGTAGTCTGCGGCTCACATGTAGTCACACCACTGATTGTGTTTTGCGAGCATGTGTCTAACTAAAAATTATTGCTCCTGGGAATGATTCGAGCACCATAGTCCACTGAATGTAGGATTCACACCATGATTAGTCTCATGTAAGAATTCTGAGGAAGTGTTACAACTAATGAATGTTTCACCCATCAATGTTTCACTAATGAAATGTCTCATAATGAAATGTCTCACCCATCAATGTTTCACTAATGAAATGTCTCATAATGAAATGTCTCATCATGACAGGTCGCATCATGAATTCATAGCAAGTGTTTCCACAGAATGAATGTGTCACACCATGGTAATGTCTCATTGCAACACAATGTCCCATCACTCATCATGTCTCACCCTTTGCTGTCACATCATGAAAGGTCGCATCATGAATTCTTAGCAAGTGTTTCCACAGAATGAATGTGTCACACCATGGCCAGGGCCATCTCTATCGAGCAATCCTGACGGAAGAATTCTACTTCTGAATCACGAAACTATTGTAGTTATTTTGTCCTCCACTAGGGAGCGCTTCAGTTGTGCTAGTACATAAAAAGAGCGCGAAATTCAAATTCAAGAACTGGATAAACCAGCGTGAGAGTGAGCGCTCACTCTCGCTCGCTTCACATGCCTGAAAGTGTTACCAGCCATTTTCCAAATTTAGCTCGCCACATAACAAATTATGGCTGTTTTTATGTGATCTTGGGGATAATGTTGAAACCATGCACTTTAACTCAAAGAAAATTCCACAGATTTATATAGAAATTTTGTCTTGCACCCTACCATAGTACAGTCCGATGATGTGCTATAGTAAAGCTGCGCATAGAGCTCACCTTATACTATAGATCATCTTGACCATGGCAATGTCTCATTGCAACACAATGTGCCCCCTTAAATTATAATTGGTAAATGTATCACCATGCTATCGATCTGTAAATCATTTTACTGAGTTGTAAGTTAATAAATGTTGCATCATTATTTATTTCAAGTGTTTCTTCAGAATAAGTGAGTCGCTGAATTGTTATGTCTCACCATACAATGATCTCTCCATGAATCATTTGAAATAGTACAAAGTCCCATCACTGATAATGTCTCGCCCTTTTCTGTCTCATCATGAAATGTCTCATCATGAAATGTCTCATCATGAAAGGTCGCATCATGAGACATTACCATGGTGTGACTCAGTCATTCTGCAGCAACACCTACAAAAAATTCATGGTGAGACAACTCTTAGTGAGACACTAATGGGTGAGACATTACAAGTGTTGTGACTTGCTACTAGGTGAAACATCATGTAGTGAAACAATACATTGATGAGACATTTGTTTATCAAAAATGAAAAAGGAACATAGAGATGCGATGAGACATTACCATGGTGTGTCTCAGTCATTCTTCAGTAACACCTACAAAAAATTCATGGTGAGACAACTCTTAGTGAGACACTAATGGGTGAGACATTACAAGTGTTGTGACTTGCTACTAGGTGAAACATCATGTAGTGAGACAATACATTGATGAGACATTTGTTTATCAAAAATGAAAAAGGAACATAGAGATTCGATGAGACATATCCATGGTGTGACACAGTCATTCTGCAGTAAACTTGCAGAAGATCCATGGTGAGACACATCATAGTGAGACACTTATGGGTGAGACACTACTAGTTGTGCTACTTCTTGCTACTTTAAATGTGTTGTGGTGAGACTATGTAATGGTTTGGTAATGGTGAGACACTTGTTTATTTCAAGTAAAGAAGGTACATTGAGATACAATGAAACATTGCCATGCAGCAACACCCTCCCAAATGTACAAATAAGACATTTCCTATTGTCAGTGTGTCACAATGGTGTGAGACATCATCAAGATGAGACAAACGCATGGTGAAGCATGTAGGGGCTGATGATGAGACACCACCATTGTGAGACACATCTTAGTGTGTCATAATCACCATCAACCTACACCCAAGTGGGACTCATTGATTGTAATGTAAAAGTAGCTTGTGATAAGCGATGTGGCATTTATTGGCCCACAATCATGATATGGAAGAAACCAGTAACTCTTAATGAGCCGCAGACTACTGCTAAGCTATAACACATCGTCTTTTTTTATGATTTCCGTGAGCTGGACACATGCGTGTGACCCAGTTTGTAGTCTTGAGCGGTATCAATTTGCAGCCTCAAGAGGCTTCAATGCGTATTCTTGAGCGGCTTTAATTTGTAGTCTTGAGCCACCTAAATCTGGTTCTACCTCAGTTTGTAGTCTTGAGAGGCCTCAATGTGCAGCTACCTCAGTTTATAGTCTCGAGTGGCCTCAATTTGTATTCTTGAGCGGCCTTATTTTTTGTAGTCTTGAGCAGCCTCTTAGTCTTGAACCACCTCAATTTGCTTCTACCTCAGTTTGTAGCCTTGAGTGGCTGCAATTTCCACTCTTGAACAGTCTCAGTTTACTGCTGCCTCAGTTTGTAATCTTGAGCGGCCTCAATTTGCAGCCACTGCAGTTTGTAGTCTTAAGCAGCCTCAATTTTGTTAACTTGAGCGGCCACAATTTGCAGCCTTAAGCAATCCGATTTTGCAGCTACCTCAGTTTGTAGTTTTTTGCGGCCTTTTTTTGCAGTCTTCAGCATTCAGCGGACACAATTTGCAGTCTTGAACGGCCTCCACTTTCAAAAATGTATGTATTCATATCAGCAAAAACCCCATTGAACTGATTGAGCAGAGAATGATGTCGGGCTTGTATTCAACAAACATTTGAGAGATGGCAATGCTCAACTTTGGCCTCTCCTGGCAAACCAAAGCCCAAGGTTGGGCCAACTTGGTGCTTTTTGAGCCGAACTTGAAAAGGCTGGACCATGCTGCATTCATCAAACGCAAGCTGTTGACTTGGTGAGCAATGATGGCTAACCTTGCATCATCAATTTGCCGCCTCAATTTGCAGCTTCTGCATTTTGTAGTCTTGAGTGGCCTCTGTAAACTTGAGCGGCCTCATAATGTTAACATGAGCGGCCTCAATTAGCAGTGTTGGAAAGCCTCAATTTGCAGTCTTGAGCTGCCTCAATTTGCTGCTACAGCATTTTGTGGTCTTGAGGGGCCTCAACTGCTAATTGTAGTCTTGAGCAGCCTCAATTTTGTTAACTTGAGCGGCCACAATTTGCAGTCTTGAGCAGCCACAATTTGCAGCCTTAAGCAATCCGATTTTGCAGCTACCTCAGTTTGTAGTATTTTGCGGCCTTTTTTTTGCAGTCTTCAGCATTCAGCGAACACAATTTGCAGTCTTGAACGGCCTCCATTTTCAAAAATGTATGTATTCATATCAGCAAAACCCCCGTTGAACTGATTGAGCAGAGAATGATTCAACAATCATTTGAAACATGGCAATGCTCAACTTTGGCCTCTCCTGGCAAACCAAAGCCCAAGATTGGGACAATTTGGTGCTTTTTGAGCCCAACTTGAAAAGGCTGGACCATGCTGCATTCATCAAACGCAAGCTGTTGACTTGGTGAGCAATGATGGCTAACCTTTCATCATCAATTTGCCGCCTCAATTTGCAGCTTCTGTATTTTGTAGTCTTGAGTGGCCTCTGTAAACTTGAGCGGCCTCATAATGTTAACATGAGCGGCCTCAATTAGCAGTGTTGGAAAGCCTCAATTTGCAGTCTTGAGCTGCCTCAATTTGCTGCTACAGCATTTTGTGGTCTTGAGGGGCCTCAACTGCTAATTGTAGTCTTGAGCAGCCTCAATTTGCAGTCTTGAGCAGCCTCAATTTGCAGTCTAGAGCAGCCTCAATTTGTAAACTTGAGCGATCTCAATTTGTAATCATGAGCGGCCCAATTTTGCAGCTACCTCAGTTTGTAGTCTTGTGCGGCCTTTATTTGCAGTCTTCAGCGGACTCAATTTGTTATTCTTGAGTAGTTGAGTGATCTGTTAAATTGCTCGATCATATTCAAATCAGCGAAACCCCCGTTGAAAAGATTGAAGAGGGAATGATGTCGGGCTTGTATTCAACAATCATTTGAGACATGGCAATGCTCAACTTTGGCCTCTCCTGGCAAACCAAAGCCCAAGATTGGGCCAACTTGGTGCTTTTTGTGCCCAACTTGAAAAGGCTGGACCATGCTGCACTCATCAAACGCAAGCTGTTGACTTGGTGACCAACGATGGCTAGCCTGATTACTTCATAATCATTGGAAAAGCCAAACAAAGCCAAATGGTTTTCGCACATCCGGAACAGTCTGTCAACCATGTACTTGTCCGCAAGCGAGAGCAGATCGGCATTCACGTCCTTAGGGCTGACAGTCTCTGTGTAGAGGAACCGGAGGAAAGCCTCCACAGTGTTGCTGTCAAAATCGTTGATGACAAGCTCATTTGAGTCATGCTCCTTGGTGCCTTCAGTGCTGAACATTTGGCTCAAGCACTCGCTCCACAAGGACAAGACAAATTTGTGAACGTGAAATGTCTGATCTTGGCAAGTGACCTTAAAGTCGCTGGTGGTCTGGTCATTGAACAGCTTGCAGATCTTCATCCTCATGTCAGCTTTTGGATTCTCCTGGTCAATTTTCGTAATTTCAAACGTGAAACTAACCAGCGGCAATTGTTTCACCTTATCAAGGGACTCTTGAGAAAGTGTTTGCTTGTTGATACTTTTCAAAGTGATTGAGCCTCCTGATGCTAATACTGATGACTTTTTTTGTAAGTAGAAGTTGGGAGGGAATGCAACAACCGTGACTTTGTTGTCCATGTGCACGGCGAAGTTGTTCAAGTTGAAAATCTGGGCTGTGCAACTTCCTCCGGAATTTGAAGAAGCACTGGAAAAAATGAACATTCAAATTATGTGAGGGCAAACGTGGTTAAGGACCTTTCCATGTGCTCACTTATGGTTTTGAGGTACAAAAAAATGTACCACACAAAACCGTTTTTGCTAGACCCAAGATGATCTATAATAGACCGTTTTCATTGTTTATTAACGTTTTGCTGGCCTTTTGAGCATGTACTAAATACTGCCCACAATCGCGCACAAACGCGCACGAACGCGCACTATCGCACACAAACGCGCACAAACGCGCAAATACCAAAAGTGCCCACAAATGATAACTATGCCCAGAAATGATAACTAACTCATATTCACTAAAAAATTAGTCACTTGATCTCTTCTGAGACCTGACTCAACATTCTTGACCCAATGGAGAGCTCTGCTGAGAATTTGAGGCACCTGAGTCAACCCCAACCTGTAGATTTTTTAGTGAGGTTCAACAAAATCGTTTTTTTGGCTGCCCTAAAACGTCCACAGTTGTACTTTTTTCTAGCTAGGAGCAGACTCAGCATTCTTGACCCTTTGTTGACCTCTGCTGAGAATTTGAGGCAGCTGAGTCAATTTTAGGGGCAAATTTCAGGAGTATCAACAATTTGCTAACTGCTGCCCATATACTGTAAGTTAACCAGCATAAACAAGAAAAGGAAAAATGAGTAATTTACTCTCTTCTGTGAGTTGACTCAGCATTCTTGACCCAATGGTGAGCTCTGCTGAGTCAACCCCATCCTGTA
The DNA here is from genome assembly GCA_019096065.1 of Paracyclopina nana. Taxonomy (NCBI): domain Eukaryota; kingdom Metazoa; phylum Arthropoda; class Copepoda; order Cyclopoida; family Cyclopettidae; genus Paracyclopina; species Paracyclopina nana. The sequence continues at coordinate 1,126,289 of JAGUCH010000004.1, forward strand.
GATTGAGTGAGGATCTACAAAATTCGTTTTTTGGCTGCCCTGAAACGTCCACAGTACACAGCGGGTCAAAAAGCCATTTTCACGCGCATGAATAGTATTTTTTTCGTTGTGGCTGTTTACTTTTTTGTAATTTTTTGTTCTATCAAAAACCGTGTTTCAGTTATGTTTTTGGTACAAGCACATGGATAGGTCCTAGGTGAAGCAAATGAGGATGGTCTTGACGGACTCCTACCCTTGGATCGACAACGGATCGTCCATGGATAGACTACGACGAACCGGCCTTGCATCGACAAAACGGATCATCCTTGGACCGACTGTCAGAACACACAGTCCTTGGATAGACCAGGACTGACATGTATTTGGTTAGACAAGAAAAACGAAATGTACTTGGATAGACAAGACAAATTGTCCTTGGATCTACTATGAGAACATACAGTCCTTGGATCGAATAACAGATCGTCCTTGGATAGACGAAAGACGGACAGTACTTGCATTGACATGACTAATCAGCCTTGGATCGACTGGGAAAACAGTCTGTTCTGCCAGTCTATCCAAGGACAGTCTGTTTTAGTCGATCCAGGGACAGTTTGTTTCTGCATTCTAACAATGTACAGTATGTTTTAGCTGTTGATAAAAGTACGATACGTTTTTCGATGCAGGGACAGTCAGTTTTGTCAGTCTATCCTACCACAGTTTGTTCTAGTCGACCTAGGTCCTGCTCAGTCATAGTAGTCGATCCAAGGACTATCCGTCTCGTCGATCCAGGGACTATGAGTTCTGTCTATCTATCCAAGGACGATCTGTTGCAGTCTATCCAGGGACAGTATGTCCTAGTCGATCCAAGTACGGCCGCCCATCTCGACTTACCTAGGACTCAAGTCAGGCCGGGTAATGAAGGTGTCTTTGCAGTATCCTTCTTGTCTGTTAGGGAATTGTGGAGTTCCATGAAAATTGTGGGCCTCAACTTCAACTCTGAATTTCATAATGGTGCCATTTTCTGCCACAATTCCTAACGACTTTGAGATGAAGAGTTCCTTTATGGGTTCCTTGTCACTATTGAAAAACCGTATTTCCCCTTTGGCTACATCATTGGCCTTTGGAATTTCTTCTTGATTTCCATTGCCAGCCATCTTGAATTTAAATTTTCTCGCAGGTGCGATGCTGTTGGTTGGCATGCCATACAAAAAAGAAAGATAAGGTAGGGCGTTGTAGCACATGCGACGCTTGTACACAGGTAGCAGGTTTCAAGGTCTTGCTCACTAAATTGTCTCGCCGTAACATGTGCAGCACGCCATGAGAAGAGTTGAGCTCTATATTTTGATGAGTACTGAGTAGTGAGTAGATCGTTCTCAAAACTAGGCCGGTTCTAGATATTCCTCCGCGACTTCGTTTTACTACGTAATAGGGTGAACCGTAGAGAAAATCTCATTTTGTTCAATTCACTACATAGAAATCCCCATGAACTGAACAAAATGGGGTCAGCTGATGCCTCTACGCGTTACCCTATAACGTAGTAAAACGAAGTCGCGGAGGAATATCAAGAACACTACTCAAAACTCAGTTCCAAAAAACAGCCTTAAGGTGGTAGTGATGGAACGAGTTTGAGCTTGGCTTGAAAGCTTGAAACTAAAACCCAGCTTGAGCTACATAAGCTAAAAGCTTGGGATCGCTCGAACCAAATTTTGAAAAGCTTGAAAAAGCTTGAAGGCCAAAAAATGCAAAGCTTGAAAAAGCTTGACACCAAAAAATTTCAAGACTTAATCCATTTTTAATCAAAAGAAAAAAGGGCTGATTTTAAAATTAACAAATACTTAGGGAAACCAGTACTTAATCAAAGTTAAAGCTATTTCTGTCATTTTTTACATTTTTTTTTACATTTTTTGGGTAATTTTGTCAAATCTGGTGACTAATCCCCATTTTTTATCTTAAAGCACTAAAAAAGTGAAAGCTTGAAATGTGAAATTTTGAGCTTGAAAAAGCTTGATAATTATTTACAAAAGCTTGGGATCGCTCTAACACATTTCTAAAAGCTTGAAGCTTGATCAAGCTGAAAATTTCCGGCTCGTTCCATCACTATAAGGTGGCCGGCCGGCTTGACACCTGCCCAATTTTGTTCTACCGTTTATTATATAATGTTATGCCATTTTTTATTTGGTATTTTGTAATTGTACCGAATAACCATGAACCCCTCAAAATTTCGTTCCGATCGGAGCTGTAGTTTAAGGCTTTAAGCTGTACCTTAGTAATTTTTTTCTAAAAAATATTCAGCTGATGTTGAGAACGAGATACTCTCATCTAAATTCAGTGCTCTAGAAAAGAGTAACCAGATGTACACGTCCACATTGTGGACAGATGGGGGCGAACGAGTTGAATAAATGAAAAAAATGGAATCAAGAAATATGCATTTAACAAAGAAAAGCAGATGAAGTAAAAATAGGAACCCCAAATCAAGCTAGTTCACTGGATGGAAACTTGATTGCGGAAGCAACAGTTTCATCCAGAAGATGTACGTTTTAATTATTTGCAGAACATACATGTATTTTCAATACAGCCTATAATTAAAACTGGTTGTATGAAAATGTCAGAAAATAGTAGACTGTATGATTAGTCACTGAAAACTAGTTGGTAGAGTGGTTGGAGAAAAAAGGTCTGAATATGTGGCCAGAAAAGGGATACGTAAAATGGTCTGAAAAGAGGTGACAAATTTGCTTAAAAGTGTCCAAAACAAGTGAAAAGAGAAAGTAGTTAGCTTAAATTGGTCTGAAAAAGTGGTCACAAAATGTGTTCAGAAAAATGATAAGAAAAAGTTCATGAAAAGGTGTCAGGGCCACTGCGAGTGCTATGGGCTTTATTTCAATGCATGCTCTTCTTTTCAAGCATCCTATTTGCTCTCAACTGCTTTAGCCTTAAAAATTCCATCAGTGGATATTCGAGGTAGATATGAAATCCACATTGTGGACTGATTGGGGGCGAACGCACTTGGCAAATTAAAAATTAAAATAAGAAGCAATAAGTTGTCATTTTAAGTATTGACAGCTTTCATAGAAACCCGAAATCAAGCTTAGTTTGATGGCAAAATTTGAAAGTGAAAAAAGTGGTCAGAGAAAATGAAAAAAGTGGTCAGGAAAGTGGTCCGAAAAAGTGTGAGAGAAAGTGATCAGAAAAGTGTCACAGAAAGTGGTCGAAAAAGTGTTCAGAAAAAGTGGTATGAAAAGTTGTCGAAAAAGTGGTCTCAAAAGTGGTCAGAATAAGTGGTCAGAATAAGTGGTCAGAAAAAGTGGTCAGAAAAAGTGGCCAGAAAAAGTGGTCAGAAAAAGTGGTCAGAAAAAGTGGTCAGAAAAAGTGGTCAGAAAAAGTGGTCAGAAAAAGTGGCCAGAAAAATTGGTCTGAAAAGTGGTCTGAAAAGTGATCAGAAAAAGGTGTAAGCACTACTTTTTGTACTGTAGGCTAGTTTAACTTCCATTTATGCTCTTCTTTTTAGGCGTCCTACTTCCTCTTAACTGCTCAAGCCTTAAAAATTCTATCTGTGCGCTGTGGTTATTCGTAAAAATTCGTTTTTAAATAAAAAAGGCTGCGTCTGCAGAGCCAGCTTACAAATGCAATGAAACTAGCCGTTCTCTATGCAATGATTCACGGTTAATCTTATCAAATAAGGCACGAAGTCACATTACTCCACTGCTCAAGAACTGCAAACCGTGTTCTCTGTTTTGAATCACGGTTGGGCTTGTCAGGGACTTTTCATTTTTTCCGAGGTCAAGTCAACCGGGGTTTGCTGAGCGATTCGAGGCCAAGAAAAAACTTTGCCTCACCCCCAAGTACCGGACTCCCATATTTTTTATCTGTCTTTCCTTTTGGGTGGGATCATTGGGATCATTTGGGATCAAAATGGGAACAAGAATTGCAAACTGTGTTCTCCGCTTTGAATCACGGTTGGCATTATCTGGGACTTTTCATTTTTTCTGAGGTCAAGTCAACTGGGGTTTGCTGAGCAATTCGCAGCCAAAAAAAACTTTGCCTCACCCCCAAGTACCGGACTCCCATATTTTTTATCTGTCTTTCCTTTTGGGTGGGATCAGTGGGATCATTTGGGATCAAAATGGGAACAAGAACTGCAAACCGTGTTCTCCGCTTTGAATCACGGTTGGGATTGTAAGGGACTTTTCATTTTTTCCGAGGTCAAGTCAACCGGGGTTTGCTGAGCAATTCGAGGCCAAGAAAAAACTTCGCTTCATGCCCAAGAACCGGACTCCCCTATTTTTTATCTGTCTTTCTTTTTGGGTGGGATCATTGGGATCATTTGGGATCAAAATATGTTCAAGAACTGCAAACCGTGTTCTCCGCTTTGAATCGCGGTTTGGCTTGTCAGGGAAATTTCGTTTTTTCCGGGGTCAAGTGAACCGGGGTTTGCTGAGCCATTTGCGGCCAAAAAAATTTGCCTCATGCCAAAGTACCTGACTCAGATATTTTTATCTGTCTTTCTTTTTGGGTGGGATCATTGGGATCATTTGGGATCAAATGTGTACTAGAACTGCAAACCGTGTTCTCCGCTTTGAATCGCGGTTGGGCTTGTCAGGGAAATTTCGTTTTTACAGAGGTCAAGTGAACCGGGGTTTGCTGAGCAATTGGCGGCCAAAAAAAAATTTGCCTCATGCCAAAGTACCTGACTCTGATATTTTTTATCTGTCTTTCTTTTTGGGTGGGATTAGTGGGATCATTTGGGATCAAAATATGTTCAAGAACTGCAAACCGTGTTCTCCGCTTTGAATCGCGGTTTGGCTTGCCAGGGAAATTTCGTTTTTTTTTTAGGTCAAGTGAACCGGGGTTTGCTGAGCCATTTGCGGCCAAAAAAATTTGCCTCATGCCAAAGTACCTGACTCTGATATTTTTTATCTGTCTTTCTTTTGGGGTGGGATCATTGGGATCATTTGGGATCAAATGTGTACTAGAACTGCAAACCGTGTTCTCCGCTTTGAATCGCGGTTGGGCTTGTCAGGGAAATTTCGTTTTTACCGAGGTCAAGTGAACCGGAGTTTGCTGAGCCATTTGCGGCCAAAACAAAAATTTACCTCATGCCAAAGTACCTGACTCTGATATTTTTTATCTGTCTTTCTTTTTGGGTGGGATCATTGGGATCATTTGGGATCAAAATATGTTCAAGAACTGCAAACCGTGTTCTCCGCTTTGAATCGCAGTTGGGCTTGTCAGGGAAATTTCGTTTTTACCGAGGTCAAGTGAACCGGGGTTTGCTGAGCCATTTGCGGCCAAAAAAAAATTTGCCTCATGCCAAAGTACCTGACTCTGATATTTTTTATCTGTCTTTCTTTTTGGGTGGGATCATTGGGATCATTTGGGATCAAAATATGTTCAAGAACTGCAAACCGTGTTCTCCGCTTTGAATCGCGGTTTGGCTTGTCAGGGAAATTTCGTTTTTTCCGAGGTCAAGTGAACCGGGGTTTGCTGAGCAATTGGCGGCCAAACTAAAATTTGCCTCATGCCAAAGTACCTGACTCTGATATTTTTTATCTGTCTTTCTTTTTGGGTGGGATCATTGGGATCATTTGGGATCAAATGTGTACTAGAACTGCAAACCGTGTTCTCCGCTTTGAATCGCGGTTTGGCTTGTCAGGGAAATTTCGTTTTTTCCGAGGTCAAGTGAACCGGGGTTTGCTGAGCCATTTGCGGCCAAAAAAAAATTTGCCTCATGCCAAAGTACCTGACTCTGATATTTTTTATCTGTCTTTCTTTTTGGGTGGGATCATTGGGATCATTTGGGATCAAAATATGTTCAAGAACTGCAAACTGTGTTCTCCGCTTTGAATCGCGGTTTGGCTTGTCAGGGAAATTTTGTTTTTTCCGAGGTCAAGTGAACCGGGGTTTGCTGAGCCATTTGCGGCCAAAAAAATTTGCCTCATGCCAAAGTACCTGACTCAGATATTTTTATCTGTCTTTCTTTTTGGGTGGGATCATTGGGATCATTTGGGATCAAATGTGCTCAAGAACTGCTCGCGTAACGTGTATTATTGCCAGAGCAAAATTCACCTAGTTTTGACAAGTCTAGTCTCCTAGTGCAAAAAGTAACTGAAACTAGCATATTTTTCGGCAACTTTTTGAGCTCGGAATGAAACTCGCGTAACATAGCAGTTAAGCAAAAATTGTGCATCGCGCGGTACTTCCTCTTAATTGCTAATAAAAAACGAAATTCTTGACCAAGTCAAATTTGAGTCAAAATGTCAATAGCAGGCGATAGTTTGAGTCAACTAGACTCAAAATATGAGACAAAGTCAAACTTTTGACTCATTTTAAATTCGCAAGAGAGAAAACTTGCGCATCGCGCGGTACTTCTACTTAATAGCAAATATAACACGAAATTCTTGACCAAGTTAATGTTGCGTCAGCATGTCACTTGAAGGCGATAGTTTGAGTCAACTTGACTCAAAATATGAGGCAAAGTCAAACTTTTTGACTCATTTTAAATTCGCCAGAGAGAAAACTTGCGCATCGAGCGGTACTTCTACTTAATTGCTAATAAAACACTAAATTCTTGACCAAGTCAATTTTGAGTCAAAATATCAGTTGCAGGCGATAGTTTGAGTCAACTTGACTCAAAATATGAGACAAAGTCAAACTTTTGACTTATTTTGAATTCGCAAGAGAGAAAGCTTGCGCATCGCACGGTACTTCTACTTAACTGCCAATAAAACACGAAATTCTTGACAAAGTCAATTTTGAGTCAAAATATCAGTTGCAGGCGATAGTTTGAGTCAACTTTACTCAAAATATGAGACTAAGCTAAACTTTTGACTCATTTTAAATTCGCAAGAGAGAAAACTTGCGCATCATACAATGTACTTAACTGCATGCTTATGTAGCACAGTAATAAAGCTGAAAATGCATTTTTGACATGCGCAATTAAGGCCCTGTTCACATGCGAAAATATCAACAAAATAATGCGCGATATTTTGCTTATATTTGCAAATATCTGGTATTTGTAAAAAGATTTTTTTAGATTTTGACAAAAGAATCGCTCTATTGCATATTGGTACCAAAAGCCATCCTGTCAGGTGCTTAAGCAATTTTTTTTTGGCCGCCAATTGCTCAGCAAACCCCGGTTCACTTGACCTCGGTAAAAACGAAATTTCCCTGACAAGCCCAACTGAGATTCAAAGCGGAGAACACGGTTTGCAGTTCTAGTACACATTTGATCCCAAATGATCCCAATGATCCCACCCAAAAAGAAAGACAGATAAAAAATATCAGAGTCAGGTACTTTGGCATGAGGCAAATTTTTTTTTGGCCGCCAATTGCTCAGCAAACCCTGGTTCACTTGACCTCGGTAAAAACGAAATTTCCCTGACAAGCCTAACCGCGATTCAAAGCGGAGAACACGGTTTGCAGTTCTAGTACACATTTGATCCCAAATGATCCCAATGATCCCACCCCAAAAGAAAGACAGATAAAAAATATCAGAGTCAGGTACTTTGGCATGAGGCAAATTTTTTTTTGGCCGCCAATTGCTCAGCAAACCCCGGTTCACTTGACCTCGGTAAAAACGAAATTTCCCTGACAAGCCAAACCGCGATTCAAAGCGGAGAACACAGTTTGCAGTTCTAGTACACATTTGATCCCAAATGATCCCAATGATCCCACCCAAAAAGAAAGACAGATAAAAAATATCAGAGCCAGGTACTTTGGCATGAGGCAAATTTTTTTGGCCGCAAATGGCTCAGCAAACCCCGGTTCACTTGACCTCGGTAAAAACGAAATTTCCCTGACAAGCCCAACCGTGATTCAAAGCGGAGAACACGGTTTGCAGTTTTAGTACACATTTGATCCCAAATGATCCCAATGATCCCACCCAAAAAGAAAGACAGATAAAAAATATCAGAGTCAGGTACTTTGGCATGAGGCAAATTTTTTTTTGGCCGCCAATTGCTCAGCAAACCCCGGTTCACTTGACCTCGGTAAAAACGAAATTTCCCTGACAAGCCAAACCGCGATTCAAAGCGGAGAACACAGTTTGCAGTTCTAGTACACATTTGATCCCAAATGATCCCAATGATCCCACCCAAAAAGAAAGACAGATAAAAAATATCAGAGTCAGGTACTTTGGCATGAGGCAAATTTTTTTTTGGCCGCCAATTGCTCAGCAAACCCCGGTTCACTTGACCTCGGTAAAAACGAAATTTCCCTGACAAGCCCAACCGTGATTCAAAGCGGAGAACACGGTTTGCAGTTCTAGAAAAAAGAAAGACAGATAAAAAATATCAGAGCCAGGTACTTTGGCATGAGGCAAATTTTTTTGGCCGCAAATGGCTCAGCAAACCCCGGTTCACTTGACCTCGGTAAAAACGAAATTTCCCTGACAAGCCCAACCGTGATTCAAAGCGGAGAACACGGTTTGCAGTTCTAGTACACATTTGATCCCAAATGATCCCAATGATCCCACCCAAAAAGAAAGACAGATAAAAAATATAAGAGTCAGGTACTTTGGCATGAGGCAAATTTTTTTTTGGCCGCCAATTGCTCAGCAAACCCCGGTTCACTTGACCTCGGTAAAAACGAAATTTCCCTGACAAGCCCAACCGCGATTCAAAGCGGAGAACACAGTTTGCAGTTCTAGTACACATTTGATCCCAAATGATCCCAATGATCCCACCCAAAAAGAAAGACAGATAAAAAATATCAGAGTCAGGTACTTTGGCATGAGGCAAATTTTTTTTTGGCCGCCAATTGTGATGGGCAATAAGTACATCATGTCTCTGGTGCACGTTACGACCAGAATAGGACTTGATTGGACCCCTCCAGTGGAACCTGTGGAAACCGTGGAGCCCGTGGAGCCGCCAGAAGTCCGGAAGGTTGCCCATTCACCGCTACATCACCACCTCAAAATCACAAAACCTCCTTTCTTAAAAACACCTTTTCATCTCCTCCAACTCTCTGATTGTTGCTGCTGCTGCTGCTACTACCTATGCATCGAGCCTCACCTATGGCAATTCACCTGACCTTGAGTGGAGAAGTTGCTAGCTATTGTGTGGAGGAGTTGCTAGCTGCCACATAGAGAGGACCTGCAGCTGCATGATAACGGAGAGAAGCAGATGGAAGCTGATGGAACTTGCTGCGATGCATCAAGTGGAGAAGAAGGAGAAGACTCGGGGAGTTCGAGGGGGGACTTCAGAGAAACAAGACATGGACCAAGTGCACATGGCCCATTGAGTGAGCTCTGCCCTGCTATTGTCCCACCAAAGTTCTCCAAAGTGTGCTGAGGCATGAAGAAGATGGCCACAAGAATATTTACTGCAGTACTTATTTCTTTGTATTTGCTGCCATTAATTTGTGTGGTGTTAAAAGCCGAGTGAATAAGACAACCTTGATGGATTTTGTTCGACCATAACTTGTATAGAGGTTTCCTGGGCAGTTATGCACCCTAACCTGAGGCTGTTAAGGCCACTGAGGACTTGGATAGGAGGCCCAATCACAGGTCTACAGCACTGAAGCTTGCCATGTGATGTATCCCGCCAGAGTTGGAGCACCGAGGCTGCGGCTTTTGGTCCAAGGCGGGTAGACATCCGGCCAGCACCCGGAGGCTGCGAACGGTACCGCGACCATGAAGCCGATGCTAACCATCCTAGGCTTCAGAGGGTGTGACCATCGCACACCATTTTGGAGGCCCCGGAGGGATTGAAGGCCACTTTCTCTCCTAAAGGTTTGATGACCAAAAAACCATGAAGTCCCGGAAAATGTCTTGGTGTGGATCAGGATTCCTGCTCTGCGGCGCAGGTTGGGCCGCACGCTGATTGCGATCAGGGTGTGTCTACTACAGTACAAAAGAAAAATCCCGAAGGCTGACGAGCCGATGGGGGTCACTCCGATGGCATTTGGGCCTATGTGGTGCGTAGGCTTTAGATTCCCTTAGACCCAAATTGCGCATTGATGCCGTTGGCGGGTTGGAACTGGCGCGCGGGGAGTGCAATAAGGTACAGGCCGTGACGTACCACCAGCCTGTTGATGATGTCTTCCATGGACCATTGTTATGATGATGGGCCTACACAAAGTAACAATGACACTGTCTTTCCCGGAGGTGAATGCATGCGTGCAGGCTCCGCATGGCATAGCTTGGAGTATGGGTGCCATGGCAGCCGGAAAGCCAGCCAAGGTGCAGGTTGCGACCTGAACCTCTGTTGCCTATCCATTATGGGGCGAGTGAGCGCAAGAGTGTTGCGACACTAGTGGGTCTCGTCCGTGGGTTTGGCCATACAGATGGAAGAAGATGATGTAATCCATGACTTGCGAGTCAATGAACCCCAAATAGGCCACGCGTGGAGCCAGAGTGGGAGCCACAAAGGAAAATGCGTGTTTGGGGCCCAAAAAACTGGCTAACCTTGGACAAGTTGCCGAGGGCACTGGGAAGGTTGGCCGGCCCGCAACTCGAGGAGGAGTGGGCAAACTTTTATTTTTTCATTCACTGAGTCGACACTGGTTGGCGAAGTGGCATACCTTTTTTGCGTAAAAAGTTGATGCACCTTTGTTTCAGAGACTTAGAAGAAATTACCATCCATACACCTGTTGGCACCAGTAGTGCCAAATTTTACTCCATCTTTTATATTGTAATAAGTGAGTGTGGGTAGTTGTGCGTGCGTTTGTGTGTGTGTTTTGTCTTGGCCGCTCATAGCCTTGACAAAAAATAAATAAACGAGCTTAGCAACTGCAACCTTTTCCTCTGTGTCACTTGACGCGGCGTAGTAATTAGGACAAGCTTCCCTGTGCTTTGAACAGCGTATAGCTTTTAATTCGGTATTACCGAATTTAGTACACACAGTAGTGTACTAAGACCAGAATATTGCGTGTGACTCCGTTGCACCTCTAAGAGATAAGAAATACTTCGTGTGACTCCGTCACGCTTTTTACAAGATAAGAATGGCTAATCAGGATTCTAGGATCACTGGACCTACTCTGGCTGAGGAAGTTACGAAAGTAAAGGATCGATTGTTGCAACATCTTGGGATTAGTGAGGACACTTTTCAAGGGTACTTATCCCAATGCCACCCAAATGGGACCAGCAGGACTGTCTTGCAAAGATTTCTGCCACACGTTGCTTACCCTGAAGCACTAGAGTTTGTTACGGTAACCCCAGCACAAATAGCAGCTGTATGGGATAGGACTCGAATAGTAATTGTTCCCAGGATCCAATTAGACCATTGGATGATCATATTATGGCAATCATTAGGACTATGCCTCTTAAAGACCCAGTAGGCCAGGTTGTAAATGTGGTTAAATATATTGATGCTCTTGACCCTAATTCATTGACAAGCACGACATGTGCTTTATTATGCATTTGTTTTGGTCTGGATGAGTTCCTAACTCGTATTGAGGAAAAGAAAGATCTGCAGCGCATCCAAGAAGTTGATGGAAGCTCCATGACCTATGCACTGTCAGGGACGCATGAAATGGTTGCGACATTGATATCCAGGAATTGGCTAAAGATACGGGCATTTGGAGATGGATTTTCTATTGTAGCGAGGCTTTATGGCCTACAAATCGATTATTTCCTAAATGAGCCGCTTAACCTGAAGCCACAGAAAACTTCAGGCCAGAGTGTACATTTCCCAAACAATGAGACGAGTAATGCTGTTCCAGATATGTCTTCGATAGCAAGTCCACCTGGGACTAACCATCACGAGTTCACTACTGGAGCTGACCTGAATGGCCATAATAAGTCAGTCCTAACTTCGACTAAAATGAATCCTCGTGATTTGCACAACTTGACTAATTCTGTCACGCTTCCTCCAATGGAAGTTGTACATAGGATGGTACAAAAGATGTTGTCAGGAGGCCATTTGAATATTCAGGAATTGAACACGGTAAAAGCTTACTACACGAAAATGCATGATGCAAGCACGGCAAATAAAATTATTGCCTCTGCACAAATCACGGCTAAGCACATGGTTGGGGCAAAAGTAGAGTCTATCTTCAGTAAGAATTTAGAAAGAACCTTAAGCATAGTAGATGCTGCGACGAAGGAAAGAATGGTGCCGGAAACTGACGTCATCTACGATGAGTCTGCTCCGATTTCAGAGAGGCTGAAGTTAATTAACACCGACGAGATTAAGGATGTGGAATCAGCCAGACGAGTAATCCTTCAGATGGTTGACCCAAACTTATCCTCAGGAAAGAAATTGATTGAGATGCAGAAGCTCTTTAGTGTACTTAGCACGAGGGACAAGTTTACTTCTCTCCAAAAGCAGATATTGGCAGAGGGCTACTTGAAGACCCCTGAAATAAGTGTGGCCGCTGGAGTATCAGCTGACACTTCTAGGAGCATTTATGATCCGACCACCATGAGAGGTTACATCGCTGCACCTACGAATGGTCATGTTAAGTATGCAAGCTCACAGTCAATGAAGGAGATTAGGCACAAATATACTAAAAAGTTTGATCTACATAGTTCCTCATTAACTGCTGAGAATATAATAAATTTTCTGGACTATATGGCGAACGAGGCTGGCAGACAGCATTGGTCTCATGCAGCTTTGTTAACAGCCATGTGTGAGGCTTCATCCCAGAATACTAGTGAGTATTTTAAGGGGATGGCTGGAGAAGGAAAAGATGGTATGGAATTGCTATGGCAAGATATCTTTAACTACACGCAGTTTGTGCGTAAAGAGGATCCATATTTCCTCATTCAGGAGATGATCCGGAAGCCTACTGAGTGCTTCACTGCCACACTTAAGGCAATTCTTCGACTGCGAATGAAGATACACAGCACAACCATTGGAGATGGCGGAGATGCTCATGCAGTCTCTGAAGCCATCTCTGATGGTTTTGCACTCCTAGGACGTCATTGGCCTCAGAATTACCAGTCATTAGTAAACAAATACAACGACTATCTGCTGAGAGCGAATATACCTGCTAGGAGTTTGCACGCCTACAATATCATGATGAACTTGATTGGCAGTGACCTAGGTACCTATGTGCCAAGGGACCTGGATAGGGCTCATAAAGAGGAGAGGCTGCCAATGGTACCCAATATGCGTGCCAAACCTAGAATTGCTATGGTTGAAGCTACTGAAGAAGAGGTGTTAGACAGTGCTAGCACTATGTCGGCAGCCTCTGGCCGTAGTCAACGAAGTGCTAAAATAATAAATGAGCTACAAAGTGATGGGCAATAAGTACATCATGTCTCTGGTGCACGTTACGACCAGAATAGGACTTGATTGGACCCCTCCAGTGGAACCTGTGGAAACCGTGGAGCCCGTGGAGCCGCCAGAAGTCCGGAAGGTTGCCCATTCACCGCTACATCACCACCTCAAAATCACAAAACCTCCTTTCTTAAAAACACCTTTTCATCTCCTCCAACTCTCTGATTGTTGCTGCTGCTGCTGCTACTACCTATGCATTGAGCCTCACCTATGGCAATTCACCTGACCTTGAGTGGAGAAGTTGCTAGCTATTGTGTGGAGGAGTTGCTAGCTGCCACATAGAGAGGACCTGCAGCTGCATGATAACGGAGAGAAGCAGATGGAAGCTGATGGAACTTGCTGCGATGCATCAAGTGGAGAAGAAGGAGAAGACTCGGGGAGTTCGATGGGGGACTTCAGAGAAACAAGACATGGACCAAGTGCACATGGCCCGTTGAGTGAGCTCTGCCCTGCTATTGTCCCACCAAAGTTCTCCAAAGTGTGCTGAGGCATGAAGAAGATGGCCACAAGAATATTTACTGCAGTACTTATTTCTTTGTATTTGCTGCCATTAATTTGTGTGGTGTTAAAAGCTGAGTGAATAAGACAACCCTGTTTGGCTTTGTTTGACCATAACTTGTATAGAGGTTTCCTGGGCAGTTATGCATCCTCGTCTGAGGCTGTTGAGGCCGTTGAGGACGTGGGTAGGAGGCCCAATCACAGGTCTACAGCACTGAAGCTTGCCATGTGATGTATCTCGCCAGAGTTGGAGCACCGAGGCTGCGGCTTTGGGTCCAAGGCGGGTAGACATCCGGCCAGCACCCGGAGGCTGCGAACGGTACCGCGACCATGAAGCCGATGCTAACCATCCTAGGCTTCAGAGGGTGTGACCGTCGCACACCATTTTGGAGGCCCCGGAGGGATTGAAGGCCACTTTCTCTCCTAAAGGTTTGATGACCAAAAAACCATGAAGTCCCGGAAAATGTCTTGGTGTGGATCAGGATTCCTGCTCTGCGGCGCAGGTTGGGCCGCACGCTGATTGCGATCAGGGTGTGTCTACTACAGTACAAAAGAAAAATCCCGAAGGCTGACGAGCCGATGGGGGTCACTCCGATGGCATTTGGGCCTATGTGGTGCGTAGGCTTTAGATTCCCTTAGACCCAAATTGCGCATTGATGCCGTTGGCGGGTTGGAACTGGCGCGCGGGGAGTGCAATAAGGTACAGGCCGTGACGTACCACCAGCCCGTTGATGATGTCTTCCATGGACCATTGTTATGATGATGGGCCTACACAAAGTAACAATGACACTGTCTTTCCCGGAGGTGAATGCATGCGTGCAGGCTCCGCATGGCATAGCTTGGAGTATGGGTGCCATGGCAGCCGGAAAGCCAGCCAAGGTGCAGGTTGCGACCTGAACCTCTGTTGCCTATCCATTATGGGGCGAGTGAGCGCAAGAGTGTTGCGACACTAGTGGGTCTCGTCCGTGGGTTTGGCCATACAGATGGAAGAAGATGATGTAATCCATGACTTGCGAGTCAATGAACCCCAAATAGGCCACGCGTGGAGCCAGAGTGGGAGCCACAAAGGAAAATGCGTGTTTGGGGCCCAAAAAACTGGCTAACCTTGGACAAGTTGCCGAGGGCACTGGGAAGGTTGGCCGGCCCGCAACTCGAGGAGGAGTGGGCAAACTTTTATTTTTTCATTCACTGAGTCGACACTGGTTGGCGAAGTGGCATACCTTTTTTGCGTAAAAAGTTGATGCACCTTTGTTTCAGAGACTTAGAAGAAATTACCATCCATACACCTGTTGGCACCAGTAGTGCCAAATTTTACTCCATCTTTTATATTGTAATAAGTGAGTGTGGGTAGTTGTGCGTGCGTTTGTGTGTGTGTTTTGTCTTGGCCGCTCATAGCCTTGACAAAAAATAAATAAACGAGCTTAGCAACTGCAACCTTTTCCTCTGTGTCACTTGACGCGGCGTAGTAATTAGGACAAGCTTCCCTGTGCTTTGAACAGCGTATAGCTTTTAATTCGGTATTACCGAATTTAGTACACACAGTAGTGTACTAAGACCAGAATATTGCGTGTGACTCCGTTGCACCTCTAAGAGATAAGAAATACTTCGTAGACTCCGTCACGCCTTTTACAAGATAAGAATGGCTAATCAGGATTCTAGGATCACTGGACCTACTCTGGCTGAGGAAGTTACGAAAGTAAAGGATCGATTGTTGCAACATCTTGGGATTAGTGAGGACACTTTTCAAGGGTACTTATCCCAATGCCACCCAAATGGGACCAGCAGGACTGTCTTGCAAAGATTTCTGCCACACGTTGCTTACCCTGAAGCACTAGAGTTTGTTACGGTAACCCCAGCACAAATAGCAGCTGTATGGGATAGGACTCGAATAGTAATTGTTCCCAGGGAGCCAATTAGACCATTGGATGATCATATTATGGCAATCATTAGGACTATGCCTCTTAAAGACCCAGTAGGCCAGGTTGTAAATGTGGTTAAATATATTGATGCTCTTGACCCTAATTCATTGACAAGCACGACATGTGCTTTATTATGCATTTGTTTTGGTCTGGATGAGTTCCTAACTCGTATTGAGGAAAAGAAAGATCTGCAGCGCATCCAAGAAGTTGATGGAAGCTCCATGACCTATGCACTGTCAGGGACGCATGAAATGGTTGCGACATTGATATCCAGGAATTGGCTAAAGATACGGGCATTTGGAGATGGATTTTCTATTGTAGCGAGGCTTTATGGCCTACAAATCGATTATTTCCTAAATGAGCCGCTTTAACCTGAAGCCACAGAAAACTTCAGGCCAGAGTGTACATTTCCCCAAACAATGAGACGAGTAATGCTGTTCCAGATATGTCTTCGATAGCAAGTCCACCTGGGACTAACCATCACGAGTTCACTACTGGAGCTGACCTGAATGGCCATAATAAGTCAGTCCTAACTTCGACTAAAATGAATCCTCGTGATTTGCACAACTTGACTAATTCTGTCACGCTTCCTCCAATGGAAGTTGTACATAGGATGGTACAAAAGATGTTGTCAGGAGGCCATTTGAATATTCAGGAATTGAACACGGTAAAAGCTTACTACACGAAAATGCATGATGCAAGCACGGCAAATAAAATTATTGCCTCTGCACAAATCACGGCTAAGCACATGGTTGGGGCAAAAGTAGAGTCTATCTTCAGTAAGAATTTAGAAAGAACCTTAAGCATAGTAGATGCTGCGACGAAGGAAAGAATGGTGCCGGAACTGACGTCATCTACGATGAGTCTGCTCCGATTTCAGAGAGGCTGAAGTTAATTAACACCGACGAGATTAAGGATGTGGAATCAGCCAGACGAGTAATCCTTCAGATGGTTGACCCAAACTTATCCTCAGGAAAGAAATTGATTGAGATGCAGAAGCTCTTTAGTGTACTTAGCACGAGGGACGAGTTTACTTCTCTCCAAAAGCAGATATTGGCAGAGGGCTACTTGAAGACCCCTGAAATAAGTGTGGCCGCTGGAGTATCAGCTGACACTTCTAGGAGCATTTATGATCCGACCACCATGAGAGGTTACATCGCTGCACCTACGAATGGTCATGTTAAGTATGCAAGCTCACAGTCAATGAAGGAGATTAGGCACAAATATACTAAAAAGTTTGATCTACATAGTTCCTCATTAACTGCTGAGAATATAATAAATTTTCTGGACTATATGGCGAACGAGGCTGGCAGACAGCATTGGTCTCATGCAGCTTTGTTAACAGCCATGTGTGAGGCTTCATCCCAGAATACTAGTGAGTATTTTAAGGGGATGGCTGGAGAAGGAAAAGATGGTATGGAATTGCTATGGCAAGATATCTTTAACTACACGCAGTTTGTGCGTAAAGAGGATCCATATTTCCTCATTCAGGAGATGATCCGGAAGCCTACTGAGTGCTTCACTGCCACACTTAAGGCAATTCTTCGACTGCGAATGAAGATACACAGCACAACCATTGGAGATGGCGGAGATGCTCATGCAGTCTCTGAAGCCATCTCTGATGGTTTTGCACTCCTAGGACGTCATTGGCCTCAGAATTACCAGTCATTAGTAAACAAATACAACGACTATCTGCTGAGAGCGAATATACCTGCTAGGAGTTTCCACGCCTACAATATCATGATGAACTTGATTGGCAGTGACCTAGGTACCTATGTGCCAAGGGACCTGGATAGGGCTCATAAAGAGGAGAGGCTGCCAATGGTACCCAATATGCGTGCCAAACCTAGAATTGCTATGGTTGAAGCTACTGAAGAAGAGGTGTTAGACAGTGCTAGCACTATGTCGGCAGCCTCTGGCCGTAGTCAACGAAGTGCTAAAATAATAAATGAGCTACAAAGCGAGTTGGCTCGAGCAAATTTTGAATTGAGTAGGCAAGCTGTTGAAGTAGCTATGATGAAAGCTGAATCACCATCCGAGAAAATAAATAGGCTGGGAAAACTTTTAACAT
The DNA here is from genome assembly GCA_019096065.1 of Paracyclopina nana. Taxonomy (NCBI): domain Eukaryota; kingdom Metazoa; phylum Arthropoda; class Copepoda; order Cyclopoida; family Cyclopettidae; genus Paracyclopina; species Paracyclopina nana. Next base: position 1,143,973 of record JAGUCH010000004.1, read on the forward strand.
AGATACATCTAAGTTGCCTGAAGGAAACCCTCTTCAGACTAATGGGTGCTTGTTCTGCAACCAATTGCATTACGCTACACAGTGTACGAATTACCCGAACACGAATTTGACCTCAATTAGAAACGATGGCACATTGTGCCCGTTGTGTAAAGGATTGCACCTTGAGTTTAGGGGAGAACAGTGTTGGAAGACACGACCTGCTCGTAAACAATAATGGGACCAAGTACAAAAACTCCCAATAAGAATGATAAAGATAGTTACATCTTGCCTTCATTTATGAGGGGAGAATGTAACAAAGAAGTAGGACGAGCTTACTTTGATTATTTAAAGGAGCAATCTGTGAAAAATGCCGAAATTATGACTCGTGGAAGTGAGGACAAAAAGGCTCTGGTCCTTGCAATAAGGGGTAGAAAAAGTCGGTTTGTCCATCAGCATACTATGACTGTAATTGAGATTAGCATAATACTGTTTGCAATAACAATATGTCAATATTGCTTATTTGGTTGGGATTATTGGCCAATTACAGTAATCTGTAGTGGAGCAATAATAGCTTTATGGTACTACTTTGTAAAAGGTAGCACGAGTGATGAGCAAAAAACTTGTAGTAATGATGGTATCGTTACACATCTGGCCTCAGTAAATGCTAATGAAGCAGAGCCAGTAACACATTTAGAACCTTTACCGAATCCGGAACTTGAAGATGACGTGCTGAGTATATACTCATTAAAACTACATAATGTTTGTGAAAGGTATTTTATACCAGTGGAGATAACTGGAAAAATACGTTTGCATGCTTTATTTGACAGTGGAGCAATGGTGCAGATAATATCACGCACTCTTGTAAAACTGATCGAAGACAAAATTGGTTACACTCTACCTCGGGTCGAAACTAATTATGTAATTAAGAACTTTAATGGGGAAGAATTCCCAGGGAATGAAGCTGTCTCTATTCAAGTTGCATTTGGGAATCGTGTTTTAATCAGACAGGCTGTTTTCCTTGTATCTGATTGCGATACACTATTAATGATAGGAAACTCGTTATTAGTGGACAATAATGTCCGGATGACTAGTAAAGATGGAAAGCACTTTATGGATTTCCCTGGAAAGTCCAAACATAAGAAAATTCCACTCTTACTATCAAAAGAGGCTTTCTACCCAGTGGCAATAAATGAAGGGATCACTCTACTCCCTGGAGAAGAAGTGACCACCATGGCTAGTTTACCTCATGATTTACCTGTCATCAGTAATGACATCCAAATAGATTCTGACTCTGACGAAGATGACGACCTTGGTCGTACTCATCACCAGAGAAATGTTTATTCCGGATTGGTGGATAAGTACTTAAACTTTATGCCTAGTAACGAGTACCGCGGAGTGACCTCTGAGGGGGCACTTACTGCAGTCACTCGTAAAGGTACTTTCCCAGTAAATATTGGGAATAATACTGAGGATCCCATCTACTTAAATGCACATGCAGTGATTGGGCGAGCCAGGATTGTCAAGAAACAGAAGTTTAAAAGTACGGTTGCAGCCCATGTGGCTAACATTAGTCTAAAGGCTCTGGAGCATGAGATGGAGTCATGTTACTGCAATTATTTAGATTCGCACGTAATTGTGCAGTTTACTGATATAAATGGACTTTCCTTTACTGATATGCATTTTTTCAATGCCTATGAGTCATTAAGGGGAAGCCACAAGCCTATGATTAGTAGAAAAGGAAATTACGTATTTATCTCAGCTAACCAAAGTGACGGTTTCGAAGAGATAACTGATGTGATAATTAGCAAATTTATGAAACGAGAAAAATGGGATGAATTACCATGGGCTGTTATTGTCCCAGGACATAAACTTTTGTCTGGCGAACAAAAGCGCATTGTAATAAAGATGAATATAATGGTGGATAAACTTAAAGTAGTATGGCTAAAATATAAGTATATTTGCCCACCATGTATGACCATTGCCTTGTGTCCTATTGAATCCTACCTCAATGGGATGGATAGGGTCATAATAACTATGATGATACATGAGTATGAGAATTACCCACTTGCTTATCAAAGAAATGAACTAGATAAGTATTTTGAACTAAATGTTCTTGGAGCTCATGGTATCATGTTTAAGTTGTCCAACAATGTTGAGTTAATATTCCATGTCCCTAGCGAACATGCTGAGAATGTTGGCTACTTAACCACGCTTATGTACATAATAATTGGTCAATTACGGTACCAAAATGTGGCCGACGACGTGTGGATTAGAACACTTATGGATGGCGATGTGCATGTAGGTGACCCACTTTGTATGGCAACCACCGCTGCATTGCTAGTGTTATCTGGGTTACAAATGTACCCTGATGACCTTACCAAAGAGGATATAAAGACAAAATTTGGTAAATTTATACCTTTTGTACTTGAACCACATGGTTGCTCATGCAAGCCTTGCTTGGCAAAGAACATGGGCATCAAAGTGCCACTTAAAAGCTTCACTACTATTTATGAAGGTCCTATTGTTGATACCAGTATCAGGCAAACAGTCCTGAAAAGTCCTTCTGAACTAGACCTTGTATCAGCTAGCCTGGAGCTTTCTAAGGATGAGAGAAATAACCAAAAACTATATGATGAGGTTTATAATCTCCTTTTGAAATTCCCTAGTGAATTTGACCCTCTCCGTGTTTTAAATGGAGTAGCAGGTTACACATTTCCATTGAAACCAGAAACGATCCTGAACATGGACCTAGAACACATTCCGGATGAAGTTAGAGAGGACTTTAGGGACCTCTTAATAGAATATAAGACTATATTCTCGGAGGACCCTAGATCATATAGGCTATGGAATGTTGAACCCATGAAGTTCCAGCTAAAGGACGATAAACCATTAGTGCCAAAAGTATTTAACATGTCAGAGTATGAAACTACCCAGGTTGACCGTAAAATAGCTTTAATGCTGTCATCTGGATTAATTGAGATTGTGGATAAGTCACTTAATAGGTACTCGGCTTGCCCTTGTTTCTTGACTTCAAGGCCAAATGATGAAAAGCTGCCTATGAAGCAACGCAAGCCTCGGCTACTAGTTGACTTAACATCTTTTAATAAAAATCTGATATTTACGACTTCAGAGCACATAGTGCCACCTATCCCTACCTTGCTAGGGATGTTATCTAATTCATGTTTGATGTCATCTTTTGATGTGACATCCGGATACGATAACTTACCTGTGGACTCTGATAGTGCTGATATGTGCTGCTTCGCAGTAACGTCCCCTCGCAGTATATATAGATCAGTCTTTTTGAAAAGTAAGTCATGCCTACAAGGGATCGCCATTGCTCCGAGAATGTTCGCAGAGCTCCTCCAACAGGCCCTTAACCCTGAGATATTGCCCTTTACATGTGTATATGTAGACGATTTGGTCGTGGCCTGTAAGAACCCTGGCAAGCCTAGGCCTGCTACATTGGACGATTACATACGACATTTAGGTGATTTGAGGAAGTTGTTTCAAAGCCTCAAGGACTTAAATGCCCTATTACAAATTAAAAAGACGCAATTAGGTGTTAAAGAAGCTACAGTCTTAGGGCACCTAATATCTATTGATGAAAATGGGATTATGACTATGCGAATGCCCGATAAATTCAGGTCTGCATTTGATGATTTCCCTATGCCCACAACAAAGAAACAGCTGCAAAAGTTTATTGGGATGACAAACTGGTTAAGCCAATACTGCCCCAATATGGCTACTTACACGGCACCATTGCTAGATGTGTTACAAACAGCGCAAGGAAAAGCAGGAAAATTCACTTTCACTGCTTTCCAGGAAAAATGTTTCTATAAAGTAATAGATGAGATTAAAACGGGAATGTCGTTGGCACTACTAATGCTTTTAAAGAAGGTTATTTAGTGGTTGATTCTGGGGTAATAAGTACTTCAGCCTTATTAATGGAGGTGAATGAGGATGGGAAAGCTGTGTGTGTTGGTGCACACAGCGCACGCTTTCCTCTATCGGTTTGCCTCTCATACCACTCATTTCAACGTGAAGCATTAGGAGTTTTAACAATGATAAACCATTTTAAAAGCATACTATTCGCTTATGAGCGGTTGGTAATAGTTACTGATTGCTTATCTATCGCTAGCGTACTTGCTAGTTCGTTTACTGGTAAAGATGCATTTACTCATAGATTAGCAGCTCGTATTTATTCCCTGCCTGTAGCATGGAAATTGAGGGCTGTACCTCGCACAGAGGTAGAAGTAGTTGATGTATTATTAAATAAATACCATCAAACACCAGAAGGTGAAACTGTATTTTATGCGCCTTACTCTATTGCGGGACAGATTACTAAGGATATTTATTCAAATAAATACCCTCTACCCGATGCGATCAAAGATAAGGTGCTTACAACCCAGGAATTACTTACACACGTGTATGATACACTTGTGAATTCTGGAACTATGAGTAAGACTCTACTCCAGAAAAGGTTGCATTGCCTAAATGACAAATGGGTTGACATGATCGGCACGAAGCCGCCATTTGTGCACGACGACACGTCAACCTTACTTCAAGCAAAACATGATGATGATGAATTTCTTGAGGACGAGATACTTTCAAAACTATCTCATTCGTTTCATGGGGAAGCTGATTTTGACTCACCAGTAAATCATATAGAAAATAACTTAAGAGTAGATACAGTAACTGTTAAACGGCGAATATCGCCACATTTACCAGGAATTACACGCAACCTACTCATTAAGTTGCAACAAAATTGTGAAGAAACACAAAAGATAATAAATTTAATTATGCTTTCGCCTCCTGAGAAAGTACCATTAGATGTTGCGGTAAAATACCGAGTTCTTGATGGTGCCTTGTTGGTTATAATGTGCAAGAATGTAAAGTTACCCTTCAGTGTTGCTACTAATACAAAAGTGTATATGAGTATGCCTAACTGTGTGTACCTTATGGCATGTATTCATCTGTTACATAACCATTTGGGGAGTAAAAAGACCAATACCCTTTTTACTCAATCTATGTATTCAACTTACTCAGCCAGAATCAGTCGTATTATTATTGGTGCGTGCATGCATTGTGCTTTATACCGCCAAGCTAATACTAGGTTTGTTGGGAAGGGGCGTTTCCGCATCCCGACTCAGCCATGGGAATTGGTAATGATTGATTTGGCCAAGTTCGATGACACTTTAGTCAAAGGGTCTTCCGCAAAAGACCTGTTAGTATTTGTCGATGTTTATTCTAAGATGATAATTGCTAAACCACTATTGGATGCTAAATATAAGCAGGTAGCGAATGCTATGGAAGAAGTAATTTCTTTGTTTGGGGTGCCAAAAACATTACTTGCAGATAATGGTGCCCAGCTAACGACTAATAAGGCCCTCCAACGCCTTGTTGATCGTTATAAAATTAAGGAGTTATGTCATTACCGAACTTTATCGCCATACAAGCATTCGAACGCTTACGCTGAAAATGCTATACGAATAATAAGGAGTGCATTAGTCTTAAACTCGAACTCATACAATATGAAGTTATGCGATGTGTTTAAGACTTCTATTTACGCAATAAATAACCGCCCTCTTACTTATTTGGCATATACTGATGATAAAGGGGTGAAGATCACCCCCACCCCTTTTCTCATTATTTTTCGATAAAATGCCGTTCTATCACTTAGGACGGGATGTGTTTGAAATACTTAGTGAAAGCGAGGACAAAATTCATAAAGCTGAATGGCGTCAACGCATGCGCGAATATGATCTAGAAGAACAGTTCCACTTAGAAAAAATGAAGGCTACTGAAAGGCCTTCCTTTAAACCTGAGATTGGATCTTTAGTTTTGGTTATAAAACACCCCATAAATAAACAACGGTATAAATTTATGGATGATTTATTTGAAGTCATAGACATTGGACAGCATTCAACTGTGACTGTAAAGCCGTATCTTTATGATGGGCTTACTCGTGAAGTAAGCTTAGATCATGTAAAGTTATACCGATTCCATGAACTATATAGATTTCTTCCGGAAAAGTTGTCCAACCTCTTGAAACGACCTTACACTCCGGAAGAAATTCTACGTAAAAAAGCAAGGAATGAGGTTATTGAATTTCTTGAAGGGGCAGCCCCTGAAAGTCATGATTATAGTTTGCGGGGTCATACAAAGGCCTCTAGTATAGTGGCCTCACAAAGTTCATTGATTTCACAGTCCACATCAATGGACACAGAGCCAAGTGCGATTCACCAAACCTATAAGCGCTCTGGTTCTATTCTCATGCAAAAGGCAGCGAGCTTGTTTAAGCCCTCAGATATTTTGCGAATACAGGAGGAAAATAAGCAACTCGTGCAAAAGCAATGGGAACAATATGATCGTAAAAAGTTAGAAGAAAAATACCTAGCTAACAATGCCGTTAATAACAATGCGCAAAAAGATACGAGTGCATCTTTGTCGGAGACTGACACTGATGATTTTATTGAACAAGCAATTGCACTAAGTGCAAATACAGGGCCCAATGAAGCATTTTATGAGGACATGCTGGCCTTAAGCCAACGTGGCCCTCCGACTTTTGCTGAAATGGCCCAACAAGAACGGTTATACCCGAATTTACCAAGTGTCAAACCTGACCATATTAGTACTCCTGATCGCTCGAACGTCAGTGAAGGGACACTTGCAGGGGTCAGCCCTGTAAAGTGGGCCTTTCGTGGCCAATACCGTGATCAACGTGTGCCAGATATACCTGAAAGTCCGGAGAAATATCACACTCCTGACCAAAGTATGTCCGCAACTCCTAATAAGGACAATGATAAAATAGAGGAGGTTGTTGAAAAAGCAGCATCTTTCATCGCACCTTCCAAATTTGACACTGACCTAGAATCTTTATCTGCTGGCCTGGAAAGTATGCAATTAGCACTGCCTACTGATCCATTCGGCGGAAATACACACGACGATGAAAATGAAAGTAGTGATAGTGATGACACAACCACAATTTATTATACTGCTCGTAAAAATCTGCGGCGTACACCGCTGACAAAAAGCACTAAACAGAATGTTCAAAAAGCAATCGATATTGTACGACGCCAGTTAGAACTCTCACCACGTAAACGGCCTCACTCTCCACCAATCGATAATCCTATGGAAGGGCCCAGTGCCCCAAACCGAGATTTATGGAGCTGAAGGAGGGGAGCCTCAAGTTCGGTATACTATAATGAAAAGTCCGGTCAGAAAACCTGATTTGCAACCAAGAAATAGTGAGTTACCAAATGCGGGAGTACCACAAACTGTGCCAAGCACAAACGTACTTGAGCACTTTTCGGCAAAGGTTACACCTTTGGGTGACCTGGCTATGACTGAAAAGGAGCACATTGCTCATCAAGCTACTCCTGGGGTTGCACACCCCACTGTCAGGCAAACTGGCCCGGTAGTTCCACAACCGGGTACTCAGAAGCCACCTGAGGCTGTTGTACGGGCTCCGTATGAACCAGAAAAGTTGTCTCCATTACGTTTTCTCCCTCATAACCTAAGGAGGAGAAAAAACGTTAACTACCGCGCCTTGGCAGGGTTTCGGGAGTATAATAAAAGCAATGTACCTGTGAGTTCTCCTGCGGTTGCTCAGCCTGTTCCTCCGGAAGCATTGACTCATCCGGAAGTAGCATTGACAGTTGAACATGATACAAGTCCTCCTCAAGCTGTGGCATCCTCGGACCAACCGAGTGGCTCGTCTGCCACACCATTTGCTGGACTAAACGAACCAGAGGCCTCGGCCGCTGCTCAACCAGCAGTTGATCCCGGAATTAGTGAGCCCACTCCATTACGGATCCTTCCCAGACGACAACTGCGGGAGAGAAAGGGAACTGTAAATTACAGGGAGTTAGCGGGAATAAGAAAGTATGGGAAAGAGAAAAGCAAAGTTGGTAAAGAACAAAAATACTTTCCTAATATTCCACGAATAGCTCCTTTAGATCGGGAGGACAAGGAATTCGCCCGTGTTAGGTTTACAAATACGAAAGAAAGGCCAGACCAAAAGGAGAGAGAGTTACTAGAAGAGGTAATTCCTAATTGGAAACTGAATAAAAACATGGCTGCAGTCCCTGATTATATTCAGTTTCTTAAAGCGACTGGCATGGATCACCAAGATGATAGCAACATAAATGAAATGAAGCGGCTGCGTCTCACCTATGATGACCTATACAAGCTAGCTTTTAAGAAGTTTAAATAGAGATTCGTAAGAAAGGACGTGATGACGGTAATCGTAGTGCCCATATTTTATGGGGTCACTACCTTTACTTTGTCAGTCCAATATGGGCGCACCGTTTTACCAATCAAGCGCACCCAAAAGTAAGTTAATGCAAAATGTCGATTGCGGACCTGAATTTGGCCACTTGCCAAAAAGATCATAGAAATGGATACGAACGGGCAATGTCTCTTCACATGCCCGCCAGTAAGGTACAATATGCATAAAGGTGATAAGTTGCTGAACAGTACATTGACAGCAAGAAAACAACTAACGAAACATACTCTCTGCAGTTCGTTAGCGGTTCTAGAAGTATGTATAAAAATGATGGAAGCCACAAGGCACTGGATTTGGACTTCCTCCAGGGATTGTTCAATCCAACAACAAACCAAACCTCGCTTGCTTTGACAAAATAAATGAAGTTTGCGTAGGTTATTTTTACAATATTGATGGGACAAATAATTCCGTCCTGTTTCCTGACAAATACCGATGCAAATCGAGCTTTGCTCGGTACTTACGTGTCTCTGCCCCATACTACTATAGTAGGGGGTTAGACTTACACTAGTTTTTAATAAAGTTAAAATGCCTTCGCTGGGCCGATTGGCCTGGATAAAGTTTGACTGTTAGTTAAAAGTAAAGTACTATAAGCACGCCATGCAAGAGGGAAGTTGCAGATGGGCGTAATACCAGAGGGGCAAATGCCCCATCTGAATAGGTATGTTTTGAAAACTATGGTTAAAGCTCCACTGAGCTATGTCCAAGAACCATTATCCACTCCACGCCTCACGTGAGTCGATAGTTACTGGGACATTCGTACCTTAGTACAGCAAAAGTTGGCCCTAGGCACTGTGCAAGTGGGACACAATAAAACCTCACAATACGTGGGAAGACTTGTGTTGGCCGCATTACTTTATAAAATCTTGGAAAGATTTTAGAAAATCTCAGAAGAATTTAGAAAAACTTGCCCACCCTCCGAAATGAGGAATGAGCTTTGATAAAAAGAATGACTATGAATTTAAATTGTTCTGTCATGGAAACGATACCAATATCATAGTAGTACATGCCACGAAATAAAAACTCGGGTGTAGCGACTACTGTGCCTATAATATCAGAGTGTCTGGACCATGACCTGGTTCGAACTGCAGGCCTGGTCGTGGCGCCTCCGGACTTTGAGTAGAATGGAACATGGAAATCTGTACAAAAATGGGATTCATCTCCCTAAAAGGGATTTTGAAATACTAAGTACAGCTTTGTGCCTGGGCGAATAATCAGCCCAAACTATGGCCTTCTTGCCTCAACAATATGTGAGGACCCACTCTCTATTGGAATAGGCCGCTCCCTTGTGGCTAATAAAGACAACAAAAATCCTATATGCTGGTGAATTCTTCAGCTTTGGATACCACTGGGGTATTTTGGGGGTTGAACAAGTGTTTCCCCATAAAATACCATTTTAAGTTCGATTGCCACAACAGTCTATGTGTGACAACTGAACTTGTTTTGGAAATCGTAATTCTAAATAAAAATAAAATTTAGTATGTGCCGACCTTCCTTCCTTACAGTGGCACGATTTAGGTTTTTGATATCATGGAGGGTGCCCACGGGCGCCATAGTTCAAATAAAAAATTGAATAAAATTAGCCTAGCTGCTAATTCTTTTATAGTTAAAGATTCGAAAACATACTTACCTGAATTTTGTGTGACTGCTCACTACAGTTCCCACAAAATGCAGAAAATTGTGGAGGGGGGAGTATATATACGTAGCCGCAGGAAATGCAGCCTGCGCCCCAAAAATTTCACAAATTTTGAGCGCACTCGCGCTCTGAGAAAGTATTGTAAACAAAATTTCTAGATAAAACTGGAAATGGCAAAGTGCCACAAAAACTATAAATCTGAACACTAGCACATAAAGGTGCAAAATTTGCTTTATGGATCTTATTATTAGTGCTAACCGAAATTAGCTGAAAAGATCGGTGCTGATAACCTCAATCTTTTAAATTAATTTCGGTTATGAGCACCCGAACTTGATGCACGCATCAAGACCGAGCTGGAATGCAGAGCTATAATAGCTATGCAATTCAGTGATAACAGATAAAAACGTAATCGATGAGTCTGTTCAAAATGGCTAGACAAAAAACATTTGAGCAAGATAGACTGAAATGTGAGTTGCATGGCGCAAAGACGCTGAGCCAGTTTCTGTTGAACAGATACCCGACTCCAAGGGGGGCAAAAAGTTGTTATGGAACAAAAATCCAGAGACGCTCCCACACTAGAAAAATCCAGTTTGAGCGGCTTCGCTTGGAGATGTAGAATGGTGGCGCCACCACGCGCCTAACCACAAACTAAAAACGTTTTGCCCAAGGCTAAAACGAACAATGAAGATTGGAACCGCCGGTGCACCTACAATTCACCTGGGAAGGTTTTTGAACTTATCTAAACTCAAAAATGGCCATACTTGGCTCGAGTGGTGACCCAAATTCCGGGATTTATTATGCGGGTACAAGGAATAAAATAAAACGTTGCATAAAAGTCAAGAGAATGAAAATGACTAATGTTATAATGATACCGCTAATGATCGCCAGATGGACTAACAGAAGAGAAGGTTCAAAGTGCGCAAAGATTAGGCATATTGTTAAATAAAAGAAGTGCTGAAATGTGGCTATCTTGCAGTTGCCACATGAATCCCCTCTTTTTTGGTGGAGAATTCAATTTACGCTAAACACAGCACTAGCAAAACAAGCTAGGTCAGCACACATTGTAGACTGACATGTGAGAAAATGAAAAATACACGTCTTCTAGCCTGATATGGAAAAGAATATTGTGCCATTGCCTAGTGCTTGAGCTTGCTTTTGCTATGTGCAATGACATACGGCCGGTTTTCCAGTCCTGTAGGGACTACGTTTCCTTCGCCGCACTCAAGGCCGAGCCGGAATGCCCAAGGAAAAAAGGATGCCAAATTGGCATTGGTAGCCCATAAGCACCAACGCTTGGCCGGTAGTAATCGCAGACACTCAAATATGGTGCTGCATCAAGCCCGAGCTGGAATGCAGGGCTATAGTGAACGCTTTTCTTGAACATTGAAGCATCGTTTGCAGTGTCAAGGCCGTCAAGGTCGAGCTGGAATGCTAGCTTATTTACAGGCCCGAATCTGTGGATTTGGGCCGCTAATGATTCGCTAATGATTAATTATGCAATTAAAATGCAATTCTTGACACCTGAGATATGGTCTACGGTCCTTTTGGCCATGAAATGTAAAAAAATTGGACTCGAAATGTGCTTGGCTATGATAATGAACTGCTGAACTTGACTAGAAAGGTGCTGAGCTTCATAAGGCTGAGCTATCTGCTGAGGTAAACGCGAAATGAGTTGCGGTAAACACAGTAGACACAAAAGTACAATGAACGTGGACTTTATTGTCCCGTAAGGGAGGCATCCAGGCGAGGGGGGCGGGCTGGCCTTGGGCCACGTTGGGGCCAGCCCTGGCCGGTGCGGTGGCCTACCGGGAACACGACGAGTTCTGTAAAAGACAAGATGAATATAGTGAAGCTGTGATGGCTTAAGTGAATAAGTTAGACTTACTAGACGACTCCTTCGAGGGGGTCCGCCTCCGCCACGCCCATGCAGCGGAGGACCCAGGCCGAAACCCGGGGGAGGTCCTCCGGCTCGGCCCAAACCCGGCTGACTAGCCGGTAGAGGCCCCGGGGTTTTGCCCGGTGGACCCAGGCGAGGGCAGGGAGGGCCACCAAATAATAGGCCACGGCCCCTGCCACGTTCAGGGCCACGCCCTAGAGGATCTCTTCGGCCTGTAATACGAGAAAAAGTCGAGCTTTGACCAAATAGATAACGAATAATGCACTTACGAAGCCCTGAACGGGGCAGGGAGGGCACTCCTCGTGGCCCATGGGGGCTGCGGGCGGGGCCGCAGGTGGCTGGGGCCACCCCGCCGCGGACTCGGCCGCGGGGGGCGCCCCTACGGGAGCCTCGGTGGCTGGCGCCACCGTTGTTGTAGAAGGATTCTGCATTCCCAATGAAAAAGATACAGTTTAACGAAAGGATTCACCGGATTTTAATCGAAATAAAAACTTACGAACAAGCCGTGTAGGAAGCCCGCCATGTTTTGGACTTTTTAGTAAACAAGGCGCGCTACCAGAAAAATCCGGTCTGAAATCGGCCAAATTTCGTGTAAAAAAGCCTCTTTTTATTACGCGCTTCTACGTAAAGTCTGGGAGCGCTGTCAGATGAAGGTAACAGCTTCGCTAATACCTACTACCTCACTTGAATTCGAATTCTTTATTACATATATATATAGAATACAAGTACTATAGTATATACTCGAGTATATTGGAAGCTTTGAGATCACAATAAAAACAAGACGAGTGCAAATGCAAAAAGCCGGCTTTAAAAAAGTCTACGAGGCCTCGAAAAGTCTGCGAGTCCTTGAAAAAGTGGAAAAGTCCGCGAAGACTGCGGAAAAGTGCGAGTTATCAAGTGAGAAAGTTGCAACGCGATGAAAGTACAAAGTGCGAAAAGTTACAGAAAACGCGCTTAAATACATGCGAACAGAAAGCGTTCTTCGTCTTTAAGTCTGTGGCGATCCTTAGTTGGCATCGCTGTTCACGTCCTGGGAAGCCTTTGACCCGGCGGAATCCTGGTCCTCATCTGCGATTGAGAGAGGTTCAGCCTCAGTGATCTCGTCCTTGTCCAGAATGGACTCCGCTGCCGAATCCAAGCGACGGTTATCTCGGGCTCGAGCCCGGCGAGATCGTCTCTTCAAAGTCCGCGGTCCGCACCCTTCAGTAACAGGTACCTGAAAAGGTGCATGAAAAAGAGTACATGAGCAACCTGTTTACAGTTCATAAATTGATAGGTCCTTACCCAGCCCTTGGGATTAGGGACGTCATAGATGTGGGCCAGCCCGGACATGATGCTGGGATTCCGGCGTAGTGTTCCATAGGGGTCCATGGCAGCCATTGCCATTTGGAGCGAATGGACGTCAGGGTCACGCATAATCGGGGCTGGTGGCAAAGCTCGGACCTCTGGGGTACAGCAGTGAAATACCGCTGCATGCTCTGATGGGGCCTTTGTTGGAAGCATTTGCATGGCTCCACTTGCAGTCGATGACTCCGTACGAATAGCTCGAAACGTGGCCACGAACCTTCGGCACCATCGAGACGTCCACACGCAGAAGTACACCAACATGCCAAGCAAAATCTGTAAGAAAGAAGGTGGTAAATAAAAGTTTGGCCATAGTTGCAAAACTAGCTATAAGGTTGAACTTACCAAAGCCATCCCAATGGACGCTCCAAGACCGATCCATCCCATTACACCGTATCGGTGGTAATTGAAAATTTCCTCGATCCAGTCCCTCTGAGGGGCAATGGGACGATAACCATTTGGTACCGCTGGCATTAAATCTCGGGGGTCAAACACCTCCACTTCAAAGGGGTCGACAGGAGCTGGGCCAAATCCAGGTCCACCCTCGGCTTCAGAAATGCCACTCTCAGGAATAGCAACAGTAGGACCTACTGGGCCCGTGGTTTGAGAATCCACTAGCGCAGGATCCACCGTTGATGGCTGGATTGGAACCTCAGTGGGAGCCTCTGTAGAGCTGCCCTCTGGAGTTAGAGAAACCCAGGCTAAAATGACCATCGCGAGTTGATTGGGATTGGAATATCTCTAGAAAAGTGACCAGCTTGGACGAAGTCCGATGGGAGAATGATCAACATTAAGTGAAAGCTGAGAGTTGCAACTGCCTGTTGCACCCTCGCTACGTTTCTCGACCTAGGAAGTCAAAAATGTCCGTGCAACTCGACGATGAGCGTGATGCGCGCACGCGCCCATCTTATAAGGAAGTGGTATAAGTCCTGTTACCCTGTTCTTTTTTACCTAGACAAAAAATGACCTTGGGTTTTTTAAAAGGGACAACCCACGCATTTAAATGCCCGAGAGTGTGGGGCATACCTGTAAAGATGCGTATAAAAAGGGCAGGTTACGGCCTTACAGCAACAGTCTGGAAATGAGCGATAGCTTGAATAGCCTCGATAATCTAAGGATGTCTCTGATCACCGAATCCATGGAAGGAGAATCTGCATTGGTCTCTATGATGGAGACTGATAAGACTGGAGAGTTCAACGAACAAGAGGTTAGTGAGCTCCTAAAGGATGATGAGCCAGTTATGGATCGCAACATGCCTGCTGCCAATATTGAGAACCAAGCCCAGAATCAGACGACTAGGCACCAGGACCAAGAGGAACCCCTCGAGGTCCCATTGGAAAGGGTATCCTCCAGTTTGGGGTACCCATTGCCATTTGAGGATTTGATCAGGCCTCCCCACATGGAGGGTCTACAGGCCTATGCGAGGGAGGCGAGCCGGACCAGAGCTACTATACAGCAGCATTATGATGCAAGCCTGTTGAAGATAGCTACGAAAGAGGTCATGACTGTTGGAAAGGAGGTGCCTTTTGACCTAACGATTAGGATAAATGGAGAACCCTATGAACGGACCGAGCCTCGTAGGCCATTGAAGGTGAAAAACTTTGACTGCATTGAATTGATTATCGAGCCAGTGAGTAAAGGAGGGGAGATTCCCGATTTTCTTGTTATATTTCCGATGCTAGACAATCTACCAGTCTACAATTTGCCTGACAAGATGGAATATGACGAGAATGTCCATAAGTTGGCCAATGTCAGGAGTTGGTCTGCCGTCCAGAGCCCAACAGCTGTTGGGTATTATGTTCATGGAATCCGTGGACAGGGTGGAGCTCAACTCCCTGTAGTAGTCTCCAAACATTATACCAAGCGAGGCTGCATTCAGATCATGCCAACATTGGACTCATCATTTTGGGATCCGCGGATGTTCCATGATTTGACGTCGCCTTACTTGCAACTGTATGTGGGACCGCCGTCCTGCCTTAACAATGGCGTGGCCCAAGCACCACGAAAATTGGACGTGAAGATCGATATGACCGCACTCCTGCCTACCATGGTAGCCCAGTTTGTCGATCAAGCCATTGGAACATATCCGCAATGCGTGAGGTACACAGTCGGGGCCAGGCCCCAAAAACTAGCCGCGTTTGTGGAGAAGTCTTGGCAACAAAAACCAAGGCGAGGACCTAGACTGTACGCCGATGTAGCGCGTGGGCGCCCTTTTGGCGCAGGAACGAATGGACCAGACATGTTGCACGCTAAGCGCTCCAAAGTCGATAAGAATAAGGAGCGTGTGAACTATCTCCTTCAGGCTAAAATGGAGGAAATGACCCCCAGCGACATCAAGGTATTCACTGAGGCGATTAATGGATTTGTCGGGCAGTTCTAAAAAATGAAATTACCCTTCAGAATCGAATTGTACATATTGATAAAATACTTGGTTGTGGGCCAATACTCTTAACCTTTTACCATACATGTCGACATGCTATGATAATAAAAAACCAATGGAAAAAAAGCAACGAGTGTCTAGACATAGTAAGGTGGCGTGCCCATACTTGTCTGGGTTTATAAGGAAAGTTAGCGGTCTTGGGGCCCAAATAGTTTCTGATCAGAATTTGTGCTGGTAAGATGTCGTTTGAATTGGTCTTCACACTCACCCTTTTGGGGTCTGGCACTTGGGGCCTGTCCAACTACCCAAATACTCAGTTCGTACTGGATGATGCACTTTGCCATTCCGGACATGCCCTAGTTCCAGTTAGAGTGGTCCATCATCCTAGAATGGTGAAAAAGGCTATGGTGTTAGATACGAAGGATTACAGTGGCCTTTTGCAATCAACAATTGGCGTCCTGAATAATATTGACACCGTGGTAAAAGAAGTTAAGGACAAGGAGGACTTGGTCCATATTGGGAATATGTTGGCAGTTGGCGAAGAGAGTACCCCTAACACCATCGACAAAGCTTGTTCCAAACGTCAAGGGTTTGTACCATTTGCCCCTAAAACTTATGAAGACATGGACGTTTTTCTAGAACTATTACGTTATACGGCAAAGGAAAGCCCTCTTGCCACTAAGGTAACTTTATGTGTAAAGTTTCGGATCGTCAATGAGGTACCTATGTCCTTGGATGGGAAAACCACATTTCCTCAAGTGGGGTATGAGAAAAGACCGGATGATGAGATAATTGCAGGTTACCCGTATCACGGGGTATTTCACTGTGGGACAAGGGCCGAGGACCATGACGTCAGTTAAAGCCCATGCACCACACAGTGATGGGAAGGCAACAATATGTGTCCAAAATGACTTTGTCATCACCCATAAGGACTTTGTCAAATCTGAATTGTCTGGGAGGAAAAGCTTCCTTGAAAAAGCCTACAACGCCGTGATGGCCCTAGCAGAATCAGGTAAATCGACAAAATTCACCGATGGCATGATAGCAAATACCACTCCACTGAGAGTACCACCGAAAGTTTCTTTGGCCTTTCGACTATTGAAAGGTTTTAGCAAGGTCTTTTTGAAGTCTGGATTAATACCAAATGATCTGCAGCAAGTATTGTCATATGCTGACACAGTTGTGCAATTTGCCAGAAATTTTGGACAGGCAGGCACACGGTTCAGCATACCAACTCTGGCGCATAATAGTGACAGAAATGCGGCCACTATTACTAATGTTTATGAACCTTTGGCGAACACTGAGCAGAGTGGAGACTTTGTCACCCAGGGAATAGTTGGGTATAAAGAAATGGACCCTACCCCTGAGGTCACATATCATATTGTGTCACGAAGCAAAAACGGATTCTTACTGCATGATAGGTATTTGACCCGCCGAAATGATCTAGTGTTTGTGTCTCGAGAAATACCCATCTATAGTGATTGCTTCGTTCATGACCATAATTTAACTGTGTGTGAAAACAAGGACTTTGACTTGACAGAAGGGGGCCAACACTGTGCTAAAGTACTTTTAGGGCTAGCTCTGGGTGACCCTTTTGACGCCTGTGAATTAGAGCCACTTAAAACTAACACGCTCACTGATGTGGGATGTGCTAATTATAAAGGGTTCTTAAATTTGGTCTCAAGTGCAATGATTAATAGGACTTGTTTAAATGACTTCAAGAACTCGATGGTATTGGAACCAGGATCCTATCAGATCCTTAGCAATTGTAAGGTTTCCCTTGGAACTCAAAGTACTGGATACGAGGACTCTCCTTGGGAAAGTGATATGGTGAAGTTCTTTACAAAATTCCCTGAAGATGAACTTGGAGGTTTATTCAATAATTGGGAAATAATCCTGACGGTGAGCCTATTGTCTGCAGCACTAGGATTCACGTGTATGGGCATATTGATTTGGAAAAGGCGGCGAGTATGCAGCCGATGTTATGATGATGGAGGCTATGTGAGACCTAATACGTCCCGCTCACGGCTTCGTTACAATAGAGGAGATCGCAAGAAAGATGCTGATCAAAATCAGCGCCTCACTGTGCGAATGGGTGGCCTGGGAGGCGCGACGTTAGTATAATAACTGTATCAACATTAATGTGATGTAAGCGATCAATGACACCTTTTTTATACTTTTAGAGCTTAAAACTATTTCAAAAGCTGAAAAAGTTAGGGCCGGGGAATGATGGGCAATAAGTACATCATGTCTCTGGTGCACGTTACGACCAGAATAGGACTTGATTGGACCCCTCCAGTGGAACCTGTGGAAACCGTGGAGCCCGTGGAGCCGCCAGAAGTCCGGAAGGTTGCCCATTCACCGCTACATCACCACCTCAAAATCACAAAACCTCCTTTCTTAAAAACACCTTTTCATCTCCTCCAACTCTCTGATTGTTGCTGCTGCTGCTGCTACTACCTATGCATTGAGCCTCACCTATGGCAATTCACCTGACCTTGAGTGGAGAAGTTGCTAGCTATTGTGTGGAGGAGTTGCTAGCTGCCACATAGAGAGGACCTGCAGCTGCATGATAACGGAGAGAAGCAGATGGAAGCTGATGGAACTTGCTGCGATGCATCAAGTGGAGAAGAAGGAGAAGACTCGGGGAGTTCGAGGGGGGACTTCAGAGAAACAAGACATGGACCAAGTGCACATGGCCCATTGAGTGAGCTCTGCCCTGCTATTGTCCCACCAAAGTTCTCCAAAGTGTGCTGAGGCATGAAGAAGATGGCCACAAGAATATTTACTGCAGTACTTATTTCTTTGTATTTGCTGCCATTAATTTGTGTGGTGTTAAAAGCCGAGTGAATAAGACAACCTTGATGGATTTTGTTCGACCATAACTTGTATAGAGGTTTCCTGGGCAGTTATGCACCCTAACCTGAGGCTGTTAAGGCCACTGAGGACTTGGATAGGAGGCCCAATCACAGGTCTACAGCACTGAAGCTTGCCATGTGATGTATCCCGCCAGAGTTGGAGCACCGAGGCTGCGGCTTTTGGTCCAAGGCGGGTAGACATCCGGCCAGCACCCGGAGGCTGCGAACGGTACCGCGACCATGAAGCCGATGCTAACCATCCTAGGCTTCAGAGGGTGTGACCGTCGCACACCAATTGCTCAGCAAACCCCGGTTCACTTGACCTCGGTAAAAACGAAATTTCCCTGACAAGCCCAACCGCGATTCAAAGCGGAGAACATGGTTTGCAGTTCTAGTCCACCCAATCCCACCCAAAAAGATAGACAGATAAAAAATATCAGAGTTAAGTACTCAGGCAAATTTGTTTGGCCGTTAATCGCTCAGCTAACCTCAGTTCACTTGACCTCAGTAATAATGAAATGTTGTGTGATTTTGTGCCTGATAAATTCTTGTTATGTTTAACCGTGTGTCAAAGCACTGAGAACGGCAAGTTTTCATTGCATTTGAAGGCTGGCTCTGCAGACGCAGCCATAAAAAATAAATTAGGCCCTTTAAAATTCTCATCCGTTTCTCTCTTTTTTAGTCAGATTTTGCTCAAGATGTTGCCATTTTTTGTGTGATATATAAATATGCTTACTCCGCTCAAATAATCCGAGGCGACGAAGCACCGCTCCACCGCCTTGAACACCTAGCTAAAAACAAATTTAAAAAATAGCATTACCAACTTCTAGAAAAACTTTACATGTAGAAAGTGTTCATATGCATGTGGAGAGTGCCAAAGTAGTCAGTCAATTAAATAGAAAGCCTCGGAGAAAAAGCGCTGTTTTTCTCGCCAAATGAAAGTGGCGTTTTCGCGCACAAAATTCGACTGTTATTATTATTGACTTCTGGTTGCTTGGATTGTCTGCCAAATGCGCGAAAACAAAACAAAAGTCACAAGTTATCCATCATGATCAATCTGTATGACGACTTTTCGTCAGAAGACGAATTGCACCAAGATTACAACTTTCTTCGGCGCGGAGAGCATCCCCAAGCTCGACATCAAGGCTGGGTTGACCAAGATGAGGGCCAAAGGCTTCACAGACGAAGGCGCCAACTGCCTGTGGTGCCAAGTCCTCCATTAAGCCTGGACTGGGTCAACTTGTCTCCCTATGGGTTTCCCGATTCGGTGGCATTGTCTGAGCTCCCAGGATCGAAATTTCGTGGCCGCTATCGAGATCTTTCCACGGACATATCAATGCTGAAAAGCCTGGATATCAGTGACGTTGTTGTACTCCTCACCATGGCGGAATTTCGTAAATTTCGCGTGCCTACCCTCTTGGCTGACTATGAAAATGCTGGTTTTCTCGTCTTCCACTTCCCCGTTGAGGATGGCATGATCCCTGATGACGTGCTCGCACTTGTGGCTTTGTTGAACAAGATCAGAAAAAGAATCGCCGATGGACATCGAGTACTTGTCCATTGCTTTGGAGGCCTTGGAAGAGCTGTCCTGGTGGCAGCTTGCCTCTTCCAAGTCATTGATGAAGACATCACTCCTGACGAGGTCATTTGCCAACTTCGGGATCTTCGTGGACCGAGGGCTGTGCAAAGTGTCAAGCAGTACAATTTCATTAGTGAATTTCGAGACCTCTGCGTCAAGGCTGAGTGCATGGACGAGGGCTGTGTGTCACGTTGATTTCATATCACCAAGAGTATTTATTTTCTTGTCAGATTCTAGCATGCCTGAAATTAAAGTAAGAATGCCCCCATATCATGTAAAATTAACTATGAGAGCAGCGTTAGCACGAATACAATTTATGGACATTTCAGAGAAATAAAAGGTAGATTCAGCAAGCCATTAAATTTCTTTGTGATTATTATAACATGAAGGCAACAACACAGTTCAAGATTTTGCATTGATTGAACAGCAACGAAAGCTCATATTACAACTCTATTCATACAATTCAGCTGCTGTCCTAATGAAGTTTCTTCAACGCATCTCGATAATTTTTGCGGCCTTCCTTGGCCTCGTATTTTCTGAAGGTACAAAAAACGAATCAGATACGTGTTGCTTTGTGATAGTAATTTCATCCATTTTCAGGCTTGTCTGAGCTAGATGAAATAGCGACCTATGATGAGGTCAACGATCAGCCAGGTCCAACTTTTACGCCTCAAGTTTTCGAGGAAAATTACAGCGCAATGACAGAAAGTTCGACTCCAGAGGTAGCAGCTGAGCCACCAGCCAATTTAAATGTTCCTTACGAGGACCACAGTGTTGAATATTTGACCAAGGAAGCCCTGGCCGATTCCTGGCAGACCGATCCTGATCACGAACATGGCAACGATGATTTGGATGATGATGCCATCATTGAGAAAATTCAGGACTTGCAAGAACAACTTGAAGTTCTGCAAGGTGACATAGAAGACTACCTGGCTGAAGGGGAATCTGGTGAAAGTACGACCACGCCAGAGAAGGCTGAAAAGGACAATTACAAGGATGGGATCTGATGAGTGATTTTCTTGCTCGTGAATACAGATTATTACTATACCAAAAGTTATGCGCCATAGTTGATTATTTATTTCCATGCTCCGAAAAAAAGTTAATTCTTTTTCTTGGGGCTCTTTTTCATGCCACCATGGACTTGGGCTCTGAATGCTGCCTTGTCAGACTCATTGATGTTGTACATGAAAATATTGGGCAGAATGCGTTTTCGAAATCGTTCCTTCATGGATTGGTACGTCCGGTCAGGCAAAACGTTGGACTCCTCCATAAGTTTCCACATGGCAATTCCTCGCACCTCGGAAAACCTGTTTGTTTCAGCGATCCACTTGACGATTTTTTCCTCCTCTGATCGGGAGTATGGCCGACGATTTGACAGGGAAGAAGCCGTTGAGATGTCAGAGCTGCTCGCAGACGACTCTGACTGACTTCTTGCCCTTTTGCTCACAACATTTTGAGGTGCTTTGAACACTTCTTTGGAGGTGGAAGGCTTTGAGTTTTTAATTGAGAGATAGTCACTTTTGGCCTTCTGAGAGGCTGCCACTTCCCTGCTTGGAGTTTCTGCAGCGAACGAGGAGTTGACATACGGTTTCTAAAAAAGTGAAAAAAAACCAGCAGTATTATGCATTCTCTGCTGAATTATGCGTAGGACACTCACGTCACTCCACAGTTTCCTCACTCTTTTTGACAGAGGATCATCTTCGTTGAATTCTGTGCTGACATCCAGTTTCTTCTTCCTAGTTCTAGGACTTCTTGCTTTCTTCACTGAGAATTCAGCATAGAGCTCAATATCTTCCTCGTCATCCTTTTTGGCTGGAGATTTATTCTTCTTCTTGAGGGTACTTTTTGGAGTTGACTGGATTTTTCCCATCTCGGCCTCAACGTCAGTGCTAATGTCGTGAATATTCTCTAAATGGTTCACATCATCCTCTTCTTCTGTGGCGGAATCTTCAACTTGAACACCATTCAAGCACAACTTAAATTTCTCCTTGTCGGACGGGTCCATTTTGAAGGTGTGAAGAATGGGCACCAACTGTGAAGGATTATCATCATCTAAAAATCAATTAGTCACTGTTTTCTCACCTTTTTGCGAAAATGCTCCTTCATCGACTGCCATGTTCGGTTTCCCTTGCAAACTCTTCGCAATTCCTCGCACTCACGCCAGTATTGAGTTCCTCTGAGGCGATTGTAAGCCTTTTGCTCAATGATGTCGTTGATGATGCTTTCCTGCTCTTTCCTCGTGTAGGGAAGGCGGCCTCCCTTCGTCGAGCTTATGGAGAAATTCGAGCTTGCGTAGCTATGCGACATTTCTGTTTTCCTCGCGGCAGCAATTCTGTCTTTTTCAGAGCGATTGATCCACGTCGCCACTTTTGTCAGCGGATTCGTAGCTACAATAGAAGAAAACATAATTGAGGAAAGGACTTTTTTTGACACTCACCTTTGACTTTTGGAGGACCTCGAAAGTCATTGTTTGGGTCTTGCAAAACCACAGCCTCGTCAATGTCACTCACGTCCTCCTCGATGATCAGGGACTTTTGAGGACTCTTGGTGATCACGCTGAACTTTTTGGGCACATCGGCCCAAGTCATGAGGCCCAAAAAGACCTTCAAAGGCTCGTAGTCTTCGTAAATTGAGCGTGCATTTACTCGATACGGTTTCAAGCTGTCGGGCAGCTTTTTGGCGTTGACACTGTCTTCGATGAATTTTATGCTGAAGTGGTCGCCAACTTCTTTCGCTGGAAGCACCAGAACTTCTGGGTCAATAAAACAAACTCGAAATCCACTTTTGTCCGGAGTCCGCGGGTCTTCAATGACGCCGCCGCCTTCGCGAATCACTTCGACAAGATCCGCTTCTCTCAAATATGAAACCATGCCGAAACGGCTCGGAGCTCCTGTCAAAGGATGGCAAAAAAGGCCGTGTAAACACTCGGACATTGTTTTTCTCTTACACTTTGCCGCTGAAATCAGGGTGACCAGACAATTTGAGCGGGTTGTAGCCAGTTTTTCCCTAAAATAGCCACGTTTGGCCATCTCAGAAAAAAGACTCAAAATAGCCACCAATTGGCGAATAATAGTCACATTTTTGGAATTTTCACAATAATAATAATTATTATGAAAATTTGATCCAATTTTTACCAAGGATTTTAAAATAATGATTTCCATATTTTTTTGGTGGCAAAAGATTAAAAAAAAAAGTCAGTCAATTTCGCGAATTTTATTTTCCCCCCTGCTTTTTTGATGATTTTCAACAGAGTTGTTAATATTAACAACTCTGATTTTCAAAAGTTTATTAAGTAAAAATATCAGTTTGTCGGGCTTTTCAAAAATAACCACAAATGGCTATGACTAATCGGCCTGAATATCTGTGGCCACATATATGTGAAAAATAGCCATTTTGGCTATATAAATAGCCATGTCTGGTCACCCTTACGCTGATTGCTGTTTTGTTTCACGGTGATGCATCGAAGTAAGCCAGCCTATTTTCATTTTAAAAAAGGTTACTGAACTGCTTGTCTTGGAATGAATGGGTAATTTTTTTAAAGCTAAATGCAGCTACTTAACATTGAAGAGGCGGAATTAAATAGGGTAAAAACTGAGGCTCCTTCGCAAATCTTGACTAAATAGTTTCATAAGCTGCCTTAAAAATTAGTTCTCGTTTGACATAAGTACTCTGTCAAAGCAGCTGTTTTGCATTACCAACTGCTGGAGCTAGACCGCTGGAATCAGCTCATTATTATCAAATCAGGAAGTGAATTGTGTCCCAACTCATCGCTTCATTGAACGTGTTGTGCTACCTCCAATCATGTCTGATAACAGTGACGACGAGCAAATTCCCATGGCAGACGAGGAAGACGACACTGAGGCCGTCAAAAGCATCGGGGCCTCTCATCTGACAGCCCTCCCAATTCTCGAGGCCGTCACACCCAAATCTGAACAGCCTCCAAGTTTGACAGAACATCGCTCCCCCTCTCTGTTTGACAATGACTTAAGCCCTGAAGAGCAAGAAGAAAAGGCCAGATTGATAGCTCAAGTCCTTGAGCTTCAGAACACGCTAGACGATTTATCCTCCAGGGTTGACAATGTCAAGGAGGAAAACCTCAGACTCAGGTCCGAGAACCAGGTTCTTGGCCAGTATATTGAAAACCTGATGGCTGCCTCCAGTGTCTTCCAGCCAGCAAATGACCAACCCAAAGGAAAACACAAATAAAGGTCTTGATTCGATTTTAAACGCTGTATGCCAAAGAGCTTCTGTTAATCCTGTCTGCTTGCATTTTTGCTTTCTTTCAAATAAAGCGTTAAGTTTGTTCATCATACAAAATAATTGATCACGTTCATTTGTTCCATCTTATGGATCTCCTCCTTTGGGACTTTATCCCCAAACTTGGCCAGATTGATGGCTCAAGTCCTTGAGCTGCAGAACATGCTAGACGATTTATCCTCCAGGGTTGACAATGTCAAGGAGGAAAACCTCAGACTCAGGTCCGAGAACCAGGTTCTTGGCCAGTATATTGAAAACCTGATGGCTGCCTCCAGCGTCTTCCAGCCAGCAAATGACCAACCCAAAGGAAAACACAAATAAAGGTCTTTATTCGATTTTAAACGCTGTATGCCAAAGAGCTTTTTTTTATCCTGTCTGCTTGCATTTTTGCTTTCTTTCAAATAAAGCGTTAAGTTTGTTCATCACACGAAATAATTGATCACGTTCATTTGTTGCATCTTAAGGATCTCCTCCTTTGGGACTTTATCCCCAAACTTTGACAACAATGCATTGTGATGCTCCCGAGCACGGAAAGCAGCTAGAGCACAAAAAACCTCATAGTTTACAAGGACCGTTACAGTTTGCATTTTTGTAATTACCTAGATGAGCATAATAAGTGGGAGCCGGGTAACTCACGGACCTTTCGCATCTGCTATAAAGATGGCAGAGAAAATAAGTCAGCGCTTGTTCAGCATCAGGCGACAAGTTGTTGTCATCACTTAGCTTTACATAGTAAGTGGGTTTGGTAGTTCCCTAAAAAGAAAATTATATTGCAGTTGAATGAAAAAAGGAGCAAAACAGTACCTGGATTCCTTCATGAGAGGCCAAAAAGAACGAGGCTACTGTTGGGTAAGTGATATCAACATCAACCACTGTGCCCGGAGGAACGTTGCCATTGCGCAAACCATTCTTGGGATCTTGTGGAAAGAGCCTTGTATGATGCCGTTTCTGAGCCACGAAATAGGTGATGCCTGGTTGGTAGTCCTTCTCAAGACTACAACAGGCTCGTTGCATCGCAGCCAACTCTTTGTTGACCACCAACTCAAATTGGCCTTCACTCACTCCATCCCTTGAAAAAAAAAATCTCACTTTGAAGAGACCACTTTTATCCACATACAACTTACCGATACATGATGATCCTCTCAGGTTTTTTCCCTCTGTTAGCATTGTAAAATTTCATCAAAAGGTTCCTGGTGAGGCCCTCCATGTCCATGATTTGCTCCACACTAGCTTGACCCACTTTTCCCCACTGAACGCGAACCTCAGTGTTATATTGGCTGACTGAAGGGTCGAACGAAGCCACAACTGCTGCAATGGAAGGCTTAACATCCTGCAACCCTGGTGCAGGATGAGTGACATCTGCTCCCATAATCATGATCTAAAGGGAAAAAGTGAGAACAGCAACCAAAATGATACAAAATTTTCAAACTTACGGGCTTCGTGAGAAGAGGAATTGAACCAGAGAGAATTTCTCCTCTATTTAAGGGTGACAGCACCTGGTTGGTTCCGCCAAGTTTTGAATTGAGCTTGAGCACAATGTTGTGAATGGTTGCTGGAGCTTTGCTCCTGACATTTTTCTCAAGCACAAACTGGGTTGGCAAGTTTAGTTCAGAGTCTCCCAATAATTTGACAGTGGAGTAGTCGTCACCCTGCTTGAATGGGGTTATCACCATGATGATAGAGGCAGGAGAAGGCAACCTTTTATGCATGGCTCGCAAGTCCTTCTCCAAGTGCTGAGTGCTTTGCAAAATCTCCTTAGGCCGTTCAGCTTTCATCCCCATAGCTGAAGCCTCATACAGAATTGCCTAAAAAAGGAGGACCTTAAGTTTTGTGACAAAATAGGTATTTGTCCACACTTACATTGATAAAGACTTCAACATCTTGGTAAGACATGCGACTTCTGTTGAGTACGCCCCAATTGACAAGATCTTTTGCGGCAGTAAATGTAGACTTTTGGGGCATGGTCCATTTTCCGTCGCGAGGCATTGTCTCTACTGGGCCGCCTGCAAACAGTTTGATGTGAGTAAGGGAAGCTTTTGGGATTGGAATTTTGTTTGCAAATATGTACCTTTCTGGACTTTCTCATATTTCAATTGTGGAGGATCCAGAACCCGACCTTCAATCGATGCAAATTGGTCTTGCATGGTGATGCCAAAGCCTATTGCATAGGGATCCTTTTGCAGATTATCATTGCGGGACTTGAGAGCAGCTTTGATCCTGCTTTGCCTCTCATTCGGCTTAACAGCGGTGATCTTAATCATAGCCCTGGTGGCATCTTCACCCAACATTTTTGACTGTGGACAGGATTGCTTCTTCAGCTCCAAGAGCTCCATTGGGATGTAAATTTTATTCTTGGGATTGCCAACTTGAACACAAGGCAATTCAGGATGCTTGAGCCGATAGTTGTACTCCTCAAGAAAATACTCAGCAATGGTGATCTAAAACATGCTGATGACAAAACCAATGCTACTAAAGGACACATTATATGGCTTACTTTCTTCCCATTTTTATCCATGGTCACTTGGGAGGGAGGATCGAACAGCTTCAACATCCTGTAATCCCTTTTAGCCCCGTCAGGTCTCAAAAATCGGGCTTTGAGATCACGTATTTCCTTATTGACCATATCGACAGCACTTCTGTCTTTTCGCAAGAGGTTTATCAAGGCAGGGATGTCGTCGTTGCGCTTCCTTTGCGAATGGAGGTAGTTGCCAATGAAATTGTTCAGCTGGTCTAGAAGATAATGAAAATATAACTTTGCAGAATGTCTGATAATGTTTGATTACTCTTTTTTTAAAATTTATCATACTCAGGCTTGTTTGCCATGTCAACATTAAGTGTCAGCTTCCACCCAACTCTGACGCTTTCAAAAGTCCCCAGCCATAGGAATTTTCCAGCATCAATTTGCTGAATGTGCCCTTTTTCTTGGGAGAAGCATTTTCGGCCAATCGAGATGTATTTTGATGGATCCACATTAACAGCGTAACTAAGGATAATGTTCAGGATCTGGACGGCTTGAAGAGGTTGAACCTCTCGCCCCTGGCCCCTGGCCAAGAATGCATCCAGAGCTGCTTTGAGTGGGAATGTGCTATTAAAGCTAATCCTGACCTTGATGGCAACCACCTTTTTTTCATCTTCAACAGTATGTGTGCTAACTGTGGCTTCAAGTGCTGCATTGTCAGCAATCTTGAGCTGCTTAGCAGAGAAAATTGCAGACATCCCATCAAAAACAACTAGGCTTTCGCCTCCTTTTTCAGGAGGGAAAACTTTGCCAGCAAACTGCTTTTTCAACAGCTCTATGGCGCGAATCAGCATTGGCTTGTCCCTTTTTTGCACATCACGTTTCCAGTCCGCAACCTTAAAGGTGACATCATCTGAAAGACATTTATCAATTATCAGCTATACAAATACCAGTCTAAGAGTAAAAATGGTCTAATTAGCATAAATAATATCAAACAGCTTACACCGGTAAACTTGCTCGCAAAGCACTTTCAAAGGAAAGTGGTTGGCAAAAAGCTTTGTTTTTCTTCCCTTGGTTCCACTTGCCTTCCTTCGAGCTTCCAAGGTCGGGAATGGGTTGTTGAAGCTCCCACAAGCTGATCTGAGATGCAAAATTAAACATTGCAGCCATTATAAGAAAAACTGTAATCCTACTTATTCCAAATTGGTTCCACAGATGAGGAATCCCCCTGGGTTAGACTGAGCGAAGAAACATCAGACTCAAGCTCTGCCAAAGCTTTCACCGGCTCATTGCCACCAGCTCCTATCAAAAGGGTTGCTTTTTACAAATAAAGTTAGTTAAAAATGTTCAGTACCCTGTTGCGGTTGACTACAAGGCTGTTCCTGCCTCGATTGTTGAGGCTTTTGGCCTTCAGCTTGTCCAGCCTGCCTTTGTTGCTGGCCTTGACGAGAACCTTTATTACCCCGTGAAGAACCCTGTGAAGGTGGCTCCACTTCCGAAGCATTCCGTGGCCTTTGCTGATTCGCTTGCTGACCTTGTTGCTCCAGGCTACCCTTTTTCTGCTGCCTTTTACTCATTGCTAATTTTTGATCAACTGATGACACTTCCCAAGAAAACTTTTCTTTTAAAAGGGGTATTTCATCATACAGTTAAGGAAAAAATTGCGAATTACTACGGAATTATTCCGTCAATCAGCTGATTTTCTTGGAACTGTACTCACTTTTTAAAGGCAAAATTTTACTTCCACCTGGCAATGCGATCTTAATAAACGAGCATCTTTTTGCCCTAAAAACGAGTCAAATATTGGTATTACATGTAGATAAATATTTTTGGAAAAACAAAACTATTTTCTCACGTTCGAAAATACGCGATATTTCATGTAAAATGCTTGGGTTTGAGTAGAATCGACCTTGTTTTGACAACGTCAACAAGTCCGTTTTTAAAGGAACGAGTCGCACTTACTTAGGCGGCAATGTCTACAAAAATTCATACTTATTCCGTTGTTTCAGCTTACAAATTTTTTGTGCACAGAGGATAGCACCTTATTTTTAAATGATATTTAATTTGGCAAGGTTGGTATAGTTTTTCATGAAGATATTTGAATGGTTCCAACCGTGTGTTTTATTCGATCTACCAAATACTGCATAAAAATAAATCCGTGGCCTTTAGACATTTTCAAGTGTTCGTTTTTACGTCAAATCGCAATGGACTTGACAGAACTTGAAGAAACGCTTACACGGCCAGATTTCGATGTGGAAAAGTATGCTTCTGACCTGCTGCAGTCTGGCACAGACATTGGGAGACATGCGAACGACCTCACGGAGGCTGAAAGAGAGCTCGACTCTCAGTTGGAAGAACATGTGTCCGTTCATCACAATGACTTGCTTAGTCAAGCTACAAGCGTCGAACGTCTGGAGACGCACTTGTCCTCAGTCTCTGATCAGTCTGCGATATTGGTGGCATCAGTGGAGCGGCTGTCATCTCGTATCAACGAGCCATACGAGTCAATCAAGACTCAGACCGCGACTCTGATGAGAATGCAAAAATCGTGCGACATGCTCCGCAAAATCATACGAATTGTTCAGCTCAGCAAGAAATTGCAAGGGCAAATGCAAGGCGGAGTCTCTGAGATTACCAAAGCAGCTTCCTCACTTAGTGAGCTATTGGAGTTGTGGCAACCTGAAGATGAACTGACAGGCATTGAGATGATCGAGCAAGACCAGAGAGTCATGCTTCACGCTCGCAATGAAGTGGAGAGAAGTGCGGATTCCATGCTCTCCTCTGGAATGGAAAACAAGAGCCAAAATCAAATGGGCGTTGCCCTGCAAGTATTCTTCAATTTAAGCGTCTTGCCAGAAAAGATTGACAACATCTCTGCTGACTTGCTGAAAGCAGTCAAAGTCAAATCTGCTGAACTACTCGACGCTCGAAAAATCAATGCTGCTCTCATAGAGGAGAGTAAATCGGCGGCAGGACAGCATCAGCAGGCCAAGAATTTGCCTGGCAGATCAAGTCGAGCTGTCAGCTCTGTACCAACTTCGAATAACTTGGCAGCTTTCAGGCTTAATTTATGGAGCAACATCGAAGCACTCTTGGACTTTGTGCTGAGCAAGCTTTGTGAAGCGATGCAACTGCAAAAGGTGATTGCCAAGAAGAGAGACGCTGCACTTGGCGTGGTTTTCATTGAATTGCTTCAAGAGTCCAAAAGGAACTTGGTTGAAAACTTGTGGAAGGAAGTGATTGGTGTGCTCAAGTCAAACTTCCATCAAGCT
Organism: Paracyclopina nana; assembly: GCA_019096065.1. Lineage (NCBI taxonomy): Eukaryota > Metazoa > Arthropoda > Copepoda > Cyclopoida > Cyclopettidae > Paracyclopina > Paracyclopina nana. The sequence continues at coordinate 1,173,917 of JAGUCH010000004.1, forward strand.
TCCGCTGATTCCTCCACTGTCAAGCAAACATTGGAGGGCGAGTTTCCCAAATTGATTCGCCTGTTCAACGATTTTTGGTCCAGGCTTTGCCATGCAGCAAGCAACAGCAGCTCTGCATTTCACGTCCCCGATTTACAAGTGATGACGCTCCGCAACCCATTCGAAAATAGCGGCGAGCTAAACCAAGAACTGAGGCAGGTTTTCGTTGCGTTCGAAAGGCAGTACTTGTCACGCTCACTGTCGCGGCTGTTCGACCCAGTCAACTTGATGTTTGTTGCGGGAGAAGCTCCCAAAATGGAGGAGTTGGAGCAAGTCTTCAAAGTCATCAACAGTGAGGTGGCCATCGCCCAAGTGGACAAAACGTTGCATGCCACCGTTGTCAACAATGTGGCCAAAACTGTCAAGTTGATGTGTGCGAAATGCGAGCAGCTGATTGATGGTCAAGCCAGCCAAGTCGTGGGATATCCCACAAATGAGCAGCGAAGAAATGTGGAGATAGTCAATTGTCTCTTCTCCTTTTACATTGGAGTTGAGCAGCTCATGCCCAACAACGCTGCCTTGAAAGAGATTGATGAGCTCATCAAATCTGCCATCAAGCCTTTGATTGGTAGCATCATTGATGCTGTCGAAGCCATCTTATTAACCATGCATAATGAGGACTTTAACAACGTGGCCACGTTTGAACCTGCATCATTGAGCCCTTACATGAAAGAGCTCCAGGCTTTCATTGCGCGTGTTCATGTGGAGTTTTTGGGCAAGTTCAACTGCAAAACGATGGTGGCTGAGAGTTGCCTTCCTCTTGCTTCCAAAAGCATTGAGCTGTTCATTCTGCACGCTAGCATAATCAGACCACTTTCCTCTGCGGGTCAGGGCAAACTTTTGCAAGATTGTGACAACTTGGAAACTGCCCTGAGCCCGGTGATTGGAAGCGTGTCAGCTTGGGACAGGCTTGCTCTGCATCCCTATTTGAAGCAACTAAGTGCATTCAAGTCACTGGTGACTGCTAAACCTGAAGACATTCCAGAATGTCCAGCCTTGAAAGAGGGCCTACTTCGGTACAGTACTGCTCTTCATGTCCTCTTCTCGAGGGCTCCTCCCGAGATGAAAACTCCACATGAGAGTGCTGGCTGGAGCATTTCAAGGTATTCTGCTTGGCTCGAAGACCACCCCAATGAAAAAGACCGACTGCAGCTAATTCAAGGAGCGCTGGAATCTTACGTTGCGTTTACGAGAGCCAGAAAGGAGAAGTCTTACGCATATCCATACAACATTATGCTGACTGTCCTACAAAGCGCTAATTTGTGATAATTTCACTTGAGTTCGGTTTTTGAAGTGATAATATATGTACGTTTGTGATGAATTTGATATACCGTGTTTTATTCTTACGAAAAGTGCGCGAATTTTTTTCTTGTTAAAGTCGAGATTGTGTTTATTTTAATGGCCGTACTTTTGGAACTCCCAGTCACGGTTGTCGAGGGGGCAAACTTGCCTAGTTTTCAGCCACCGGGAAATACAATGAAAGTGAAAAGCATGGTTGCACATGCCCCATGCCACGGTGCACTCTTCAGAGGTCACAGAGGCCTGGTTGGCCTGACACTCGATGCAAAGGTCCATGATGTGGTTGCGGCAAATGGCACAATTGTCGACCACAATGTCCCAAGCCCAGAGAGCGACAGCATTCCATTTTTTCACCTCAAATCTGAGGTAATGTAATGTAATGCGAGAACATTAAAAAAACTTGCAAAGTTTACCTCTTCTTTTCTCCACGGCTTGAGCTTGAGCTTGAGGGCATTTCGTTATCCTGATCTACTTCCATGATTACCGGAATCAACTTTACGAGGAAAAGTCAAAAGTGCAATTCAGATTTCAGAGCGACTCCGCTTTTACTCAATCAGCTGCCTGCAAACAAAAAGGAGAAAGATTAGGGCAGCCCCAATACCGCCTTTTACTACCCTACAATTTAACGAGATTTTTTTCTTTTCGTTATTACCCTAGAGTAAACTGTACAAGAAGTTTAAGGCTCCTTAGTTTTTCATTAATCCAATATTTTGCTTTCAATGAATTAGTATTGAAAATTAGAAAAGTAGAAATTGACTTGAAAAATACTAGTTTGACCTTTTAATACATTTGACGGTAAACTTTCTTAATTTTATGATCCGCCACTCTATTTCAACATATAATAGTCGAAATTTCGATCTTTCTCTTTTTGACTAAAAGAAAAAGTCAAGTACAAGTTGAAAAATATTAAGTTGTCAAAAAAGCTCCCTGAAAATTGCTCTGAAGAAAGTTTTAATGAAAAAGTGATGGCCAAAACAAATGATCCCAGTAGAAGTCAAGAAAATAGGAACGGCGACAATGGTGTAATTCCCAATCAAGTCATAAGTGCAGACATGGAAAACTCAGACTCGGAGAGCTCAAACGATGAAGAATCTGGATATGAGCTTTTGCCGCAAAACGAGCCTGTGCATGATCTTCCCCACGAGGAGGAGGATAGTGATGAAAATCTCACACTGAACCAAATCCTTCAACAAATTCCCCCCTCGCCTCAAGTTGAAGAAATGATTCAGTTGTCAAATGCTTCGAGGGAGCGTGAATTAGCTCAGGAAAGGGACTCGCTTTTTAAAGACTCGTCGTCACGTGACACAATTGTCTTGGACAAGGACAGAGCTGAACAGATAAAGAATGCCATGTCGAGTTTCCAGTTGCCACAGAGCGCAATCCCTTCGTGGGCCAGCAACATGAGTGACGAGGAGTGGCAAAAAGTGCTCGGTGATAAACTTCAAACTGTATTTAAAACAAACTAGTAACACAAAATCGTGCATTATTATCACATAATTCAGCAAACGAGGCGGATTTTCCCAGTGTCTTCACCAATGAGTAGCAATCGATTCAAGGGCAGCAAACGCATGCTCATTAAATTTCCTTTCATGATATCGCTCTTCAATTTACTGGCAGAATAAGGCGAGTCCGCCTCAAAGCCTTTCCTCACACCAATGCGGTTCCCCGTGCTTCCAGTTATCAATTGCTGCCCCTCTTCGTAAACTGCCACACAGTGAATGGGCTCTTGTGCCCCTGGCAGCATGCATTTAATTTTGCCGTCAGTGTTCCACACGCATAAAAGTTGGTCCAAAGACGAACTGACAAATTCATTATGACAGACTGTGGTCAAGCTCAAAATTTCTCCTTCGTGGGCCTTTAAAAGAAAATTATTATGAATGTGGAGCAACTAGAAATTAGATTAAAAGTTGAAATTGATTAGCTTTAGTGGGAATTTCAAAGTATTTTCGTCAATCAACCATAAGAAATGCCAAAAAGTGGACATAAGGAAAGAATCCACATCTGGTGTTTTGCCTCCCATTAGGGTGGCGCCATCCAAATAAGAGGTGAAAGAAGCTTGAACTAAATCTGTCAAATAGGCTAAGGGTAAATTACTTACCTTCCACGTATTGCGTAGCTTCCCTGTTCTGATATCCAGAAGGGATATGAGGCCAGAAGAGTGGCCAATTGAAACCGTATTTCCATCAGGGTCTGGGCAAAGACATCTGATCAAACCAGCAGATCCAATTGTGACCCGTAAGCCTGTGACGATAGATCCAACTCGACAATCAACAATATGCAACAGAGAGTCATGCTGGGTGGCAGCCAAAATGTTGCAAGACGGCTTCCTCATGGGGGCCATCACACTGACAGGTCCCAGACGGGCAGGATCAACCTGGTGCACACCAGTGCCAACAAAAGGGTCCCATATGTGAATTGTGGAGTCGCACGAAGCAACCAAATTGATGTTGTCCATGAAGAACACACTGGCCACAGACTTTTTGTGCAAGTTGTAGCTCCATTGCGGAGTTGTCACGGATGCGCCATCGCCCTGACTTCGCAAGGACCACACTTTCACCGTTTTGTCCCTGCTCGCGGACAGAAACGAATTCTCGTTGTCAAGAGCATAAATGGACTTGACACTTGCAGTGTGCCCGTGAAAAGCTTGCAATTTGATTTGCTTCAAATTGAACTGGTTGTCCTTGTCCGACCTGCCGATTTCGTGCTCCCAGTAGGCTAACCAGTTGCCTCTCAGGTGCCTGGTGGTCGATTTGGTTTCCTTCTTGATTATGCCATGAATGCTGGCAGTGGCTTCATCCAATCTTCCGCTGTCATGAGAGGACAAAATCTTGTTCCCACCCGAGCTGGCTGAGGAGTGCAACTCGGAGCTAGCCAAAGTCCTCATGTGAGCAAAAGTGGCCACTGTTGGGGGTGAATTCGACGCTCTTGAGCAGAGGATCTTGACAAGTGTGATGTTGGGTAGGCTTGAATCCAGGTGGGCTCGGCCCATGAGGTGGTAGAATGCAACATAACACGCATACGCAAAGTCAGGTGTGAGCACTTCTGTCAACTGCTCACGCAGGGTCGTATCTTGCTCAGGATTGATGGTGAGAATCCTCCCCTCTTCGTCGTAGACTTTTCCAAAGGCAGAAAAGAAAGCTGAGCTGAGCTGCGTTAAATTGGTTCGAGCCATTTCCTCGCCTATGCGAAGGCCTATTAGGTAAGTGACATCAAGGAGTTTGCCCAGCAAAACTTTTCTCAGCCTCCATCCTCCAGTGAACGAGATGGACTTGGAGGTGGCAATTTGCAGCACTGGAAAAAGCAGCCTGTTCATGAAGTTGTCAGCCAGCTCGTTCATGAGCACCGAATCAGACAAAAAGGGTATCATGTGATGCACCATGGTCACACAGCCAACGAGGCCACCCTCAAGGTTGGGAGTGAGCCTCTTCTTGCACAGGGCAATCAAGTCCCACGCATACGGCAGGTATTGCAGCAGTATGAAATTCTCTCCGTATATTGCTGCCATTTCTGTCAAGCACTCCAGCACGTTATGAGCTAGGGCATCTCCATGGGTTTTATTGGCACTCTGCAGCCTGATGATAAAATCCTGCTGCTTCACGTCACCAAACGCGAGGCCACTTTTAGGGCTGGCATAGCACAAGTTCAGCATTTTGAGGAGATTCTTGGACAAGTACTTGGCTGTCAGCATTGGGCCCAATCGATGAGCCAACCAAATGACGCTCTCTGACGCCACTTGGCTAATGTTGCCCTCACTCAACTTGCCGAGCTTGTCACAATTCGCCAATGCTGTCAGTAGGGACTCGGTGGTGACCTCGTAAGCGGATGGCACTTCAATATCTGCCGACTCCGTATCGTGAAAGCTGTGCTCGTCAGACGCATAACGTCTCCTTGACGGCTCGTCTTCATTGTCAAAAGCAAACACTTCGCCCTCTGCGAATTCCTCGTTGGGAGTTTTGGCCGTGTCCATCTTGGGCGAGGTTTTCAAGGGAGAGGCTGAAGTGTCCGTAGAGGTCTGCTGTGGCTCGTCATGGGCGATCCAGTCCCGCTCCAGACCTGCCCTATGATCGCTGAAATCCTTGTAGCCTCCCACGGCCTCGATGATGTTCTCCGTGAAATACTTGAGAAAAATGCGGAGGCTAAAGCGAGCCATGACATTGCATAGGAATGTCCGGTGATACAACTTCAAATGCTTGGATGTTTGAGCAGTGCTCTCGTAGATGTTTACAATGGGCTGTAGCAGATGTTCTATGGCCTTGGACGGACCCAAGAGCCTGGCCAAAGGCTCAAATGTGAGCCATGCAGTCATGATGGCAGTGCTTGGTTTGGTATAAAGGCTCTTAATTTTGGGCAGCATCACTGAAATCTCCGAGGAGGTCAAATTATCCATTAGTGGGAGGAGTTCACATGACAGCGTTTTCACCAAGACCTCGGCTACTTTATCTTCTACTTCAGTTGACCATTTTGATGGATACCTCTTAGCTTCTATGACGGAGCCCTCGATTTGGCTATGAACCCTGAGGATCCTTGCGAATGCATCAAAGCACTCCGGGAAGTGAAATGGAGTCAAAACGGGCGTCAGAAACTGCAAGCAAGAAGGACTTGGCAACCCATCGACATCAGGTGAAAGGATTTTTTTCACGGCCTCGCGAATGCAATGCGGGATAGAGTTCGGCTCTTTTTCCACTAGCAGACGGGCAAGGTCCAACCTTGCTGAGATGCTTCCGTTGCTTCCAAGTGTGATGAACTTTTTGGGCAAGAATAGCTCCAGAATGATGCAGGCCAATGCTTGCATGTCTCTTTTCTGACGTTCAGCAAGCATGATTTTACAGCTCGAAAAGTCTTCTTCTGTCACAGGAGGATCCACTTGATCAAGTATTGCATTACTTTTGACAATGAAGGTGGCTAAATGCTCTGTTTCATTTAACAGCCAGATAGCGTCGAAATTTTTTGGCAATGATATTGTCCTCGCAGACAACAACGGCTCATCACCGAGGGAGAGTTTCCCCGCTGATGATTCCTCAGTGTCAGAATCGGAATCATCGAGTGAAGAGGGACTCTGGTATGCGGCCAGATTCGGAGCCTGATTCTTGTCCCAATAGGAGTTGATTTGAGACAGCTTTGCTGGGTGAGCCGATGTGAACAATTGCACAACTCCACTGCTCCTCAGGTCAACATGGCTATCGACTAGGTTCAGGCAGACATTTTTTGCTCGTACCGCTGAAGCTCCGGCCAGTTTATAGCCAAACGTCAAATCGATCCAGGAGTGCAATCTCTCTGACACTCGGGCGCTCTCAAGACATCTTCGATGCCACTGTATAAACTCTTCTGGAGTTGAGCACCAAGGAGGCAACTCGAGGTCCAGCAAATCCTCGTGGATGGACTTGAAAATGGTGGGATCGACAAAAAACTCTGGAATGCACTCATCTGGTGTCCACTCCATCAGCCTCTGCATGGATGATGGATATTCAGCTGGAACCCATCGGTTTCGAACGTACTTGCACAGCACACTTTGGGGCGTTCGCCTACTCTTGTAAACGTAGTACGTGATTTCGGACAAAACGTCTGACACATGATGTGGGATGTGAATGGAGGACTTTTGCTGGCCGAGAGGATCCATGAAGGCCTCATGGTGTGTTTGCAATTTGTTGCTCTCAAAGGTCAAGTCAAGCTGGGTGTCGCCCTTGTTAAGGCGATATTTGGACTTTGTCAGGTCCCTCCAGCCTCCATTTTGGCTAGAGAAATCTCGCACCCATGGCATCACAGGGTAATGATTTGGATTTGAATACGTTCTGCCACTCAAGTAGTTGAGGAATAAAATGTAGTCAAAGTTTGACACTTGGCCAGTGACCCACAATTTCACTGCTTCTCCCAGGAAGTTGTCCAGAACTATTTGTCTGTTTTGGCTGCCGTCAAGGGGATCTTGTAATGCAGCCTTTAACTGAAGAAACAAATTTGGCTCTCTGACGGAACGGCTGAGGCTGTCATGTTGCACAGATATCAAACTTGCAGTTGGATTTGGCACCAAAGAAATAAACAGATTGTCATCAATGTGAACGTCGTGCAAAGTCAAGTCTCCTGTGCACATATTTCTGCCGTGGATTTCATGCATGCCGAGCAAAATTTGGTATGTCAGAAAGAGTGGCTTGGTGTAAGAGTTCTCCAGAAAATCAGGAGAAAACCGAAGCATGTCATGCATGGTAAATGGGCCATTCCTTCTGAGAACCAACACTTCGTCTTCGCAGACAATGCAGGCGATAATACGAACAACATTGTTCAAGGCTGAAACATCCCCTTCATCGTCTACATCTGGAAGGATGGGAGTGACTTCATTGGTCCTAGCATCAATGACAGGACAATTGTAAAGTTGGCAAATTGCTTGCAATAAGGCCACGTCGTAGGCCACTGCCTCACAATTTTCATCTTGCTGATACAGGCTCGAACTTCCAATGAGAGAAGAGCTAAATTTGGTAAACGCCTCCTGCCAAGCGTTGGAAAAATTGCTTGATGACACATGCTGGATCGCCTGAGCGTAGCAAAGTCCGTCTTTGGTATCTTCTTCAATAATTTCAAGATTATAGACAAACTCATCCGGTTTCCTCTTATACCGGTCAACAGCCAATATTTCCCATTCTTGAAGGTCACTTTTGGGCACCTTTCCTTCCCGGAGAATAGCCAATATATCCTCATCCGAGTACTTTGGATGCTTATCAAAGTGAGATGGGATGGAATGACTTTCGAGCAGTTCTCTAATCCACGTGAACTTGACAAGTAGCAAGTTATTGGCAAAGTAGCCTTTGGGCACAATCTCCATCTTTCACCATTTCACCACGACAGTTACCCAAAAAATTAAGGGGCTTTCCATGTGATGCTTTTTTTACACTAAGTTACCAAAACTCGACACTACAATCAGTGCTAAATTTTCCATGTTACCGAAACTTGTCACATCACAGCACAGCACAACGCAACACAAGCCAGATGGACAAAAGCGTAAAAGTTTGTTTTTCATCAAGAGTTACCAGACTAAGCAGAAAGTCATATAGCTTAAATTGGTGTTTTTTGTAAGAAAAAGGGGATAAATGAATTAAGGTATGAAATAAAGTATGTTTTGGTTGCTTGTTACATGTCCATCTGCCAGTCACTCCTTGACACTGTCACTATTGCGCATTGCATAGCACACAGTTACCATTTTTTGACACTATCACTAATTTACTGTTTGTTGACACACCACATGGAAAGGCCCTAAATCACAAGTCGGAATTTTCTATTTTGTTTACTGTAAGAAGTAGACATCTGTGGATACTGGATTCATGGATATCCTTGGTGCAATGCGTGACCGTTGCATCAGCAGAACAGTAGTAACAGATTGGCTTTTTTAACACAAATTACTGTTACGAATTTGGCGTTATTATTAACATTTTGGTTGGATAAGCAGCTGTTTATAACGAAAGATGCAGGAATTTAAAATTCGTTAACTGAGATGAATCACAACAAAGAGAGCCTCTAGAAGCGAGCAGACGGCTTAGATTTTTTTTAGTTATTCGGAAATGTCTAGAAATACGAATGGGATTCATGTCAATCCCAACTTCAAGTCTGAGAAGGCCACGTCCTCGCAAATCCACCTGAACCCAAAATTCGTCAAGCAAGATGGGGGCGAGGCAACAAGCAAAGTACATGTGAACCCCAATTTTGTGAACCGAGCGCTACCCCCGATCCCGGGGGCCTCTTCAGCTGCCAAAGCTCACATCAACCCCAACTTTCTTGATGGGAGCAAAGCTAAAGCCTACGAAGAAGCAATCAAGATGGCTGTTCAGGGCAAAATTCACGTCAACCCGCATTTCAAGCCTCGAATTTCGCCCAACTCTGCACGGGAAAAGGAGAACATCAAAACGCCTCCCGCAAGTATTAAAACCCCCTCAGCTTTCTCCTCAGCCACCAAGTCGATTTTTCGCAAAATTGGCAACAGGAAGCTCGTGCGTGTCAAAAGCAAGACCAAGGTCAACGCCTCTCCCAGTCAAGAGCCCACGCCCAAGTCTCGTACCTCATTCACAAAAGTGGGCACACGTAAGCTCATCAGAAATGGCAGCGGCAGCAACTCAAGATCGGCATTAGATGGAAAGTACAAATTGAAAACAGACAAGAAAATCATCACTAGGCAAAGTCCTAAATTCGCCACCCCGTTCAGCTCTCGAAAGCGAAAAAGGCTGTCTGGTTCTCCCACCGTTTTGAGCAAAAAGCGGTTCACCTTGGCCAGAGTACTGAATCCTTTCAGGGTTGACCGAAGACATGGGGCAACTTTACAGCGGAAACCGTCTAAGCGACCTAGCAGCTACAAGTCCAAATTTAGCAAAGTTAACTACACTAATGCTCATGACTTTGTGAAGCCAGCCGCACCCGTAAAGCCCACTTTTCCTGGGAATTCTGCCAAGGCTCCTGCAGCTTGTAACACTCCGTCAATGAAAACCCCGGTGCCTCCAAAGCCTGCCAGAAAAACTCCCGTGAGGCAAAAGGCTGCTGCTACCACTCTAATCAATGTCCAAGGTGTTCGATATTCCGTGTCCGAAAATGGGCGCAAGCTCAACCGAATCCCTGAGAAGAAGGATGACGAGGCCAAGTCGACTGAGCCTACGGTTGTCGCCAAGAAGCTTTTCCTCGAGGGCGAAGAATACGTTGAAGATGAACCTGGTGTGCTGATTCGTAGTCGTAGTTCAATGACTAGGCAATCAATCACGAGCTACAAGCAGCGAAGCATCAACACGATCCTCAAGTCACAAACGAGGTCGAAGCAGTACTGTATGTTCTACAATAAATTTGGCAAATGCAAGAAGAGGGAGGATGGTGTCTGCCCATACATCCATGACGCGGACAAAGTTGCAGTGTGTCGCAAGTTTTTGCAAGGGAACTGTTTCAAGGACAATTGCCTTCTCTCGCATAAAGTGGCCCCCGAGAAAATGCCGGTGTGCAAATTCTACTTGGAGGGAGTATGCACCAAAGATCCTTGCTCTTACAGGCATGTGAAGGTGAACGATTCTGCGGACGTGTGTCCGGATTTTCTGAAAGGATTCTGCCCCCTCTATGACAAATGTATGAAACGCCATGTTGACGTTGACCGAAATGGAAAAGAATCCAAAGAAACTCCGTCATCGGCTGCCGCCAAGAAATCTGCACCCGCCAAGCCTAAAAGAAAGAGCATAGGTCATACCCCTGTGTCTGCTCTGGAGAAGAAAAGGACAAGATATTTTGAAGGGGAGGTCGAAAACAAAGAGAAGGTCGTGGAAACCGAAGTTGAATCCCCTGCCAAAGAGTCAGAACTTAATGGCAGCTATGAAAAGAAGAGGCAACGATTGCTGAAGAAAGTTGAGCTAGCCAAGCAAGGCTGGAGTGGCATGGGTGCAACTGCACTCGAGAAAACTGAAGACCTTGATGACAGTGGGCCATACGAGGAAATTGACGAGGACTTTGATGATGAGCCCACGCGACCGCCAATTGGAATTTTACCCTCTTTTATACCCCTGTCATCCTCAGCTGATGACAAGACTGACGATATTACTACTGCAACTGCCGCTGAACCGGAGGAAGATATCGATGAGCGATTAATATAATAATTGATAATGTTAATACACAAGCGCAATATTTTGGCTATACAAAAGTATTTCTCGGAGCGGTATTGCATTTCAACCATTCTGCTTCGTCATTTTCGCCTCGCGTTCTTTGTTGAAGATTGCGAGCTCCTTCAAGAATTGCGCCCTTGGTTTCATAATCGTCTGCTTGTCTCCGCGGCATTTGGGGCAGTACCACTTGCCTTTGGGTTTACCTGAGAAAAAATAGTGTGACCCCTGTGTCAATTTGCAACTCACTCCAAACTTACATGTCAGCTGAACGCAACTGAAGTGGAACCATTCATAGGGACAGAGATCATTATCGCAGCCAATCATTTCTCCATATGACACCTTGAAAAGAAATTTGTTAGGGCTAGCTTAAAATCGGTAGATATATACATTACCTGTTCACACAGACAATAAGTTGGCTCATCAGGGTCAATGTCGATGTTACTCAGATCCACTTCTCGATCTGAATCGTCTTTGTCATTAAAATTAGAGGAACGTTTGCCAGTAGACTTTCGTTTCACGCCCTGCCTTTTGCTGCCCACTGCCGAAAGGTTGCCCCTTGGCCTGCTGCCGCCTCCAGACCGATTTGAAACGGTGGAAGCTTCGTCATCATCTTGATCATCTGCTCGTGATTTCGATTCCACGACTTGCTTTTTGCGACGCTTGATGCCTTGTGGTTTCATTTCCTTGGAATCCTTTTCTTTGACTGTTTTGTTCGTTGAGCTTTGTTGTGAAGTTTTGCTGGATGATGACACTTGGGATCCGCCATAATTTGGGTTGGCTGAGGAATTGCTACTGTTTTTGGCGCTTGGTGCTTGCGGCTCATCGTCGTCGTCTTTGCCAAAATCGAGGATTTTCGAGTCGTGCTCTAGCTGCCTGGCCTTATTTTCAATCAAGTCAGACATGGCTTGAACTGTCACGAGTTTGTCATCGCCAATATCTTGAGCAGCAATGAGACCATGCTGGATTTTGGCCAAGACACTACGCTGGCCGGATGCAGTGGTCTCCTTTTCAAATGCACTGACAAGTGAGTCGAGATCTTTCAGGAATTCCTATTTGAAACGTTTTACATTTCTTTGAAGGCCAACACTTCCATTAAGAACTTACGCTATATTGAATCAAGTCGAACTCCCGCAGACGAGACAAATGGCGTTGGAGATCATTGGGCAGGTTTTCCACACAGTCCAAGTAGTCTTCGACAAAGGTTGCCGAGTACAAGGCTTCGACAGCCGCCTGGTTTTGCATTTCTAAAAAACCGACGCCTGTTAAAGTTCAAAAACTCCTGCAGGCTGCAGTCAGAAAAGGCGATGTAAACAACTGCAGCGTTACGATGATGTCCTATCAAAACTCGCTGAATGTTATATAAAAACGCCAAATTATAGCTTCAAAGAAGTCGCAATTTCTGGTAGCGTTTTCCCTTTGTCTATTTGACGAATTTTACTGTGAAGATTTATTTAGCGGAAATTCAATGTTTACTACCGATATTTCGCGTAAATCTAATATTCAATCGTATATAAGTCATAGGTTAATTTTTTCCATATTTGAAACAATTGATTGCTAAAGATCAAATTCTCAAGATTTGTTTATTGTAATTTGGGTTTTAATGGGAGGTTGCGAGCGGCAAAAAATTTGAAAGTAGCGTTTTGTCTCAGTTCTATGCCGAGCTCAGCAGTCAGTTATTTCAGTACTCAGTAGTGAATTCCTGGCAAAAAAAGTGCGTCTCGAAATTGAGAATTTCAATTCTCCTGTGAACGTGGACCAAAGTGCTTTGAATGCCTCTCGTTCCTATCTCTAAAACGGCCGATCGATCGAGGCTGGCAAGCAACTTGAACCAAAATCAAAGCACTTCTCCTCCTAGAAAGCTAAAGTGAAATTCGGTGCAGTGCTCTGCGTCTACCGATTGGGTTTTAATGAAACGCAGGCTTGTCCTAAATTCCCAATTTTGGCCTCGAGGAGCCGGAGGAGTACGGTAAGAATTAATTAAAGCCCCTCTTTAATGTTGGCTAGGAATGTAGTAGAAGTGGGGAATAGCATGCTCATTGCATAATAATGGCCGCTACTGTGCATATGTCATAAATTCCTTCCCTAATGGAGATCGAGTCTCTTTACCCTAATATTCATTTGTAGCGGCGTCAAAAAGGTCTGGGAGATTTTTTCTCTCTGTTGTTGTTGTAGTTGTTGCCAGGGGCCCAGCAATCAATCATGTGCAAATAGCTATTTGTAAGGCACTTCACTGAATCTTGGAGTGCAACCCTACGAACTAACTAACTTTGGAAATTGGAGCCTCGCCATCATGCTATGCAACTATGCATAAAACTGTCAGTTGAGAGCAATTTTTGGCTGTGGTGGTCACGCTTTCAATAAAATGCTAGGATATGTAGTATGCACGCAAGCTGGCCCTTTTAATGCTATGCGTATCTTGGCAAACTTGTGTAAGAGGATTAGGCCATGAAATGGCTGACCTCTTTTCCATTGGCTCATGAAAGAAGTTTGTGGAAAATGTCTTGTGAAGCAAGCCTTTATTGACAACTTCAGCGTTGCTGCCTGCTTACAAAGGCTATAAGGGCCAAAGGAAATATTTTTCGCGAGTAGCAGTTGTAGTGCACTTTTTCACCGCCAAGTATCTTGTGTACTCCGGCTCAGTAGACAGCCAACTTTATGTATGAAAAATTACAAAGAAGACGAGCTTTGGAACAGGTACACTAATAGGAAGTACGGTTCAGTTAAGGCTCAGCCTCGAGGCCGTCAACACACAATGGCAGAATTTTGTGGCACTTATACTCTCGTGGAGAACACAAATATGCGTGCCTTTGCCGCCTGCATGTTTCCACGTGATTATCAATCCATTAAAAACTTACGATATGGATTAGGCCATGAAATGGCTCACCTCTTTTCCATCGGTTCATGGAAGAAGTTTGCGGAAAACGTCTTGTGAAACAAGCCCTTATTGACAACTAAAGCGTCGCTGCCTGCTTACAACGGCTACAAGAGCCAAAGGGAATATTTTTCGCGAGTGACAGTAGTCTTGCACTTTTTCATTGCCAAGTATCTTGTGTACACCAACTGAGTAGACAGCCAACTTTATGAAATTACTAAGAAGACAGTGGTAGTACTCTTAAAGCAAAAAAGAAACGTTCAGTTCGCGCCCAGCCTCGAGGCCGTCAACACACAATGGCAGAATTTTGTGGCACTTATACTCTGGTGGAGAACACAAATATGCGTGCCTTTGCCACCTGCACGTTTCCAGGTGATTATCAGTCCATTAAAAGCCCATGAAATGGATCTAATGGTCCCATCACAAGGTGCCTTGTCAAAGATTGCCTTCCACACTGGGATTGAGTCGAGCAAGCTGTACGATTTGTTGAGCAAGACGTTGACACAGTTGATTATTAAGAAGGACGAGCTTGGCCTTGTCATCTTCTTGTTGACCTTGGACAAAGATCCCCACTGCCATAATGAGGTTGACAAGCCTGAAGAAGAAGATGATGATGAGTCCGACGAGGGCCTCACCTACCGCACTCAATTTCGCCTTGGTGAAGAGTTCATCTTGACTGTGCCCATTTCGGGCGAAAAGGCCAAAGTAACCCAAGTTGATAATTCACAATACTAACTCTATACAATATTTGTATATTATGTAGTCAGTCGTAAAAAGACGTCAAGGAAACGTGAACGCACTGGAGCAAACGACGCTGTTCCAAAGTGGTCAAGTGGAAGTCGTCTTTTCCCGCAGTGACCTAGAGCTCAAATTGGTACCAATGTCGTCTCAAATGAAATGCGTGTGTCTCGTAACGTGTATTATCATTGCAGCAATACCTGCACAAATCCAGCGGAACCAAAGCTGCCCAGGTGTTCAAGAAGAACACTTGCTTCGAGTAGAAGATTACTTCTTTTTGGGCCGGCCAGCAATGCCAAATACCAGGAGTCTCGCACCTGTCAGCTCGATCCTTCCTCTGGTGCCAAGGTGCTTGAGGTGGACGGTCCACGTGCCCACTGGATTTTCTCCCCACGTTGCCAGGGAGAGGAGCGAGTGGTCCTTGAATCCTTCCCTGGAGATGTCATAGGGATTCTTGACCAGGAGATCAACGCTCGTCTTCGAAGGAGATGTGAGCCTCATTCCGACATCTCCTCTCTTGTGAGAAGCTGTCAGATTGATGGCTAAGTAAACATGCTCGAGAGTCCATATTTGACAAGCTACCAGGGAAATCTCGATGCTCCGCGCCTCTTCCTCTCCTGGACCGAGCCGAAGAATACCATTATCATAAGTTGCTCCACCACCCCTGCAACTCATTTGAGGCCCCACATTCTCCCACTCGAGAGCTGCGGCCACCAGAGCCTGGCCGTTCAAAAGGCCAAATCCGTAGGCGGGCGAAAAATGGCGTCTTGCTGCATTTTTTATCCAGCCTCCTTTATCGCCCATCTTGGTTGATGTGAGAGCAATCAAGTGCTGCACATCCCTCCAGGTCAACTTTGGGTTGGCCTGAATTACCAGCGCCAAAACTCCTCCAGCCACGGCCACGCTTGATGAGGTTCCAGAAAACTTTGTGCTGCACGAGTTGTTCACCGAGGTCGTTACCATGAAAGGATCCGGATAGCTGCCCGAGCTGAAGGCCGAGGCCATCACGGCCGCGCATGCCTCGCCATAATAAGGCCGAGAGCCGGTTCGGCCGACTGCATTAATTGCAATGGTCTGCATCAGGTTCACCAACTCGTCGAGGGCGCATGTCTTTTGAGTGGCTCCCTCGTTGCCTCCGGGCACGGCGTAAATGTTGCCCAAGCCTCCGCGGCCTTCTTCCGCTCCGGACTCAATGGCAGCCTTGGAAGACTCGTTGAGGCCGTTGTAGCCCAAGCCGACGAAGCCATAGCCGAAAACGTAGATGTCGATCCGGTCACGAGCATAGGCAATTGCTTGAGATTCCATGTTGCCTCCGACCAGGCCGTCCTTGGACAAGACTCGGATATGGCCAAGGTTGACATCGTATGCTACTCCGACGGAGCATTTGGAGTTGTTGCCAACGGCTCCTATCAATCCAGCCATGCTGGTGCCATGTGAAACCAGCTCTGAGTTCACCCAAGGATTGCTGAAAAGAATTCCCCCTTTTTTGTGCAAATGGCGTATACAAAAGAGGATGAGAGAAAAATAAGAGTCTTGTGACGAGGAGATGTCATAACAAGAAATGCGCCTACTTTCCGAGCTAAGCACATAAGAGCTGCTCATCTGCTGTCATATTTCTAGAGAGAAGAAGCATATTTTCAGAATGTGCTTTTTCATACCTATTCAAATTGGTTGACAGGTTGCTATCAGCGCCCTCTAGGAGCTTTTTGATTGGCTTTTCTTAATTTTAAAAAAATTGAGGACTTTTGCATTCACAAGCTGTGGTGTCTCCACTAACGCCCTCTGTGCGCCCAAAATTATGCAAAAAATTATAAAATTATAAAATAAGAGATTTAACATTGCTTTTAAGTCTAATTGTATACAGTGATTTTTTGTAGACCTGGAAATTCTAACCAGAGCGCCATCTAGCATCTGTGAGCTTTTGGCTTTTACCACTGCAGCCAAAAATCATTTACGAATCTGCTTATTTGAATTAACAAAGAACATTTTCGCCAAAATGCCATATCAAAAAAATAGCAAAATTGTTTGCGTTGGCGAATATTTTGGCTGAATTGTCAAAAAATAGGGAAGAAAAATGTTTAACTTGGCGAACAATTTCGGCAAAAAAACATCAAAAGTAGCAAAAGTGTTAGCCGTGGCGAACAATTTTAGCAGAAAACATCAAAAAATAGCAAAAGTGGCGAATATTTTGGCTAAATAGTCGAAATTAGGGTAGAAAATGTTTGCCTTGGCGAACAATTTCGTCAAAAAATGTAAAAAAAACCATCAAAATTAGCAAGAGTATTTGGCCTTTTTGCTAACGTTTGGCGACTTTTTAATTAATGCAATTAATGTAACTCCTTCCCTAACAGCAACGCCCTCTAGGAGCGTAAAACTTATCAATTGCATCTTCTACATCAAACCAAAACTGCAAATTGGGTTAGTCTCTTTGCAAAATAGGTTAAAAAGAGCAACTAAAATCACAGTTCTCTGTGTATACATGGAAAAACAAAACCATTATCAGAAAAGCAGTGTATAGTATAGTGGGGAAATATTAAATTTCCAACCGAGCAGCTTGCAGGGCCGGAGCCAGGCACCGCAAAACTTTCCAGAATATTAATGAAAGAGCGGGCGGGGGGGAAAGCAGATGGTATTTTTGCGCGCACCGAAAAAAAATAGCCTGAATACTAAATAGCTGGCGTCTCTTTACGTGTCATTGTCGACAAAGTCGTAGCTGAGAGTGCGGTCATAGTTTCTGAACAAGTCATCGTGGGTATGCTCAATGCCGGAATCGAGGTTGACAACATTGACACCCTTTCCAGTGAAGCCCATTTCCCACGCCTCGATGATGTTCATTGAGGGCAGCAGCCTTCCAGAGTGGCCACAGCCATTTTTTATGTGCCAAGTTTTATTCCACCTAGTAAAAAAGGGAAGTTCCATGGCTCCTCACTATAAAGGGAAATATACGACTTGGAATCACTTACAACGGGTCATTTATCAGACCACAAGATTTGTCAAGTTGGGCACCAAGGCTTTTTTCCACTTTTCCTTGCTTGGTAATTGCCTCGCGATTTCCTAAATAGAATTGTCCTTTTCCAACTTGCATACAATGTTGTGTGTATCTTTACCTTTTGCAGCGCATGTAACGCTCCAGCAATGAAGAAGGGCTGTAATTAGGAAGTAACTTAAGCCAAGTGTGAAAACGCTGTGCATTTTGCTCAAATTGCAAGGATTGACTGCTGCTGAGTTAATTTTAACACTAGCTGCTTTGGCGACTTTTTTCCCATCTTCAAAATTGCACGGTTTTCCCCCCGCTGCTCTCCCGGATTTTTTCCTCATAAATCACAACCTAAGCCATTTATATGTAGGTGGTATCCTTCATGCATGTGAATTGTTTCCCATTTGCACATACTATAGATATTCCATCTTCTGAGCCGTTTTGCAAACAATGCGCTCTCATTACTCGCAAGCTAGCTAGCTACAAAGTATTATACAATCTTTGTGCTTGCAGAAAAGGGCAATCTCGCGTTCGCTTTGCCATATATTGGAAACTTCTTTTTTTCCTCGTATACATACTTTAGTAGCAGTAGAAGTGGCACTAGTCCGCCATACATACATGGGATGGAGGAGAAGGTTCCTAAATGGTCAATTTACCCGGATTTGAGAGAATGCCCAAGCTTCCACAGTGTATACCATGGCAGCTAGTGCTGGTATATACGTATTAAATTGTATCTCCACATTCCGCAGCTACATAGCTAGTAGTTTATATGGCTACGATGCAAAAAGAAATGTGGATAGGAGGCTTTTAGGATTTATGCGGGCACAAACTGAATGCAACTCTTACAAGTCAAAGCGGTGTACTTACTACGTTTGCTAAGCGTACTGAGTGTGCTTCGTTTACTAAATGTGTTGGTATGCCACTTATGCTATCAGTTTACCACGGATGCAATAAGTATACCACGTATATTACAACTTTTCCATGTATACCAAAAATATACCACGTACCTAAACCATAATTAGCCACAATTAGACACAATGCTACTTATGCCACGAATACCACAAATATAAAACGTAAACGACTATAATGTTATAATGTCCTATATGGGGAGCAAAAGACAAACAAAATGCAATAGATGGTGCTGAATTTTTGGTGCTTTGGCGTGCGTGTAAGCGTGCGTAGGAATTGCGGAAAAATAGCGCTTCTGACAAAAAAGTAAACAAAACCTTTTTTGTAGTTGTAGGGAACAAAATGGCAAAAAATTGCTCGTTTTGAGCTTGAAACTGTACAATTGATTCAAGGAACAGAATGGTACCATTTTGAGTAAGATACGTAAAAGTCAAGCAATTGTGGATCATGAGTCGCATCATATCCAGACCTGAGCATGATGGATCGACTCAGAAAAAGTAGCCTTACTTTTTGCAGCTCAGCTCTGTGTGAGTTCAAAACAAACAAGTTAGTGTGGATTCAATAAAAATAGCCAGTTTTTTGACAAATAAGCCATATTACTTGCAATGAATTGAGTAAAAAGTATTTTTTGGTTACGATGATAGCCATGCTACATTTATTGTACTGGCATGGAAAAAGCTAAGAAAATTGGAAAAAGCAAGCCCAAAAGTAGTAAACTGTCCCTATTTCTTATAAATACTCCTCAAAAGCTTGGAAATATCTTTGGATCTAAAGTTTTAAAAATTGGTGCCTGTAGCATAGCAAATCTTTTAAACTACAAGTAGTTTAGAGAGTCATAAGATATTGCACCTCTGATCAGAGAAACAGCCAATTTTAATTGTGAGCCCACCTGGACCAGGCAGTTCTCAGCCCTCCATGGCTTCAACAAAAATCAGGTTGTAGGAATATTTCTTTCTTAGTTTCGCCCTATACCAAAAGTACCTTAATTCAGTCTAGATGTCAAACTAAAACTACATCATGTACATGTACCATAATAAGTACATGTAAGTATGCCTTGTATACCATAAGAATACCATATACGGGTATACTATAAGTGTACCACATATTCCTAAAGTGTACCACATGTACCACAGATATACAACTACATATATGTACCCATCAACCATAAGTACATTATAAGTGTACCACGTATACCATTATCATACCACAAGCATAAAACATATACCTTAACTTTACCGCAGCTGCTTTAATTTCACCACGCATGAATGCTGTATACCACGGACCGTATACCACATATACCATTAGTATACCACAAATGCCATAAGTATAGCATGAATACCATAAGTATACCACGAATGCCATGATGGTTGTACCATACCATAAGTGCACAGCGTGTACGAGCTTAACTTTAAGCATATGCTTAATTGTTGAGGTGGAGATGGTATTTCAAAAGAAGTACGAGTCGATTATTCATGAAGGATTCTTCTTCTTGTTCGATGCCACTGATGAAAACTCGCACACAGCATCCTCCATTTGGCTAAGGTCCAAAAAAGAAGGAGGCCAACTGCTTTATGGATCCTTTCCTTTTTTTCTTAGAAAATAGTAAGAAGTGTGCATGCTCAGGAGTAGCAGTAGTAGTAGTAGTATTGTGTGTATTTCATGACACTTTTTTTTCATCAACGCGTTTTTTGTGCTACAGTAGCAAACATTCCTCTACTAGCGCAAATAGCAGTGGTATATCATCATCATTGACAATGTCTAGCACATAGTAGTAAGCATGATAATCACTTCAGTTTTCAAATGATAACGTGTGGTGACAAAAATCATAAAAAAGGACACTGCTTCTTCTTCTTCTTCGCATTTTGAGATCTCATATATTGACTAAAGTCTCTAGCATCATCGTGAAGGGATTCTATATGTAATAGTGTGCGCACCCTAATACATTATGAGTAATAAAACACTTGACCTATAGGCGTGAATCATCATCATTGCATAATAATCATCATCATCATTCTTTGTTCATTTGGCACTGTGTATATTTTTGTAGTATGTAGCAGCTCGCGCAACTGCATCCATGGATCCTTATATACATACAGTAGCTATATGTGTATGAAGAATAATGGATGCGATGGTGGCTTATATTAGTATTCCTGTCCAAGATCGCCAAACGTATCCAGGATACGAATGGTGTGAGTGCTGCTATTAAGCCCACATCATTTTCCCCTTTGTCATCGACGTGGACAGAATCCTCGTTGTTCGATTGCTGCACACATGATCCTATAGCAATTTATCCTCATGTACTAGTATATATATCAAAATAAAAAGCACTTTTGATTCTTCGCAGTCATCCAGGGCATTTTCTTATGCATATAGCAGGCAAAAAAGTGTATACATTTTTGGAGGGGGGAAAAGGAATTAGTTTGGGAGGGAGGGGAAAATTAGCATTATTCCCTTATGATAAATATGACTTAGCACCATGATTCAGAATTATTTTTCCAGCTCTATGTTGATGATGTTGTCGTCTTTGTTGAGATTGAGGCGAAATTTGCTGCTGCTGCTGCGGGCTGGTTTTTTGCACACACAGCCAGCGCTGCGCAGGATTATTATTAATACTTCTCGGTTTTTGCTCCTCTCTCAACTCAGAAGATGTTTTTTCAACGCAAAAATGAATGGCTTCTACACACTCAACAGCAGCAACAATAATCATAATAACGATGTACAAATGGAAGTGTTGTAGTATGGTGGCAAGAAATCAATGCATAATGAGGAAGTTACACAGGAGGTCATCATCACATGTTCACAAATTGACGCATATCCCTATATATCGTGAATGCCTAAGCCTAGCTCTAGACTAGCTATATATATAATCATGTGTAATACTGTATTGGTGTAGCAGTAGTAGTCATGCACTGTTCAGAGGCAGCCGTTCCCCCAGCATCCGCACCAGGGCAGGTCACGCGTTAAGGCCAAGTCTTTGGCAGCCTTGTCAGCCTTCGAGGACTTGGAGCTTGACGACCGCGAGCGTGAGCTGCGGTCCTTTGTGGAGTCGCCGTCCTCGAGGCCGGACTCGGTCACCGACTCCAACTTCTTCTTTTTCGACTTGGCAGATTTGCTTTTGCGCTTGCTCTCCTTCTCGTTGTTCGCGTGGTGCTCCTGCTTGTCAAAGTGACCCGGTGGGCCCGAGCCCGGGGGCGGCGGGCTGACGATGTCATCCCCCGGCACGCTGCCCTTGCGCAGGATGCCGTTGACGGTCCTGTTGGTGACGGTGGCCACTTTGCTGGCTGAGGGCGGCGGAGGCATCGTGGAAGAGGAGGAGTGGGAAGTGGTCGTGGTGGTTTTCAGCAGAGAGCTGTTGTTGGGCTCCTCGAAGACCACCGAGGACCTCGGATTGTTCTTCCCGTTGCAGCCTTTGTCGTTCTTGTTGTTGTTCGAGCCGATGGAGTTGCTCGAGTCGGTCTTACTCATGTTGTTGCGCTGGTTGAACTTGCGGCCCAGCGTGTTGGCCTTGTAGTCGTCGTTTTCGCTCCGCTCGCCGCGGATCCGACTGAGGAGGTTGGACATGCCCGTCCCGGAGGTGGTGGTGATGCCACGCCCGCTGTTGGACGTGGTCGAGCTCCCGCCCGTCGATCCGGGACCTTTGTACGGCGGAGGACTCAGCGAAGGGATGTCATTGATGGGGTCTCCTGGGACGTAGGTCCGGGACTCGTCCACCTCGTCCACACCCTCGTGGGTGTCCAGGAGCTTGGGCGGAGACCTCAGCGTGATCCGGCTCCGGAATGACTTGGCGATTTTGGGCGAGCTAGCCATGCTCCCCGTCTCGCTGTTCTCTGCGATGCCGGTGAGCAGTAGGTCCGTTGCCCTGCCCGCGGGCGACATCATCGTTGTCAGTTGCGGGGGCAAGACCGACGACCCCGTCGGGGAGTTGAGTGTGCCGTTGCAGTGTCCCGGCTTGGCCCGAAAGTTGAGCCCCGAAACGGAGGAAGAAGCTGTTGTCGTCATCATCATCGCGGATGAGGAGGAAGTGGTAGCGGCGGCTGCAGAAGCCATCACCAGCGAGCTGTTGGCGAAGGAGGCTGTCGTTTGTGAGTTGTAGGACTGGTGCTCACCCCCAAGCAACGAAGGGTGAATTGAAGAAGAGCCCTCCGGGCCCGGCGGCCTTCGCTCCTTCTCCTGGGACTGCAGCGTATATGGAGGACATACTTCTTCGTTGTTCAGCACCCGGATGAGGATTTTGCATCCGCCGACGGTGACAAAGTCCGGCACCTGGGTGTGGGCTCGCGGCTTGAGCCGCACGTAGCGTTCGCCTGTGTCGACGCCCTTGTAGAACCTCCGCTCGACCTCGCCGATGGCGATGCCGAACGTGGACACGAGCATGGTGATGGTGGAGTCGGTGATGTAGTGCGGCACTCCGGTGAGGCAAATGACGACGGAGTCATGCGTGATGTCGACCACCTTGACGGGCACACCGCGCACGTAGAACCCGTACGTGCTCAGGTAGTTGAGGCTGTCCTTGCGGCTGAGGCAGATGTACACGTTGGAGCTCACGAGGCGGACGCCCTGGAGCTCGCACAGCTTGTCATCGAACTGCTTCTCCAGCTCGTCAATGATCTCCGGAACCGTCACGTCCGCCAGGATCGGGTAGTCCTTTGTGCTGAACATGACAGTGTTGGGCTCCAGCGAGTTGAGTCTGACAATGTGGCTGCGATACGAAGTGGAAGAGTTGTTGAGGGTGTTGTTGTTGTTGCTGTTAGTGGTGAGGCTGCTCGGAGGCTGCCGGAGTCCTCCTCCGGCGCCAGCCTTTTTGGCATTGGCTAGTATGGGTCGTTCACCGGTGGTGGTTAGTCCGCTTCGCACTGAGGCCGTTGAGGCCGCTGCTGCCATCGCGGAGTCGTCCTCTAGTGGGAGGAGGTCTTCTTCCCGGATGACGTCCTCTCCGGAAGCGGAGTTGATGTAGACATACGAGTTCTTCTCATAAGTCACGGATTGCTCAGGCTCGTTGGCGGAGGAGGTGTTACAACCGTACTGGCGGACAACCTGCGTTTTGCTGCCGTCCTTGTTCGTGCGGATCTGCAAAGTAATGCACACATGTCATGAAGGCCATCCTTTCATCGCCCCACACAAAGCCTTTTAAAACTATGTATCGACTACCTTCATATACTACATACTGTACAAGATGGGGTGACTCTGAAGTCAATCTTAATTAGGGCTAAACTAAATGATTGGTTTAGACACGACCAAACTATTTCCGCCGTTTGCCTGCCGAAAATGCCAAAATACTAAAGTGGTCAGGAAATCCACGTCTGGTGTTTCCTGCTACCGTGGCGCCATCTTAGAAGTGAAAAAACGCCCAAACTAATTAAGATTCAGTGCCTGACCAGCTTATATATCATATCCTGATTCAAAGCTGAAAGGTTTTGCAACGGTTCCTATACTAAATGCTAAAAAGGCAATCATGATGCCAAGCCCATGCAACATCGGAGCTGAAGCTCCATACAGTATATACAAGATTGCAGTGGAGCTTAGCTTCGTTAAGCCCAATGCTGCTCACTTCGATTTCCTCTTATATAGAGTAAACTGAATCAAAGTTTTTTGCATCACCCCTATACTCTACTATGCCTTCAGCATATAGCCATAGTGGCATAACTATGGCAGCGAGGAGGTTTAGGACCAAGAAGTAGTCTGCTTTCCTTTTTGCTTTCCTGCGCTCACTTACCTTCTCTGTGAGGGTGACGCTTCGCCGTCTTAGAGTGGAGAAGCCCGAAGAGCAATCCGTTTCAGTGGGCGAACTAGGACAGGAATGTGCCTCCAGCCTCCCTGATCCGGCCTTTTGAGGCTGAATGAGTTGAGCCTCGTCGACAGGCTGCTGCTGGTCTTTGTCCTCGTGGCGAGGATCATAGTCCAAGTAGGAGGCTTCGCAGCCGATGACCGAGGACGATGACCGGTAGGAAGGCTGCTTCCTCGTATCACAATGCTTGCTTGCTGAATCACAGCCACTGCTACCTAGGGGAATGATGTTCTTGGAGCCAGCCTGCAACAAAAAGGAAAAATACCTTATACTTGACGGAATAAGGTGTGGCCCCGTTTCATGCTGCGCATACTAATCAGGCATCGAAATATGAGCTGGTACACATTACAACGTCCTAAGTGTGTGACAATGTGCTCCTCGATCTCGGCATCGAGGGGGGTTGCCTTTTTCGCGTGTGCGTGATCTGCCATGATTGAATCAATGTGTGGCCTTGGCGCGAAAGCCATATAAAAGTCGACAACTACCTACGCCAATAATAATGGTACCAGCACATAAAAACCACATTGAAGCCGCACAATGGGGCATGTGAGCCTAAGGGTTCATCCTGGACGAATTCTGCAAGGCTTCTCCGGATTGATGGCGAGATGCCACGGGGCGTTAGCATATCATGATAAATCAGCGCTCCTTTTTGGCAACAACAGCTCATTGTCATACACACACAAGGAGATATCATGAGAGAAATGCGCAGCCGAGCGCTACATTACGAATTTTCTCTCGGCCTTTGTTGTCATCATATATCAGTCAATGAATAATGGCATGAATCGTGAATCTTACCAAGTCTGAGCAGAGGGAGAGGTCACCGCGCTGAGCCACGGCACGGAGGCTGCTCGCCTCGTCGTGACTGGCCATTGTCGTGTCCAACTGGAAACTTTGCACAATTTCCAGGAGTTGATCGAGGTTGAAATGCGTGACGGGCTCTCCGGCCGCGACGGTGAGGAGGTCGGCCTGCTGCGCACTGCTCAAGGGCGAGGTCTGCGGCTGCTGATGGAGAGAAGGGGGCGGGGAGGGCAGGTCATCCCTCTTCACCGACCCCGCCCTCGAGGAGCTGGCCGACTCGAGGGGCACAGAGACGATCCCGCCTCCAGGCAGGGCCATCTGAATCCAGGGGAACGAAGGGTTGCAGCTGCTCCGGATTGCAGTGGATTGACTCTCTTCGCCGTTGTCAGAACTCAGCACACTCTCGTCCACCTGCAAAGCATTCAGCATGATTTTATTTTTGGTCATTAAGTAGGACGAAAAATGCAAAAAAGGGGGGAAAATACCAGAAGTGGATTTTTTTGCTACACAGGATTTTTGGCATTTTTGGCTAGATTCTGGCGAAAATAGGTTGGTTTTGAAATTGCGGCTCCATCTGGCGGATTTCTTCCGAATTTGTTGTAATCTTTTATTTTTATTATCCCCAGCTCGGTTTGTACTTTTTTATACACTGTGATACGACTTCTGAGCGTTTCAATATAGTTATTTATTTCGAGCTGGGGCACGTAAAGTAGGGTCATTAAATAGCTGAGCGAGGATTTTAAAATGGGAAAACTCGAGTACAGCTTTACTAGCCCGAGCCTGCGAGGGCTGTAATTGTACGAGTGTGCTTGGAATTTGTCAAGATCCTAGAAAATGAGGGACATAAAATTACTTTATGTCCCGCCAACATTGAACACGGGGCCATAAAATAATTTTACATCCCCGCAAATGCATTTAAATGCTTAGACAGAGCCGTCACATAAAAAATCTGAGTCGGTTTGGTGACCTGAATTGTAGCCGCGAGGAAATCAGAAAATATAGGGAATGGGTTGAACAATCGAATTCTTGGCTCAGATAAGACAGGAAATAAAGCAGCAGTAGCTGGTGGAACGTGTATGGTGCATGGTGGCAGCTTAACCACGTTCCAGGGCTGCTATACTGCAACAATTGCGTTCCTAAAGTAGAAGTAGTAGAGAAGTAACAAGCTTTCCCCTTCTTCCCTGCTGCTGCTCGATCCCATTCCTCAAAATCTGTAGTAGCATACATTATTTTCACTTGGAGCTTACACTCTCTGTATGCCTATTGTGGCAGCTCAAGAACAACACTTCAAAAGTGTCAGACAACTTCAACATAAAGGTAGAAGCCTGCTGCAAAAAGTAATATTATCGAAAAGTTGACATTTTCAAGTGACAGCTTTGTAAATTCTTTGGCTTTTGCAATAATGCGTATGACTTTTGTATCAAGTTATTTCAGCTCAGTAGTAGAAGTCGTAGCACATCTAAAGAAAGCGGAATTCACGGAAATGGAAAGCAATCATAAAATCAATATCGGAAGTTGGAACCATAGACCCTTGGAGGTCGTGATTTCGAGGCTGCTGCTACTAGTAACCCAAGAAGTAATGCTACACTATTTGAGTTTCCTTCCCCTTGAATAGACCATCATCTACTTTTTGTTTTAAAAAACCTAGCCCTAATTTCCTGCCTCCACTTCCTGCATCTGCTCTCCGTTTCTCCAGCTCTAGTTCAGTTTTTTTTTCAGTGTAGAAGTAAGGCTCTTAAAAAGCTCAAGAAGTTTGTTGATGCTGGTACCCATGGGTTGAGTTCAAGGTACGAAACTCTAGAACGAAGAAGGCAATTAACAATTTAGGATCCCTCACAAAAGAGCAGCAAAAGGTATTGAAACTTTGCGTTATTTTAGCCGTCGTGACTTTCTCTTCTTCAACTCGCAGCAGAGCAAGAGAGAACCTTAGGGACTTTATTCTGTAGTGTACACGACGGAAAAGTTAGCAAAGTCAAAATCAATTATTCTCTTTCCACTCTCAAAGTTGGCGAGGGAACAAAAGCAATCCTGCTTCGAGGAGGAATCATTTGATGCATCATCGGCATGATTATTATTCACTAAGGGCTGCTCATTATTATTATTATTATT
Organism: Paracyclopina nana; assembly: GCA_019096065.1. Taxonomy (NCBI): domain Eukaryota; kingdom Metazoa; phylum Arthropoda; class Copepoda; order Cyclopoida; family Cyclopettidae; genus Paracyclopina; species Paracyclopina nana. Next base: position 1,201,051 of record JAGUCH010000004.1, read on the forward strand.
TTGGTGATCATGGCGCGATATCAGCGCATTAATGCGTGAAGCAGCAAAGAAAGATTCTCTGTGTAAACACACCAACGTTGTATTCTTCACCTTCTTCATGCATGGTAATACTAATCATGTATCGATTAATGCTTCGCATGCTCAAGGTCCTGATCCATCATTGGTGGTGTCGACCCCACGAAATCTTCACGTTCCTACTAAATACAGAATGCGGCTCCGAAATTGTATCCGCACTACAGCCGATTCGATTCGACCCATTTGTTAACTTCTTCAGAGCAGCCCGCGCTGCATGCAGTTTCAGTCCCGCACTCTGTACATTCACTACATATGTACAGAGTGCGGCTCCGAAATTGCAACCGCACTACAGCCGATCCAGCAGCCCATTTGTTAACTTCTTCAGAGCAGCCTGCGCTGCGTGCAGTTTCAGTTCCGCATTCTGTACATTCACTACATTTGTACAGAGTGCGGCTCCGAAATTGCAACCGCACTACAGCCGATTCCGCGGCCCATTTGTTTACTTCTTCAGAGCTGCCCGCGCCGCGTACTGCATTTTCTGTGTCGCATCCTGTATTATTGACCCTTTACAATTACGTAATGTCAGCCCTCGTTCCGGAAACGGAGGGTCATGCTGCATGCCTTTTTTGATACACATCCATAGAAGAAGGATATGCATACAGACAAAATTCATCTTCTCTCTTACATAGAACTACGAGCTAGTAACAGCAGCAACTTTCTCTCTTTTTCCTTTTTGTTGTCACCTTTTATGGACAAAAGAAACTTATTTTGCTTTCTGCCACAGCACAAAAGCTTCTTCTTCGTCCTCGTCAGAGTCATCGTCGGAAGTTTCGATTTACATGGTGGGGATAAATGAGATATCATCTTCATCACTCTATGGAGTGTGAGAAAGCAAAGGGAAGTGTGCATCGTTTTTACATGTTCAATATGCACGCGAGATCTTAATGACAGCCCTGGATACGCGTCCATCATTCAGTCCAGCATTTCGGACATATCTCCGGAAAGGCAAGGACTAATTTGGTTGCTGCAATTGCAAGCCATTGTGTAAGGGGATCTCCTTTTGGGCCAGCTGCTGCTGGAATTGTTATGGCTGCTGGATGCCACGACGTCCAGTGTGGCACAGTGCAGTGGAAGAAAAGGGAGAAAGCAAGTTGCATTAAGTCTATCGTATCGGGGCTCGCATCTGCTCCCTCTCAATTATTGGCTCGACTACGAAGCCTTAGCGCTATTAGCAATGCGCGAAAATAATGGCCATTTGTCATAGCACTACTCCTTTCTTTGCAATGAGTGTGGCACTGGAAAAAGGAGAGCCTGGCTGATGACATCTGGCCAAAGAAACAGAGAGGAGAAGGCTTCTTCTTTTGAGCCTTGTTGACAGTTCACCCACTGAAGAGTCATCTTGATTAGATTGCTTTCCAATTCCGCTACTACTTTAGGCCGTTCTCATACTGCCGAAACAAGTAAGGTAAAAGTACGCTCAACATTTTTAAAAGCAAAGCAGCTGCATCTTTTATGAAGGACTGGTTTAATGCGAATTGGCTCATTTAAAAGGCAACTGCTTTGCTTTTAATCTTGAGCGTTTGCTTGGCTTAGCTTTTCCGGTATCATGAGAACGGCCTAAATTTATCCAGTCAAAAACTACAATGACATGGTTCCCTTCAAAGTGCTCAAAATTCCCCCGCTCAGGTTGTATAGGCTATCATCTGAAGAAATCCGCTAGATGGAGCTGCGGTTTGTTTACATCTGTGACACCGAGCGATTTCCGCCATTCGCTTGTCAAAAATGCCAAAATGCAATAGTACCCAAAGTGTCCACATCTGGTATTTTCTTCCGGCTAGCCAGGTGGCGCCATGTGAAGAGGCGGCCAAAATGTGAACTACGCCTCTTGATTCCTTTGCGTTACTCAATTCCGCCGCAGTACAGTGTAGCATTGACCCCCCACATCCTAATAGAAACGCCAGCTTTGCTGGCTGCTGTGATTAAGCTCCCCAGGCAATTGAGAAGGAGCCAATTCCCCCTTCTCCACGCGGGTGGGTGTCCAAGTGTGAAATGAGGTTAAAACACAACAATAGAAGCCGAATAAGTGTAAGCTACGAACCACCGGCCACTTCTGCAGTTGATGTCAACATCCTCAAGCCTTGAAAAGCACCACTTGTTGTCTGTCTAGCACAGGATGATTTCCAACACCACTCTATTTGCATATGCTCAGAGAGGTCACACCACCCCAACTATAGCATGTGTATTGTAGTGCGAGGAAAAAGCAACTGATCTGTACTATTTGGTATACATAGTAGAGCAGCTAGCGCTCGTACGCAGGCGACGACGTTCTATATACGCCAACGTCTCTCTCTCTCTCTCTTCCCATGTGATCTCCGCCATTGGCACACCACTAGCCAAAACGAAAGCGAGCTGAAGAGGCCAGAAAAGGAGGAGGACATTCTCTTTGAGGCTTTGGGCGCGCGCGCGCGCGGCCCCCTCACAATTCTCTCTCTCTCCTTCTTTTGGCATGCGATGCCAGCAGCCTGAGCCACGCCAGTAAAAAGGGGACCCATCTCGGAGGCCGAGCAGCCTCTTTCTCCAGAGATTTAGCATATGCATGATTAAAGGCCGCCAACCTCGTGGCGGCGGTGTCAAGCCCATCATTAGGAAAATGGGTGACACTCACATCATCATCGAGTAGTGGCCAAAGAGCATATATGTATTATTATGTATTGCAGGCTTTCCCTTTTTTTTCACCATAAAAAAGCTGCTGTATTCGTGTTTTGTAAACACTAGTACAGCTGGGCGTGTGCTGCGAGCAGCAGTTATTTATCACGCGCGTAGAAACCGCAAAAAGCAACCTGTAGCTGTATCGCTGTATCGGATACAGTACAGATGTATTCGGGGGGGAAAATACCTCTTCGAGGATGTCGAGGTGGCGAAGACGCCCCAAGGAGGTGACAGGTGCGAGGAGGCTGTCCTCGTCGGGCTTGGAGGCCGCCGCAGAGGCCGGGACAGCGACCACGTTGAAGGGCGTGCATAAGTGAGGGTCGAGGTCGTTTTCGAGGTCGATGCTCGCAGCATTATTGCGAGCATCGTAGTGCGTGCTAGAGTGATGGTGGTGCACCTGGTCTCCGTAGTAGTCGTCCTCGAAGTCGTCCTCCGAGGTCAGGGCATCGTGTCCGCGGCCTCCACCAACGATGGTGTCCGGATCCACGCCCAGTTTCCTCAGAGCGCCCTCCAGTTTGTCGTATTCGTCACGCAGCTTCCTGAAATGGATGATCACGTATCAATAAATCGATCAAACTGCCCTTATAGGATCACTTTTTGGATATTTTAGCCTCCAGCAGCCAAACTTATCTAGATACTGTCTCAAAATACAGCTACAGCTGTTGCCGAAATACAAATGTACCATAAATTATGTGCGTGCTTAGCTAAATTTTTAGCTAGATACATTTTGGCGTTTTTTGACAAGTTAAAAAGTAGATATTAACCAAAGAGTAATTCTATGACTCTAGGAAAATAGCTATCTGTATCGGCTCGAGTGGACTCATGCAGAAAAACCAGATGTGGATTTCACAGATATTAATGCTTTTTGGCTTTTTTTACGCATGCTGATGGCTGAATAGTTCCTAAACAACCCCCTACTAAAAAATTAAGAATCTGAGATTTACTGGGACAATCTGCATAAAGTGCTACCAGAAGAGGCAAATCTAATGATGAATTCGATGAATTCGTCCACCCCAATATTCCTATGTTTTCTCAAAGCTATTTCACAGGGGTTTTTAGCAGTGCAAATGGGTAAACCAATTTCTGGCGCCCTTCGCTACATAAGAATTTGAAAAACTTCTACCTCCACAACCGTAACCGCTCCTTTTTAAGGGAAAACACGCTTCTATCACCCACCTTCAAATCAGTAAACGACGAAAAAATAATTTCAATGACAGAGTCAAAGAGGTTTCCAATAATGAATGTGGTTATGATATGCCACCATACTGTGCACGCCATCTAGCGGATTAGCCGTTTGTTTTGATCCTAATAACGCACACCGAATAACAACAGCAAACCTATTGAGATTTGTGCCCAAGAAAAATCAAGAGTCGCATGATTGTATATCGAGCCCATGGCCATTCGCATTCTCTATGACAATTCTTGATGGAAGTATGCAGGTTGATTCACCAAGCTTATTTATGTTCGTTCGTCATCTTTGCGATGGCGCTTAAGCTGCTCACCTCAATGAAAGAGCGGGAAATTCAAATTCAGATGATTTTAGTGCTCCAATAGAAGGATCCTAATTAAACAGCTTTGCCAGATTTGGAAATTTTGCTTGCTTCAAAAATTGCCAAAATAAGGCGTTTTCTATCATCTGACGGCTTTTTTATGAAAGTCATAGAACTCTACTTTTTTCGTCAGAAGCCCTTCCATAGCTTCAGATGAAGTACAGCTAGCAGCAGTGATACGAGCTCACTTAACACTATTCACATAAGTATCACAACAATAACATTGATGTAGGGCGATCCCAGCGGTCTTTTAGTGCAACATCTGGGATTTTCAGCCGACACTGCTCGAAAAATCAAAACAGAGTTGCCGCGCGTTTTTGCCGCTCGAGTAGTAGTTTGAAATATAGACCCAAGCTTATTGGTAAAAACAAACTTAAAAGGATTTCTTTATGTAGCATAAATCAAATTGTTTAAACCCACAATAACCATTAGATCCTTTGTATCAAGATGTCCTGATTCTAAGCGTAAGTAAAATAAAAGTAACTAAATATAATAATTCTTAGCCCTAAGAAAAGTAGCTCAACTCATATAAACAAAACTTGATATTCAAAACTCAACTCCCAAGTGTATATTCAAAAGTGTCGGTAGATGGCGCGTCTTTGTTATGATACTGTTGTCTATAGATCATCTTGTTAATTACTTTTTACTCAAGAATGTACTAGCCAAGAGCAGCTTGAAAGGCGCCATCTCGTGTCAAGTTCGGTCTAAAGTCAGCTCTTTGCCTTATTGTGACTACTTTGTGCAATCCAAAGGCTCTTCTTCCACACTTCACGCCGCTGCTGCTGCTGCTACAACACTATAGCAGTGTCTATTCAAACACTCTAGATTATGTACATACTATAACTGTATAAACACATGTCTCAAGAAAGCCCAATATTAGTCTGTGCCATAGCTACACATATATGCTCTCACATGATGTTGTGGATTCCTTCGCGCAGCTCCGGGTCCATATCTTCATCGCTGGAGCCACAAGGTGCCATTCCCCCTGATGCTGTGGTGGCATTTGAGGATCTGAAAGAGGAGAAAGAAAATCTTCACTTTCTTCTTCTTCTTTGGCAATTCTCAATACATCGACCAAACGTTTTGCAGATTCTGCACTTTTCACTCTCTCTCTCTTTTCTAGCTGCTCCTTCGGAGAATTACAATTGCAGTCAGCTTGACAATATACTTATAGCCAAGTCACGCGAGAGGGAATTTCGCCAAAGCAAAATCGATACGTATACTGAACTGCTGCCATAATATCATCAATCCTTTCGGAGGTGAAAGCAGCTTTTTCTTCGCGCGGTGTCACACCATAATCAGAATGCTACTATTCTCGCGCTAATGATGCTAATTTGTAGACAATCGGCTTAGCAAGCTTTTCTTCTTCATCTGTGGCCTTCTTTTCCCTGGATACACACTCGAATACAGATAATGGCTAGATACATTCAGCAATGATTGAATCACACTTTGGCGCTCAAAGCCGAAGTAGTGAGAATAAACAGATACACGCTAATTGTTGCTGTATTTCGCTGTATTGGACACCCGCGGAAAAAAGGTCAGCGGAATTTTTTAGGTCACTACATACTGAAGAACGCGAGCGCTTATAGTAGGATAGAGGAAAAAAGAAGGAAACAACGTATCTTGGGGCTGACATTTAGTCGTGAAGAAGCCATCATTTATTTATGGCCAGGATTGACACATGCCCCGAGGCCAAAGAGGCCAAAGAGGCTGAAAAGGATGTCCTCTTCCCAATCAATGGCGGCGCCGAGGCCACGAGAAATTTATGGCCCCTTTCGAGAGCCAAAGTCTGGCGTTTTCTCATAAATCCATTGTAGTATATAAATAGAGCAGCGAAGGCTTAAGGCCACGCCTCTGTCTTACTGCCTTCTTGTGAGTTATTCATATATTGGCAGCTGTATGGAGAAACGAAAGTGTGACTAATCAACGTTGACCCCTGAGCAGAAAATGATATTATACTGCTGTAAAGGCTGGCTGGAAAATGGTAATAACAATATTCCCCTGCTGGCCTTTGCTGCCAGTGTATTATTCTATTTATTGAACATTTATGGCCAACAGCACGCGAACTATAATAGAATATAAACAATTCCCACCATCGCACCTCCGCGCTCGTTTTTTACCTATATATACATATCCGGAAAGCGAGATCGAGGTCGGTTTCTTGGTATATATGCTGTTTGCTCTTTCCCATCACGGAGGATCTCCCCTCCCCTTTGTGCCATAATATTGTGGCCTTTGATGATGAATAACCTGTTGTCGCTGTAGCTTTCACAATAGCTTGATCGTTGTTGCCATGCATAACCCCTTCTAAGTGTACTATGTTGTAGTGTTTTTCTATTTGGAAAGCCTCCCGCTATGCGACTGCTTTTGTCGCTCCAATCTCATTTACCACGATCCTTTTTAGCGACATGTCAAAGGAAAGCCAGCTACTACTAACTTGTGATAATTAATTTGTGAAATTCTTAAAAGCCAGGATTGTTCTGCTCGCGTTCGTGCTCCGAAGTGGCCGACAAATGCCAGCTGCTGAAAGCTATTCTCATTTCAACTCCGAGATGTATCCTTGAACTTGGAAAGAGAATATTTTAACTTTTTCTCACATACTGCTAAAAATAAGGATAGTTTCTGTTTGTTTCCTCCTTTTCCTATTTCTTCGCGCCCGGCCCAAAATAAATCAGATCGGTACGTTGGCTGCAGTGCAGTGGTGCTAAGTTATTGGCATTGGGTGTCATGATGCATCAGCGTGGCTGCGTGTAGCCGTCAAAGATTGGAAATTACGATGAGGCCCGACCTCGATCGCTGACTCCAATAACGGCCTTGAATGACAATCTGGCTTCCGTCCTTGTTGGCCTTCGATTTGTTTTCCATCTTCTCATATCCTTGCAGTCGTCAGCCTGGCGAGGACTTGACATTTGCTGCCCTCAAAAGTTCCATTTGTTCTTCACTCTCTTTTGTAGAAAGTATATGGCTCCTCATCAATCATAGCATATCCTTGGCTTGACTTGAACATAAGGAAGTCCCAATCAATTGAGGTTGAGTGAGTGAGCAGTTCGCAGTTCAAGTTGCGCCTCGTGCTCACTCTGCTAGAAAATTAAAAAAGCTGCTTCCATGCTAATACAACGTTGTGTATGTGGGCCGTATCTCAATTCTTGCTGGATACAAAACCAGCAGTATTTTGCAGCCCAACGTGAAGAAAAATGGACTTATTTCAGCCCGAAATCCTCATTGCGAAGTGCCTTTGTCATGCATTGCAGATATGCCCACGTGCGGTTATTCAGCTGATTGTTTGTTTACTTTTCGCGTTATTTTGGAGCATCGAAAATCGGCCCGGGCTGCGTATTTGTTTATGCCCTAAAATTATCGACCAGATGCGCTCTCTGAATGAGATTATCGGGGCTAAGCATATTGCTCTTAGATGGATGGAGCAAGCGAAATGTCTGCTTGGATTACTGTAATTTGATCACCAGAAAGCCAATTTATAGCTGGCTGTAACAGCAACTATGCATAATACAGCCTTAATTCTCGCGACGAGGTTTGGCGAGAAAATGCATGATTTTTCCGATGTTGCCCTCCTGCCCAAAAAAATTAAATATTAAAGCTTTTATGTCACTTGACGGAATCTCAATGCTCCTGATGATGGAGCAAGAAATATATCCATGTTTGTGACTGCCAAAGAGGCTCCAAGGTCACAAACGGTGACCATGATGGCGTTTGCTGGCAAGGCCAGAATCACAGCTTCTTGACTTTTGCCAACTCTGCACTACAGTGCTGAAAAATTCAGGGCTGAAAGCAATCCGTCAGGGCTCACTGTTGTGGCCAGATCAATGAAATATTCATGAGGCCAGCAGGAGAAAAGACAAAAGGCCCGCTGCTCAAACTTGTACTATATGCTATGAGAGCCTACCACTACTACTACTACATGTGGGTGAATTTTTAAGCACTTGGCATCAGCCCATGCATAGAGTCAGAAGGGTGCCAATTGCCTATTACCAGTTTCTGCGCGTTCATGGCTGTATAGCACAGCTCCTGGCTGATCATTATGATCTTCCCTGCCTTTTGTAAGTGCATGCCAGCTATAGGGAATGCACAAAGGGACCTTCTGGCTCATTTGTTCCATACACTCCTCTCTGGTCTTCTTCTTCTTCTTCCACCAACACTGACAACGACAGGCAGAGCTGCTTAAAATCAATATCCTTCTTGACCCTTCAAACTTCTCTCTTTCCTCCTCAGCTCCAAGCAAAACTTTTGCTAGATATACATCCGCGGCTAAAGCCAACAAAGCCCCCAAATATGGAGAGCATAATACCAGCCATAATTAGCCCAGTGATGTATCCAGGAAAATACTATATACTGATACACATCTGTAAAAATAGTTGCTGATTCGCGGCTTGCGATCGAGAGATTCTTTTCCCGTGTTCTTCGCGTTTCCGGACGGTGCTTTCTAATTGCGCGAGACACCGATCGCTATCTGTCAGCCCGTATAACAACAGTAAGCAGCTTCGTTTCGTGCCGGCTAATAATTATCCATCTTAAAATATCTCGCATCTTACCGTAGTCGCCTTTTCTCGTCAGCATTGGCCGGCGATGCTCTTCGCCATGCACCGCTACTGCTACTCGCTGCCAAGCCTGTTGTCCTTGAGATCCGTTTGGCCTTTTTGGAGCCCAAGCTGGAATCATCCTCATTGTTGGACGAGGCCGAAGAAGGCGGCTGCTGCTGTCGATTCATGGCTGCAGATGCTTCACTGGGGCCATTGTTCCAATATGCACATCAGTGCATCATCATGCCTTCCGGATCGCCGAGGAGTAATCAAGCAAGTTTGCATGATTGTCAGCTGTCGCGTGAGCTACTTCAAGTTGACAGCCTTTCTAAAGGGCTCTTCCGCCTTTTTTGCCATTGGGCTCGAATCCAATTTTAGCACTTTTGAAGATTTAAGCCACAACAATGCACGCAGCATATCATGTGTTGTGTGAAGAAGATCAGTAGGGCATGTGTGTGTGTAATAACGCAGCATGTACTGCAGTCCAAAGGCCACCACCAACTACTAGAGCTATGTTATGTATTGCTGCTGCCGTTGCCGTTACTGCTGCTGCTGCTGTTGAAGTAGCAGCGACGGCGGAAAGAAAGAGGAAGAAGAAAGGCAACGACGCGGCGGCGGCGGCGCGACGAGTGTACGACGGAGTCCATACAAGTCGCGAGCTGAATACATTAAATGCACGTACCACTACTACATAAATACACACATGTTTCAACGAGTATGTATTCATGGCAAAATCAAGCCCTGATTTAGGCAGTGTATTCTCCTGTACTTGGTGCCCTCAAAGCACTTGGTTCTTGCCTGCAAAAGGGTTAGAAAGCAGCTAGCTCTATTTTACAGCATAAGATGGCTCTCATCTTCTGATGTGGGGGGAGAAAGCTCACTTCTTGTTGTTGTTGCAGCAGTGAAACTTTCTTCCGCTCATCCTAGTCCGGATACAGCGGGAAAGAGGGCGCCACCTGGCGGCGCAAGAAATAACACACCATAAATACATATATACTCTTCAACGCTAAGCTCTGGGCTTAAGATAGATGACCCTTAATAATAAATTGCCTCTATTTCTCGTAATTGCTGTAGCACGCCGAGGAATACAATTTTGGATACAGTGCCGTAATATGTAGCCGGTGCGGAAGGAGCAGCAGCGCTCGGCAAAA